>OW026523.1:58670395-59870395 GCA_932274085.1 Protocalliphora azurea
AGGAAACCATATATACCAAACTGATTTTAATGCAAATTTATTGGATTTTAATAAAGCAACAATAACGGCAACAATAAAAAAAATAATGTATTAAACAGTAGTGCCACAGAAGTGGGAGCAACATAATAATAGCAGCAACAACGGAACAAAACAACAGTTACAGCGACAATTTAATTTCCTTTTAAACAGCCAATGATGGTGGGTTGTCGTTTATTGTTAACGTCTTTGGTGGGGTGTTCAATTGGTTCATTGGTTTCTTAACAGGCTTTTTGGTTTTGATTTAAACTTTACAAAGTTTTATTTTTTGTTCGTTCATTTACAGTTTTGTTCTTTGCCACTTATTTATTGTGTTTTCCCGTTCAATTGTATTTACAAAATAATAACTTTATTATTTTTAGCCAATTATTAAATAAAGCGAAAAAATCTTTATAAGAAAAATTAACAAAATGTTCAATTGCAATCAAATCTTTACGAATACAATAGGTTGTTTTATTTCAATTCTTTTTTCCCCTTCCTTTATTAGGTCATTTCAATTCATTTATTCTATTGTATAAAACGACAAAAAAAATCTTGTATTCCGATACTCATTCGATAACAAATTTAAGAATGAACAAAACAATCTTTAAATATAAAATTATTATTACACAGAAAAATTATGATCTATTAAACGATTTATCAAAAATAAAAACTATTCCAATTACTTTTTTAATTGTATCAATTATTCAAGTGATCAAAATTCAAATGACGTTTTTAATCTTCAGGAGGATTTACATAGGATGAGTTCTTGGTCAGTTCCTAATAGTTTATCTTATAATTTAAACAAATATTTTTCTATGACTTATCATGTTGTAACACTGTTATATCTCGATATAGAATACATCAACATTTTCTATCATCCATGGATGAAATTTTAGATTTAGGGGTATTATTTGATAAAAATTATCATTTAATAATCACTTAAATTATATTATACCTAAAGCTTATTCAATGTTAAGCTTTTTATGCCGTAATTCTAATAATTTTGATCATTACACAAAAAAAGTTGTATATACATCCTTTGTGAGATCTAGATTAGAATATGCTTCATTTATCTGGAGTCCTTGTACTCAATTAAGCACAAATAGTATTGAAAAAATTCAAGTAAAATTTATAAAGTTTGCTCTTTCATTTTTAAATTTTTCATTTGTAAACCTTAAATTTCTTCTGTATATTTCCTATATTCTATAATTCGTGGATTAATTGATTGTCCTGATTTGCTTCATACCATAAAACTATATGTACCTCCTAGGCCTCTAAGGCTTTTATATAGATATTCATAGAACAACATATGCTTTGAATGAACCTTTAATAAAAGCTATGAGATTATTCAATAATTATTCTAATGAATTAGACTTAAGTATATCAAATCTTGAATTTAAAAATTTATTAAACAGTTTGTTTAAATAATTAATTTAATTATGTATATTAAATTATCATTAATGTCTGTAAGGGTAATATTGTATCCATAGACTGAAACTAATAAATAAAAACATTTTCCAATATATTTTACTAAAAATATAACAATTATTTTTCAATAAAAATCGAATAATAAATTAATCAAATATTAATAAAAATAAGTGATAATCTGAATAAAAAAATTTTTTAATTGGTTGCATTTCAATTAATAAAATAATTGAATATGTATTATTCGTAATTGAAAATTGATTTTTCTATGTAAAATTTGAATTTAATTTGTTAGACTACTTCGATTTTGAGTAATTTATTTAATTATAAGTATTTTTGTAATTACTTTAAAATTCTGATTAATAAATAACACGTTATTACAGTGAAAAATCACTCAAGAATAGTCATAGTGCAGGTTATAGGCCTTCTCGATGACATCATAAGTCAGCTTTTAAAATTTACAATACACCCTCAAAATTATGCAAAAAATATTGTTGAATAGGTCCTGGAATAAATATATTTCTAATTCAGCTTTTTTCCCCTTTTAAACTTCTTTGGGAAGTAAAAGAAATAGGCTCTTCAACCGTGTGCATTAGTTTGTTTTGGTCAAATATTAAAATCAAATTTTCAAACAACATCTAGAAAAAATAAATTTTTTTCTGCAATTTTTCGAGTTTAACTGCGAAGTATTAAAATTTTTTCTTTGAAAGCTGTGCAACAATGCCATAATCTTTAAGGGAAATTTTTGTTTTTAACATAACAAAATTACAAATTTTTAAATTGGACAAAAACTGTAGAACTTATTCGATTTTATCTATAATAACTTCCTAAAACTTTCAATACATTTTTAATTTTATTCTCAGAAATTAAAAACCAAGTAACAATTATATAAAAAAAACAGTTTTTCTTAAATTATATGAGGAGAATTTTTTAACAAAGTTTAGAAAATGCTAATAACTTTTCGAGTTTTTAGGCGATTTTATATAGGGATATCTCATTGTATTCCAAACTCAATAAGATTTCAAACTCTTTAAACAAATATATGTAGCCTTTTAGAAAATAATCAGAACAATTTATACCAAACTTTAAATTTCGAAAAAGAAAAAGGAAGTAAATTTAAAAATTCTGCATAATTCATTATTTAATTTGAATGTATATAAAAATAATAATTCTTCTGCTTTCAAAATCAATTAAAAAATTTTAAATTGACTTAAAATTTATGAAGCTACAAGATCTATAGTGCAGGAATTATCCTAGAAATGGTTTTTCATAATATCTCGAAATTTAGGGGATGTTTCGAAACTTTTTAAAATTGTTTTATGATGTCCTTAAGAAAGTCTACAACCCATATTAAATCGTCTTCCGAGTGAAAATAAAAAGTGCCATTTTGTAGCAGTGTGTAATTTAATTGAAATGCTTTTGAGAATATTTTTTTTTTTCTGTGTATTTGGGCTTTTTTCATATTTTTGTTCTTTAACGTCGATACTTTATTATCGACTAACAAAAATACATAGTAATAAAATTAAGAATTATGACCTTCACTTTTGGTATTGTGGCAGAAAAACCAACAACACAAAATTATTAAATGTTACATAAAATAATAAAAAATATTTTTGCTATCTGTGCAAAATTGTTAGTTTCAATTCTCTATTTATTTTTGTTGAAATAGGGAATGAATTTGCTTTTAGAAGAGGTAGAGTTTATTTATTTTAATACAATTTTATTTAACATTTAATAACTTAATCACTGTAGTCGACATGAAAAGCAATGACCCAAAAAATTTTAATGTATAAAAATAATAAATAGTAATAAAAAGAAACACAAACAAAAATTTAATGGAAATAGAAATCAATTAAATAAAAAAAGATGTTGCTTTTAATTGCACATTTATTTTATTTATAATATGCCGTTTATACTAAAACAAAAGCAAGTTGGTTTTTGAAAAGCTAAGTTTAAAAAACCAAATCGTTTATATACCTTTTTTTCTCTCGATGTGGTTTTTGTTGATGTATTTCCTTTTTCATATTTTTGTTTTTGGATAAAATTGAATTTAATTTTGTTGTTAAAAACGTATTTAACAACATTTTAAAAATAAGTTACACACAAATTATATAAAACAAATCAAATAATTCAAGAAATTTGACAATTTTCTGTTTTTCATCATTTGCAAAAGCTTAATTTTTTGAAAACAATCAAACACGCTGTATCATAAATATTTATTTTAGCAGCTTTTATTTGGTTTTCAACAAAAACTAGACGAAAGTGGTTTTTGATTTGTATGGAAAAACTGAAGAAATTTATATAGTTTTTCAATCAAAAACCAACTGAAGCCAAAAACTACTAGTTTTTGTTTGGTGTAAATGGCATATTAAAGTAAAATCTTTTAAATCGTTTCTTTGACTATTTAGTTGTGCTGTAGATCAGTTCACACTACTCTTAAGCTTCGATCAGTATAAAACTAGAAAAATCAAGAGCAAGAATTATTATTTTAAAGTTATATCATTCAGCTTTATGCTTTCCATTAGGTTAAATGAGATCTACATAATAAGACGATTTGATTCTTTTGGTCTCTTTCAGTATTTTACCATTTTGCGATTATTTCTTTAATAAAACTAGTTCTAAATTCAAATTGATATTTCTACATTGAATCACTCTTTGTAATGTGTGGAGCCCCTATACTTCACAGAACTCAATTCTTAAGGAAGAAGAAAAAAAGAAATATTCTCCGATTCAAATCTGGCGGTTTGAATCGGAGCGTTGTCGTGTTGGTACGTCCAAGGTATGAGTCCAAAGAAATCATTAAATTTTGGAAATGCTTCCTCCAGAATGCCTTTGTAAGTCGTCGCAGTCATTTTGCTGTATACAAAAACCAATTCTATGGTACCATAACACGAAATGGCACCCCATACCATTATTCCACCCTCTCGGCTATGTCTACGGCTCAAAAATAATTCCTTCTTATTTAGGTCATGGAAGTAATAGTTATACCCGTCGGCACCATCAATACTAAAATTTTTTTTCATCGGAAAATACAACTTTACAACATTTGTCGGACCATGTCATTGTACTTTTGGCAAACTGTAGACGTTGTGATTTGCGTTTGTCATTAAGTGCTGTTTTTTTTTTGCAGTTTTCGTTGGAACTTTCGGTGCACTGTTCTTAGACTGCTAATGACTCCACTTTTTTCACGTATTTTGGATACCGACATGGTAGAATTTGATGCAATTCTAAGAATTTTTCGTCTTTCTTTTGGAGCTGTTGCCATTTTCTTCCGTCCTTTCATGTTTTTTCCATATCTTTCCATGTTATTTAATTAATTGTACGCAAATGTCTTTCCTCTATTAATGTCTTTCGCTATTTTGATTCTGACCCTGAGATTTCATAATTACAATTTTTTCTTTTTCAGGGTTATTAAGAGCCTTACCACGTCCCATTTTGAATAAAAACTATTTAAAAACTATCAAATTAAAAATTCTCCAGCCGTTTATATTGAAAGAAATTCAAATCATAGCCTTCCTGATTAATATTAAAAGAATTCCTTATTCAAGTGACACACGAAATAGTACCACAGAAATACATGTATTTAAATAAATGCATAATTTTAGTATAACAAAATATGTATATTTTTTATTTCTTCGGGAAACTAAAGACAACACCTTGAAATTTGGTTGCGCAAAAAATAATTTTTTTTCTGAACTTTAGTTTAGGAGATATACTTAATTAAATTTAAAAAATTGGATTCATTATTCAAGTTGCAAGCAGTGTATGAAAAGGTTTTTTGAGAATTTTCCTAGACGGCAAGCGTTTGAATTTGTTTTGAATTTTTTTTTTTTTTGGAAAGGTGGTAGAGACACTTACAAAGATCTGAGGACGTATCTACCGTTGGGTATAATTCAAAATTATACATATAAAATATTTGAGACATAACTTATGGAAGAAATATTATAAGATCATACAAAATTTAAAAATTTTTTTATGAATGTATACTATTTCCTGTAAATAAAATTTTTTTAATGTTGTTGTTTGTTTGATAAAATTTGAGTAAAATCTATAAATCTTATTCGTACTTAAATAGAGCTAATATTCATAAAGTGCATTATTTAAAAAATTATAATTATTTTATTGAATTACTTTTTTAAATTCATATATAAAATAAATAATTGTAAAATTGACATATTTTAAAAATCGCAAAAAATCGTCAATTTGAGAAGAAAGCTACGTCAATTCCTCAAATGACGATAAATCGTTCATTTATTCAGAATACGAACATGATCGGCTATTTACGTGTACATGACACTAACTGCCTGTTTTTATAACACGAGCGCAAAAACGACTCGTCTAACTTACATTTAAAACAAAAACAAAATTTCAAAATTTGTTTTTGTTTTAAATGTAAGTTAGACGAGTCGTTTTTGAGCTCGTGTTATAAAAACAGGCAGTAAGTTCATAATGAAAAACGTCTGAGAAGAGGATTTCCAGATTGTTTTCGTGTTATATCCCCAAATAACAAATTTTCATCACCAAAATTCCCCAAATAACTCCCCAAAATACGGAGTTTACTTTTTATTTCTTCTTCAAAGGTATGAAGGTTCTTAGGGCAGCTATCTAGTCAATAAGAGACAGCTCACTTGGGTCCAATTTGGTACCTTTGTCAAAGGTATGAATGCATGATTAATTACGTTACGTTGATTTAATTATTTTTGCTATACTTTCTTCAACTTTTAAACAGCTATTTACTGATACTCTATTACTGCAGTAACAATAATTTAGCAACAATTGCTCAAACATTACCCTCACAGCCAATCCGTACAATAATCATTTTTCTGTGGGGGTTTTAATTATTTTTTTTTAATAAAAAACCCCAAAAATCTTCCAAAACTCCATAAACCTTAAAAGACATTCCCAATAAATCCCTTAATCCTTCATCCCCATTTCCAAAAAACAACACTGTCTGCGAAAAAAGAATTTGATTCAGTCTCTTGTTAGCTTTCAACAAAGTAGGTACACTGAGAAGATATTTATTTGTTTCAGTTCATAAAAAACAAATATTACATAAACAAGCTTTAGATTTGTATTTTGTTTTTTTTTTCATCTATAAAAAGATTTTATTTTAATTTCGGAAATATTGTAACATGAATCGTTTTTATCTTATTTAGTTTTTTATGTTTGTAAGCACAAATGAATTCGTTTATTAATTTATTGGATTTTAATTTTTCAACTCATATTGTATTGTAAGAAAATATTAAGAATTTCTGACAGTGCAAACGTACCAATTTCTTCTCTTAAAATGTAAGAACTCACAAATAAAGTGTGTTCTCAATTCGCCCATCTTTGATATATACCCCGCCAAAATTTTCTATCGAAATTTAAGTTAAAGCGACACCTTATGGTATAATTTTTTTTTATCGAAGAAAAGTGACCTTTTGGGAAGAAATGTGCCGCAGTTCTATTACTTTTTTGATGACACTATTAAGTGCATTCTTTTGTGTCGAAATAATATTATTCAGAAGTGTTAAAAAGTACATCGAATTGTAATACCTTTTGTATAATAAACATGTTTTAAATGCAGTTGGAACATTTCTAGTAAATATTTTTAACTATAATTTTGCCAACTACTTATCTCATATTTAAACACACTGTAATAACTCACTATAACTTTGAATTAAAATAATAACGCACTTTAAATGAAATATGAAATATTTAAAAAAAGTCACTAATTAAAAATTAAAATTTTTTTATATTAACACATTTTTTATTCAACACTATAAACAATAACATTTATCAATTTAAAAGCTATTAGGTCATGCTTGTTCTCTTTCCCTACTCTGGGATGAAAATAGTCGCCCAAGTCAAGCTTTTTAGATCAAAATTCAATACTAATGTGTATCGTTGTTGCAAATTTGTTTATTTTGTACTTTTGCACTTCCAAGAGCGTCAAAAAAAGCACTTTTTAGTGGATGAATGAAAAAACTCTCTTCCAAATGCTGGCAGGGATATAGATGATATTATTGTACATTAGTTGAACTACTTTTCAATCTTATCTTATATGCTGATTAATTAAAAGTTGTTCTTGACGTCTCTTATTCTTTTAAATAATAAATCAACAGAATGAAAACTACTCCATATTTTAAAAAGTTCGGGAAATTTTTTAAATTTAATACAACCTCACATATTGCAATAAAAACAATAGCAAATGCTCAAAAAACTTATAGCAGCCAAAATAAACACAATTCAATCATATTCGTTATAAAATTTAACCCAAAGATATGAAAATATATTTTAAATAAAACACCCTTTATAAAACTGGTTGGCAGAAAAATCATTCCTTAAATAAAAACAGTTGGACTAGATGGAATTTGACATGCTAGACACGAATCTGCTTTCAGTTTTTTCTATCAGGTCATGCTTTTTTATGGGCATATCTAATATTTCCTCCCAAAAAAGGCGAGTACACGTGTATATTTCATCATAACTCTAGAAGCGAAAATTGTCTTTTAAGACAAAAAAAAAAAAAATTGTTTTTTCTTGCCGACCAGTGTAATATTGAAATTTTGATAAAATAACAACAAAAATAACAATATCAACAATAACATTCATTCCATAAACGTACAAACACTTACTTAATGACTAAATATTCAAAGTTTCAATGTCTGATAGTTGCTGAGAGGACGGACAGTTGTTGTTGAAAGGCGGCGCCGTAAATTGATGATTCAACACTTGTAACTCTACAATTGTAAGTAAGCGTAGTCAGCTCTCCTGCAACCAAAAACACAATCACAATTTAAAATTGTAAGCAAATTCACATCATACCGACAGTAACAATATTAAACCTGGGTCAGTTGCCGCAAGCTGAGAATTCAACAACAACAACAACAACAATAAATAAAATACTACAAAATGTTTGCAAAAAGTATTTACAGTGAAAAAAGCAACAAAAAAAAACAAGAATTGAATTGTTATTAATGATTATAATAAAATTTAAATATTATTGCAAAATGATATAGAAACTATTACTCATGCCATTAAAAAAATATATACTCGTACGTATGTATGTATATTGTTGATATAAAAATTATGATCCGATCATATTTTCCTTTTCATTTAAACCTTTAGCAAAATGCTATTGTGGTTGTTAAATGGAAAAAATATTGAATAATAATTGCAATGAAATATTTTATATCAAATGTTATGGAGATTTTGTTAGTCAGTCGTTTGTCGTTCGAGTTATTATTATTATTTTTTTTTTTCTTTTTTTTAACAAATTGAAATTTGAAACAATGTTGCAGATGGCGATAATAAATTAAATTATTTATTGGAAATTATTTAGTAGAAAGTAATTTAAATATATATAATAAGTATGAGAAGAGCATTTAGGAATGTTATGAATTGATTTAATGCAGCAATATATTATTCTTTTAAATGTTTATTAAAATCAGTTTAATTACTAAATTGTTATTATTGAAAGACTCAACTTACATTAGTTAAGAACATGGCTTGGGCTAATTACACTCTAAAAATACATTTAAAATTACTGCTATAAAGTAATTTTTTGTATAAAATTCCAGATAATTTTTATACTTAGGCATAATATGTTCACTAAACCATATTTCAATCTGCAAAACTACACACAAAATGTAGTATTTTGAATGTTTGTAAACATGTTTATAATAAAATTCCATATTTTAGACAAAAAGTGTATAATCATACATATTTTTGAAAATTTTATTTCTAAAAATAAAATTAAAAACATAACAACAACATTTTGTTTCACAAAAATAAAAGTAATTTAGTTTAGCGTGCAAATCATTTAACCAAATGTGTGCGAAAAGCGTTAAGAAAATAAAAATTGGTTTAGAAAACTAATGATGAGAATTGGAGCACGAAATATAATGTCAATTCTTTCCCACCATTTAACCTAATATTCATTGTTTGCTTATCATAATGTTTCAATAAATCTTAACAATTTAACAAAAACACCACAAAATCTTGTTTTTCTGCATTTTTAAGAGAAAATCGGATGCTTATATTTAATAATTTGTTTATGTACATATACATATTTTGTACGTACATACATACATACATACATACATACATACATACATACTTTGTATGTTTTTAACAAAAAAATATGTAAACTTATATAAAATTCATATGCTAATAAATATTTTTTTAAACTTATTAATAAGTAACTGAACACCCTTTGTGTCTATTTTTTCTAGATACAAAATTTTTAAAAATTTAAATGAGTATTTTTACCTTAATTAAAGTAGAAGTCAAGTTACCTACTATAAATAAAGTTAATTTACATGAAAATTTATTAGTGTAGGTAAAGGTTTGAGTTAGAACTAAATCCTATATTCTTTGATCATTGATATTACCTAATCTGAACCCTTTTTACGTCATTTAATACTATGAGTTAGAGAGATTCGTTAACTCTACTGAAATTTCCTCAAGACGGTACGAAGTTTACTTTTATATTCCTTTTTTATTTTGTTTGTCTTTAAATTAGCATCGTAGATAAAATCGGACGGTGTTTTTTTTTTTAGATAAGTAAAAATGTAGAATTTTTAGTTTCAAATCTATTATATTTTATGTATTATATAATTCTATAGAAATCGTAAAACTTAGAAAACAGACATAAAAAGCTTGAATGTAGGTATTTAGAATTTTTTAGCTAAGAAATTAACAAACAAAATATTTCGATCATATGCAATTTCCCAGCAAAAATTTAACTTCCAATCTTAAAGGCAACAGCTTCTTGTATGCTGTATATAGTAGCCTTATTCGCCACTACCAGCATTACTTATTAGTACTTTTATAAGTAGTTTTCAGTAAAAATGAAAGAAATTTGATTATTCCTTTCATTTATCTAAAAAATAAAAACAGCATTAAAACTAAAAGAGGGTTCAGTTCCCAACTAAGGCAAATCATCTTTTAATAAATAATGTTTATATATATATATTTCTATATGAAAACCACTTTTTAACCCATAAAAATACAAGTCGATTGTGGTGTAACTAGTAAGACGCAGACTAACAAGCAACATAAGGAGTATTGTGGTAATGGGATTCAAATCTCAACCAAGCCAAATGTTTTTTTTTTTTTTTGTGTAAAACAAATCAGCACTAAAAAAACTATTTTGGTACTCAAATAAAAAATGACAAAATTTTGGACATGGCGAACAAAATTCATCAATTATAGCACCAGAAAAGGAAACTGCTTTTTATGTTGTTTTCGTTTACAAAACACGTTATTTAGTAGGCAGGTAATAGTTTGCTAGGTTAATGCTCAGTTTTTCAAGATACCAATAATAGAAGCAGACCCCCATTAACATTAAGAAAAATCTTAAGTATTTGGTTCGAACTTCAGATATTTTATTATCAACGAAACGGCATGAATGCAATGAATTAAAAAAAATCATATCAGAAGTTAAATTTAAATAAAAATAATTAAAATTTTCATACGAAAGGACTTATTTCCATTACGGAATGGCAGTATTTTAAAATAATTAAGTTTTAATCACAATTTTTCTTATAATTATAATTTTTATCATGAATTCCACTAAAGAACACATAAAAAGTACAATTTTTGACCTCATGTCATTCAATTTTCTTCATATTTTCTAAATTTTTTCTCTGTGAAGCTAATAAATTTTATCCAACTTTTGTTAAAAAAAAAAAATCAAAAAGTCGTGTTTTTTTCGCGGTTTGAAATTATTAAAAAATTAAATCGGATTTTCATTATTTAAAATGAATTAGAATTCTACATTTACCCTCTTTTATAATAAATTAATTAAATTATTTTAATTTTTTACTAAATTTATTTTAGATGCAAATGCATTTTTGAAACTGTTCGCCCCTTACGATTTTTACTTATTTTATTTCATATTAAAAAGTTAGGTTAAACAATTCAATTTAGGGTTTTTTCGTGACGGAAATATTTGTTATTTTTAATAATTTTTAGAAAAAATTCCAACACTTTTTCATACACAAATTTACTTTTTTAAATATTTTAGTATTTTGTACGTTTTACGCAAAGAGTGTAGATCTTAAAATATATAAAACTGCATACGTAAATGACAGATTTAATTGATTTAAAAAATATCTTAATGGTATTTATATTTGCTTTGTGAGAAACAATTCAAAAGTAATATTTTAGTTATAAATTGCATTAGATGCATTAATATATTTGCAATTTTGTTAGTGCATTTTTTGGAGAGTCTCTTCAAAAAAAATTTAATAAAGAAAAATAATTTATTAAAACTTGACAATTGAGCAATTAAATTTTAAATTTCAAAAATCTTGACCGCTCTGAAATTTTCTCTATAGTAAGTATATCGATAAGTTTTCCCACCTAAAAAAAAATTATAAAAAAATTAAAGATGGTGTTTTTTTAAATATACTTCTCTATAGAAAATTTGTAGAAAAAATATGTTAAAAAATATTTTTTTTAATTTGTATATGGTATCTTAAAATATAAGCTTTGACAAATATACCGCAAAGAAATATTTTGATATCTTTTATACAACAAAAGTTATGGCTATATAAAAAAAGTATTAATCATTTTCAAAACTATAAAGTTGCCAGAGTTTTCAAAATGAAATTGAATAAAATTCACTTTACATGCTTGTATATCCTCCTCTAAGAAACAAATTTTTTTTAATTTAAAATGGAATTACTCAATTATATTAGTTATTCATATATAATTTTATTTGGATATATATTTTTTCTAATTTTTTTAAAATAAAAATAAACAGTGTAGTCTTACAAAGCATGCAAGTACCAAATATAAACAAAATCTGAGGACCTATGGTATTTTTAATAAGTGATGTCTCATGAAATTCATGATATTATTAATTTTTAAGCAATTTTTTATTAATTTTGGTAATTAAAATGTGTAGGGATTTTTTATAGGGGAAATTTTTTGGACTCGTAGCGAAAATCGGATTTTTTTGCATCAGCCGTGGGTATTTTTAAAAATATCCTCTTGTAACCCTGACCATAATAAATATTGATACTTATTACTACCAAACCTTGGTATGAAAAGGTCTTCAACAATCTTTGATATGTATCCAGTATCTATAATCTATAATTGAAGTAAAGAGCGGAAATATTTGTGTTCTTTATTTCAGCAATTATGATCTGAATGTAAAAGGGTAGTAATCTTGACTACGCGAAGGCTTAAGTACAAGAAGACATGAGACCGTACCCATACCACAGGTGCTCATGGTTAGCACGAACGCATAACTGCCTCTTTTCTAATAGCATCTGTTTTCCCCATGGGACGTCTATCGGATGTTTTTCATTAAGGGATCATTTGATCCCAATATTCACACTTTCTGCGTTTCGTCAAAATCCGTTTGACACTTATACTGGTCTGCTTGAAGGTCTTTTTGATCCCAGTGGGTTGGCAGTTCTAAAACCTGGCAGTAGTTGAAAAATACAAAAATTCCCAACTTTTCTGAAATATTAAATAAAGAATAGTGTCCTATGTATCCGGTAGATCTTACAGTCTTACACGTTATCGACAACTAACCGCGGTCTATTGGCGTCCAGCGAAGATCCTTTGAATTTCATGCCAAGCTCTTCAACCGGTGAAGCCTCGTTCTTCGGGAACTGCCAATTCGGAAAAAGGGTGGCTATAAACCCATTATTCCTATTGCGAACAAGGGAACTGCGAATAAGTCTTCGAGTTTCCAAGTGTCACCTCCCCCTGTTATAAAAAGAACTGGGCATCAGTCTTCGAGTTCCAGATTTCAGTTTCCTGACCAAAAGGGCAATAACTTATCCTAAAGCACATAACTTCATCCAGAAGGTCCTTTCTAATACGGCCATCGGAACGTTTTCGGTTAGGCAAGAAGCCAGCCGAACCCCTTACCAAAAAGGAACTTGTTTCAACAAATTGGCTCAAATCATTATTCGCCGAATTGCAGCAAAAACCTCTCACGTCGCACAGTGGTGCCAAAACACTTGTTTTTGGAAATAATTTTTTAACTTTGAAACCTTTGGAGATATCTAAACAAAATTTCATGCGATCAGAACTGAGGTGTTTGCGAGTTGATTTGGGACCCCTAGCCGGCCACGGGGTAGTGTGTAGACCTCCAAAGTTGGTCAACTCGGGTATGTATTTTTTTTTTAATTCGCCAAAAATGAATTTATGACTTCAATGTTAAAAATTTTACATATACGTAGTCCTTATAAATCTCTATAAAAAAGCTTACATGTTTAGGTTAAGTTATATTTAGGTCGAAGCAAATTTTACCCTAATATTTTTAATACTAGTTTTGTTTTGTTTGTTTTCACTCCAAATGTTTTGACAACTACCATGGGTATACTGACAGTTAACAGTCTCTATTGTGCTACAGATTATACGATAAGGAAACCAATTGGGATAATACCTCTATTTTACCTTTTTTTTTTTCTTTTATTTTTAATATCTATGGAAAAAGCAGGCATTATTAAAAATTAGTCATTGGTAAATATTGCAAAATGTATTTGACTACCACTTTAGGTAAACCCTTCTTCTTGTGCTATACATTATTCGCGAACCAAATAAAATAATACGCCTTAAATTTTGCTCTTTTTTACTTTTATTTTTAGTAACTTTTCATATCTATAGAAGAAATTAATATTATGCCATAAAATTAGTATTTGCTTTACAAAAAATTGATGAATCATTTCATCTAATTTAATTTTGGGACTACCCACAACGATTTTATTCTCTTTTGGTCTTATTTAATTAACTCTTGACACTATTATTGATTTCAAACAAATATTTGCTTAATTTCGAGTTACATCAATTCATAAATACGCTGTTTAATATTTCCAAATTTTAAACTTCCTAACTATTGCTACTTCAATATTGAATTACTCGAATTTGTTTATTTGTTCAAAAACAATAACTCAATTTCTTTTCATAACATTTTCTTAAGCTACTCGTTTTTTTAGAATAATTTAAAAATCAACCGAAACCTTTAATGAATTGTAATAACCCGCCTGACCTGAGATAGGAAATTAGTTAATGTTCACAAAAACGAGTAATTCTCGGAACAAATATGTTCAAGAAATTATAGAAAATTAATTAAAAAGTGAATGTTCGTTTCATCGCAACTTACTCGATAATTTCTTAATAGTTAAAATTCGAGTAATTTATGAGAATTTTTAAAATTTCGTTTATCGAAATATTATTTTCTTTCTTCGAAGTATATGTTTCGAAAAATTATCTGTTCTTTTTAATTTCTCGATATTTTGTTACCTTGATCAAAAATAACATATTTTCTTGATTGTGGATGTCATTCGTGAGTCATAGTCAAAGTATTTTTGGAGGGAGGGGGGGTTAAAAGGTAGGTGGCGACATCTTCTTTTGTTTAGACAACTTCGAAATCATGTACAATATTTTAATGGCAAAAATTTAAGTTGATAAGTGGCAATCAATTTTTGTGCAATATTTTTATAAATTGCTTTTGAACTATATATTTTTTACTAAAAAACTAGATATTATATATATATATATATATATATATATATATATATATATATATATATATATAACATAGATTCATATATGTTTCATAAATTTCAGGGAATATTGAATTAATTTTAATAATGTAAGGTATGTTTTTATTTTATTGTTATTCTCTAAAGCGTTTCAAAGTAATAAATGCATTTCAATGAAATTAATTAAAATGCATGACTAGAAAAATACGAAAGGTTGAGCTATGTAGGTTTTGATACTTAGAATATCTATTTTACTTAAATATACTCGTATCTAATTATATTATTTAATATTAAAAAATGATGTAATTTTTTTTTTTTTTTACAAAAAATAAAATAAATATTTTATTCTTATTTGATTTCACTTAACAATAGCCTTGTTCCAAAAAAGTTGTCAAACGTGAAAAACTAAAAAATTTTCAAAAATTCGAAATACCCTGTAAATTTTGAGATATTAAAAAAAGTAGCTACCTAAATTTTAATTCAATTCTGAATTTAGTTGAATGAAGAGAGTAAAAGAAAATAGCTTTTAAACTTTATTTAAATATTTTATATCTACTACAAATAAGAAATAATTTAGTAATTTTTTATTAAATTTTCTTTTCTATTTCAAAATAACACTAAAGATATCAAATTAGATGCCACTTCATTTTTAATTTATTTTTAAACAAATTATGTTTTCATTTCAAACATACTTGGGGCAAAAATATAAGTAAGTTCTAAAATAAGTTCTAAAATTTTTGTTCATTTTAAAAGAAAATAAATCTTGTTATGCTTACCAAAAAAGTTTTTAAAAAATACTACATGTTTAAAGAGTTTCTTTCAACATTTGACCAAAACACATACAAATGTATATGGATAACAAGCTTAATTCTTCTACTTTCCAAAAAATTTTAAAAAGGAAAAAATTAACAAAACAAAAACAGAATTTATCCAGGAAGTTACAAAAAAAAAACTGTTTTTTTACAAAATTATGCATATTTTCAATTAACCTTTCTTTAAGATTTTATTTGAAAAATTACCTTAGACATTTTTCGTTGATAATTAATTTAGCTTCCATTATAAAATACGCAAAATTTTCATTATATATAAATTAATAATATCTATGATAAATATTATATGTTGTATAAAAAAATTTGGGGAACACTTTTTCTGTGATGTTAAGATATGTTGAGACTAGTCAAATATTTTACCAAAATGCGTAACAACCATATAAAATAATTCCTGATTTCTCCTTTTTAACGGGACATTTTATCGAATTTTGTTTGACGCTGTTATCCCTTAGAAAACATTTGCAATATTAGACAACGGCAAACAATATTTTTATAAAACTACTGGTCACGCAATTTTGATCAAATACTCGTATTTGCTAAATGTGAACATAGCTTTACTTTACTTAAGCGCTTTTTGTAAAAAGTTTTGTATAGATTTTGATTTATAAAATAAAAAATATTTAACATTTTACAAAATATGTTATTAAAAAAGTTATTAATAGTTATTTAAAAAATTTAAAATAAAAATACTTAAAAATGTGCATTTCCACAAAATCCATAAAAATGTGGATTTGAATAATAGACAAACTAATATTATTTAGAGGAAACATTTTTTATGACTTCCTCTGTAACCATCAACACCAAGCGCCATGTTTTAGTTGTCGTAGGAATTTGAAATTTTGATATGTATATAAATTAATTAATTTCATTAATTACTTAACTTTAAAATATAATTTAAGTTTATTTTATTTTTTGAATATTTAGTATATGTTAAGTTTAAAATAAAACATAACTTTAAAAATTAAATTAGCTTTTAGTTTGAAATTGGAAACAAAATTAAAAATAGAAAACTATCGATTTCGAACTATTGCCAACAACTTGTTAGCAATATCGATATCGAAGAATTATCGATCTTTCTCGATCTCTCTAATGAAAATCGATATCGCTAGAGATTCGATATAGATATCATACCTTCGGTATCCATCGATTTGCTGCCACAAACTGAACGACAGGTGAGCTCTACGAATTCATTCTTGAAACGCCTTCGATAGTTGTTCTCGAATGTTTTGTTAGGGAAATGTTGGCGAATTATTCGAAGGCGATATCACAAATGAAGTTTGTGGTCAAGCGGGAAGTTGAAACCATCCAGACAAATAAACACTCGCAACCTACACTTTAAGTAAATTTTGAAAATCTTCAAATTTATTTCCAATAACAAAATTGAGACAAAAAACATAAAACGCATGCATAAATAAACATTAAATAAAAAAACATTTTGGAAACAATATTGTGTGGTTTTGTTGATTTTTCTTTTTTTTTTTTTTCTCTATTATTACTGAATGATAATGTTAAAGTGGACACATAAAGATACGGCTTTTGTTGGAAATTGTTAATAGAAAAACACCAGATAAATAAGGAAAAAAAGCTAAGAAAACATAATATTTAGTTGGTGGCTTTGTTGTTTAAGGCCATTAGCATATTACACAAAAAACTAAAAATAAAAAAGAGAAAAAAAATGTTGAAAATAAATGACAAACTTAATTTTCGAATGATTATTTATTGTTATTTTTCAAAGTCATCATTAACAACATCAGCATCTTTAGTATATATTTTGTATGTTATTTCTTTGATTGTTATTATTCTTAGTTGTAGTCAATAAAATGTTCATTTTATGTTTCAAAATCAATAGAATTAATGGCCACCCATAAACTTTTCTAAAGCAAATCTTATGAAAAAGTGTCAAAGTGGAAATTTATAAAGTTTTAGTAATTTTTATTTTTATTATTTTGTTATTATATAAAATTTAGTAAATAAATTATTAGTCATCATCGTCATCAATTTTTTTATTGTCCAATATTTTTTCTTTAAACTAAATTTATAGCATTTTTGTTACGAGGGCAGATCAATAAGTCCTTTACTTTTCGAACTTCCCTCGTAGTTATATGAAATGCAACAATATTCCCATCAAGTACCACCTGTTAATAGACTACAGTCAAGTTTTTAGCAAGCGTCGTCATTTACTTTGCGTTTAACAGCTGTTCAAAACACACAACCTCGTGTATTTTTCTAAATATGGAAAACAGTGAATTTCGAGTGCTCATTAAACATTATTTTTTGCGAAAAAAAACCGTCAATCAAACCAAGGAAAAGCTCGATAAATACGAAAGGCACTCTGCACCATCGATTTCAATGGTAAAAAAGTGGTTTACTGACTTTCGTTGTGGTCGCACAAGTACAAATGACGCTGAACGTTCTAGACGGCCAATTGAGGACAGTACACAGTTGGCCGACCGAAGAGTAAAAGTGCGTGAGATTGTTGATGCCATAGGCAGTTTGGTTTCGATTTTAAATGATCAGCTGGGTTTAAGAAAGTTGTCTGTAAGATGGGTGCCGCGTTTGCTCTCAATTGACCATAAACGTAAACGTGTGACAACTTCAAAGGATTGTTTGAAGTTGTTTAACTGCAATCCGAATGAGTTTTTGCGTCGTTTTGTAACTGTGGATGAAACATGGATCCATTACTGTACACCGCAGACCAAGCAGCAGTCTAAAACAATAAACGGCGATTATTACGCCGATTTAATGAGTATTTAAAAAGAAAACGACCCCATATGGCCAAGAAAAGAGTTCTTTTTCATCAAGATAATGCACGGGTGCACACGTCTTAATGGCAAAAATCTATGAATTGGGTTACGAATTGGTACCTCATCCACCGTATTCTCCGGATTTAGCCCCTAATGACTAGTTCCTATTTCCAAACCTAAAGAAATGGCTCGGTGGAAAGAGATTCAGCTCCAACGATAAAATTATTGACCAAACACATGCCTATTTTAAGGACCTCGAAAAATCCTATTTTTTACGAAAAGTAAATGACGACACTTGCTCAAAATTTGACAGTAGTCTACTAACTGGTGGTACTTGATGAGAATAGTGCCGCCCTCGTATATTTCTGAATTCAACATTTTTTTTTATTATATTTTATAATTTTTAACAATCATAAAAATATCATCACAAATAAATCAGTCATCAATTTTTATAACATGTTGCTTGTAATATGAATAAGTACTGATAAGTGAGATAAATTTTTATACTTGAGTACATTGTTGAATGTTTAATTAGTAGTTGAAGATTGCCAAATGTGTGTGAAATATTTAGGATTAAAATTATTCTTGTAATTCTAATTATACCCTTCATTCACCACAGGTTTATTACGTTTGTAATTTTCAAAATTTTCATCGGAGAGCAAAAAAATTTTAATTTTCTGAATTTTCTGATGTTGTCAATAGGACGATGTCCGTCTGTCCATCTGTCCGTCCGTCGGTTGAAATGGTGTTTTTGAAGACCACCGATAACGATCGGAAATCCTTTCGAGAATTTTGATATTGAAATTAGATAGTTTAGAAAACCTGAAAGCGCCGTATAAACTAGGGACTTCGTTTTTTGCAAAACAAAATTGGAAGATTCTATTTGAATTTTTTTGCTGAAGAAATGAACTCAGTTGGTCCACTGGTTGCAGAGATATCGGTTAAAAGGGCAATTTTGATGAAAAGATATCGTCAAAATGAGACGTTTTGTTTTCCGCCACATATTATATCGAACGGCTTATTTATAAAATCAAATAAATCGTTGATATCATCATTAAAGTACATACAATGGTCAAAAAACTATTCGACATGGGCGATGCTTATTTTTATACCCTTCACCACAGGTGTAAAGAGTATACATAAATAAGTTTGTCATTCCATTTGTAATTTCTATAGTATGCATTTAAGACTCCAAAAAGTATATGTTTTCTAGATCCTTATTGATAGGGCAGTCGATAAAACGATGTTCGTATGTATGTTGAAATCCGCTTTTAGAAAGCCCCAGTTATCGGATATACATTATGGGGAATATTCCATAGAATAACGCTAATATAAATCAGTCCATTAATGGCTGAGATATCGCCAAAAAGAACCGAGAAGCACTCTAAAATCGTATTTGTTTTCGACTTTTTGAACTCCTATATAAGTTAGTAACTTCGTTTTTGCATAGAAAATTCGGATTTTATTAATGCTTTTACGGAGGAAATGAAGAAATCGGTACATTAATAACTGATATGTCGATCAAAATGCATTTTTGGACTTTGTGAAGCTTCTACCTAAGCCTGAGAATACATTTTTCTACAAATCTGTTGTAAATATTGTAAATTTCTTCTTTTTTGAATTAAGCACTTGTTGTTTGTATATACACACAATAATTTTTTTATTTATGTTTGGATATGATTTTTAGTTGGAAATAGAAGCATTGCAAAGACTCAGTGTTGTCTTTTTTTTTTTTTTTTTTGACAAAGTAACGCTTGCTATGACAGTCTAATTTTGTGCTTGAATTTTTGTAGCTTAGAAAAAAAATGTAGATTATAAAAGATTCAGCAGAGCCGAATATAGCGCTCTAACACAAATATATTTATAACGTTGTCAATGAATTGAATTTACTTCACGTCGACCATCTTCGAGCGTTTTGCAAATGCGAAAATTCTTTATTTTTCCCGGGCAACTTGGAAATACATATCATGGATATGTCAGTATGTCATTTAGATATTTATCAGCATCAGTGTTGCCTGCTTAGCCTTTGTAATTTGCTGTTAGTCTCAAAATTTTCGTTTTAGCTTCTAGCTTTTTTTTATAGCCATTTTTTGATTCTTTAAATTGCCTTAAGAAAACTAAAATGTTACTATTTCAACAACGAGGAAAATAATTTCTTACTACTAATTTTATTTTTATAGAATCATTAATTTAAGCATTTTTGTGTATTTATTTGCACAAAAAAACTATATTTTTTTATATTTAACAAAAATTTTCGCTTGCGGCGTTTCATTATACTAATCAAGAACAACTCATATTCTAAAATACTAATAACTAATATGATGGAATTACTAAATCGATTACTATAATAGTATTTTTTCTTTTTATTTGCTTCATTAACTATAGAAACCGTTTATAAACATAATTTTTAAAAAAGCGAAAAATTAGAGAAAAACTTAAAAATTTTTAATCAAAAGGTAATTATAGTTTAAAAATATCGAAAAAATCACTTTAAAACATTAGGTAATTATTTATATGAAATAAAACCCAAATTTGTATGATATTTTTTTAGGCGATTATTCATTTGGGTCATTTTACTGACAGCTGTTCTATGTTTTATTTATAATTTTATTACAATATCTTTAAAAAATAATAAAAAAAAACTAATGAGAACAAGAAAAAAGTTTTTAATTAAAGAAAAATTTTAAATATTTTTCTGACCTTGTTTTTTTGCGACATTTAGCCCTTTTTGACATTTTTTAAAATTGAAATTACCCTCTTTTTTCTCGGCTGATGGAAACACTGATCAACATATTAGTAATTAAAAAACTGCCAAATTTTTTGTAATTGCAAGTCCAAAATATATTAATGGTCTGGAAAATTCGTAATAACTTAACGCACCATACAAATTTCAGGTCCGATGCGGTAAGGGTGAACGATATCCGATTGCACTAGTATTTCACATAATATATTTTTTACAACCCAATGTACGATTCGAAAGGAAGTTATAGTCAAAATTCAAAAATCGGCAAATTTTGGTGTAGTCTAAAGTAGATACGTTCTTATACACAACACAACAACAAAACTGAGTCATTGAAATGCTTCTATTTCCAACTAAAAAACGTCCAAACATGCATAAAAAAAATATTGTGTGTATATAAAAACAACTACTTGCTTATATAAAAAACAACAACACTGAAAGCCATTCCAATGCATCTATGTTTGGTTAATTCAAAAAATTGAAAATTGCAAAAAGTATTTGTATAAAAACAAATTACGAAGCTTATATAGGAGTCTCACAAAGTTCCAAAATGCATTTTGATCTCAGTTACTAATAAACTGATTATTTTTATTTCAACAGTGTTGCCAGTTTAGCCTTTTTAAGGCTAAATCTAGCATTTTTATCTTGTTTTTAGCCCTAAAATTTTCATTTTGGCTTCTAGCTTATTTAGCCTTTTTTGTTTCCTAAAATTGCCTTAAAGGGCTACAGTTTTAATACTTCAACAAAGAAGAAAATAATTTCTTATTCGCTTTTAATATTTTATTTCTATGGAATTTTAAGCATTTTTGTGTAATTCGCATAAAAATAAAAAAATTTAAATTATTTACATTTAAATAAAAATTTTCCCTACGGAGCTTCAATCCCAAAATCAAACATAATTGCTAATTTTATGGGCTTACTTATTCAATTATTATAGGTAATTATTTTTTGATAAACTTCATTAACCACAGAAAATATTTATGAATATAATTTTAAAAAATTTTATAAAGCGAAATATCCCAAAAAGTTGGAAATGGATAAATCAAAAAGTCTCATCATAACATTGGGTTATTTTTCATAAGAAATATATATAAGACAAATTTGTATGGAAGTCTTTTTGGCGATTTTTTACTGGATCATTTTACAGGCAGCTGTTCCTGTAAATTTATTACAATATTATAATATTTTTATTAAAAATATTATCATAATATTTTTTAAAAATAATAAAAGCTAATGAGAAAAAATAAGCTTCTAAATAAAAAAAAATAAAAAATAGCTTTTTTCTAGCCCTATTTTTTGAGGCATTTAGCACTTCTGACTTTTTTTTAAAGTTCAATTCAGCCTCTTTTTTTCTTACCTCTTGACACACTGTACTTCAGCTACATATATTACAAAACAACAAAGAAAAATTTACAATTGCTTATTTTTATTAATAAGGTAGTTATTACGGTAGTTAAAATACTTATACTAAAGATATTTATATCAAAAATTGATGGAGTTTAACAAACGAAGGAACATCGCTTTTATATTATTGGGTGAATCTGAGTACGCCTATAATAAACCATGTGTTTGCATTTTTTTAGATTTAATTCCATTAAGTTTTCGTCATACCATATGAAAAAAAAACAATTTAAATCAAATTGGAAAATTTATTTATTTATTTATTTAAAAAACTTATAAATATATAGAAAAATTCATAAAAAAAAAGAATTGGTTCAATTTGGCTTCCCAGCCAAGAAAAAAAATATATAATAAATTATATAATATAAATAAAAATGTCACAAAATAGCAGCTAAAAAATAAATAAATTGTCAATTAACATTGAATAAGCTATAAAACAAAATGCTGCCAACATTGAGAAAAAGTAGTAAATTTAACAAAATGAAGATGTTTCATTACATTACAATCCCATGCAACAGAAAAAAACATAAAAATAAAAAAAAAATAAAAAAAATTATTCAAAATATGGAAGTAAGCAAATGTTAAAAAAATATTTATGTAAAAAATATAATGAAATACTCTTTTTTTGCTGATAGTGATTAAAAAACGATAAGCTTATAAAAAAGTTTGAAAACGTCCAGCTAACCTTTTGAAGGATTGAAAAAAGTTTCCAATAAGTTTGAAAATATATAAATCTTGTTCGTTTGCTAGTGCTTATCTAAGCAAAAATGTACATAAGTGTAAATGTAGATTTGTCGAAAAGACATATATATTTATATATATATATATATATATATATATATATATATAAAGCCAAAATCAATCGTGATTCAAAAAATGTGTCAAAAAGTTTAAGCGAAAAGCATTATTTAAGTGGAAAATACATGAAGCTAAATGCGTAAATAATTCCAGAATCTAGCTACACTTACAAGAAGCTAAATAGGAAGGACCTCTTAAAAAAAACTGCACCTTAACCTATGAACAACAATCTGAGGATTCCTAGTAGAACGTGAAAATAGGAATTTAGAGCGAATACAGTAAGGTATGTCATTTGTAATAACCCTATAAAATACTAATAAATTCCAAGTATTAATAAAACGTCTAAAATAACATCCCAGAAAAGTTTTCACATACCCAGAAATATGCTATCTCCTCTGAGCATTATAAACGCATCTAACAATAACATTAATAATATGGCACAACTTTGCAGATATACAGGCTAAAGTACCCGATACAACCTCTAACCCTATATGGGGCATCAAGTGCATAAGTCAATCTGTATCTTATTGGACGAGGTAAAAGAATATTATTGGAATAAATCCTGCGTAATGTTCCTAACTTTCTACCAAATACATGATTCATATGAGACTCAAATATAAGCCTGTTATGTAGGTATATTCCCAAACATCTAAGGTTATCAACGAATGCGATTACCTATCCATTTAAGAAATATTTAAGTGAACATGACTTCTTAAACCAGACTATAAGTGATGTTAGTTTCTAGAACTTCATCATTATATTTATATGTACTAAATAAAAGAAACACATCATCAGCAAATAAGAATGATTTACATACGTTAGTGTCCATATGCCTGGGAAGATCATTTACATACATAATAAAAAGTAACGGACCTAAAACGGATCCCTGAGAAACTCCGGTAAATAAACCAATATTCACAAATTGACATCTACTAGATAAGTATAAAAAAATTAATAAATAAGCAGACTTTGAAAACTTTAATTGTTCCCTTAACTTTCTAATTATTATCTTTCTAATCAAGTCAACTGAATTAAATGCCTAAGTCAAATCAGATGAAACTAAAGACATTAGGTAATCCATATTCACACCAACACGTACATTGTCAGTCAGGTTCAACAACAATGAAGTTGTACTATGACCACGATGAAAAGCATGCTGCGACGGAGAAAGATCCCTGTGAACATGGGAGAGAATTTGATATTTAACGATGTGCTCAACAATCTTAGATATTGCGGGTAAAGTAGAAATAGGTCTCAAATCATAAATACCAATACTAACAACATCGGACTTAGGTATGGGGACTACCTAGGATTACTAATTATTTCAAATATTCTAACTTCATCTCCATACATCAAAATTTAGCAGTGATGAATATTTAGAGGAAGATCATTAATAAAAAGTAGGAATAGGATCGGAACAAGGTGACTACCTTGAGGAACCCCAGATATAGAATTTATATATTCTGATTTATATTTATTATGCAAAACGCACTGTTTTCTTTGTTTTAAATAGGAGCAGATCCATTTTAGAAGAATTTCGGTCATTTTTGCTGATTTTTATTAATGTCAGTCTAAGGAATATTCCCTATAATTTACATATATATCTGATAACTGGGGCTTTCTAAAAACTGATTACGACAGACGGCCATATCGTTATATATACTTCCCTATCAATAAGGATCCAGAATATATACACTTTTTTGGCTCTTAGGTGAATATTATAGAAATTACAAACGGAATGACAAACTTATATATGTATACCCTTTACACCTGTGGTGAAGGGTATAAAAAATAACATATAAAATTAAGTCTGGTTTAAAATTTATTAAATCAAGTAAGGTTATTTCTGGCAATTTCAGCATAACATTAGTTGCATACTAAATATACATATCTAAATCTAGGGCTAGCTACAGTGCTAAATGAATTACAACATTCTAAAGCTATTAGTGACAAACAATTTAAAATTTTTTAACAAAATAACAAGTGATTTGTATATTCAATGCTCTTTTTTCTTTGTACCCCCTTTAAAATTTCCCATAATTCAAAAATGAAATTTCATTTCATAAAACGACTATATTTCCAAAGAATTCATTGTATTTATAGCGAAAAATACACTTATAAATACGAGAATTTCTTGGCAACCCTTGTGCCAAGAAAAATGCGTGATTTTGCGGTTTATAAACTTCCATAATACTCGTCATGAAAATGAATTAAAATAAGAATAAATTTATGTTCTTAAACAAAACTGTGTTAAATCATTTTTTCCATTTAATATTGCTGTTCATAAAATTAAAAAAAAATACATTTTATTATTATTTCTTAGTTTTAACTAAATGAACATGTTTGTATTTTTTTCCAAAGTTTTTTTTTTCATGAATATTTTTCATTTTATTATTAAGTATTCCAATAATGTCTTGAGCATTTAAGATCACAACAGCTCAACGTTTTGGGACAAAACATGACTTAAGCATTTTTCACTATTTTTAACAATATAATTCTTAGTCTTTTGTTAATAAAAATATTAAAGCATAAAAGTAAGAGAACCGGAGGGAGGAGGCAGAGGGAGTCAGTTATATGAATTCCCGCTTCAGTGATATTAAATTGTTTTCAACACCATTGACGAGTCAGTCATACATAGTCTTGCAACAATAACAATTGGTATGCATAACTTAATGTAGTTTACAACACAGGCAATAATAATGACAGCTACGGCAGCAGCAACTATTCATACTTACTCGTAGCAATAGCAAAAGAACAACAAAAAAACATTAACAGCTTTAGTTTAACTAAAGCATAACATAAACATTATAAATATTTTGTTCATTCAACCATTGACTCGAAATAATATTAAAAATATATATTTATATACTTGTTGTAGATCCTATTCTCTACATTGTGTATTCTTAAACAATTCACTATAATGTGTCGTAGTTTGAAATACAAAACAGCTACTTAATAATCTTCAAATAAGCCAAATGTAACGTATGCAGTAAAATGCGCCTTCTCATCACAAAAGGCAAGAAAAAAATTTTCAATGTAAATATTCTGGCAGGGATTAGCGATGTTAAAAAGACGATTCATAATCTTGAGATTATATACAAAAATTTTCTACGACAGACAATATTCTGTGACATGGGGTTTTTTATAGAACATTTTCCGTGACATAAGAATATAGCGTCGACTATATTCTCGACTATAAACTAGACAACAGGCTCGACTAATTACTACAGACTAGAATATAGCCTTGACTATAGACACAGCTAGAGGCTCGACAATAACTAAACTGTAGCCTTGAGTATAGACTAGACAACAGCCTCAACTGATAAGTATATACTATAATATGACATGGATAAAGACTAGACCATATTCTCGACTATAGGCTAAACTATAGCCTTGAATATAGATAAGACTATAGCCTCGACTATAACTAAACTATAGCCTTGACTATAGACTAGATTACTATATAGACGATAGACAAGACTATTTCTACTATAGATTAGACTATGGCCTTGATTATGGACAATACCATTTCTACTATAGACTGGACTATACACTATATTAGTAGCGTTGCCTATAGACTGCACTATTTCTACTAAAACCTCGACTATATTTTAGCCTTGACTATATACTAGACTATAAGTTCGATTATAGATTAGAATATTCCTACTATAGACTAGACTTTAGACTAGACTAGTAGCCTTGTCTATAGAATGGACTATTTCTACTAAAACTTCGACTATAGCCGCGACTACAGTATAGATTATATCATTCACTATATACTAGAATATAGCTTCGACTATAGACTAGACAATATCCCTGTCTATCGACTTGACTATTTCAACTTGGGACTTGACTATAGATTAGACTATTGCCTTGACTATAGACTATTTCTGCTATAGTCTCTACTGTAGACTATACTATAGCCTCAACTATAGACTAGGCTATATCCTCGGCTATAGTAGAAATAGTTTTGTATATATTTCTACTATAGCCTGGACTGTATGCTAGACTACAACCTGAATATAGACTATTTCTATTAAAGCCTCGACTATAGGCTAGATTATTTCTACTAGAGACTAGACTATAGCCCTGACTGTAGACTATACTATATCCTTGAATATAAAATATTTCCAATATAGCCTCGACCAGAGACTAGACTATAGCCCTGAATATAGATTAGACTATAGCCTCGATTATTGACTAGATTTTTAGTTTGTAATCGAATATTTCTAAGACTCGATTTTTTTTTTCGTCATAAACCAACAATAACCATTTATAAGACACTTGCTTTTGCGCATGCTCAGTTTGCTTTATTTCTATTGTTTAGTTTTGGATTGTCATTCTTTTTTAGTTGTTTTTGTTGCTTTAGCTGTTGGTTGGTGGTGTTTCTTTCTGCTTCATCAGGAATGTAACGTTTCAGCACGTTTTCTTTTGGAATCATTTTTAATATTTTTTATTTATTTGTAAATTTAATTTTGCCTTTATATTTTTCATTTTTGTTTTCTTTATCGTTTCTTTAATGTTTGAAGTTTATTTTAGATGTTTCTTAAGCATTTTTCGATTATGCCATCGGTTTTGGTTGCTGCAACTCTCGTCTTTCTACTCACTTCATCCATCCATTCGTTCAACCATCCATACATCCATTTAAGAGCCGTAATTCCAAAATCATTTTATTATCGCTTTGTTGTAATCACAGCAACAGTCACTGCTTAGTAAGTAAGCAAGTAGTTTTTTTTTTTTGCCTTCTTCTTTTATGCTGCTGCCTGACTGCCTTGCCGCTACTTAAGCATTGTCCCTCAGTTGTTGCAGTTTTATTATACGGCTGTTAAATGCAGTTGCAGCTCAACGTATTGATTAGTTTCTGGAATTGTGTAAAAAAATCAAAATGATTTTTTTTTATCGTCCAACCAGTAATAAAATGTTTAAGTATTTTATATGAATTTATTTAAAAAGGGTTGGGTTTGAATTTAGATTTGGCACTCTCTTGTTACGTTTTGGGAACCTCAACAAGCAAACGATGGAGTTGCAGAGTTTGTAAATATACTATAATAATATTTGTTCAAATACTTTAATGTGAAATCTATCTTGAGTAGATGAGATAATTATTTGGCGCGCTATTGGGGAGAGAAATGCTAAAACAACGAACGATTTAACTTTTTTCTATTTATTTGAGATCAACTTTTATACGCTGAAAAGTTTGAAATAGGCCTTGATTTCGTTGGTGCTGTCTAATTGTAAGAAATAAATTTAATCATAATTCTAAGATTATTTTTAAAAGTTTAATGGTTTTAGAGAATAAAACTAAGAGTTTAATATAAAGTTTATTTAATAAGCCAACGTACAGTGGTTCAGAATCGTTTTTCATCGGCAAAAACCCTGTAACTTTGAATTGATATAGATATTTTAGAATTTTTTATTTGTTTTGATGAAGAGATATTTTCTTGAATTTTACTCCAGTTTTAATTTCATTAAAATCGGTTCAGCAGTTGTTGATATATTTAAGACTAAAGTTTAATTTTTTTTAGCATTTAGTATGAAAATGCGGATTTTTTGTTTCTTGAATCAGTTTTACCTACAAGAAAAATCATAAGCAGATTAAAAAAAAAAACATTTTAATACCACACCCAGAATAATTTTGTGAACAGGTACCTAGTTCCACAAAAACAGGTTCCACTAGAATATGTTATTTTTGGAAAAAAATGACTACTTTTTTAATGTTTATTTTGTTTTTATTTAAATAACATTAAGGACAAAAATTTAATTTTTTGTAATAACTAAAAGTTTTTTAATATTTATTTCATTTTTTACTTAAATAACAGTAAAAAATTATAGTTAGATTACAAAATAAGCTCCAAATATTTCATATTTAGTTTTATATTATTTCTGTCCTTTCTGACTTCGAATGCTAGAGATGAGCGGATCTGATGTTGCCAGTAACATATTAAATATATCCTCATTTGTTGAATTTCGTGATATTGTTCTGGTATTGTGTTCTCTATAAAAACTGTAATCTTTATTCCTTCCTCCGATAGATCTCCAAGTAGTACTAAATGATGCCTAACAACATCTTCTCGATGATAAAGGATTTTGTGAACTGTTGCAGACACATTTTCCATGGATATTTGGTTGTATATATTCGTGCAGTTTCCTTCGCATAATCACCAAATTGTCTGGCATCAATTTGTTAATTGCACACAAGTACATCGATAATTGTTTTAAATCTTGAAATAAGATTCATATCAACACATGTTATTTCAAATTTTCGGGATCTGAGAAGAACCTTCTTGCTGTGTTTCCATCATTTGAGTTCCCATCATTCGTATTACCTGATCCTTGTTTTGGTTGATTTATAATCAACCCACATTTACTTGAAAGGCAAATTCATGGCCGTCAATCTCTAATTAGAAGAGCTGTGTATTGCAATTTAGGATCTAATATTACTGACTTCTTTTTTAATGGCATTATGAGTTTCCTTTTTAAATTCAAATTTAATTGGTCTGCAGTATTTCGTAGAAGATGGTGTTTGATTTTTCCAAATATCCTTTGCTTGCATCCTACTGGTCGAAAGCTTTGAGTCTTCCAAATTCTATATCAATCGTAATGTTATAAATGACACCATGAACATATCTGTGTCTGAAGTATTTTTACATACATATTGCTTGTATTGTCTTTGTCCAGAAGAGTTAACTTGCAGTTTCCATATCTCTTCAAGTCATTTCTTTTAAATGACAGTAGCAAGCGTTGAGCTGTATTATTAAGTGGATCTTCAAGTTGTACCTCTGCCGAAATAGGTGTGATTGTAATAGTGTCTCTTGGTGGCAAACAGTCCTTCTTAGCAGCAATTATATGATGATATGATGGATATAAAACTTATTTAGCTCCGTTTGAGCCTAAAAAGTTCTATTCCACTAAAATTCAAATTTGACTAAAATATGGTACATGAGAAAATATTTAATATCACAGCAATATAAATGGTACAGTGACATATCATACCATATTATCCTACCAAAAAAAACTGCAGCCAATTATCGATAATAGTTTGAAGATAATTTCTATAGAAAATTTTCTTCATTCTCTAATGAAGATAGTTTCATTATAACAATTTTCTTCATTTTCTAATAGATATTTTCGTTATGAAAATTTTCTTCATCTTCTAATGAAGATATTTTCCTTACGAAATTGTTCTTTGTTCATTTTCTAATGAAAATTATTTCTGTAGAAAATGTTCTTCTTTTTTTTATGAATATATTCTTTTTTGATGAAAATGTTACCATTACGAAAACTTTCTTCTTTTTGATGGAAAAATTTTTGATGGAAATAATAATTTTCTTCTTTTAGATGGAAATATTTTTGCTACGAAAATGTTCTCCTTCTTGATGACAATATTTTCATTGCGAAAATTTTCTAAAGAATTTTCATACATTTTAACGAAAATATGTTATATATTATTAGAATTTCGTTATCATTAACTTTTTTCCCAAGACCTTCCTTAACATTTTTAATGATATTTACATTTTTAATCCTTAAAAGCATTAGCAAAAAATTGTAAAACCATAAAAAAGCTGTTAAAATTATCTTAGAAATATTGTTAGAATTCAGGAAATCACCTTCATGTAAAACTATTAAAACATTTATTTCAACATTCATAGAAAGGCAAATTCATGGAAATATATTTAATCAAATGCTGCTAAAAAATAGTTTTAAATTCCTCAATATTCTGCGAAACACTAAGCAACAGCTTTTTTTAATAGTGAATGTTTTTGGAGATTAGAGAACAATATACAGCCAAAACTATTTGTTATTTACAATAAATTTTTTTTAGATTTTTATTATTTTTTGTTCAAACAAAAATTGTAAAATTTATTTATGGTTTAGTGCCCATGATGTGATAGTTTTGATTTTCACAGAGAGAACAATAGAAAGACAAAAAAATCTTTAGCTAAATTTAAAAATGCAGCGGGTGATCAATGATGAACTTGGCCTTATTGTGGTCATTGTTAAAAAAAAAGATAAATAAAATTATTTACATGAAAGTATGAAATATTTTGCAATAAACCCTGTTTAAATGAAGAGTTTAGCTGTAGTATTGAAAAGTAAATGCCACAAAACAACAAAATGTTGGGATGTTTTTGAAAATGATTTTCAATAATCTAAAAAAAACTTGAAAAAGTGGTAGACCATAAAATAAATATAATTCACAAAACAAAAGTGATAAATAACAAGAGATTTTTATGAAGATAATATACGAAGAAAGAAGGCACTATTAACATAATTACACATTTAATAATCAGACAACTTCTAGGAAGTTAAATTGAAATGTTAGAAATTTTAGCTAATGTTAATAAATAACGTTGAAGTATTTTACAAAATTGGGACTATGTGAGAACTTATCATAGGGTACTTGCATCACTTATCAAATAACTTCTTGAAAGTCCAATTCAAATATTTCCTACAAACAAGTATAAAACACTTCAAACATGTGCGAATCAGTAGGGTACTTTAAATACCTTTACTTGATTTATAACATTAGATAGGGGTCTTTGAATTTGTTAAGTAAATAAAATTTATGTTGTGTGCTGCTCCACTTGAAGAATCTTTCAATTCTAGTACCTTTTTCAACCCAAACACACATACACTTAAACACAAACAATTTTCGATATTTCCGGTTTTAAAGAGTAAAATGATGTCTCTAAAGAAGATACTGTTGTCTGTCTTTCTGTCACAATTCAATACTTTTCCATTTGTTTACGAGTAAAAAGAAAAAAGCAGTATTTGAGATTTAAAAAGCCTCTAAGTCTTGTGACTCGTTGTAACGTTTGTTTGATTTGCTACTTTGATTGATAAATGAGTTCATTATTCTCCATTTTAGACTGCGTGTCTAATGCATTTATAAGCCAACAAGAACAACAATAATAACAACAGCAGCAGCTAACACATCTACATATTGACTACAAAATTAAACGAACAACAAACTTTGGCCATCAGTTGTGCAACATTTGCAATTGTCAATAATGCTGCAACGGCAGAAACAACAAAAAATAAACACAACAAAACTTTGTTAAATCACGAAAACTTTTTCAAATCATTTAGAATTTTTTTTCTTTTTTCCAATGGTCATAAAGAAAGAAAACTATTGCGTGGCTTGCCACACCATTTCCTTAATATTAAACTACAGGCCATTACGGGAAAAAGGTTAATAAGGAAGTAATGTTATTAAAATTTATGTAACAAAGCCAATCTAAATAAATATTACATGAAAAAGGGCAAAATTTGTTAGGTTTAATTAACTATTACAGATTTTACAACACATTTTTAAATTTTTTTTCCAGTTCACACTGGGCCACGATCCCTGAATTTTGGCCGTACTTGGTTTATGTAGAAAATAAATATCACATGTATGGTTTTTGTGGACGCTGATTACGATTATGTAATAGAAAATTATAAATTCAAAATAGCGGATCAAATATGACTGCACAAAATTTTATTTTAATATTTTATGAAATTTTAAACAATTATATTTGATAAATTGTGGTCCCTGAACACGATTTTGTTCTTTAATTTTCAGAATTTCGAATTCCGTTTGTAATTTCCAAAATTTTCGTCGGAGAGCAAAAAAGTTTATATTTTCTGGATCCTTATAAGAAATGATGTCGATAGGACGATATCCGTCCGTCGGTTGAATGGCGTTTATGAAGCCCACCGATAACTGTCATATATCAAGATCGGTTCATAAATGGCGCAGATATGTGCCATTTATTTTTTTTAAATCATTCAAATTATATATATATATATATATATATATATATATATATATATATATATATATATATATATTTTTTTTTTAAACCGGTTTTAATTCTTCTGAAGTCCCTATATAAGCTAGTGACCGGTTTTGTTTTTGCAAACAAAAATTTTTTCTGAAGTTTTCCGCTGAAGAAATAAACTCAGTCGGTTCATTATATGCAGAGATATCATCCAAAACGCAGTTTTTACCAATATCCAACTCCTAAATAAGCAACGAACTAGGTTTTATATAGATCTCTCACAAGTATTTTTCATTTCATGGATACTGAAAAACAACAACAACAAACTAAAGCATATTTTGTTTTTTCAAATTTTTGAAGCAGTTATGTTAGTTAGAAACTTCGTTCTTTCACAGAAAAATCGGAAATTTTTTAAGAAGAAATAAATAGATGCTTTATTAACCGAGTTATAGGCCAAATATTTGTTTCTAGAATTTCGGTTTTTTAAATCGGTCAAATCGGTCTATAAATTTTCCACCACACCCTTTTTGTAATTTAATATTGTCTTAAATTTATAAAATATTTTTTCTGCAGCCAAGTGATTATATTTTTCTTAACTTTAACTTTTGTAAAATTCCAAAGTATTAAATTTGTTACTTACTAGTTTTCAACGCACGGTGGCTCAACAGTAAAAATATTGAAACTAACGTGGCCAAAATATATATCAAAAATTGTGGGCGTGGAATGCTGTTAAAGACAAACATTATATATATATATTTCTGTTATTTTATAAAAAATGTGACTTGATGAGAAGTGAATTATGATTACTCGCAAACTATTATCGATAATTAGCTACATTTTTTGTTATGCTGGTAGAATAGTAATGTTTAAGAAATTGTATGATGTGTCTTTGTACCGTTTATACCTGCTGAGTTAAATGTTTTCTCAGGTACTATATTTTAGCCAAATTTGAATTTTTGTGGAATAGAAATTTTGAGGGTCAAAAGGTGTTAAACAAATTTTACTACCAGAAGAAAGGCAAACTGTCCTCTTTATCCCCATATGTACTTTTGTACCTATCGGGACTCGTCTGTAGAACACATTTTTTCATTTGAATGAAATTACCCCCAAAATAGTTTCTATTTTCATTCTTCCTGTTCATATGACTCAAATATAAACATACAAAGCCCTATAAGTTGTGATAGGTATCTTAAGTGTATTATATAATTATTATTTTATTACTACTTTTTTAAGCGTATTTTACCTATTTTTAGCCTTTTTTATTTTTTAGCACTTTTTATTGTATTTATTTATGCTACCTAGTACCACTTAATGTAAGAAAGGGATAAAATCTAGTAGTATTCAGTTGCTATAATACATATATCTAAGCAATAACAATCAAATTTTAAAATCTTTATAATACGCGGAGAGCTTCAGCTATAAAGAATTATCCGAAGAGAATTTTAAAAACCAAAGCGGGATGTTTTAAGCTACGTTCAAAGAAAAGTAAACTTATATTCATGCAGCACCGAAATACGAGTACAACTGGACTTGGAAAACAAAATAACTGACTTCGTCAAAAAGTACAAAAAATTAGATGGAACAAACGAAGATTTTATACCAGCTTTAAAAACTGGTTAAAGGGCGAACTTACTGTCCAGGTATTTTTAGAGTGATTTTGGTGGTCTTGGGATGCCACAAAATCACTCGACAATTGTTGCAATAGATATAAAAGGCGGAAACTTAAGGATATCAATGAAGAAATCGGATGTGAAAATATTCAAGAAACTTTGCTATACCAATTTCGATCACAGAAACAACTCACAAAAGTCAATATTATTTAAAAAGTTTTTAACGCTATTCCAGTGAGAATAAAATGGATTCTAAAAAGTATTCCAACGCCAAGCAATGAAAAACAGTTCTGAAATGAAGTGGCATTAACATTATTTTTTGACTTGAAGTTAACAAAATATCGATATACTCCGCTCAGATTGCGCACGATTGAAAAAGGCTCAAATCTCTTTCCATCATAAATGCTGCTAAGAAGGACTATTTGCTACAAGGGACACTATTACAATCACACCGATTTCGGTAGAGGTACAACTTCAAGATCATACAGCTCAACGCTTGTTATTCTTATTTAAAAGAAATTAGTTGAAGAAATATGGGAACTACAAGTTAACTCTCTTTTGAAAATGGGGATGTGATGGTTCTTCTGGACAAAAACAATGCAAGTAATAAGAATGTGAAAATACTTCAGACACAGATATATTCATGGTATCATTTATATCATTTCGATTGATAAAGAATTTAGAAGACTCAGAGCCTTCGACCTGTAGAATCCAAACAAAGGATATTTGGAAATATTAAACACCATCTTCTATGAAATACTGCAGAGCAATTAAATTTGAATTTAAAAAGGAAACTAATGATGGCATTAAAAAGGAAGTCAGTAATATTAGAGCATAAATTGCAATACTAAAGCCATTCGAATTAGAGATTGACGACCGGACAATTGAAATAATATTTCAAGAATACGATTCATGGGACATATACTAAAAATCAGTTATGATTTGGATTTTAAACCTACAGGATCAATAAGAAACAACGACACCAATAAGGAGTTAAGAAGTTTAAAAAAGAATCATGTTCAGGATAAATTTTAACCAAAACAAGAATCAGGCAATACGAATGATGGGAGCACAGCAAGAAGGTGAAATATCAGGTGTTGATATAAATCTTATTTAAAAATTTAAAAGAATTATCGATGACTTGGATGCATTGAACAAATTGATGCTAAAAAATTTGGTGATTATGCGAAGGAAACTGCACGAATATATACAGCGAAATATCCATTGAGAAATATGTCTGCAACAGTTCACAAAATTCATGATAAATAAGAACATGTCATTAAGCACAATTTAGTACCACTTGGGGATCTATCAGAGGAAGCCCAGGAAAAAAGAATAAAGATTACAGATTTTATAGAGAGCACAATACCAGAAAAATATCACGAAATTCTACAAGTGGAGATCTATATAATGATCTCTGGCATTCGATGTCAATTGAAAGTAGAATATCGGGACTTAGATTATAGTTTTCTTTTATTGTTATTTAAGTAAAAAATAAATTAAACATTAAAACTTTTAGTTATTATAAAAAATTAAAATGTTTGTCCTTAATGTTATTTAAATAAAAAATAAAATAAACATTAAAAAAGTAGACATTTTTTTTTGCCCAAAAACAACCGATTATAGTGAAACCGATTCTTTAAGAACAGGTTCTAATAGAATTGATTAACTTGAAACCTATTCACATAATTATCCTGGGTATTATTAAAATGTTTTTTTTTATCTGCTTATAACTTTTTTTATAAGTAAAGTTGATTCAAAAATCAAAAAATCCGCATTTTCATACCAAATGCTATAAAAAAATTAAAATTTCAATTTTAGTCTTAAATATTTCAACAACTAATGAACCGATTTTAATGAAATTAAAACTGGAGGAAAATTCAAGAAAATATCTCTCCATCAAAATAAATAAAAAAATAAAAATTCATAAAATATCTGTATCGATTCAAAACTTACAGATACGATTCTGAGCCACGGCTCACCGATTCGCTATCCTATTTGATGCGATAACTAATATTTACTTTATATGGGAGCTAATACTCCCCCTAGACCTATTCACCCTATTCGAAATTTGATATGAAAATTACTTTTAAATTTTTTTAAAACTCACTGTAATAGTCCTTGAAATGCAAAAATTTTATTTGTATGGGGGCTACCTCTCCTCTTGGATCTATCCGTCATATTTTCATTTCATCAATGCGATATGATAGGATAAAATTTCCCTCGAAATTTGATGGCTCTCGCTATAATAGTTCCTTCGATATGCCATAATGAATATTTGCTTTATATGGGGGTACTACAGACTTTGCCTCGATTTTAAGCTAATCGGTTCATCCGTTTGAGGGTCTTAAAAAAGTGGGCGTAAAATATAAGACCATATTTTCACCTCTTTTACCTGAGATCATTTCCAATTACCTTTTTGAGTAACTATGAATAATATACACTATTTATAACAAATAAAAAATTTCAGCAAAAAAAATGTTATTTTGACTTTGATCTCTTACTATTAATAAACGTTAACCTACAATAACATAAACATTTTTGGGCATAAAATCAAAAGTCCCTATATTACACATCTGTATGATTTTTTTCCCTGTATATGAATTGAACTTTTGGCCAAGAAATCGAGCTTGTGGTCTCGGGTCCATTTCCATAAAAATGTTAAAATTTCAGACATTTATTAAAAAGAATAATAGTTATTTAACTTTAATCCAATTGTGGCCAAAACCTTTAAAAACATGAGTTTGATATACAGATAAATATGCATGAGAAATTTTAATTGCATAGTAAGTCACCCTTAGGCGCTTGTTCGCAAATACTCATTTGATAGTCTTAAGCTGATTTTTCTATGATTTCTTTTCACCAAACACATAAGTATATGTAAGTACATATCACAAATACACCAGTGTCTCAAAATACTTGCTATTAATAATACAATATTGGCAATAGCTAAAGACCTTATAATTGTTTTAATATCCACCATCCAAAAGGATGGGAGGTATATTGAGTTTATCATTCCGTTTGTAATATATCAAAATATTAGTCTATGAGCCAATTCAATACATATACATAGTGGGTTATCGTGAAATTCTAAGTCGATCTAGCTATCACCGTCCGTCTGTTTAAAATCAAAAAGTAAATAAGAAGTTGCTTTACAGAAAATGATCTGCTCCAGGTAGCTTGAAATGTGGAAAGATCACTTGAAGTTTGGGAATTTCTGAAAATGATGTTGACTCAAAATGGTAAAATTTACCAGAAATACGAATAACTCAAGAAGCTGTGTGCTCATATAATCTACTACGTTTGGTGACGGGGATCCAGCTCAAGTATTTAGGGAGGAAAATATAATGATTTGCGTAATAGCCTCTTTATATTTTATTCTTTAGTATTTATATTAAAAAGTTTTATTTCGGAGAGGGCAATTTCCTTTTTTCCTTCACCATAGATCCGCACCTGCATTAAATACTATTAATTTTTATTCTAAAATTAATTATAATAAGTATATTATAAGTTAGACGAATGTATGTGACAAATGTAAAAGCCTCGAAAGACTTTAACATAGCACAGTTAAGCGACAACTCAAGACTTAACCAATGAGAGAGTAAGACGTAAAATTCTTGGAGGTTAAATACCAAAAACCCACCTGACTGTACTTAAGAAATAATTATAATGCCGAGAGAGTTGTTGCTTAACCCAGAACTACTTTACGACTCGGATACCTATTTAAAATTGACTTACGCATAAGATTTGTCAACAGAAACTAATTGGATGTTATAAAACGATTTCTGTCTTTTTTTCATGAAATCAGAATCGAATACTATTTCGATATCAATAGTTAAAGGCTTAAGTTGACCTTCTTTTATTAACTAACTTTCTCACTATATGACTTTCTACTACGGTGATCGAATTTGAATTTTCGAATAGTTGGAATTTTGAAAAAACCGGAAGCATTTTCTGAAATTCAGAAAAAACCGGTTAACCGGTTAACCAGTTTTTTCTAGAAGTTAATATTTCCATCAAAAAACTATAAATTAAGTTTATTTTTAAGAAATGTTAAGTTAAACCACAAATCGAATCTTTCAATCCTAATTGGTGCTCAGTTTTTTATTCCCAACATTGAGATTTTTTTTATATAAGCTAAATGTTTTAATTGAAATTAGGTCAGATAGGTCTAATCTAATTGAATAGTAGAGTGTCGCGAAGAAGCGCTTTTTTGTGTATTGATACTGAATACGGAAAATATATTCAAAAAATGTTTAAGATTCATCTTCAGTTCGCTACTGCGATTTAAAATCTCAAATCTGGTACATTTTGGTCAAAAAATGTTTCGAAATTTTTAGTGAAATAAGCCTCAAAAATTTCGTAATTTTCAGCTTGTTATGAAGAAAATATTTTTAAATTATTCCTCATGACATTTACTTCCACTAAAGATCTTTTCAGAGCATTTTAGTGACAACATTTTTGGAAATAATTTATTACGGGTCATACTTACTACAATGCAACTTTTAAATATTTTATCCATAGAAGGAACAGAATTATAAAATTCCTATCAATTTTGCTAACAAAAATATCGATTTTTTTTGCATGATGTAATAAAATGACGATATATGAACCAATAATTTGCGTAAAATTTTTAAAATATTTTTTTCATAACAGGCTAAAAGTTATGAGTTTTTTCATACTGAAGTTTATGTATAATTCTGTAGGTTAAAAATAATGTTATGATCAACAATTTTTTTCAAGAATTTTGCCATTTTTGGCCACCAAAAATTGGCAACACTTGTGTGAAGTTTTATATAAATATGGATTAGCCAATTAGAAATTACAGATATATTTATTTCAAAATATCTATTTATTTAGTTTCTATAGATCCCTAAAAAATACCACCAAAATGCATTGTAATCAGAAATTGTTGTTTTAATTTTTATTTATCATCTAGTAACATTTTGTGAATGTGTTGCAAACTGGATCCTGTTGTGTGTGTTTGAGAGTTCGTCCAATATTGCAAATTTTATTTGTCAACATCCAAAAATGAGCATCCTCTGCTAAAATGCAGGTCTTCTTACAAAAGCCCCAAAGGCCAATCAGCGAATGGACGGCTTCCTTTATGGTCAATACCTTTGACCTTGGGTTATTTGAATTTTGTACGTATATAGTGCCTAGTTCCAACATAAGATTTGTCAAGTCTGGGCTATTTTCTCGGCCGATCCATTATTCTTTTTACGTACGGGAATTGAGTAATTTTTTCCGAATCAGTCATCTCTAATTTGGCCAGTAAAGGTTAGAAGTATGTAATTCAAATTTTACAATTTCAATAACTTTTTACAGTTATAGAATATCGAGGCTTTGGTGTAAGTACTCGTATTTTAATATATCGAGGGTCTATATTCAAAACCCTCTATCTCAGGATTTCATTAAACTGCATTTTTGATGCCATTATTTTCCGCATAATGAACCTCATCTCTGATATAAATTTTAATTGAAAATTCCTGGTTTTTCCAATTTTATTAACGTTTTTGTATCTCTCTTATCTCTAGCTGGTCACGGGGGTAGAGAGTAGACCTCCAAAATTAGTCACCTCGGATATGTAATGTTTTAAAAATACTTGCAAAAATTCATTTGTGATATGAATGTAACAAAATTTTACATGTAAGTAGTACTTATAAACTTCTAAAAAAAATCCTTACATGTGTAACCTACACTCCCTTTTAGTTTAAGAGATATTTAGGTCGAAGCATATTTTACCTGCATTTTTGGCCTAATTTTTTTAAGTTTTTTTTTTTTAATTGGAAGAATTAATTTGAAAATATGCACTAGATTTCTTACAAAATTCTAAATAATATTGCCGCAAGAATCATAAAAATATATCTATAAAAGTTATATTAATCTGAAGTTGAAACTAAAAAAGTTTCATATTTTTGGGGTTATTTTCCAAAAAGCTGGTAATATTCTTTCACTTTTAAAGCACTTTTTTGTTACGGACTACAGAACTTTTTTTAAGATTTCAAAAGAAATCTTCACCTATATGCGTGTAAAGTAAAATCTTTCTTGGGTAACGGTTCCCCCAAGCTCTATCCAATTTTTCAATATTTTTAAAATACTTTGTTTTTAATTCTAAAAAGTTCAAGCCGAGATCTACAAAAAAATACATTTGAATATACTCCCATATGTTAGTTAAACACACCAAAATAGTTTCCAAGTTACTCCTTATATATATATATATATATATATATATATATATATATATATATATATATATACATATATATATATATATATATATATATATATATATATATTCGCAGCATCACTATCATCACTAAAATTTCATCAATAAATTCTTTTAGAATTTCGGCTGAAACAATCAAAAGGAAAATCCTATGTTGGACTCAAAAAGAACAACAGAAAATAACAATTTTTTAATGTTATAAATAAAACCAAACAATTTTCTAAATTTAAAGTAAATCAGAATCCAAAGCGAAGAAAACCATACCGATAATAATTTCCATAGAGAATTTTAATATCCAAATATTTTTTCCTGACAGTTCCAGATTTTCCTGTTATAACTAAATAATATACACTGCCTGCCACTTGAATAAGGAATCACATTTTTTTAACTTTAATTAAGTATATCTCCTAAATTAAAGTTCAGAAAAAAATAATATTTTGCGCAACCAAATATCAAAGTGTTGGCTTTAGTTTCCTGAAGAAATAAAAAATATACATATTTTGTTATACTAAAATTATGCATTTATTTAAAGACATGTATTCCTGTGGTACTTTTTCTTGTGTCACTTAAATAAGGAATATTTTAAAACTAAGCAAACTGTAATTTATTTTTAAATTTTAGGTTATAAAAATGAAAGTTATTATCTTCTAGCATTCAATTAGTAATGAATGCTGCCACCATTTTTAGAAAAAACTTCAAAACAGCAATTTGGCATCGACTTGTATAATGACTCTAAGTAATTTAGCGAAATTGAACTCCATGCTTCCGTTATTGCATCCTTTAAAGATCTTATCGTCCCAAATTATTTTCTTCCTTCATAAACTTTTCTTGCAAGCTAATCCCAGACATTTTCCATTGGATTCAGGTCTGGTGAATATGGGGGCCAATCCAAAAGTTGAACACCTTGTTGATTAATCCATTGTTTTACTGCTCTGCTGGTGTGAATCGGAGCGTTGTCGTGTTGGTACGTCAAAGGTTTGAGTCCAAAGAAATCATTAAATTTTGGAAATGCTTCCTCCAGAATGTTTTTGTAAGTCGTTGCAGTCATTTTGTTGGATACAAAAACCAATTCTATGGTACCTTAATACAAAATGGCACCCCATACCATTATTCCTCCTTATTTAGGTCATGGAAGTAATAGTTATACCCGTCGGGACCATCAATATTAAACTTTTTTTCATCGGAAAATACAATTTTAAACCATATGTCGGATCATGTAATTGTATTTTTGTAAAACTGTAGGCGTTGTGATTTGCGTATGTCATTAAGTGCTGTTTTTTTGCAGTTTTCGTCGGACTATATATGGGCACGACTTTAAAATGCGGTGCACTGTTCTTAGACTGGCACTGATTCCACTTTTTTCACGTAGTTTTGATACCGACATGGTAGAATTTGATGCAATTCTAAGAATTTTTCGATTTTCTTTTGGAATTGTTGCCATTTTCTTCCGCCCTTTCACGTCTTTTCCATATCTTTCCACGTTATTTAAATAATTGTACACAACTGTCTTTCCTTTATTAATGTTTTTGGCTATTTGGACCGGATTCTGACCCTGAGATTTCAAAATCAGAATTTTTTCTTTTTCAGAGTTATTAAGAGCCTTACCACGTCCCATTTCGAATAAAAACTATCAAATTAAAAATTCTCCAGACGTTTATATTGAAAGAAATTCAAATCATAGCCTTCCTGATTAATATTAAAAGAATTCCATATTCATTATTCATGTGAAACACGAAATAGTACCACAGAAATACATGTCTTTAAATAAATGCATAATTTTAGTATAACAAAATATGTATATTTTTTATTTTTTCAGGAAACTAAAGCCAACACTTTGAAATTTGGTTGCGCAAAATATTATTTTTTTCTGAAGTTTAATTTAGGAGATATACTTAATTAAAGTTAAAAAAATGTGATTCCTTATTCAAGTGGCAGGCAGTGTATATTATTTAGTTATAACAGGAAAATCTGGAACTGTCAGGAAACAATATTTGGATATTAAAATTCTCTATGGAAATTATTATCGGTATGGTTTTCTTCGCTTTGGATTCTGATTTACTTTAAATTTTTTTATTTATAACATTAAAAAATTGTTATTTTCTGTTCTTCTTTTTGAGTCCAACATAGGATTTTCCTTTTGATTGTTGATATATATATACATATATATATATATGTATAAATATTTAAAATTTTAAATTTTATATCCTAAATACTGCATTTTCGTACATTTAGTACGACATAAATTAGTTTTTTTTTTGTGGTTTTTTTCATTCATTCAGGAATAATAAAATTAATAATTATAGGTCATGGACGGGTATAGAGAAAGGGTTGAATAACATCAATTTTCTTTTCGGAAACGACCCCTTTACATAATTTTGATTTATAGTTTCGTTTTCTGTTTATTATTTTTTTAGGTATTTTAAATTTACAGCTACCTAAATTTTAACCTTATTGTAACGGGTTTATCCATATTTAGCAGAAAATTAAAAAAATCTCTCCAATTTCCGAAGAGCTTAGCTGGTGTTATAGATAGCAAAGATTTCTGACAAGTATAGAATTATTTAGGATTCGTTGCATGTGGTCTGGAAAATTTTAACGTGGTCTGGAAAATTTTAACTAGCTGTAATTCTCCACAATCTTACGAGTTTAGAGTTACCAAATACTAATATATGCAGCTGAGCAATAACCTAAGAGTAAACCTTGCAAGTTTTGACAATTTTTCATATTTTTGCACGAAAAATGCAGATATGTTACAAGTATAACACAGTGTAAAGGTAACAGAAAAAGTTAACATTGCATTGCTTCTCGTACTATGTTTACATTTTTCATAAAAAGTATTTGATATCATAGGAAACGTTAGAACATGGAGAATCATAATTAGTGAAAACATGTTAAATACGGTCAAATTTCTTCAAAATATGACCTGAAAAATTTAAGATTTAGATTTTAAGTATATTTTTGAGAAATAATATTTGGACCTAAATCAAATTTAAACGAGTGCAGGTATTCCAATGAAATTTTGCCACAATGCAGATAAACTTGTTTTAAAATCATATTGATAAGGAAATTATTCTCACAAAATTTTAAAATTTTTGCTCTAATAGTTTCTCATTTAAGCGATAAATAATTTTTACTCCAATAGTAATTATTATTTTGTTTATATGGGGGGGTGTCATTCCCTCTGCTCCGATCCTAAAATAAAGTAGCTTATCTAAATCATGGTTCTTTTTTAAATTTTTATCTACTTTAAAAACTTTAAAAATTACACATGAAATGGTAATTAAATGTATTTTTTTACAATGCAAAACCCTAAATCGATCGATATTTTTTATACACATGTAATATTTTAAAAGTTCAAAACCCTCTATCTCTCTTTAAAGTTGCCAATAATATAAAATATTAAAAATAAATTAAGTGTAAGATTTACTCGTGGTTTCAAATAAATATTTTAAAAGAAAATTTCTTAAATACTTGAAAAATCAGATAAATAAACAGATTTTTTTGCTCTTCTGAAAAGTTGTATTTTTCAAAATAGAGTGTTTTGAATATAGGGCTTCGATATGTTTAATTCATGGCAACATACAAACATATTTTTGATTTGTATAATTCTCCCATAAGCTTGTTTGGTACAATTAAGAACAATAATAAAAATAAATTAAAAGACTAAAAGAATATTGTTGAAATTGGTCCATTGTGGTCAAGATATTTTTCTTTTTTCCTTTATTTTTTGTCACAAGTATTTTATTTTATCGTTACTGAGTACTGAGTGAGCATTATTGTTGTTGTTATTTTATCTGAGTATGTTTTTTTTGTGGGTTGTATTGCTTTATGTAGATATTTATTATTGTAAGTTGTTTTTATTGTTTATTGTATTCAGTCATATTGTGGTTAATACTTTGGCTTGTGGCAACTTGTCGAGCGCCATATTTTTTTCCTTCTTGTTCTTCAGAAACTTGAATGTCAACCATACGAGCAGCAAGAGCAATTATTAATATTGTTTCCTTTTGTTTGTAGCAACTTTTTGACATACACAAGCCATCTACCAATAATCCATAAACTGCAGTTATTTTGTCTTGCACTCTACTTCCATTAATTTCTCTGCCCCTCCATGAAACAATTGCAGCCACATTCCTTCTTTAGCTAAAAGCTGCAACATTTCATAACTGCATTTAATAGTTTGACGTTTTAGTTTTTGGGATTTTTAAATAGTTTTGTGGCCTTAAAGTGTTGAAGATCTGTTTTAGTTATTATTATTATTTTTTTTTTCGTTATGATGCTTTTCTTCCTTTTTCTTATTTTCCTGAATCTTGGTAATGTTATTCTGCATTGCGTGCCTTTTTGGTATTTGTGGTTTAGCTCCAAAGTGTTGTTTTTCTTTTGCTTCTGTTTTTTTTTTTTAATTTTAAATAGACTATATGGCTGCTGCTCCTTATTTTGTTGTTTGTTGCAGTGGCATATCCAGAGTGCTGTTTATTATTGTTGTTTACTGTGCAACATTGTTGCTTTGTTTTGCTTCTAATCGATTACGCTTATTGTGTATCAATCTTGAGTGAGTGCACTTAAAATTCAAACATTTTCTTAACTTCAACTTAAGTTATTATAATATTTTCTTTCCTGTTTTTTATTGCGAATTTTGTTCTTTTTTTGTAAAAAGTTTTGAAAAAATGAGGCAGGAAGAGGGCGTAACAAGCTTATTTGGAAATGTTACTGTCAATGTTTTTCTTTTAACAATGGCATGAATGAAAGATATATAAAAAAAAATAATAATAATAATAATAAAAAGCAAAATGTCTTCTTGTTGAAAAGTCTATGTTAGATTTATTTGTCGATATTTTTGGGTATGATTTTTTTTTTTTTTTTTTTTGGAACAACTTATTTGGCATGTTGAAAAGAAATGTATTTCTTCATTAAAAAATAAAGTCGAGGAAATGTAAGAAAATAAGGACATTAAGACCCAAATGTTCTAATACTTTTTTTAGAAATCGTAAAAACTAAACCAATTCAACATTTTGGTCCAGAGGTGAATAAAATGTACTTAGAGAACATTTATTAATTTTGGTATTTTCCTAAAATATTAACTGTAGAAATAAACCAAAACTGCCAAAAACTACTTCAACTAGAAACGAATTATCGTTAAGATAAAATTTCTTTATTCCCATATTAATTCATTCTAAAACAAACTCGAGACTTGTTGCCCACCGCACGCACAGTGGATCGAATTTAAAGTCTATAAGGACAAACCATCAGATATTTTAAATAAATCCAAAATATCTATAGAATAGTAAATATAAAGCAAAATATGATGATAATTACCAAAACAGCTAACTTTGAAAAATAAATTTTTTCATGAAAAATTTAAGTTTTTATTTTAGAAATATTTTTTTTTACATAGAGAAAAAAAATGTATATATTTGAAATTTTTTTTCATAAATATTATGAATCGAGCATAACTTTTTTCCCAAACTTTTTCATAAAAAATAAAATTTTGTGCAAAAAGTTTGTTAAATCTTTGATTTAGTTTTATTATATTTGTTTGCAAATTGTAAATGAAAATAGTTATACATGAAAATATTAACAACAAATGCCTTAAGATAAAAAATTTTCATAATTTTGCTCGCGTTCTGCAGCATATAATTTTAATAAAAAGCGCTTCTGTTCTGTTCCTGTGTAACAAATTTTTATGACCTACAATTTCTTCATTATTATAACAGAGACACATCAATTGATTATGTTGATTATAGAAATAAAAGTACTTTTCATGAATAGCTCAAAGAACTGTTATTTTATTGAGAAAAGTGACTAAAATGACCACCTAGTATTTATTTGGATTTTTCAGTAAAATCGCTGAAAAAGTGCAGGATAATTTAAAGTTTCTAGATAGTGAATATTATAGTGATTCCTATTTAAAAGCTTATTAATCTAAGCTCTCCTAAACTTTCAGAATTTTGGACCATCGAATTTTAACATATTCTTTTTTAATTGGCACTTTCACTATGAGCGCTTGCAAATATAATGTTACATTGACTTTGACCAATATTTTCAAATATTTTGAATTTAGATAACCTTAGCTTTATATCAATATAAGTTACATATGAAACCGTTCAGAAATACAAACGTTATATCCTACTACACAGTTATGCTCATAAATTTAAAAAATGTAATAATAATTTTCAAAATTTTCAAGACCGACTATGTGATACCCTACACCATTGTGGACGAGAATAAAAATTCGGGAAGGTGACTTATATTACACTTGTGACCAATTTTACTAAATGTAAAATGAAATATACAAACACAGAATAATGCGTATCTAGATGATTTTATGCACTTTAGGGCGATTCCTGGAAGTGGATTTATATGGAAGCTATGGTAAATTATGGACCGATTCTCATAAAATTTGTCAATGTTGTTTCTACTTACATAAAAATTATTTGATTTGAATATTAACGTGATAGTAAAACGTTAAAGTGATTTTCGGAAGAGGGGTTTAAATGATGGCTATGGTCAATTGTGGACCGATCTTCATAAAATTTGGTACGAAGATTTATACTTGCACAGAACTTCTTTGCACCGAATTTTGTATGGGGGCTAGATGAAATAATATCCCGATCACAATCAATTTCAACAGGCTTCCTCCTTGTATCATAGAAGTCCCACGTGTCAAATTTCATTGAATTATCTTTAAAATTGCGACCCGTACTTTGCGCACAATCTTTACATGGATAGGCAGCTATCCAACCAGAAGGAAAGACGGGCATCAATTTAAAAGGTAATTCTGAGTCGATTGGTATAATTTAAGGTTGGTGTTGAATAACTTTTTCTATGGGTTACAAACATCAGCACAAACGCATAATAAACCAACCACCTATGGTGGTGTAGGGTATAATTATTCTACTTTGGTATCCTATAATAAAAATCTTTTCGGTATATTCATTGTAAGGGCTCAAATTTAAATATACCATTAATATAGTTAATAGAAATTTCATATGAATCAAATTAGCCGTCAATAAATAGAACGTGGCGACGCAGCTTATGAACGATTGAATCCAATTGCACGACTAATTATAACGTATCAAAGTCACTTTCTTCGAGGATTTTTGAACTCTAAACTTGTTTGAAATTTTTCGATTTAGAATATTTTCAAAACTCCGCAAAAAATGTGATCAACTTAATCTATCTTAAAAGAATATTTCCTAAATTATTAAAGTAACACGATAATTTTACACGTTTTAATTTCGCATTGCGGCCAAAGATATTAATTCGAAATTATCCACCCCAGAACTATTTCTGTGAAAATGTTACCTAACCATTACCCATTCAATAGAACATTTCTTGAGCTAATTTTTAATCAGTGATATCTATTCGAAATTACCGTACTCAGAATTAGTTAAACACTTAGAAGCATTAGGGAACAATTCTAGAAGAATTTTTTATATTATGTTCATCCTAATGAGCGATTTGTTAAATTCTTGATTTTTTTTTAAACGTTCTATGAAGACATTTGAAAATTAATATTTTAATCAGTGAAAACAGTTATACAATACGATACCAATTTGGTATCGGTGCTAGAATTAGTTGCAGCATTACGGTTAATCGACTTTAGTCGCCAATTGCCCCCTTTTTCAGACACCTGGCCACTTTTTTGGCCCCCTTTTTAAGACTATGTGCTAAATTTTGAGAAACTGCTTTGTTTGAAATATCTCGACCCATTATGAATTAATTACAATGAAAAAATTAATTATTTTGAGATTGTTTCACAATATACTGATATAAAAAAGACTCTGAAAAATTTTTAAAAACTAAAGCTCATGATAAAGTTTATGAACAATTATTTAAAACATCAAATGCCGAATCATTTTGGTCCGGATTAGGAAAATTTAAAAATAAATTTTATGAATACTTACATCCTAACTTATGTTTTTATTTTGGTTCATAGCAGTGCACAGTGGCGCCTAACCGATTTGGATGAAACTAGGGACATCTATAGAGGAGGAGAAGTATGTATGACTTCTGTCATACAAAATTAGTTCTTAAGCACTAGTTCTCAAAAATATTCCTGAAAAGCAATTCAGAATTACAAAAAAGTTCTATTCCATGAGTGACAGAATTGGTTGCAACACCACTAGTTCTAAGATGTTATTAAAGAATCAATTTGGAACCAGTTATCAATTGGGAACCAGTAATTTGTTCAGAAAAGTGATGCGCGTTACAAACATAAGCAAATGCATGTATTGGCGATAGCTAATTTTGTGCACAATAACGTAATAAAATATGTATGTGGAACAAAAATCGGGGATCGGTATCATAAGGGATGTGTGGATAATTATGAGCCAATACTTGTATTAAGTATAATGTATATTTTTATAAAACATACGCATCCGTTACTATGCTATTATTTATATAAGATTTATACATTTTAGGATGATTCTCGAAAGTGAGCCTTTCATGAGAGCTGTAATAAATTGCGCATCGATCTCCATAAAACTTGTGAAGGGATTTATGAACATTAAAATGATTTCCGGAAGAGGTCTTCATAAAAGTTTATTTAAATATTCCTATATATTAGGCATTTATTATCGTTAAACTCCTATTATTTCAACCTAATTTCATCAAGATGTCTTTAAAACTGCGACCTGTACTGTATTCATAAGGTTTGCTTGGACGGACATCGCTAAAACGATTGCAAAACATAAGCAAATGCATAATACTGCTACCACTTATGGTATTGTAGGCTATAAATAGCGAATAAAAATATTAATCCATTCAAAAGTTGATGATTTATGACCACTCGGACATCCAAAAAATCGGACAGAAAAAGTCATGCTTCCGCAGACTTTAACTTTGAAAAATTTGAGTTAGGACCTGGACCTGCATTCCTTAAAAATATAAGTGATATGAATTCATCATTAACATCGTGTAATTTATATAATTTATAATAAAGTCAGAGATCTAAAGCAATAAGCAGAAAAGACCTTAAAGTAAACTTAAGTTAAGTCATTGCTCAATTATTTTTTTCAGATATAAAAAATGTATTCATGCTGAATTTCTATAGCACATATTCTCAGAATTACATTATTTAACATTTTTATGGGTACGTATTTTATATCAGTTTTTTTTCCGAGCACTGAAATCCTTTTCGGAAAAAATATTTGCATAAAAGTTAGGCAATATAATAAATTTTTGAATTTTGAAAGTTATCAGCTTTTTCTCTTTTTGCTTTATTTTAGGCCCCAAATGTTAAAATTTATAGCCTTTAGTTCCTTCAAGACTTAAAGCTATCATCGGATAATTAATTAAAATGACACGAGTAGGGAGAGCTTTTACCTTTTTTCCCCTATTTTACGTCCTAAATGTTGGAAATTCTAAAAAATTCTAAAATATATATATATATATATATATATATATATATATATATATATATATTTACAGTTACAGTGTCTGCATGCCAAATTTTAACAAAACCTTTTGATTAGTTAAGAAGATATAGGGAGAGGGAGCTTTTACCCCTCTTGCCCTATAAATAATAAAAATTATAGGCTATAGTTCCTTCCAGATGTTACACTATTTGCCTGTCAAATTTCAAGAAAATCGGTTAATAATTTAAGAAGATATAGGGAGGGGGTGCTTTTACCCTTTGTGGCCCTCTAACGATATGGATTATACTTTACGACGTATTCTCATACCTAAGAATTACACTCACAAAATTTCATAAATTTCAATAATTCAATGCTTGTCACTGGATTCAAGGCTTGAAATACATTTGGTGTCAACTTCAATTCCAGCAAAATTTTTTCGGGTAATTTTGCCACCAATATTTCGTAGATATATCACGTTGTATAGAACCCTAATTTTAATATAAAGTTTCTATGTATATTGAACTTAGACGCAATGCCATTACATCAAAAACTTCTGTAGTTGTGCTTTCATTATTTATACTTTCTCCTGCAGTTAGATTAAATAGATTTTATTACAAAATATTACACTAACATTTTTGTTTAAAGTAGATGCAACAATTTTTCATATAATAATAAGGTTTAAGATATTTTCACAGAAAATATTTCCAAAATAAAATTTAAAGAAAACATTTGAAATATTTCAATGAAACACCACAGGAATAATATTCTAACATAATAAAATGACAGCCCTAGAGTAAATGGATTACATGAAATAAAAAAATACATAAATGATGGTTACAAAAATGACCATAAATCTAAACATAATTTATCATTCGTTAACTCGCTCGCTCAGTCAGTCATTCATTCAGTTATGTGGCATCAATTAACAGTTTCATTAAAAAGTTTAGAAAAAAAAAAAATAAAATAAAATTAGTTTTGGAAAAATTCTACGAGATTTTGAGAAGGGGAAAAATACCCCCCTGGAAACAGAGTTGTAAAGTAACAAGTTTAATCAAAATAATAATTCTTTTGTTTTACTCTCATTTCATTCATTTAAAACTTAAATCTGAGGCAAATGGTTAGGTACAAAAATAAAACATGATTTTATTTTGTTAGCTTTTCTTTCGTATTTGTATTGTATTTTAAATGTATCTTGTTGTATGCAGAAACAAAACACATCCCAAAGATACAGAAAAATAAGAATTGATCTTCACGCTGAACTAAAGTTTTTGTCTTTTTGATTAGTTTCAATTGGTTTATGGTTAATAATTTAAATTGTTTTGCTCTTGATTTGTGTGTTTGGTTCTGTAGTGTATATACTCGTAGCTACATAAATTAATAAGAGCATCATCACCACCACCATCAGATACTTGTAGTAAGTATCTTTGGATCTGTGTCTTTATTTTTTTTTTAAATTGTCATTCATTATTATTATGATTTTTTTTTTTTTTTTTGGATGCGTATGGGTTTCAGTTATTTTTATTATTTGTTCATTTATTCTATTTCATTTCTTTCCATTCATTCTTCCCTTTGTGTGTTTAATTTTATTTTTCAATTGTCTCCACATTATATTCGGTTTCTGTGTAATAAAATCATTTAAAATGATTTATATTGAAATAATGAAAAAACATACAAGAATTGGAACATCAATTAAATTTTGATTTTATAGCAAAAACACACGCAGATACAAACTTTAACAATCATTAAAAGTGACATTTTTATAGAATTTTGTTGATTGTTGTGTATTTTTTTTACAATAGTTTTTTTTTTGGGAAATATTTGGAGACAATTTTTTTTATATGTTAATTTATGTTTTATTTACAATTTTAATGGCTTTTTTGGAAGATTAAAAAAATTTATTAGTTAGATTAATATTTTAGGGTTGTTGTAATAAAGGGGGTTTTCCCCTTTTGCAGTACTGGATGCTGGATGTGATTGTACTATACTATACCTTTAGTGGCTTGCTTTTATAGCCGGTTTCTTCTTGTCCCGAAGACAAGGCTTTGTTGCCGAATAAACTGTATCCTTCTTCGAACAGAAAGGTTTGTCAGAGAATTTTTTGAGATTACTAGTGATATGTTGAATTGAATATTTCGTTCTTAGACGTATCAGGCTTGCTGGTGTACTAGGGCAGGCAGGTTTGTTTAGACACTTAGTAGGATTCTGTAGACCTTTGATATTAGACATGGTCTATATTGCTTTGACATCCACCTTTGACTTTTTGGGTACGTCGCTTGTTTGACCCTATTGATGTTTTGTAAATATGAACTGCTCCGTTCATATATTCAATATGAATGCCTTTCCTCTTTAAGTTTGGAGGCTGATTTTGGATAAATTTGGAAGGGTGAGTTCAACAACGTTGCCTTTGCTGGCTCGATTCAATACCTTCCAATACTCAACAGAAAATTCATCATTCTGTCCTTCGATGTATGACAGAATTATGGTAGTTTTTATTTTTAACTTCCTAGAGAAGTAAACAACAAATACTTCCTACCTCGGACCTGGTCTCAGAAACTAGCTTTAAAACGGTTATTTTTGCTGTAGAAACATAATTCCTCACCCACGAATTTCACTCTTTTACAGTAGAATATAATCCACCCAGGTTTAAGCGTGCAGCCTGTAAATTTTTATATCCGTTTGTATTTGATGCAGTTTATTATCAGACCACACGGTAGACAGTGTGTACCGTTTTTTCGAATGTTGAAAAAAAGTTAGTTATACTGATTAAGGACCTTTCAGATAACTGAATAAAAAAAAATATTAAAATAATGTTAATGGTAACTTGAACAGCTCTGTAGTTGAAGACAAATACTATACGAAGTATTTTGTGGTGAGAAGTTCAATTTTGAATGTTTGTGACTTTTTTAGTATAAGCAAAATCTTTATTTTTATTTTAAAGAATGATGTATTTTATCTGTTATAGAAAATAACAATAATTTGAAAAGGATTATCAAGAAAAAAATCTTTTCGGACTTTTCGGGCTTCAATTTTTTTGTAATTTTTTTTTTTTGGTTTTATATTAATATTTATTGGACAAAAACTAAAAGGTCCCACAAAGCCCCATTATCTCAATCATACTATTGTAATCCAGATATATGTTATTCCAAAATCAGTAATGAAATTTTGCTCCAACTTTATTTTATTATCTATTTTAACTTATCATGTGTCAACGTATTGCTTGCATCAAGAAACAAGAAAAGTTTGAGTGTTATTGAGTTTATTTATGAAAATGTTAATAAAATTTCAAATGAAGCTACTGATATTAAATCAATAAAATCATTTTCAAACAAAATTATTAATAAAATCAATTCAAGCGAAACGAATAAATAAAACCTCGGTTTTTACATTCAAATAGAAATTGGTTGATTAAAGAGATTGATTTATTAATGTTTGTTATTGAAAATAATGTTTTCTTCTCCACTCAATACTTGTGGAAGGCCTAGTAAAGGTTTAGAAAATTGTTCAGTTGTATCAAAAAAAAAAAAAAAAAAAAAAACCAAAAATCTTCTGAAAACTACCAATTCATATCAGGTACTGATGACAGCCGAAATCGAAATGAGTTCAGCAGGAAAACGTTCATCTGTTGCAATAGTTGGTAAACTTATAACTATTTTTCCAAAAAGAAGTAAACTCATACAAAAAAGTAGAAAGAGCTCAAATAAATCCTTGAATATTTCCGCCGATATGTTATACAGAAAAAATAACTATAACAGTGTCATTTGCAGAAATCAATCTTCAATCATTGATTGATCATACAATTTGCATTAGAGATACATTTTTTTACAAATGTTGATTTTAATTAAGTGATTTTCTTGATAAAATAGGGTTGTGATAGCACTGCTAATAACCGTTATAAACAAAAATATTCTGAAGACAATATTTCTGATGAAAGTTTGTTTATTATTTCAAGAGTCCTAATTGAAATATTTATTAAAAATATGAATAATAACAAAAAAAATATAATTTGTAAAAAAATATAATTTGTAAAAACCCTCGTCAACAAAGTACTGTCGCCCAATTAAACATATATTTGCTAAAGACAAACAACTTTCTGTTTCTGCGATAGTGGTAAGGTCTGTAATGCTACCTCAAAATATACATCATCCCAAACATGCTATTTATGTGGCGCTATCCGTACTTCAATGAATGATGTCAACATAATTATGAAAAGGACTATATATATATATACATATATATATATATATATATATATATATATATATATGTATATATGTATATATGTATATGTATATATATGTATGTGTGTGTGTGTGTGTGTGAGTGTGTGTATATATGCCAGTTGTCCGATCACAACCATTAGTGTTATAAAAATGGCTTGTGCTAAATTTCATCAATATTGCTTTCTTAATTACAAAAATATAGACTTTTGATTACTCAGAATATGCAAATCTCACACTGCACGATGACTAGAAAGTCTAGTTGGATAACTCAGTAGATTTATGAGATTTAGGACCAATTGTAAGAACACTTGGGTATCACTCATTATTTCCAAGACAGTAATAGGATCTTCAGATCATCTTACGGGTTAAATTAGATACATAGAGACCTGTTCTGAATTGTTATTGCTTTTATTTTTATCCATTTCCATCTGTAGGAAAAGATTTTTATTTAATGAGGAAAACCAACGAATTGTGTTATAACGATATTTCGCAAGTGATTATGGAGGTACAAGTTATTAGCTGATGACAAAATTCATTGAACAACTTAATGACATGTCACAAATTTTCTTGCAATTGATTAAAACTAGTAATATTTTGAAAAAAATCATAAGATATCTTAATGATTCTGGTAGTGCTGTGGAATGGCAGTTTAATTTAGAAGTTGATAGGAAAAAAAATCTTCAGGATCACATTTTTTTTGTTTTGTGTTAGCGTTCATTCAGTTTACATTTGAAATGCATATTAACAACCTGTAGAATTTGTCTTATAGTATTTGATAAAATATGTCCATGAAAATGTCATTAGGTGTAATGATATTTTTATATGACAACAGCGGATAATATCAGCAGTAACGTCACAATTTCTTAAGGAAATTAAGGAAATTTCCATCTTGACCTTGACTGACATTACCATATCCCGAAGGCCGCCGGTGCGGTTACCAACCGGGATTACTGGAGTTTATCGTGCATTTATTCTAGATCCTCTTTAAAAAACGACAAAAGCGAAAAACTTCACAAAGGTGTACCTGTATTCTAAAATTTATACATGGTAGATCCATGGTTTTAGTTTTATATTAAAGACAAAGATATTACCTTTATAATGATATATATTAAGTTTATTTATATCAAAAAGTTCAAAGGTCATGCGTATAAAAATCATAATGGTTCGGAAAAAACGGTATTTTTAAAATTCTTAAAAAATATGTATTCAAAACCCTCTATCTCGAAAAACATAACTTTTCAGGAGAGCAAAAAAACTATTTATTTCTTTTAATTTGCAGGTATTCAAAAATTTTTCTTTTATAATGTTTTTTTAAATCTTACATATATTTTTTTTTAATATTTTACAATGTTGGTAATTTTAAAGAATGAAGAATGCACTTTTAAAATATTCAATGTATATAAATAAAATAAAGATATCGAGGATTTTGAGCATTGTAGAAAAAAAAAACAAAATACATAGTACACAATAATTTTTAAAATTTGTAAACTAGTTATTAATTTAAAAAACCACCATGATTCAAATAGGCTATTTTATTTTAAGATCGGAGCACAGGTAATAGTACCACCCATACAAAAAAAATAATAATTATTATTAGAGTGAAAATTATTTTTCGCTTAAATCAAAAACTATTAGAGCAGAAGTTTTAAAATTATGTGAGAATCATTTTCTTATCAGGAATCATAACTGATATGAAAATAGGGCGGGCAGCTCTAGGGGAAGTGCTAGCCCCTATACAAGATAAATCTTAATTATCGAATGTCTATGAAACTATTACAATGGAAGTCTCCAAATTTTGTGGAAATATTTATTGTACACCTAAAGAACCGAATTAAATTTTTAACCAGATTCATATTCATCATATATAAATTAGTAAGAATTAGAATTTGTATGTTTAAATTTTCAAAAAATATAACAATTACATAGAGAGGTAAAGAGTTTTGCACTAAAAAATAAATATAAGAATTTTATATTTAAAAAATAAATATAAGTTATTTATTTTTTAAGATAGAGGGATACATAAACGTTGATAAAATTAGAAAAGCTATGAATTTTCATTTGAAATTTATATCATAGATGAGCGTTATTTTAGGGAATATAATGGCAACAAAAATACAGTTTAATAAACCTGAATATAATATTGACATAACTCTTCTCCGAACTTGTATAAAATTTCAAGTTGGACACTTATATAGTTAAAAAGTTATAAAGCAAAATATTTGTAAAAAGCAAATTTTTATAAATGTAAAATTTAAAATATGTACAAAAATTAATTTGAAATATTATTTTTTATTTTATTATTTAAAATTAAAAAAAAAAATTATATACAAAATTTGACTTTAGATTATATTCTGCTACATAACTTCTAAACCGAAGGAGTGTCTAACATGAAATTTTGTTAGTATTATATAAAATTTTAAGAATTTTAAAACATCGTTTTTGTAGATATAATGGTTTAATCTTAATAAAACTAATTTTCACCCTTGTACTTTCGAAACAAGTTAACTTATTAGTAATTAGAATATAATTTGGTCTATAACTTCTAAACTAAATGAGCGCGCAGCTTGAAATTTTACACGAGTAGGGAAAATATTTATTTCAAAATTGTATATTTTTTAAGGATTTTAAAAACACCATTTTTGGAGATATAATTATTTGATTATATTTTTGATCATATTTTTTTCAATATGAAACTAAAATCGGAGATCTAAATGGTTATAAATCTAAAAGTTTATGACTTAAAAAATACTTCTAATAGCTAATGTCTGTACTGAATTTTACTGAAATTGGGGATGTTAAATCCGAAAATGGCAGTTTTCTGTCCACTTTGCTGTGGACAATCCTTTTGAAAATTTTGAAACCTTCGGATAGTTCAATAAAATAAAAATTTGGAAAATTGAACAAAGAACTTTTAGGATATTTAATTTTGTATAGCTTTCATATAAAAAATAATATATACATTTTTTTGGCTCTATTGAAAAGTTATTAAAAAGCACTTTTTTTATCTTTTTGTTAGCACAATAACTTCGTAATTGAAATTAGAGTTTAGTGTTTTCTGTATACTTGTAAAATCATCATTTTATATACATACTACCTGCTAGCATTTGAAAGAGAGTTTTTTTTATTCATCCACTAAAACGTATCTTTTTTTGAAATTCCTGGATGTTCCAAAATACAATGTATACAAATTTGCAATAACACACTAATATCGAATTTTAATCTAAAAAACGACATGAGTAAAGAAAAAAATAATAAGCAGGCATAATTTCGCCCAGTAAATGTATAAGTTTTAAAGTGTTTTTTTTTTTAATTTTGTATAACAAATTGTTAATTTTTAATTAGTGATTTTTGGTTTTTAAATATTTCTTTATTTTATTTAAAGTTAAATTGAGTTTAATTATAAGATAAGCATTTAGTTCAATTATAATTAGAAATATGTACTAGAAATATTCCAACAGCATGTAATACATTTTTATTTTTATTTTACAAAAGCGATTATATTTCCATAATTTGTAGTCGTAATTTTTTACACTTTCGAATGATACTATTTCAACACCCCATGAAAGTACTAAATTGTGTAATCTATTATTAGAACTGAGGTAAGTTTTTTACCAAACGGTTACACTTCTCTGTTAAGTTAAATGACATCATATTCGACTGTTAAAAAGTTAATTAAAATTTCGATAGAAAATGTTGGTAGCAACTCAATAAAATTACATAAGCACATATCACTTATTGTATTATAAATAAACAAAACCAATTTGTTGATATAATTAACACAGAAAATGTAGAAAACTTTTTTATTGTTAAATTTTTTACTCTTAAATAATAATTTCCATACAATTAAAATTAGAACTTTGAATATTTCTCTTTTATTTTACTAATTCTTCCAAGAATTTTCTGCAAAATAATGGAAAAATTCTCTTAAAAAAATTAAAGAAACACGTTTGTTTCTTTAGTCTTTTGTTTCATTGCAAACAATATTCTTCACACAAACAATAGCAACAAATATAAATAAAAAAATAACATCAAAATTACTTTAAAAAATGAACAAATACCTTATAACAACAATAAAAAAGTATATTCTTTAGATTAGTTTATTAACATAAGCATGCGATTTACTTGTTTGTTAAATTCCTGACTCGTACACAAATATTGCTGCAGATGCCGTTTGTTTATTTTTACTGTAGTTAATTTTCTAATCGTTTTATTGAGGGTAACGCAACAACAACAAGAAAAATCTTACAAACCATTGAACGAGCAACTAACAAAGAGAAATTCCTTTAAATTCACTGCAAAATCAAACAAATACCGTTTGGGTTTTTATTATTATTATTTTCTTTTTTAAAGAGATACAACAACAACAACAATGATTAAAATTAAGCCTCTCTTAAACTCTCATTGAGCTGCTGTTTTTTTTTTTTTTTGTTTTTTGTTTTTATTCTCTATTTTTCTTCTTTTTTCTTTTCATATATAAAAAATGAACTGAATTTAAAACGTAAAGAGAAAAAAGTTAAATAAAACAGGTTTAAATAAAAAAAAAAAACTAAAAAATTTTCGTGAGTATAGTCTTTTTTGTCAATTTTTTGTTATTAGTTTTTATATTGAACATGATGCCAGGCTCTGCTTAGAAGTCAGGGAAGAGATTTAAACTGTATTGATTGAAATTGTACCCAGTTGTATTTTTTTTTTAGCCTGAGAACAAATTAAGTATTCTTTATATGTACTTCTTTTGTGATAATGAATTTTGAAACATTAAAAATTATATATATCGGGTGCTAACAGGTTGAAGATTGCGAATAAAGATATACTTCAAAATTAACTTTCTGAAGGTCTTTGATAACTCCTGGGACTTTTACAATATTAAGCAAAAACGGGCCATAAGTTGTTCAGTTATGATGTAATTTTGTCTAAGAAAAATCATTTCAAAGGCCTCATAAAATTTATTGAATTCGTTCTTTCAAAGAAATTTTATCGAGATTGTTTTGTGAAGAAATAATTGTAATCAGAATATGTATGTACCTACATACATTATTTTTATTTCCATTATTTTTATTTCAGCAAACACTTTACTTTCTTGGTAAGCCAGCAACTTATTTCGTTACTATCTGGTAAATTACAATTTGGATCAAAAAATCATTACTTATGTATGGAGATATCCAAGAATTCATTCATACTTATACATCTCCCAGCAAAGTAACTAGTTATAGTACTTATTTGCAAGGAATAAAATAATGTATAAACAAATTGCTCAACTGATATTTAAACATACACAAATATTTTTGTGCATGTTCGAAAGACTACCTACTTATTGCGTCACTAACATATAATTATAAATTAAAATAATGTACAAAGAAAACTACGGGAATAGTTTGGGGTTGATCCGACATGCTTTTGCTTATTACGGAGTTAAAGTAATGAGGAAAATAATGCCAACATATTACTAAGTATTGAGTGTGGTAGCAAGTGGCCATTACAAAAAACAACAAATTGTTGCTGTTTTAGCTTACACAACAATTTTATTCGCCTTGATTGCTCTATACAACAAATTTTGGGTCATCAAATATTGTCTTAATGATTCCAACGCGAAAGGCATACCATCAGCTTAATAAAATCTTCGAAAAATTTTGCAAAGGAATCTTAAAAGTTTTTTATGGAATCTTAAACTTCGGATATTTTGGGGCACTTTTCCATTGTGTGTGAAAGTAACAGACATTTAAATCAGTTAATATCAATATGTTTATGAGTACTTATTGTTACATACGATTTTTATTAAACATTATTCAATCGATTTAATTGATATAATATATATATATATATATATATATATATATATATATATATCGTGTATCCAAATACCAAAATATATGATGGATGCCACGATCAATTTTCAGTTAAAATCTGTTTTGTTACTTTCATGAAGCTGTATTTTTTTTTTCAGTATATTTCGTTTTAAATATCAACAATTCTATGTATAGAAAATACAGCGTCTAATTCCTTCTCTTAGAAAGGAAGAAAGTTTACAATTTTCTTTTTCTTTAAGAAAAAACAATACCATTCAGAAACTGTTACAAAAACAATATCAAAATTGAATGCAGAAATTCGAAAAACAAAAATAATAATAAATCATTTAATTTAATTTTTTAATGCTTTGTTTGGGTACGTTGTGTTTTTCTAAGTTCATTTTATTTTTATTTATAGTTTTATTATAGGTATTTTATTAAAAACTGAATTGTTTATATTATATCTGTTTACTTTTGACAAAATAAATTAACAAAAGCTTAAATTTTTTTCAGGAAAATTAAACAGTTTTAAAGAAATCAACAATTTCTATGAAAATCTAATTTTTGAGTAAATTGTCTTATCTCGACTTAAGATCTTTTGTCAAAAGTTTAGATATGTTTTCTAATACTGATTGTTTTACGTTTTAAACTTTTTTGTAAACGTTTTATGTTTTTCTTCTTTCTTATATTCTTTGTAATGTACCAATCTGCAAACACAAAAAAATCTTCAAGGGAAATTAAAAAAAAAATTTTTTTTAAATGCCTAAAAAAGATATAATTCAACAAGACTAGAATTTGTAATTTAATTAATTTATATGCGGTCAGGCCCGACGATACGATATCCTACCCCACTTGTAAGTGATCCAAGTGTTTTTCAGAAAGGATCTTATATGGGACTATGCCTATATACAACTTATTTATGCGGAATCGTAATATATACCGTAATATATACCATTCATTCCGTAAGAGATCTATTTTTTGATAGAGGGTCATCCGATTTTGTTCGTATTTGGTATATATTTTATTTCATTTTTTTCTAACTTCGAAAAATTCGCGACATTTTCACGATTTAAATTTTTAAAGATATCTTTCGTTTTTTAATGAGTGAATGAATTTTTGAAGCACATATTTTTAATTTTTTGGAAAAAATCGCAAAAAAGTCAGTTTTGGATATTTAGTTGTTTTTATTAAGTAGATGTATTTATTAAAAATCCCACAAAAATGATAATATAAATAAAAATATGAAATATTTACTTCTACACTGTAAAAATAAATTTTAGCTTCGGCATAGTGGAAAACAACCTAAGTCAGAATGGTGTTCGATATTTTGAAATGTTTTCCATATAGTCTATATTAAATTATATGTGTTTTCTATGTCAACTTTTGAACTATGTTAATTTAAAAAATTTTCTATATTACGAATTTTGTATTAGATGTTTAGAGTTTTTCGATTTGTCTATTGAAAATATTAAAGATATATAGGTATTACGGACGAATAATTGTGAGGGATGCAATCATAAGATTCTTTAGGATGTCGTTGCAATTTAACCAAGAACAATTGTGATTTTATTAGAAAAATTAGCAAAGAAAAAGCGAATGAAAATTAAATGATCAAACTTTTAATTTTGCCCAATTTTGCCATAACAGTTCACTGAAATATAACTAATCACAACAACAGCATTAATAACTATTGCATAACTAGTAATTTTGTATTAAAATATTATTGCGAATATTGCTTTTTAGTAGTTTAATCATTCAGAAAATTAACACATTCACAAATTTTTGTAATACACAGCTGCACTGATTTTTATAGAAATAAATAATATAAATATAATAATTCGTCCTTAAATAAAATAAATTTCAAAAGGATATGATTAGAATATAAAAATTTTAAAAAATAAAGTAAATTTCAACATTTTGATTATATTAAAAAAACGCTATGGCAACACTCATTAATAAAAAAGTAAATCATTTACGCCAAAAATACCATAATTAATATATGTTTGAGTGTTGTACTCTTATAAAACTTAATATCTAAAAGAGGGTTTTTTGGATAAATTATTAATTCAGTACAAAATATTAAATTTTAAAAACTTTTTATAAATAGACGTTCAATATCTACACATATACTAAATTTTATTGCTGTACCTAGTTTCATTCTACTTTTTTACAATTGTAATTTATTAGATGGTATATTGCGTTTGTCATTTTGTATATAACATGTCGAAATATTCATCTAAAATCAATCATCAGGATTATATATTTTGGATCGTCGTAAGATTCTGAACCGATCTAGCCATGTCTGTCCGTCTGTTGCAAGCTCGGGTCATTCAAGGGCTCGGGCCATTCAACTAGGGGGATGAAATTGGCTCAAATATCCATCTCATATAAGGTTTCTTTCGTATTGAAAATGGACCAACAAAAAAGTATGAGCCAAATACTAGAAAAACTTAGTGTCAGCCGTAACTCCAGTTCATACTTTTACGCCGATAGCTTAATCGAAATCATGTATGACAAACAACGAAATTTTGTGCAGATAGTTCAAAAGTCAATGTAGCTCAGAAATCAAAAATGAGCGTAATCCGCACGCCCCCATATAAGTTCAAATTTTAAATTAGAGAGTCACAAAAAATTTCCTCTGGTGGATATAATAGATTCGGCCAATCTGAGAATAACATTATTCTTGGAAATAACAAAACGAGGTGTTTTGTTCTCAGCAAAATATAGAATGAAAAAATTTTATTACAAACTTTGAAAACAATATATGTACATACAATACTTGATTTGAAAATATTTTTTAAAAACAAATATTATACAAATATACAAAGTACATTTTGGATTTCCAACACCTCCCCTCAAAATATATTTTGATTACTTCTGAAACAGAATTGAAACCCATCATTTCACAACATCGTATATGCTTAAGCTTATTCAAAGTTTCTGTTAGTAATTCGGCAGGCATTTCTTCCGTAGATAAATATTCAACGTCAACGGCAACGTCACCTCTTTCAATGATTTCTCTCGTAAAATGATAAAGGAAGTCAACATGTTTTATTCTATTGCGAAGTATTATTGATTTTTGCACAATTTACCATTTAGTTATGATTATAAATATTTATAAGGCCCTGTAAAAATAAAATATCTTAAATAAAAGTTAATTGCTTCTTTGGATGATTCGGATACGGACATGTATTCCGTTTCCGTGATGGATAACGCGACTGACTGTATGCTTTCGAGATTCGAGATGGATAACGCGACTGACTATATGCTTTCGAGATTCCCAACTTATTGCTGCATTTGCAAACTTGAAATGTATATGAACGTCGATCATCTCCAGTTCCGCGTTTATTTCAAATATCTGAGAACCCTTTTTGCTGCGATCCAATGTTACTTTCCGTAGCAAGTATTGAATTGACTCAAACACTTACAGCATGTGATATGTCTGGTCTTGTAGCAACATCCAACAATACATTTATGATCCTATAAGATTTTGATATAGTAAGTTTTTTACTTCTCCAATTTCTTCATCAGATTACGAGCATTTGTAAGTTTTACGTTAGGATTCATGGGCGTTGAAATATCTTTACACTCTCCCATGTTTATATTTTTTTCATAATATTTTTTGTTTTTATTTAATTTTTTTCAGTAATATGTAAATTTAAGTGATTATAACTCTTTTCATAGTACAAAAATAATGTTTTTGTTTAAGATGCCCTCATAACTAGAATTAAATTTTCAGGTGCATTTTTAATAATTTTCTACCCTTTTGATTTTAAAAATTTGTGAAGTAATTTTTTTCACGGGCTTCAAATGATGCAACTCTTAGTTATTTATCTGTTTCAAACAATTTTAGGAATTTTGACATCGATTTGTTACAGTATATTTTTGCATATTTTGATCCTAACAGCATATTTTTGCATATTTTGGGCTTAGTAGCATAATTTGCTATATTTTCATGGAAAAAAATCATTATTTTAGAGCATATTTTAGCAATATAAATTGCATATTTTTGCATATTTCATACTTAGGAGAATTATTTTGTATATATTACTCTAAAGAGCATAATTTTTCATATTTTGCACTTAAAAGAAAAGTTTTGCACATTTTGCATCCAATACAATTTTTTACATAATTTGCCATTGGTGAAATTTTCGCTCTTCTATCATCTATGTTTTTCATATCCGATACCCTAATAATGTTCATCCTATAAATTTATAGAAATTTTGTAATTTCCTGATGCAATGTATTAACTTTGAATATTTTTAAGTACAAAAATAAAATATTTTTTAGCAATTTCTAATAAAAATCTTGTTATTTTTACCACGAATAGTTGATAATTTAATATTTAGCCACAAAAAGTAATATTTTAAGAGAATATTATTTTAATTTTAAGAGCATATTTTCCGATTTTAAAACCATTTTTTATGCGCATAAAAAACACTTTTTTATAGCATATTTTTGGTGCCCTGTGCATGTTGCACAGTATATTAGTAATTATTCTTGTATAAGAAATTAGTATACAACAGGTAACAAATTAAGAAATGTGATGACTAAAATTAATTATAAGATAAAAAAATATTTCTAAAATAGAGTCATTTGATTTACTAAAAATAAAAAAAACAAATAATATGATTAATCAAACTCTTTTATGTATAAATTTAGTATAAAAATAAAATATCTAGAGTCTACATTTTTGTGATGGTTGTCATTGGAGAAATGTTCAAATTTTATGATTCTTATTAATCTCTTTTGAAGTAATATTACATTTTCTTTTTTATAACAATATTATTTTATATATATATTTTTTTTTAAATTAATAAAAATACTTTTAAGTTAGTATAATTGTGATTCTATTAAAAATAATTAATAGTTTTTTCTTGCTAAAAATACATATATTTTCACTTTTTTAGAACTCATTATAAATAACTTCCAAGAAAGTATAAAATATGCACTTAGTTCCACTTTTAAAATTATGAAAATTTAGATTTTTTTTCTAGTACTTCCTCTTTTTGTTGCTGGAATAATAATTATTTAAATTTCCATTAATTGTACAAACAAAAATATGCACTTTTTATCCCTGGATCGAAACTTCTTTTCTAAACAAATTCAATTAAGCTTCTATTTCTTTTTTTTTTAGCAAACGAACCAAGTAACCAAATCAAATATTAAAACTTTGAAGAAGAAGAAGAGGAAGAGTCCAGTGTACAAAATCAAAGTCTGTGTAAGGAAACTAGCCAAACGTCTGATTGAATGACAAACCGAATACAGAATTGTTGTCAGGTCAGTTTAAATCAAATAAGCTAAAGAACGGACGAACGGATAAAGGCAGGCATCGAATGTGCTTTTCTTCTTTAAGCCATAACCCAACATAATGTTAAATACTTACTTAAGTTAATAAAACATTATTTACTTCTTTTATTGCTTTTTTTTTCTTTATTATTGCCGATATGTAGGAAATTTGGTAAAAGTTATAAAAAGAAAAAAAATGCTTTAAAATTGTAAGAGCTTTATTGCAGTTTTTAATAAATGGAATAAGTTTTTTCGAAAGAGAATGTTATTAATAAAAGAGAAGAAAACTCTTAATAAATAATTCCAGTGTGGATGGTATTCTGTTATCACGGATGGCAAACATGGTACAGTTTTTTTTTTTTTTTTTTTTTTTGTAAATCTTTATGTCTGTTGGTACCGTGATACTACCACGACTCATTTGGTACAATTTGATATGATTTTATGTTCATATTTTTTATTTAAGTAACTACCAGGACAGTCATGGAATCCAATTGTTGTCAGAATTGGATTTGAAAACGACAAAAAATCATGAATTCCAATATTATCGGTTTTACGTTCGAATCACATTTAGAGTCGATTTTATGTGTCACAGTAACCATTTTTTACCGATTTTTTCTATTGGAAACAAACTAAGCAGCTAACAGTTGTCAGATTTTTGAATATTTTGGTAAAATGTAAGTAAGTTCATCTTTATTTTATAAAAATTAATTGATGTTTTTTATTTACATATAAGGGAGCACATAGAAATAAGACCTAAAGCTCCACAATTATGAGGTTTATTGCAAAATATGTATGTAAATCGTTGCAAAGTGCTTCACAGCTTGATAAGCCAACTGTAGAATCCAATTGACCGAATCAGTGAACTGTGCGCTACAAATAGCGTCAAATCAAAGACTCAATTAAAAATTTACTGCTTCTGGTCTGCATAGCTGATGAAAAATGATCCAATTAACTTTAGGTTTCTAAATACATCGAGAGTTATTTTAGGAATTCTGTCTATTCCACATTCGTTAGTGAAGGCTTCCTATTAAAATATTTATTATAATAACAAAAGAAACAATTGTAATTAATTTCTCTGCTGTGTCGAGTTGAACTCAACAAATATTTTTAATAAAAATATGTTTATAACCTCTTAAATTTCTATGTAAATATTTGTAATTAACATATTGGTACCAATATGGTCGAAAAAGTACATTTTATTTTTACAGTTTGTACAATATAAAATAAGCCATTTTCCATCCCTGTCTGTTATATTACAATTTTTGTCGTAATTCTCTGCAATATTATGAGAATTTTACAGCTGGTTTAAACAGGTTTTTGTAAAAGGAATTAGAAAATAATTGAAAAACATTTGCATATAAGAGTTTGAAGAGAAAAGAACCGGAAAAATTGCAATAAAATGATTTATATTTATTTTAATGAGTTTTAAAATTTTAATATTAATTTGAATTAAAATAAAATATTTTAAATTATAAAAAAAATAGTCTTAAACAATATTATCAGAAGTTTATAAAATGTTTATCAAAAAATGCAAATTTTTGTTAATAGAAATTTAGTTAAATTTAAAATTTTATTATGAATTCAAAATACCCAATTATTAATTATATTTCTTTAGCAAAAAGTTTTAATTTTAGAAAAAAATAATATTTGTTGAAAACAAAATATTTTTTCTTTTGTCCAACAACTTTAAAATATTGTTTTTTTTTTATTTTCTAAAATATTGTTTAACAAATTTTCTATCACAGCTACAAGTCTTTGATTTCATTGGTTCTATGTTGCTTGTAATAATATTTGGTATGAGTTTGTTTGTTGTGGGTTATTGTTGCTAGCAACATGTTGCTTACAACTTGCTCATTCTTTATTTTTGGTTGTTTTGTGGCTTCCAACTTCATCCAAAGTTGTACAACTATATTGAAATGTTTATGTACGAGTACTTATTTTATTTTATTATGATTTTTAAAGTTTGTATTTATTTTTATTGCAATTTAACTTCATAACTAGAGTATGAAAATGAGAAATTCGTAAAAATGTTGGTTTAGATTTAATATTTTTTAACAGCTATTTTATTGGTGTAGAACTTAAACGTTATTGTACTTATTTCAAACGTTTTAATTAAAAAAAGAAAATATATGCAATAAAGAATTGCATATGTACAATTTGTCGACTTTATTAGGTTTTTGTATTTTTTTTATATGTTATTTATATATAAAATATAAAATAACACTGATTTTTTTTTTGGATATGTGCAATATTTTCCCCTTAAGAAGGCGGTTACACGAATACCATAACTCTAGAGCAGTGAGTCCGATTTAGATACATAAAACACCAAAAGATGCGGATCAAAATTGTTCAAGTCGTTTTTACACTTTTTCTTGCCCAATAGTTTCGGTGTTATTTAGGGTGATCGATTATTTGACTTTTTGGAGAAACCGATTTTATAATAGTTCGAATAGTTGGAATTTTGAAAAAACCGGTTAACTTGTTTTTTACAGAAGTAAATATGTTCATCGAAAGACTATATTTCTCTAGAAAAAATCAACAAATCTTATAATATAGGGATTTCATTTTATTTTATATAATTATTTTAAGAAACAAATTTTAATTAAGGTATTAAAATAATAATTAAAATTCCGAAAAAACCGGTTAACTTGTTTTTTACAGAAGTAAATATGTTCATCGAAAGACTATATTTCTCTAAAAAAAATCAACAAATCTTATAATATAGAGATTTCATTTTATTTTATATAATTATTTTAAGAAACAAATTTTAATTGAGGTATTAAAATAATAATCAAAAATGGCATTAAGCTTTATATAATATCTACAGAAACTATGGTCTAAAATGGAAAAATCTTATCTCAATATTTTCGAAATCTATTTTGCACGTAGACCTCTTTCAAATACTACTCCTTTAAAAAATTAAGGGATGTATTATTACAAATATTGAATTAATAAAAATAAAAATCAGAAAAAGAAAACGAATTCTTTGTATGTGTTAGCAGAATTTTATACGTGTGAAGAGAGTAATTCTAGTTGTTTTCAATGGTTACTGGTGTTACAAGAAAAAAAAAAAACTAATTTCATTGATATGCATATTTCATCGAAGATAATTATTACTTTAATATTTCTTTAAACTTGTACAGTTAATTTCAATTTAACCTTAAACTATATTTATAAAACATAACAGAAATCAGCTTTATGAATATTAATCAGTTAACAAAATTTTTCCAAATTTGCATTCAAATATTAATATTTAATAAATATGTTATTTGAGATAAAATGTTATTTTTAAAATCGGTTTTTTGTGTTTATTCGACATTCGAAAAATTAACATTCTGAAAAAAAACCGAAAAAACCGGGTTTAAAACCGCTTGGAAAACCGATCACCCTATTGCTATTCAGAAATTAGGCTCGGAGAAAAACATTTTTTCATGCAAAATAGAAGGATTTTTTAGTACTTTACCATAAAGTTGATAATATTATGAATAAAATAAGCCATGTGTAATCAAAATTGATGCACAAAATATTAATTTTATTGATAGTTAAATGAAAATACTCATGTATACCTACAATTAAATGTACAACTGGTGGAAAACATTTTTTTCTTCGGTTTTTAGTTTTTTTCTATGAGGTTCTGAGGCACGCTCGTAGCTTAATATTTCCTTATCAATAAGGCGATTACAAAAGTATATTTTACCATAACTCAAGAACCGTTGCAATGTGTCGTGAGTGTGGACAAAAATAAAAAAATGACATGGTAAATTTTAGAAAAGTTATAATATAAATTTATAAAAGACATTTTAGTTAAGAAAAATCAAAAAGAATTGTTGATTTCAGAAGCTATGCTGGTTCAAACTTGGAAATTTTTGTTTGGCATTTGCACAAATTATTTTTGTTACATTATAAAAATATGATTAAACTAATTTTTTATAAAATATATAGGTTACATTTGATTTACCTATATTTTAATTTAAAAGGTCTTAATATTAAATAAGTTAAAACTATAATGGAAAAATTAAAAAAAATATTTTTTTATACTTTGAGGTATTAATTTTCAAGTATCTGAATTTCATAAAAGTTACTTTCTCTTCCCCCTTCGACAACCTTTATTTCATTTTTTTTTTTATAATTTTCTGTGTCAGCTCAGGCTCAAAATATGTAATTTTTCAATAATTAGTATAACCATAGCACACTTAGAGCTACTCAGATTCAAGTAATAACATTTAAAAAATTGGAAAAATTGCCATTGAATAAATGAAGAAATTTGAAAAACTATTTTCGTTAACTTTATAGATAAAGGGCGAAAACATAGGTTAGGTATATAAGTACAATATTTCATAAACTTAAAAAATAAAAAACAGAAACATGTTACCATAAATTTAACCATAATTTCTTGATTTGATTGTTCCGACTTAATAAGTGGAAGGAGGGTGTATCAGCTTGTAGTATCAACAATGCCACACATTATGCAAACACTTTATAGAACTGTATAATGTAAATGATATTCAATATGTTTGTTTAACTGCATAAATAAGTACTAATAATTATAAATACTATACATAATTACAAAAACATAAGGTTTTTCAAAAATTTTAGATTTGGTTTAATTATTATTTTACAAAATACAAATATTTAGAAGTAATAATAATTAAAAGGATTTTTTCTCTTGTTTACAGGACATATTAACATTTGTATGCGAAAGGATAAAAACAAATCGATTTTATCATATCCTGTTCATAGTAAAAACACATTTTTACTTAGCATTTAGTAAAGTTTTGGTATATTTTTATGTTTATATTCTGAATTTATGTAATTATTTTCACTTCCCTCTATATTTAATCTGATGTAATGTATAAAAAATAGACTCCAGGATATATCAGATTGATGCGTCCTTGCTTCATATTTGGACGTCAACTATAAATATAATAAATATATAGTAATTTTTGTTCAGTTTAGTAGTTTTTTTCAACTTTTTCACAGATTTCGCCTTTAAGGATATCTTCAAGCTAGATATATCCTTCGTGAGAAGTCATCAAAATTTTGCACAGATAATGCCAACTACTCACATAAGACATATACAAAATTTCAAAATATTTACTTACTATCATTTTTGATAGTACATGATTTATTTTATTCATAGTATTACCAGATTTATGATAAAAGATAGGTTATGTTATGTTAGATGGGCAGCTGTAAATGTACACTAAACATCTCACTTGGGTCCTATTAGTCCCGTTTGTTACCCTGATGGATCATGTGAATTTGTTTTCACATGTCCGAAAATAGGTTCGAATCGAACGAACCTGACGCACGAATAAAAAATCTGATCCGTCTGACATCAATTGCAGAGAGATCAGATAATCCATGTATATATGGACTCCCAAATTCAGTAGTCCTTATATTCGCAAGAGCAGGACAGTGGCAAAGAAAATGTTCTACTGTTTCTTCCTCCTCGTTAAAGCAACTTCTACAATAGTCGTTAAAATGGAGTCCTAGTCTCCTGGCGTATGCACCAGTAATCCAGTGTCCTGTAATAATTGCTACAAGTGTTCGCAGCTGACGCCTTGGCAATCCCAGAATGAAACTCAACCGATTTTGATAGTACTGGGGCCATATCTGCATCGAGATAGAATATGCTGACTCGTTTGTCCATTTTTGTTGAGCTATTCTCGACAAGTACCGCAGTATCATATATCTTCAGGATAGCAGCGGTATGCCACTGGTCCGTTTCTTCACTTTGAAGAAGGGAACCAGTGTGCAGTGATCCAGCAATTTCCTCCTATATACGGGAATGTAGACACTTTTCCCAACCCCGTCAAAAGATTTGGAATCATCAGTGCAAACCTCAATTATAGTGGGATCGGCTGAGATTGAAACTGAGAAGCCTTTGTGCAGAAAGGGTTTGGAATACAATAATCAATATTGTCAGGGAATGTCATCCGAAATTCCCAAAATGGTCGCATGGCCATAGCTCCTACTGTTCCATGTACATGATAAAAGACAAAAAGCTGAACTTTTTTAATGTTTTAATTTCTTAAAAGAACTTTTAAAGAAGAAAATCCTTAAATTTTGCATACAATTTTTTTCCGGCACTAATTTATAAAAAAATATTCGTGTAACCGCCTTATTAAGGGAAAAATATTAGACACGCCCATAAAATACTCAAGACTTCGCTGAATACATTTCTTTTTTTTTTTTTGAAAACAAAATCAATCAATAAAAATGGTCACATTATATATCACAAGAACGTACATTTAAAAGGTATTTATATAATGTATATTAATAAAGATATTCGGAAAAATATATTAAATATATAGAGGCCCATAACTCGTAAAGTAAAAGCGAGCGGTCAAAATTTTTTGTATTACCTTAATCACTAGTAAAAGTACTACTGAATTATAAAAATATATGAATTATAAATATATATATAAATTGTTTATAAATCAAGTGGACCGGTGATCTTAATTTAAGCCCAAACGTAAATCAGATTCGTATTTAGCACGTCAAATTCCATCTAGTCTGACGACCAGTGTAATTAATGACAAATAAAAATATTAATCATAAAATATTAACAAAATTAAAAAAAGTACTCATTGAACTCCCTAACTCACTCCAAATAGTAAATAATTCCTATCCTGTTTATCCGAATGCAAATTATTAGGTACCAATTGAACCCTGAATGCGCATTTATAAAATGAAAAATAATTTTTTTATACAAGTTTCTTTAACATATTTTTTTTTATTTTTAATATTTTGTCATTTCTCCTGCATTGTAATTTTTTTAATAGCCCTTTGGCTGGGCGGAAGAGTTTTCAACTCCGTGGTGTATCCAAAAGCAGCTTCGCTTACATAATTTATCCTTTTTACCCAATTTTTTAACAACAATAATTTTTTTTTAATATGAATTTCTTAGGAAAGTACATATAACTTCGAAACTATTCAGCAGTACTGAAAAATTTTGATATCATTATTTTCAGCGTTAAAAGTATTATCAATGATAAAGAAATACAAAAAAAAAAAAAATCAGAGCTGAACCAGAACATTCAATTTCAACTAAGATTTTCTTTTATTTTCTTTTATTTTCGTCTATTTTCGTTTACCTAAAGTGTAAATAAACACCTTTAATTATTATCCATAAACCCCCACCTCCATCCCTGTTAAATCTTCTTAAATACCTTTTAATCCATTTATTTACTTCTTCATTATTTCTCCCAATTTTTGCTTACTCCCTCTCACCAAAATGCACATTCATACACATTTAGTCCATCATTAATTATAATAATATCAACAACTATGACAAACCCGTTACTTTTGCATTCTTTAACTAGTTTTCTAAAAATGTTGCTACAGTTCAGTTCATAAAGTAGTAATTGTGCTTTAATTAATTTATAAATCTCATAAAATAGTAAATTAATTAAAAATATTTTTTTTATTTTTTAAGAAAATATAATTTAAGTAATAAGTGCATATAAAAAATTCTTTAAAAATATCGTTTAAATGTAAGAAAAAAGCGTAGAAAAAATGAGTTAAAAAATAAGTATGTATGTGCAAATAATTTTCTTTCACTTGCTTTTGTTTTCTAAATAAATGAAACAAATCAAATAAAAGATTGTAGAATAGAGAGAGAGGGAGAAAGATAGAAAAAAGTGAGTAGCAAATAGCTGCAATATAGAGGTGTTTTTTTTTTTTTGGTGCAAATTATACGTGATTTAAATAAGAAAATAATTAAATTTATAAAAGAAAAATAAAGATGATACCGGTTGTCACCTAAATGTCAATCAAAGTGTTTCAATAATAAATATCATTTAATAATCTTAAAATTAATTGAAATTCATAACAAATAAATCGTCATTGTTCGTTCTGCTGTCAACTTCTCAAGTTGAAATAGATTATGCTAAATAAAGATGAATGAGTGAGTCATTTTATTTTATAGTTAGCAATTAAATTATTTTACATTTTTGTAATATATTTATTAAAGTATTTTGCATTTTATATGCCATAATAATACATATTTCTATTACAATTTAGTATTATTTCTCTTTTAATATTAAGCAAAACGAATAGTTTAAAAAAAATATATTTTAAAGTTTTTACCATATTATGGCATAACTTGTTAGCATAAAATGTGCGTTCAAATAAAATATAACACAAAGTTTTCATAATAACTCTTACTGCCGTTAATTTTAAATATCTTCTTGATAATAATATTCTCTAGAGCAACGGTTCTAAAATGGGGGTCCGCGACCCACAAGAGGTCCGTACAAACGTTTTAGGGTGGTCACGAAAATATGACATAATTCTTTTTTTTTTTGGCATTTGAAAGTTGATAATAAAAACTTTTTATTATTTTTATGTTCTTATAAAACATCTGGAACTTTTGTAAAAATATTAATGAATTTAAAAATTCATATAGGGACCATATAGTAACCAAGATTGTAATTATATCTGTCTTTCGAATTAAATGGCCGAGCATTATAACATTTTAAACGATAAAGAAAATGAGCTAAGCTTTTAAAATAACTTGAGGACAATTCAAATCCATAAAATTCGACAACACTATTTTGAATAAAAGCTTTATTTTTTAATCGATTATTGTAACTAATTGGACTTTTCTGGACTCAGGTATTCCAACATAAATTTGTAAGGTTTAAACTTATTTTAGAATAGTGTATGTGCGATCTTAAATCAATTATCGATCTTCACACTTTAGTGGAAATAATCCATTTTTAAATTAAATCTTTAAAATTGTGACCTATTATTAGTTTCAAATGGAAAACAGGACAGCCAGAACAAAAGTAATTTAGTTGCAATTTTTGTATTTTATATATTTTTTAATAAGTAAATTTCTTTTAAAATTGAAAATTATATAAAATTAAAATTCTTCTTAAATAAATAATAAATTCCTCAAGAAGAAGAAGAATAATTTGTTCACGTACTGAAAAATTCACTTTACATTTTAAATGGATTTGAGATTAACTTTTAATATAAAAATAATTAATTATAATTTATTTAATGTTTATTGTAAAGTGAACCTCAATTAGAATTCAAATTTAAAATTTAAACATTTGGTCTATGTTTGAACATTGAAAAACACATTTGATGTTAAAAATCTTTCAAACTTTTGACTTAGTATTTACTTGTTGCATAAAAATTGTGGTGGGTCGATCTCAAGTTGTTATGCCTCAAGAAGGTCGTGAAAGTGTTGCTTGTGAGAACCCCTATTCTAGAGACATGTCAGATTTAACAGCAGATCGAATTCTTAAAATCCGGTAGTTTGTCTGCATTGAGATTGCAGTCGGAGAAAAATGTACAAGATAAAATTAGAATTTTTAACTTACTAGAAAATGTTGATTAAGTAAATTTTGACAAAAATATTACATTTCAGGGCAATAAGAAGCTGAACAAGGACTTACAGAATAAGATGAAACGGTTTCTCGATTTAAGTACTGTCCGTTTTGAAAATAACATTTTATTTCAAGAAATGTATTTACTAAATACTTATAATTGAATGGAAATTTAGGAAAACTTAACATAGTTTTCCTAAAGCTGATCAATGTTTATAAAGAATAATTTCTTGTTATGTTTTATAAATAGGGCAAGTTAAAATACGCACGAAAAAATGAAAATGTGCTTTCTAAGTGGCTCGAAAAAATTATATAATATGCACAGAATATGCAGACCAATTCATGTGTTTTATAATATAAAATAAATTTTTCTAACTTTCAAATTCCAATAGTTATAAAAAAACTAAAAATGTATTAAAAAATTACGTAAATAGACTTTGAAAAAAAAAAACAAAAAATAATAATTTAAACAGATGAGTTAATCAGACACCAAAAATTCACAAAAAAATTGCAGTTTTGTTAAGAAAACTAATTTTTGCATTCATAATAAGCAAATTTATGCAAAAATTTGTGAAATTGCATTTTTTTCAAATACTTGTGAAATATGCATAAGCTTACTTTTCAAGCGGAGAACTTCAAAAGCAAGCTTTATAAATATAGTTTAAGTTTAAATTGAAATAAATTCTATTAGTTTGCACAAATATTAAAGTTATAATTATTTTGAATAAATTACGGCTATAACATCATTCTAAATATTTACGTTTTTTTTAAATTCAATATTTGCAATAATAGCTTATTTCATTCTTTAGAGAAGTTGTATTTGAAGGAGGTCTACCTGCAAAATCCATTTCGGAGAAATTGAGACATGGTTTTTCCATATTAGGCCATAGCTTATGTACATACTATATAAAATTTAGTCTCATTTTTGGTACTTATTTTCTTACCTTAATTAAAATTTGTTTCTTAAAATAATTATATTTAATAAATTTTAACCTGAATAAGATTTGTTCAATTTTTTAAAGAAATACTGAAATATTTATTTCTGCTAGAAAAAAAAAACCGTTTAACCGTTTTTTTCGGAATTTCAAAAGATGCAACAGATTTTTTCAAAATTCCAACTATTCGAAAACCAGTTTCTTCAATAAGTTGAATAATAGATCATCTTACTCGTTATGTTCATTTCTTCAAAATCAAATATGAGACTTGCTAAAGTTATGCCTAGGCTTTTGTCAATCAAAGCTTAGGCATAACTTTAACTCTGAGAATTATCAAAGCTCTTCAATAATAAAAAAATTTAAATATTTTCAATATTTTGACTTGGAAATATTATTTTAGTACCACAGAGTATTAGTTATTTAAACAACTATTTGCTGTTGTAATGAAATTGGATCGATGTTAAAAGAGAATTTAAGAAGGCCCCAGCAGTGTTTAATTGTGATTATTAATTTTAAATTCTTAGTTTCAGAAGTCATACCTAAAAAATTAAAAATAATCTTGTTATCAATTAATTTTTATATACAATGATATATCAGAAAAATCTGGAGAAGAAATGCTGCAAGTACTTGATTTAGCTTTAATCGTAATTTATTCCGTTTGTTATTTTAAATAAAATATATTTTGTTAGAACCCGCACCTTACGTATACAAAATTATTTTTAGTACATACAATTCTTATAAAAATTAAACCAATGGGTAAAATTCCCTGAAATTTGGATTTTGTTAAAGATTGTTGTATTTAAGTTTTAAATTTAAAAGAAAAAATTATTTTTTTAGTTCTTAATAAAATATTTAATATTTTCTGAAATATCATACAAAAGATTTTTATTCTGTTTTCGGTTACTTTTTTGTTTTTTAAACTCAATTTTTTTTTTACTCAGCTTTAAGTGTCCTATAAATATTTTTCTACTATAACCCAATGCCTTTAAAATGGGCAGTGTTCTGTACAGTTAAATGGATTTTTTTGTGTGTTATATTGGTAGGATAATAGTCTTTAAGAAATTAAACCGAAATATATTGGTGACTAGTGTAAAACATATCAATATTTACTTTTAAATTTAAATTTAAATTTAAATAATTTTTTGTCTCCATAAAATAAATGCACTTTAAAATGCAAATGTCTTGCCAGACCAAAAGTTTATATTACAATTTCGATATTTATTTACGCGATTTTTATCGGACACATTTTCCATAATATCTGTGATATGGAATTGTTGACAAGGATGTTGTAAAAAGTCCGTCAGTGCGTACTTTTTATCATTTTATATTTAAATAAAATTATTCTTAGCAATTTGCGTCGTCTCTTTTGCCTTCAAATTTTTCCAACGTTCCTAACTTTTTTTAATTCGTGGTCCTCAGGCCAGCCATTTCTAACTTTTCAGGTAAAAGATATAGATCAATGTAGAGATTTTCTCCTAAATTCGTTCTATTTTCCTGCGATCCTACAGTCGGTAAATTAACTTTGCTTCGGTTATTTGTGTTTCTATCATTTTTTAAGACTAAAAAAATGAATTTTAAAACTCACACACATGTCGACCCCACAGGCAGTTGGGGTTTTACGCGTTTGTGCTGATATTTGTAACTCATAGAAAAAGTTATCCAACACCCACCTTAAAGTATACCAATCGACTTAGAATCGATCTAATGATGACCGTCTGTCTGGGCAGTTGGCTAGTTGGCTGTCCATGTAAACCTTGTGCACAAAGTACGGGTCGCAATTTTAAAGAAAATTCAATAAAATTTGGCTCGTGGGTCTTTTATGATACAAGGATGAAGCCTATTGGAAATGGTTGTGATCGATCCATTATTACAGCTAGTCCCCGTACAAATGTCCCCCCGGAATAGAGTTTAAACACTCAAAAATGCCCTAAAAATAAGAATATTTTAATAAAATTCAGTGCAAAGAAGTTCTGTATAAGTACCAATCTTCGTACCAAATTTTATGAAGATTGGTCCACTTTAACGTGCATAAATGCCATACGAATGTTGGTATCAAGTTGATATTCGACACAAACAAGTTTTATGTAAGTAGAAACAACATTGCCATATCTTATGAGAATCGGTTCATAATTTACTATAGTTCCAGTATAAACGCTCTTTAAGGCATCGCCTTAAAGTGCATAAAATCATCTATATGTTAGTATCAACGTATAATTCTGTTTTTTTATATTTTTTTTTACATTTAGTAAAATTGGCCATAGGTGTAATATAAGTCTCTTTCCCGAATTTTTATGCTCTTACAAAATGGTGTAGGGTATCATATAGTCGGCCTTAACCGACTATATCTTTCTTTCTCGTTGATAAAAAATTTGAACTATACCTTTTAAAAACAGCACGAAAAATTACAAATTTGAACCTTGCCCCTCCGAATTTAATGATAATTGGTACTTATCAAAACTAAGGCTAACAATTAATGAAGTAATTCCGAAATATAGTGATTTGCGAGTGTAAAATATCTAAAAAAAAATGTACAAAGTTGAATACACAAAATTATTCATTGGGGTGTCAATTACCTTTAATATAACGTATAACATGACTTTTCTGAACGTCAAAATGGTCCATATCTCGCGATTTATAGTACGCGAGTAAATATCTCAAAATTATATTTTTAAAAAAATATTAAAAAATATATATGTTAATGGTGAAAATGTTTTCTAAACCCTTGGTAAGTGGTAATCTGTGATTCGCAAAAGTTTATAAGTTATTGCAAAATACGTCACAATAAATACCAAGTATGTATTTCAGTTTGAATTGTTTCGTTATAATCAGACAGAAAAATTGCCAATTGCTTCCAAACATTAACACTGTTGTCGTAAATAACGAGTTTTAGTAAAATTTCCGCGATAGTTCGCGATTTACAATACTTCTAAAATAAAATAAATTTTCTTCATAAAAATATCTTCCAAAATATATATGTTACAGGGTTCATTGAAACCTGCAGTTAAAGGTAATAAAATTAACTTGTTTTTATGTTGAATTTGAAGGGTCGAAAATGGCTCAAAAATTTTATTTTTAAATCTATGGAAAAAAATATATGTAGACGATGAACACAAATTATTGCACTTAAATTTTAAATTATTTAATAAATTTTATTATCAAGGGAGTTATAATAATCAATCACTCAATATTTCTTCACTCCGGTTTTTATGAAATTTCTCGACAATTTAACATAGTTTTGTATGAACTAAAATTGAAGGTCAAACAATATCAGTTTTAATAATTTTAAAATCTATACTTATTAAAGTCAATGAAACATTTTCAGAACAAAAACGTCAAATCTCGATTAACACTAATTCCGATTTTATTAAATTTTTAACATAAGCAAAAATTATAATTCTCGCCAAAATGTTAAATTTGAAAAAGTTCAGATCTCTCTTATCTGGTTTTCCGGATAAAGTCAAAAAAATCATTTTTGAAATTTTTAATACGAGTACATACGCATAAGTTCAAAACCACGAAAATTTTAAAATCAATGCAACCGAGTAAATGCTACAATCATTTCGAACGTGTTTTTTTTTTTTTTTTGCAAAACGACTAATAAAATTGTATTAGTCAGACTATAAGCAATAAAATTCCAAATTTTTTAAATTCAGGGCATTTATCCTTCTTAGTTACAGTTATTCAAAGTTGAAAAATTACAAAAATGTGATTGAAATGAACCATAGGGTTTTTTATATTTTTGATTTTTTTCCACAAGTTCAATTTTTTTTTTGCAGATGGTGGGTATATAGATTTGGCCAAGCCGAATATAACATTCTCACTTGTTGTGATTGAAAAACTACCTATAACTACCCGTTGCAATTTAAGTAAATATTCGGTTCTTTTTATCAAATACAATTTTTGTAATGTAATTTTAAATTGTAAAATTAAATTGCGGTATCTGTTTTAGATTCTCAACATTCTATAAAAATTTTGCAACAGTTGTTTTCAAGCAAAACTTTTTTAAAAAGCTAAAATTAATACACATGAATTATTCGACTAATCGGCAATAATTTACTCGAATAAATTTTTAATCTATATTCTCGATTTTAATTTAATCGAACAATTATTTGATTTAATTTTGTCGATTTATCGAACAAACAATATTCGAGTGGGTTTTTGTAATGAAATAATTCCAACTAATTGTTCTTAATTTTGTTAACAAATTTACAAAATTTCTTCTGAAATATGTACATACATAGGAGGTTTATAAAGTTTTAAAAATTTGATTTGTTTCAATTTTCAGTATTTACATCTTGATATTTTACTGATATTTTATACAAAATTTTCGGCATTGAAATCTATTATTAAACATTAAATGAACATCAATATTCTCTTGTGTATTGTTTGAATAAAAATTAAGGCAGAATAAAATTGGACCAATATTAATCACAATAACGATAGACAATTAAAAAGACAACCGCAATAAATGATAGAATGTTTTATAACCAACAAAAAATAACAATAAGTACTTGGTAAAATGAAAAAAAAAACAACTTGTGGATCTCAAGTTGTTGATTTTTTTTCACACATAATGAATGACACAAACGCACCCTCGCACAATACTATAGCACACTACTAGACAAACATTAACTAACAATTTAATGACACTCTAAATAAAAGCGAACATCAAACGTGTTGTAAAGCAGAAAAGACTTGTATGAAGATATTTCATGTTCAAGATTTTTTTAATAAATTTTATGCAAAATAAAAATTAATCTGCTATTAAAAAAAAGTAACATTTAACATTCTTTGTATGAAGCTAGTTTGAAGCAAATATGTTGCATTTACCATTTAGCCGGCTTCATACCGAGGGGCATTAATGTACAGTAGTTTGATGACACAAGTTGTAGTAATATTTATTTATTGTTTATGAGCATAAAAAGAGTGTGATGAAGATTTTTTAGTTTAGGTTTGTGGATTTTAATTAAAAATTTTTACAAGTTGTGTACAAAACTACAATGTTGTACAATTTAGTTCTTCGTTGGCTTTACAAGGCGTTTGACCATGACAACGGTTATTCAGGTTGGTGCTGGTTAAGTTTTCGAATTTGATTTTTGTTTTGCTGTTTTCAAACTTACACTGCAAGTGAGTGCGCGTGTAACGTTGTAACTCTGCTTGAATTTACCAGAGACTTGTGTTCGCTAGTTCGTTTGAACATGTAAAAAGAATTGATAAAAATTTCAGTTTATTACGGGCGGTTTAATGGATTGGTAGTGAAACCGGTTTCTGCTGTCTGTTTTAAGTTCTTTTTGCTTTTTTGGATTTCGTGCTTTAATTTGATGATGTTTTTTTTGTGGTTTGACCAAACGACTACTTCTTATGAGTGAAGTAAGCGAGTGAATGTGTTTGTGTGTGAAAAGGAATAAATGCAAGAAAAAAACTAATAACAACAATTTCATAAGAAAAAAAAGACAGGAAAAATTCCTGATTGGAATAGCAAGAAAAAGAAAACCAGAAAAATTCTTGTAATAGAAATTGGATTTCAACAAGAACAAAAAAATAATTGGTATTAAAGCAGGTCTTAAGCCTTAACTAAATAAAAAATAAAATGGATTACAAAATTTGTTTGGGGAATTAATGATAACCTGTAAATACATACATATTTTCTAGAGAATAATTTTTATTAGAAATTTTTCTTGAATTTAAAATTTAACAATAAGATTAAAATGTTTATAGTAAAACAGCACCTGTTTATTTATTTCAATATCCAGCACTAAAAAATTAAAATTATAATAACAACAATAAAAATAATTCATTGAAACAAAGAAAATATTAGAACATAATTAATTAAGAGAAATTAATATACAAACAAGAAATTACATAACTCCAATAATTTTTTCTTTTAAAAATTAAAAAAAAAAGAATTTTGTAAAATTAAAAATACAAAATTGCAACAAAAATTTTTTAAATAATCTAAATATAAAAATATATATTTATTAAAAATTTAATCTTAATAAAAAAGTGCTTAATTTCCGTGTTTTTATAATAAAATAAAATTTAATGTAAATTATAAAATTATTACATCTTAATCCTAAAAAATAAAATCACTTAAAATATTATTCATAATTAAAAAATAGTGTATAACAAAATAAAATTTAAGAAAAAAAAAATTGCTTGGCTTTTTAAATCAATGTCGTCATCGTTTTATATTATTAAAAAATTTAAAAAAAAATAAATCTTTATAATTCTTAATAAATGTGTCACTACTTAAAAAAATTATAAAATATTATTAATTAAATTAAGCTTAAAAATAAATTTGAAATATAATTATAAATTATATTAAAATAATAATAAAAATCTTTAATGAAAATTTTATAACAAGACCAACAATTTACAATAGTTTTTGAAATCAACGCTATTTTTTCGTATCATCACATCAAGGAACCCAACAAGTTGTTTCTGCAGAAAAAAACTTTTTTAACGTTTAATAAAATTTCAAGGTGGGTTTTTGTGTTTTAAATACAGATGATAATTTTCTTGTTTTGTTGTTATAAGAAATAATTAATTTTTATTTTGTGTTTTTTTTTTTTTAATTAAAACTTGTTTTGTAATAACAATAAATCAACATCAAAGTAATGAAAGAATATCTAAAAAATAACAAAGAAAAAAATATGTTTAAGATTTTATGCAAAATATTTATGAATACTAGGGTTTTTGCATTGAGAATAAATTTTAATTTATTTAAATAAAAATATCCGTAATAATCATAAAAAAAAACAGAAACTGCATTGTGTACAGGTTTTAATGAAAAAGCTATTTTAAGAAATGTACAATTAATAACCTGTGCTCGAAAATGAGACTTATTTTTTTTAACAAAATGGGTACCCATTGAGTAAAACTAAGTCGACGACGCTTATTTTAATAGAGTTTACCATTTTTAAAAGTTAGCGCTTGTTTTTGAGATATTTCATTTTGAACAGCTAAAAGAGGGGTTAGGCAAATTAAATTTGTTTGTTTGTTGTTAAATTAAAATTATATTAACTCAAAGGATCATAAATTCTTATTATCAATCATATTTTAAATGCTAAATTACAAAACTTTAAACTAATAACAAATATTACTAATTTTTTAATTTACATAAATAATGTCTATTTATTTTGAATTTTTTATTATTTGTGCTATTTTCATAATAAACTTTAAGCCTAAATATCGTGTAAGATCGAAAAACGGCTGGTATAATTGAATTAGCTTAACCATTTTGCTGCCCAGTTTGCTAAAGTTGGCGGCTAGTACAGTGTAATTAAACCGGCAAATGTCTTCTGAATTTATAGGTCTATTATATAGATTTAAATTGCTCAATGTATTAAAAATGTTGAGTTATTAAAAGTCAGTATATTTTTGAAATGATTTTTTGTGAAAAATTTAAGTTTTGGTGGAAATTCGGATTTTTGGTGAATAATTGAATTTTTGGCGAAAAAATGATGTTTGGTGGGCAATAGAATTTTTGGTAAAACATTGTAATTTTTGCAAAACATCGGATTGCTGATAAAAATATTATATATTTTTTTTGACAAAATATTTTACTTTTGGGGCAAAATTTTACTATTATATTTTATCTAATTTTTGGTAAGAAATCAAACAAATTTTTTCTAAGCAAAATAGTTTTTTAACAGAATTTATAAACAGTTTTTTTAGCATTATTTTAATTACAAAGAAAGCAATAGAAGTAAAAAGTTAAAAATAATAAATAAATAAAAGAAGCCTCTATTGCAAATAAATTTTCAATTAATTGTTTAATTGAACCAATTAAATAAGTATGAAAAAACATATATGAAAAAAATCTAAATCGTTTACTTATTTTGGATTACAATTTTATAAATATTTGTGTCATCGATTGTGTTTTGATTATAAACTAGTTTTATAATGTCTCGATAGTCTGCCTTTTGTGGTTCTAATGTAGAAATTAAAATTTAATTAAATTTAATTCGCGACTAAAAATCACGAGTCTAATGCATTTTGCCTAATAAAAGTTGCGAGATTTTGTAAAAAAATATATTGAACTTTTTTCCCAATGATAGCTTATGGATCCGAGATATTTTTAATATTTTTCAATAACAAGTTCAAAATTAAGAATTTTTGAATGCTCATTTTGAAAAAAAAGCTAAACATTTTTTGCACAATATACTATTTTCGTGATTTCCTTCAAAATATACAGTGAAGTACTCAAAAAAGAAAAAAAAAAACTGATTTATCTGTAATAAATCTGCAATAAATTTGCACTGGTGCAATTTTCAGAAGCCAAATTTGCAGTTGAAACACTAGGTCAGCATCATTAACGAGTCTCCAGTTCGAACGACCATAAACAAATTACAAGTCACTCACGAAAAAACAAAACGAACTGGTGCTTATAAAAAATTAACATTTTCACAACTCTAGAAGTTAAAAGTCAACATTTTGCACTTTTTTGGAAGTTATTAATAACTACTTCTAAAAAGGGAAAATAATATATTTCTAATATGAAAAATAGATAATTAATTATTTACGTGAACATTAAAATTTCATCATTTTATAAGAACTTTTATTATCTTTTTAAAAAGCTTAATTTTTTTCTTAAAAAATAATATAATAAATAATATATATATACACACTACCAGTGACAAATATGAGTCCAAATAATTACTTCTGTAGTCCTTTTTCAACACTAAGTACTTCCTTTCAATTACAACACTATGTTCATTTTTATTAATTTTTAGTTAATTTTTTCTGATTATAAGAACAATTTTAATAACAATAAAATCAAAAGTGTTTAAAAATGAGAAAATTTAAGCTTCACTCTTCCAACTTTACTTATTTTTGGTCATAACTAAGTTTATTTTTTTATGCTAAAGAAAAAAATTAATTTTGTATTAAAAAAGTGAGGAGTAAGAAAGAGATCTAGGAGCTAAACTTTTTGATAATAACTTGCAAAATATCAAATGAACATCACAGGGTTAAGAATAAAATATTTTAAAATATTCTGTTTGCAACGAGGAAATTTCATTCTAACTTGAAGGATATTTAAATTTTGTTGTAGGTTTTGCTTCATAAAAAATCTACTACTCTGCTTTTGTCAAACTTTCATGCATGAAGTTTTGAACGATGTTTTTAAATACATGTATTTATTTCTATAGAAGAAATATCCACACATATTTTAAGTAAAGTTTGAAGTTTTCAACTTAATATTTTGAACCAACTCCTGTTACAATTTCCCCTCAGAATATTTTTTTACTTAAGCATAATTTTGTTAATTGATTTTTATCTCAAAAATATAACAAATGAATAACTGTTAAAAAAATAATAATAATAAAATTAAAACAAACAATTACAACTGCACCTTTTTAGTGTGGCGGTTTTCACCAGAAACAAATAAGAAACAAACTTGAAAAATGTGAATACAAAATCAACAAACAATACAAGACAATTTAAAACAGAAAGAGATAAACTCATACGAGTATTTGCCAAGTCATGTTAAATTGTTCACTAAAAATTTAAAAAAAAAGGGAAAAAAAACTAATTACTCGCCACATGTTAAAGTTATAAAGCCATGAAAAAAAATACAAACAATTGTAAAACAATCAAAATGTAATTTCAATTTTTTTTTTCTTCCCTAAGTTTTTTTTTTATTTATCAAGAAACTAACCACAGCGAAAAATTTATCTCTCACAATTGAATTAAAAATGATTTTTGTTTGGGAATTTTAAAAGGTGTTTAATTTTCAACACAAATAAAAGTGTTAAAATTACACACGTTTTTAACATTTAAAATTGTAAAGATTTTGATATTTAGATAATAGAAGTGGTAGTAATATAAAAAGGAGTATGTAGTAGGGTATCCATTCCAATAATGTTCGTTCGAATAATTGAAACAATCTAATATGAAAAATTGTTCGAAGAATTTAAAAGCGTGAGTCTTCGAATAACGAACAATTCGAATATTTTGATGTCAAATATTAAAATAAAACGAATAATTTTGTTTAATATCATACTTTTTTAATATTTTTCACTATTTGTGTAAATACATAAATTTTACAACAATTTTTTTTTAATTTCTTAAATTTAAATATTTGCTTGTTATTAAAACAACTGAAATATGGAATTATATTGACAAATGCGCGAAATTATTCAAAATAAAGACCATTCAATAACAGCATATGAGTGTTCAGTAGGGTTTGGAGTCCGCGAATTTTTTTTTTAATTTCCCGGGAAAGCGGGAAATTAAATATTCTCTCAGATTTAAAATTCTGATATTCTTAATGCCTTATATCAATGAAAAATTAAAGTTACTCTAAACATGGTACTTGCAACAGCACTAGAATATTATCTGAGAGAAACGTCAATGTCGCATGAATTAGGTTTTTGACTAGTGAATTAGTTTTTTTTTTTTATCCCAGATATCTATGTATATGCTTATATATGGTTTAACGAATTTACTTACGAGTTGTTTCATATGAAATTTTAAATCAGCTTTACTTTTAATATGTTCTAATTTTAGATAATTTAGTTTTATTATAGATTTTTTGAAATGAGTATTAAACAAGTTGAAGTTCGAAAATACTCACTATTGTAAAAAAATTACTTGGTTGGGAAATTTTTCATTCTAACACAACATAAATATGCAATGAATATGTAAATGTTAGATGTAAATGTTATAACTTCAAAATACTTATAAAAGAACTAATCTTATGTTGTATTATACGTATATGATATTATTTTCGTCAGATTTTATTATACGTATATGATATTATTTTCGTCAGATTTTTGAACTATATGATTGATCAGATAAATATTGTTGCCAACCAATTTTTAGTATTTTCCAGATTTATTTTTAATTTAGTAAGAATTAGTAAAAACAGAAAATAATAAAGTGGAAATCAACGGCAAGCTATTTATAATGAAATTTATCCAATAAATTATGCTGTATATTTTTAAAAAAGTTTCGGCATATAAAAACACAAATTACGAAAGGTATACAATATTTAAAATTTTTTAATCTCAGAAATGGTGTTATACTTTTATATTATTTCATTATTAGTTAATTCAGTATGATTTATAATGTTTTGTTTTATTTTACTTTATAAGAAATCATAACCGTTTTTCTTATAACTAAAGTTTTAAAAAAATCCCGGGAAATTGATTTTTTCGTTCTCGTTTCTTGATTGTTCAAAATGCTTTTTCATTTGTTGAAAAAAAAAAATACATGAATGATTTTTTATTTTTAATATAATCATGATGAAAAAATAAAGAACAGTATGAAAAAATTTTCAATGGGGTTTTTATTCATACTTTTTTGTTTCAAAAAATATTTTTTACTATTTTACTTATTTGAATTTTGTATGCACTGTGTGAATAGATTTTAAATATTTTTTTATTCAATGAAATTGTTGATGTTTAGAATTTTTTCTCATGCGATTAAAATAGTTGAAAATAATTTTCAACCTTTATAATAAATATCACAAATTATATTAAAATTTTTTATTTCGATCAAAATGAAAAAAATTAAACCATTGATGAAAATTAAAAATGTTGATGGATTGTTTTTTTTTTTTTTTTTTTGTTTTGAAAAATTCGAAATTATGTACAAAATTTTAATGGCTAAAAGTTTAAGTTGATAAGTGGCGATAAAATTTAATGCAATATTTTTATAAATAACTTTTGAACTATATAATTTTTCTTTTTGTGTCACCAAAAAATTTGATATTTTACTTCCTAATTCCTTTTAAGTTTTTGAAACACAAACAAAAATTTTTATAAATCCATTGTTCGTAAATTTCAGGGAATATTGAATAGATTTTAATAATTTAAGGTGTGTTTTTATTTTATTGTTATCCTCTAAAGCATTTCGAACAACTTAATGTATTTCAAAAAAATTAATTAAAATGCATGACCTGAAAAACACAAAGGGTTGAGCTATGTAGGTTTTGATATTTATGCTATCAATTTTATTTAAATAGATCTTTTCTTTAATATCAAAAACTTACTGGTGCAAAAATTTGAAAATAATCTGATAAAGAGAACCGTACCGAATATCAATTTTTTAAAAAAAATAAAATAAATACTTTATTTTTATTTGATTTCAGTTAATAAGAGCTTTGCTCCATTACTTTTTATTACTTGTAAAAGGTAAGAAATTGTAACAAAAATAACTTGTCAAATACTAAAAATTAACAAATTTTCAAAGATTCGAAATATCCTGTAAATTTTGAGATATTCTGAAAAAAAAAAAACGTTTTGATGATAGATGGTGCACTAAAGATCACCTAAATTTTAAATCAATTTTGAATTTAATTGAATGAAGAAAGCAAAAGAACGTTGCCTTTAAACTTTGTTTAAATCTTTTACATTTACAACAAATAAGAAATAATTTATTAAATTTTTGTATTAAATTAAAATTGCTTTTCTATTTCAAAATAAGACTAAAGGTATCAAGTTTTAAATGCTATTTCAATTACAATCTTTCAAATCATTCAAATACTAAAACAATTATTTAAAATTTTCAAAATTTTATAAAATTATTTTTAATATATTTTTAAGCAAATCACTTTATGCTTTATTTGAAACATACTTGGTGCAAAAATAAAAACGTATAAAAAGTTTAAGTAAATTATTACATATAAAATCGAATAACTTATAAAATTTTTGTCCAATAAAAAAAAAATAAATAAATTATAAAATTTTTGTCCAATAAAAAAAAAAAAAAAAATGAATTTGTTATGCTCAAAAAAATATTACATTGTTGCATAGTCTTTTGTAGAAAAATTTATAATAAATTGCATTAGAATTTGAAAAATTTCGAATGTTGTTTAACAATTTTCTTTCAATATTTGACCAAAACATATACAAATTTATATGGATAACATGCTTGATTCTTTTACTCTCTAAAAAATCTTAAAAGGAAGAAATTACCAAAACAATAACAGAATTTATCCAAGAACGTCAAAAAAAAAAAAAAAACAGTTTTTTTCAGCATAATTAAAATTTTTTAACGCATATTTTCAGTTAACCGTTTTTTGACATTTTACTTGAAAAATTACCATTTTTAGACATTTATCGTTTATAATTTACATGAAAGTTTTTTTTTTTATATTTAGCTTTCAAAATTAGCCTGTTGATTTGCCCATTCAAGAATTGAGTAAAAAGTCGACAATATTAATTGAGTTTGAAGGTATTATAATATTTTTAATAAAAAAATTAGAAAAGGTCACACATTTAAAACATCATGTACATGAAAGATGTCTAAAAGTTTTAAATACTCATATTATATTTAAATTCTAGAACATGCCCAACCAGCTTCAACTATTTGAAGTATAGCTCTAAAATAGAAACTAAATAGTTCGAAAATGAGATATTTGAAAAATTATTCAGAAGAGAAACTGTGAGAAATGAATCGCATGAACCTATGTAGATGGAAGAATATTTGAAGCATCTAATGGGGATTTGCTATCGGGGCTGAATGCTACAAAAATTAAAAAGTTAAAGAAAAAAACCATAGAATACAACTAGAAGTTTATGTGTATTTTGTATAAATACACACACACACACACATATATATATATATATATATATATATATATATTTTATACTTGAAATATATATATATATATATATATATATATAGCCGATTTATGTCTGCTCCTTATGTCCACTGGAGCCACTTGAAAATTCCACATTTTTCCATATGACCATAGTGAAAAAACACATTTTTCAAAATTATATATCTCTGATCACAGATGGAATCTGGACGCAGAACATACATTTCTGGAATCCACTAGTCCTGGGCTACTACTACTCTTCCGCTTACCCGATTCATGTCTGCTCCTTATGTCCACTGGAGCCACTAGAAAATTCCACATTTTTCCATATGACCATAGTGAAAAAACACATTTTTCAAAATTATATATCTCTGATCCCAGATGGAATCTGGACATAGAACATACATTTCTGGAATCTACTAGTCCTAGGCTACTTCCACTCTTTCGCTTATCCGATTCATGTCGATTTTTGTTCAAAGAAATTTTATGTATAGAGTGATATATTTGAAATTTTTTTTTACAATTTTAATATGTTTTAGAAATATATTTTGATTTTTTTATTTAAAATTTAATTTTGATATAGTTTTTTTTATTAAAAGGTAATTTTGTTCATTTTAACAAATCGATTCATAGCGTGTGGAGCGTATTTAACATTTGTATATATATATACTATATACACTATATGTGTATATATACACTATATGTAAAATATATGATTTGAATTTAGTGATTTTAAAACCATTTTTTTTTTTTTTACTTTTCAAAGATGTTAAAGTCAACTAAATCATTTAATTTTTTCACATTATAAATTTAAAATTTATCTTAAAAATTCTTTGACACACTCTTACCAAATTTTATCTTTTTTTAAGATTTTTTGAAAGATTTCTAAATTCCTAACGAAATAAGAGAGTGTCATATACATAAGTATGTACATCTGTATGTATGATCTCTATTGAAGGAAACAAGAAAATTTGTAAATTTTATCATAAATGGTTTCAAATTACCCCAGACCTTATGTTTTACGTCATCCTTCTGTTTATGATTTATACATGAGAATAGAAAAATTTTCATAATTAATTCTGATTGATTTTTTTCTGGTTTCTTCCCTAGTATCGTTAGTTTAAGAAACTCAACGCTTGATTTGCTTTAAAATTACAAAAATAGAAAAGTGTGTCTAACACGCAATATTAGTTTGTTTAACTACGTTTCTTTTAAATACATGTATATAAATTTATATTTTAACTTTTTCATTTACCTTTTTTAGTTTATTTTTAAACATTTTCTAATGATAGTTATAGTTTTCGTTTTTTAAATTTTTATGTTGAACAAAAATTTTTAGTAACTTATTAAAATTAAAATACATTTAGTTAGCATTTTATAATATAATAATATTTACCGATTTAAAACTAAGTCTAATTTTTTTGTCTGTTTCTTAATAAATTATTTAAACAAGTTTTTTTTTAAAAATATTTCTTTTTTACGTTTGCGTGTACAACTCAAAATGTTTAAAAATTTATGTAAAATCCTCGAAGTGTTAAAGATATTTTTGTTGTAAACATTTTTTTTTAGTTTTCATGTTTTTAAATTGATTTATTGGCTTAAAGGCAGTATTAATTAAGTCTTTTTTTGACATATTAAATAACTTTTTAATATCTTAATGCGAAAACGTTTTTTCGTATTAATTTTATAGAAAATAATTTTTTAATTGATTAACATGCCAGTTTTGTAAATTTAAATATTTCTAGACATCTAAATTAATTAAGAAAAAAATCAGATTTTTACAGTTTTTAGTTAATTGACCAAAAAACTGTTAAAGATTGTGTAAAGGAAATTGGTGTCAAGAATGTGGAATAAAGTTGAAGATAAAAAAAACAAAAACTATGACAAAATTAGATACTAAAAAATTATATGTACTTTAATAAAATTTACAAAATGGTGACTATAGCATTCACAAAAATTCTAACATCTTTGATTTAAAACATATAGAGAAAACAGATTACAGGTATAAACTGTTGTGTTAACTGATGTATTTTACCAATTAGTATTCTCAAGTGAAAATTTCAAGCGAAAGTTGAATAACTTCTTATTCTCTTCTTCTATGTGCATTAAAATATTTTCTCACCTGATTATTTTTAAATTTATTTTCATCTACAATTTAAGCTGCAACAGCAATTGTACAATACTACTATCGAATTCATTTTTATACTAGTAAGCTTTCTTCATTATAGAAAATAGAAATTTGTTAAGAAATACTTATAAAGGGTGGTTCGAAATGTTTTTTTTTCATTTTTGAAACTCTATAAAATGACTAGTTTTTGCACTATAGAAGGGTATATACTTTGGCCCAAATAAAAATTAATGTCGAGTTTTTATCTGAAGTTTGGAAACCTATAACCCATTTACTAGAATAACTGATCGCAAGACATATCCAAATAAATTAAGTACCTTATAGAATGCGATGATACAATTTTAGTTAGTTCTTTTTATAATAATTGGTACAAATTCAGGGTGATATCCATAATAGTATCATTTACAAATTATCCGTAACATACCAGCAACCAACCAACCGAAATAATATAGCTTTGAGACTTGAGTTGACCTAAATAATAAAAAAAAATAATATAAAAACAGTATAATTTCTGTACATCAGGTTTTACAATACTTTATAATTTATTGTTCTATTATGTTTAATATTTACAAGACATTCAGAGAATAATTTATTAGATAAATGTATACAGTTTTTAAGATAATTTACTCTTAATTGTATTATAGTGATTACGTGATTATGTTTTAGTTCAATTTTGTAGAAAAATATTTCGAAACTCTTAATTTTCTAAAAATATCGGTGAAAAAATATAAGAAATTCTACATAAATTTTATAAACTGGTATAATCATTGGTCAAATATACAATTAGTTACAACTAACTACTTTTTTCCCTATAATAGTCAAATTTATTGCCAATTTAAAATATATAATTCCTTCCCAAAAAATGTACACGTAAGAATTGTAATTAGCTCCATTTTAACTTAAACCATAATTTCAAGCCAAAATGATCAAAATTTATTTTCTTCTTCCTTCCTATTTTTGTAATTACTTACATACATATCATTCGAACTTATATCAGTCAGGTTCTGAAGAATCATGAAAATATATACTTTTTGAGTTATTGCATTGTGAAAATCACAAAAAGCACTTCGGACTACCCTTTAATTGTAAATAATATAAAAAAATCGAAATAAAAACTTCAAATATTTTTTTAATTAATAAATTCATAAGTTAGCTAATAAAAAATTAATAAATTAATTAAATTAAACAAGTAGATGATGGAATGAATACAAAGATTCATTGAAAAAAATATTTAATTTTTATTTTTACTATTTCCTTTACTCTAATTCCTTTTGTTATTTTAATATCAAAATACAATTTTATAAGGAATATATTTTTGTATTTGGTTCTTTTAGATTCCGCCTTATTTGTGTACCTGTTAGCATCATCGACCCCCTTACCAATGTATCACAGCAAGAAAACTGAGAATGATATGTTTTTATTTAATATTCATAAGCACTTATTCGTACATTATTTTTATATTCAATAAGAAAGTTCACAAAATATCTGACACATTTGGAATTAAATATTATATAAAATAGCATATATTTACATATAACTATACGAACCATTACTCCATTCCTGTTCAGGAAAGCAAAATTGTTTTTCCCAACATTGCTTTCCAAAAGATAAACATTTGTAACTGATTTATAAACACCTGAATATTTTTTAATATTTCTTATGTTTTATTTTGATAGACGTCAATTTTTTTACTTCGTTGAAACATTTTATAGCCAATTAATAAAATTATTGAATCAATTATTATATTCATTAAATTTTGTTATAATATTAAACAAATATGTTAATTGAAAAATTAAATGAGAATTGTAAAACATGAGTTTTTTCAGAGTTGTAAAAAAATCCTGTTATTTTATTTTCTTCTGCGACTATTTCAGGACCTCCTTTCAGAAAATGAATTATCATTGATTTTGTTAATAAGTTATCACGTCGAAATATTGTTCGAGCGTCTTTCTAAGACAATTCAAAAATTGCCAAACTTCTGTCTGTTCACTCAAAAATCGTATCGAGTCGAGCTAGAAGACCAAGAACATGCTTTGAAAAACTTACTATTCAATTTCGTCAATGGTTTCAACTGCAATTTCGGTTCGGTTGAGATTTTCTTAATTTCAATGTAACTTATCGAAATACTAATATAGCGTTCTGGTTACTATTTACTCCTGATCCTGAAATAATCGTTTTTCTGTACCTTCACTCAAAGATGGATAGATGGAGGCCGGCGAGAAGAGTTAACGATTGAATTATTAGTTACTATATCAAAAGTATACAGAGTTTGGAATTATAATCCATAGAGCAAAAAGTTAAATTTCAATAAATCAGATCAAATAACGCATTTTTGGGGCGATGGTCTAAATTTTTGATTTTAATGAAAATGATTTTCAGGTTGACTGAGATCCACCGATAGTCACTTTATCACTATAATAAATTCTATATTATTTTATTAAATGCTAGTAGCTGAGATTATTCGTATAGAAGAAGTTGAATTTTTCGAGTTTTTTATTTCAATGTTCTAAGATCTTGAATCCATTGGTCGGTTTTTTCATATTCTAAAAACAGGAAAATATTTAGCGTTATCATGTCTGTTAAAGCTATAATATTTTAATTTATTGTGGGCTTTAATTTACTGCCATACCAATTATACTAATCTGCAAAAGAATTTTTTTTCTTTTAATTTTGATTCTCATTGTCCAGTTTGACTTCAGAATGTTATAGGTTAATATAAAAGTTATCCCTGTAATAACCTACTTCTGTTAGGTACTGCTTCATTGAGACTTTTTCACCCAAAAGTTTTCTTTTGTGGAGATTAAGAGCACCCTACCAAGGTAAATGTTTTTATGATCTTAAAGAAGTTGTTATAAAGCTTTAATCTTTAGAGGTTTAGTAGTCAACTTTGAATTTAGAATGCCTTTTTTATTTTATTCTTTTTTTTTTTTTTTGTTTTTTGCTTAATATATATTTATCTCATGCAGCATTGGTATATATAAAGTTTTTCTCTTTATTAACTAAGTAAAATAACACTTCGGAGAAGAGCCTTTATGTTTAACATTTTATTAATTTGATAATACGACAGCATTTCTCAGTTATAATTCAACATGTACTGACATTTGCAAATCCAATGTTACCGAATAAACCAGTACTGACATCTTTTTGCACTCATCTATTCTAGTCCGCTGCTTGGTTCTATGAGAGGTAACAGTGCAGCCTTTTTTTCGAAAATGTTGGAGTTTAACACCGCGATAACACACTCAAAAACTTTAAAGAAATCACTCATAGATTTTATTGAGTTGCATCTTAAATTAACATTATTTCTAAAAACATTTTGTATTTGTTAAGGAAATCAATTATAAAATGTAGTTCTATCCGTATAGTTCTCAATAAATAAATTATGTAAAAATTGACACGGTGTCTCATTGAAAACCACTTGGCATATAAAATGGTGTAGTGTGTAGATTTGGGTGAGTAGGCTATTATATCATTTTTAGAATTTACGATATACCCTCAAAATCGGGAGTTATATCCAGAAACCGATTTTTCAGATTTCGCGGCCCTAAACATTTCTATCTTGAAGCATTTCAAAAGCCATTAGAAATAAAAGATATTACCGTTTTTAAAAAGTATATGCGCATTTTTATTCATAACAAAACTGTGTAAGTTATTAAGAACACAAATTAAATTTTTGGTCCATACTTTATTTCTAAATATATTTTTTTAATTTTTTTCAAATGCTATATTTTATTAGGAATCAAATGAGCTATCGATTGATAAAATCTAATGAGAATTGTAAAATATATGAGTTTTTTCAAAGTTGTAAAAGAGTCCTGTTATTTTACTTGTATTTTGTGCAACAACAAAACACACGTAAACAACGAAAAAATATAGTATTAGGAAAAAATATATTTTCTAACAAAGTGTTCGTCAAAAATGGCTTTAAATTTCAAAAAATAAAAATTAAAAAATTGATTTTGTGTCCTTTGTATCTTATACACTGTTGCTATGAATAAAAACGCATTTATAATTTTTATAAATTGTAAAATCTTTGCTTTGCAATGCCATTTAAAAAAACTTAAATCGGGTAGCAAGTATTCAAGATAAACTTTTTTAAAGGTGCGCTTTTCGGGCTATATTGAAAATTCAAAAAATGTTATAACAATTTACTCACCATACCTACAAATTATAGTTTTTTATATTATAGCACCGTGTAATGTTTTAATTAATTTTAATGATCAAAAATTTTATAAGGCGTAAAAGGTCCTGATTGTAAAAAATTAGAGGGCAGACAATATCATTTTTATTATAATTATTCTCATTATGATGATGATGACGATTATTATTATTATTACTATCATTTTCATTTGCCTTCTTAAGTAAAGTAAAAAAACTACATAATTGATGTTTATTATTTTTAAAAATACTTTATACATTTTCCATTTCACTCATAAAGGACTTGATAATACCATTTCAAGTCATTTTATTCGACTACTATTTTGTAGTTTAGTTAAATATTTTTGATTTTAATTGATTAAACTAACTGATTCGCTTGGCTGCTTCTACAGTTGTTTGTGCCACAAACGGTAATAGCGCTTTATTTTCCTACAAATTAATATAGGACTTACAAATGGTAAAACATCTTTATGACCAAAGATTAGCATTATCAAACCCTATAAAAACAGGCACTAAAATGTGCTCTAAAAGGAAGAATTAAGTAAAAAGTTGGCAACTACAGCAGTCAGTCAATAAATTACAAATGTGTGAAGATAGCTATGAAAATTAGCTATGTTCTTTAACTTTATGTTAGCTAACACTTCTCTCACTCAAGAACTGTTAAGTTAGCAGAATTTAATTATTTTAAATTTAACACTTTTAAAAATGTTAATGACCTTTATTTAACAGAACATGTTTATTTGCACTTTTGTTAGCATTTTTAAAAAGTTAATAGCATTTTCATAATATTTTTTCATTAAAATTATTATAATTTAAATGTTTGAATAAAACAAAATAAAATAATTAAAAATTATGATGATCAAAAAATGAGTCAAAATTAAAAAGGTGCTCTATTTAGACCTGGTAGGGTCGAAAACTATTCTCTTAAGGATTTCAGAACAGAAAAGGTTTGATTATAGGTTCTGAGTAATAGAATTTTAAAAATTTTGAAAAATTAAAATTTAACGAAAATGCTACTAACATTTTTAAAAATGTTAACAGAAGTGCAGATAAATCTATTCTGTTAAATAAAAATCATTAACATTTTTAAAAAAGATTGTTAAAATTGAATATAATTACTGCTAAGTTAATAGTCTATGAGTGAGAGAAATGATAGTTAACATAAAGTTAAAAAACGTAGCTAATTTTGTAGCTATCTTCACACACTTATAAATTATATTTCAAATAATATTATTATAAATAAAAATGTCTTCAACTTTAAACTTTACTTTTAAATTTCATTATCTTAAAAATAAATTTTATTATTTTAGATAAAATTTTAGGAAAACTTATTTTTAAAACTTAAAGCATTATTTTCCATATAAAATGATTAAAATTAAAACACTTTTGCGAAACACTTGAAACGAAAGTTTTAAATTTCAATCTAACGAACACATGATCTTTTTTTTTTTTTTGAAACAAAAATTAAAAAAAGAATGATACAATTATACACTTTCAGATAAATTCTATTTAACTTTGACGTAGTTTCAAATAAAAAACTCATTAAATATTTAACAAGAAGTTGAATACACGTAGTGTATAAAAGAAGAAGTAAAAAAAACTAATAAAAAGATAAAATTAATTAAACCATTTTTATTTTTAATTTCAAAGGGTTTTTATTACACTTGGGTAAAAGAAATTTAAATTTCGGTATTTGTCAACATTTCAAATATATATTTTTAGGCCAACTATGTTATTTTGTTCTAAACAAACTAAAATTAAAAATTGACCATCATTTTATTTGTTGAAAGAAAAAAATTAGAAAAACCAATAAAAAACTAAATGAAAACAAAGTGGTCGTTTTAAGTAAAAAATATAAAAATTATTTATTCATTGGCTGTTGGTTTGTAACATTTAGTATCCGCTGCTGCTGCCAAATAATGTGGCTTCTACAACACATTGTTTTTAATCATAATTAACATCATGATGATAATTTTATATAAAAATCTGTAATGTTTTTGAGGTTGTTTGGTTTTTTCTCTTACACTCTTTTGTAGTAAACATCTTTTCTAGGCCCGTTTTAACTGACAATTGTATATGTTCTTCTTCTCCATCCTCATCTTTTGGGCCTGCCTGCATGCTTGACTTGACTGCCTGGCTTGACTTGTTTGGTTTTTGGTTTGATTATACGGACTGACTGGTTCGTTGGTCGTTTAGGTTTGTTAGTTAAAGTTTCTTTTCTGTAAATTTTTGTAGTATTTCTTTTTGTTAATTCTTTTGTTGGTTTATCTTAGATTGTGGATATTCGATAATAAATTTCTTGTTAAATTTTAAACTTTAAAATTGTTTTTTTGTTTTTTCTTGTCTATTTTATTTTTTATTATGTTTGTTTTTTCGTTTGTTTCTCATTTTAAATGATTTTGTGATTTGCTTTTTATTTCAAGATTTCTAGTAAATAAATACTCATGGTAGGAGAATTGTATAGAACAATTTAAGTTCTTAAAAAAATACCTGTTTTATTTTATTTATAATTTTGTGTTTAAGATAAAAGTTAAATGGTCTCTTAAAAAGAAAGAAATAATAACTAAATAAGATATTTAAGGCAAAAAGAAAGGATTTTCAATTTTAATAAAATTTAAAAGATCAAATGAATTGTAATATAAAAGTAATAGAAACTAATAGCAAAGGTTTACTAAACGCTCCAACAAAAATTAATCAGGTCTAGTGTTTTTGACTTTTTTTTTTCCATGAAAGAAAGATCAAAAATTTACCGAGTTTCTTTCGATTTTCAAAAATTTTGCACTCTAATAATTAATGGATATCAATTTTTACTTTCTAAAAAACCTAAACAATCTCAAAATAATAATATTACTGGGAAGACATTGAGAAATTCAATGATCTAAACGGAATCTGAATTGTAATTATATCAGTTTTATTACGAATATTTCACAAGTAAAAACAATTTTTTAAAAATGCATTTTAATGCACTTGCATTCTTTAAATGCATTTTCCGTTGAATACGTTATTTTAGATTTTTGATTTTTTTAACATATTTGAAAAATATGGGATCTTTACATTAAAATAAAAACTATGATTTCATCTACACAATTTTGCTTTTTCTAAAATCTGTTCATGTTTTTTTTATATAAAAATTCTTTTTTTCTGGTATATTTTTCAATTAAAAAATGTTACTTTTTAAAAATTTATTAAAAATAGTGATAAAGGTTCACTATTTTCAATAAATTTGTAAAAAGTAACTCAATACATATTTTAAATGAAATGTGAAATCCTCTTCATATTTTAAAAATAATACCAGAAAAAAATAATTTTTATGTGAAAAAATATGAATAGATTTTAGAAAAAGCGAATTTGTGGGTAGTAGATGTATGCGTTCTTATAAAATTGAAATTTTTATTTTAATGTAAAGTGTATAAATTAATGTTGCAATTTATAGTAAACAAAACAATTTTAAATACACTTAAAGAAAAGATTAAATTTAATGAATTCACAATTGTCAAAAATGCATCTACAAACTGAATTTTTATCTTGGAAATATTTTTTAACTAAAAAAGTATTTTGAAAATGCTAACTGAATTACTTAAAAAGAAGACAATAGACTTTTATATGCTTTAATAATTATACACATTCAGCAATAACTTCAAGAGATATGAATATTTAAAGTTGCATACTTTCTATATTTTGTTAACTTTTATACAAATCTGTATAATTTTTTTCAAAAAGTAAGAAAACAATTTATTTTCATATGAAAATTTTGGAGCAAGTTTTTTTTTAATTTTATTAGACACAATAAATTTGCGCGTCCCAAAAATTTGAGATTTTTATTCTAATTTAAAATTTCCATACTTTCCAAATACGCTAAAAACTCAAATTTTTAAATAGCATATTTAAAGAAAAAATGCATTTAAAAAATACAGTTGCATTAAAATGCATTTTTAAAAAGTTTTTCTTATTTTGGAAATGTTCCTTATTAAAAACCAACATAAGCAAAATTCAAACGCCGTTTAAATCATTACAATTCACAAAGTCTTCTCACAGATATTGATATTTAAAGTTACATACTTTTGAAATTTTTTTGATTTTTGAGAAAATGAAAATGCGAAATAAAATCTCGAGTTTTCACAATTTCAAAAACACTTGAAAAACACTCGGCAAGTTTTTGGACTTTCTTTGTCGATATTTTGTTTTTTGTTTTTTTTTTTGTAAAATATTTTTTTTATTATTTTCATAATTTTATTAAAAAAAATATGTATCAAAAATTTAGAAATATTTATATTTTTTGTTAAATATTCTATTCATAAAAATATTTGATTACTTTTTTTTATAAGAAATTTTCTATAAAAATTAAATATCGAATTAGTTTTTTTATTTATAGAAAATAACTGCAATTCTTCAATTTATAGGAAATATCAATAATTTTTCTTTTTATAGGAAATATTTTATAAATTTTCTTTTTCCATTTTATACGAAATTTTTTATTAATTTTCTTATTTTTTAGGAAATTTTGTATCAATTTTCTTTTAATGCGAAAATTTCGATCAGTTTCTTTTTATGCGAAATTTTATTTATAAAAGAATTTTTTTTAGAAATAATGTTCGTTAAAATTTCGTTTTATAGAACATTTTTAATTTTTGTTTATAAAAAATGTCCAGTAGGTAAATTTTTTATTAAAGACTAGGGTATCCAATCGATTATCCGTCGGTTATCCGATTCATTTTGATCGATTAACTATCTGAATAATTTAAAATTGACTATTTTCGAATAACGAATAAACCGAATAATTTGTATCGAATAACCGATTATCCGAAATTTATTTTTAAGATAAATTTATGTCAACACAATATTTTTAATGTCTATTATATTCCAGCAAAAATAAATAAAAGCCATTTTTAGGGAAGTACTTTTTCATTACCTCCAATGTATCAAAAAGTTTTCTTGTGCTGAAGAAGTAAACAAACAGCATCCAAAGATATACAACGTTGAGATTCGGTTGTTATTTTTGCAAATACTTGTTAATAAATAGAACTGTTTCAAACAAATAAAAAATAATGTTATGCTTATTTTTTTTTATTAAAATGTATGTTAGTTTATATAAAATTTTGAAACCAATTTCCTTATGCCAATAAAAAAAACTTGGAAGTTCATACAATTTTGTATGAAATTGCCAACATAACTCCTTCCCAGTGAATAGATACCAAAACAAGAGAACATCTTAAAATGACAAGCCTATGTTAAATTTATTCGGAGTGATACGAATTTGCACTACTTCTGGATCACAAGTTTAAGGTCTAATTAATTTCTTATGTTGTTCTTCTTTTTTGTTAGAAATGAAACAAAAAATTATAATATTATAACTTCATAAATACTTAAATTTGTGACAAAAGAAATTCTGAACACGTAGTTTTGAGTTAAGTAAGATTAAGATTATGAATATTTTATTGTATTAGGTTAAAAAATTATTTTTTTTTCACATAAAGAACTGATAAGATGAACCTTTTGTGAAAGAATGTGATCTATATTATGTTTCTAAATAACTATTTCAATAGATTAAATATTATATATTTATATGTTTTATATGTATTATTAAGACTATTGGATTAATCGAATAATTTGCCATTAATCGGTTATGAATTGATCAACTTTTAACCCCAAATAATTATTTGTCAAATTAACATGACAATTAATATGACAACCCGAATAATTGGATACCCTATTAAAGACTAATAAGCTTTAAATTTGACTATGAGTAATGTCATAAATGTGTTATTAAAACATTTTGGGACAACATTTGGGATTTATGCTTAAAAATGGTAATTTTTAGGAATATAGAGCCTCAGTTGGGTATATGACAAAATTTGTATGGTCTAGAATAATTCGAGGAACAGAAATCAAATTCGCTGTACTATATAATTTATAACCAATGAATTGTTTAGTTGTTTGTAAAACAGTATTTGATTACGCTATTCAACATTTTATGAAAACTTTTACGAAATTTGGTTGTGTAAGCAAAAACTTCTAGTTGACAAGAAATTCGGTTGTCACAACTGAACTGTTTTCGGTCTACAGTAAATGCTGATTTTACAGTTAAATACAAAAATTTACGATCACCATTAAAGCTATTATTTTTATTTTACAAAAACTTCATGAATCTTAATGATTTTTTTTAATAAGACAAATTCAGTCTGTCTTCATGCCTTGTGGCCTTACTGATTACTCTCTACATTACCATGTAGTGATACTTTCGCAAAATACTAGTAAACTGAAAAGAAAAATTTGATTTGTTAAAAAAATAAAACTGCCAATAAAACTCTGCATATGAAATCCATAGAGAAACCTTTTTTAATGTTTATTTTTGTTCCCATTTTTTAATATTTGTTATTATTGAAATTGTTTTAAAGAACTTGTGAACAAACTTTATTTAAAAATGTATTTATTTGTTTTATTCCCACTTTTTTTCATTTCTTATTCAATGTTATTTTTAATTTTATGCCTAAATTTGTGTGTTCGTTCTTTCTTCTTAATATTTTAATAAAATTAAAAATAAATTTTATTTATATAACAATTTAAAAGATACTGTATGTATTTCTATTTTATTGTTGCTGCTGCATATTGGAATCTTTTAACTACATTTTCCTTATTTTTTTGTTGTACTTAATTTTTATTTGTTTCATTTTCTTTTCTTTAACTTATTGTTTTTTAGAGAGTAATTACATTTTCAACAAGGCAAAAGTTTTCTTTTTTAATTTTTTATTATATGCTCAAAAACATAACAAAAGTTTTTTTTGCGATGAAATAATAATAAATACAAGGAAATAAAATACAACACGCTTATAAAACAATACGAGACTTTTTAGAAACTTTCAAGGCATACAAAATACAATTTACTACTTGGTGTTATACGCTTTTTAAAGGCAGTAGAAATAAAAAAGAAAAAAAATGGCGCAAAAAAGTTAAAACAACTTGAGATGAACGTGTTCGTTTGGTATTATAACAAGAATTGTAAGAAAAGAACTAAATGCAGCGCCAGGCAGGGTTTTAAAGGAAGTTGTTAATAAGGAAATTAATTTGCTCAATTTCATTGATTTATTCAGCAAAAACTTGGTAACGACATATATTTACAGAACGACATGCTTTTCAACTCAACGCCACCATCGACATCCCTTCTGCATTACCTAGAAGTTGTTTTATGTCAACAGTTAGCTTTTCTCTGCATTACATGTAACTAGTAGTGTAACTATTGGGCTTATATTAGAATAATAAATTATATATGGTAATTAGATGACTCTAATGGCATATAGATGCCTCTAAAATAATGAGTGTAGTGTAGTTTTATTATAATAGCATTTTAACTCCATAGTGAGTTAACTATGGAGTTAAAATGGAGACTACACTTACCCAGCAATGGAAATTTTTGCTGAGTTAGTTAGGAAAATTAGGAAATTTCAAGGTTTTCTACTGCCTATTACCTTTTTACAATAAATAAAGATCTTTTTCATTCCTTGCTATCCATTAAGTTTAATGCTGGCAGTCGCATCAGCAGTTAAATTGATACTTAACTGACTTTGTCTAGCTGAAATTTAATAAAATGTATGTACAACAAAGTTTGTAGTGGAATCGGAAAAATCTTTAAGCTGGGTTCATATTACCATTCTTTTTGCAAACCCCTTTTGTTCAGCTCATTATTTTCCATGTCTGCCTTGCATTTAGTTCACTGTTCTTTGTTACAAGATACATCCCTTAAAAATACATTTTTATCCTTGATATTTACAATTTCAGTTGCGAAGATACACTGGAAACTGAACAAGAAGAAAAATAACTGCAAAAAAAAACGTTGTTACCTTTAGACTTGATGACAACTTGCAACCAAAAGCTACAACAGCAAACTCCAACAAAAAGTTACTAGTTACTAACTATAGCTACTACTAAAGTAAATACTAAAACTAAAAACACATACTTACATTCGTTGTTACAAAACCCAATACTAAATTGCGGTTGTCGGTTAGTTACTTTACTTTCCCTGCCACAAGATTTCCTAGAGTTGTTAGTTATTTTTTGGTTTTTTCTTTCTTGCTCTCTTTTGTTGTTCAAAATGTAACAAAAGACAGCAGGTAGTTTGTTATTACTTATTTATTTTATTTTATTTTTTTGGTGGTGCTATTTGGGAAAACTGAAACCTAGTGTAAAATACATTAAAGATGTGTAAATATTTACCAAACTTAAAATAAAGAAAAAGATAACACAAACGTCTTGGAATAAAATGAAGAAAAAATAACAAATGAACAATTTTCAATTTGATTTGAAATATACTTATGAGTTCATTACGAAAAGCTTAATAAAACATCACTTATTACTCTTTACATTACAAACTAAGTTACCTTTACAACTTGATTATTTTATGAATTATCAGTAAGTTGCTATAGCATCGGTGCACAATGCATTATTCAACCAAATTATTTGGGATGAAATCTAAAACTACAATCAAATCCCTGGGATAAATTTATTTGTAAACTAAGGTTTATATTTTATGAAAGAAAATGTGTTTTACTTTTTGGTTTATAAGGTGTGCGTTCAAATAAAACATAACATGTTTTTTTAGTAATAAATTGACGGAATAAGTTAGAATTTAAACCAAATCAAATACTTGTAACATTTCTTCTCCAGATTTTTCTGAAAAATATTAAAAAAAACTGTTGCATGTTACTAGTGTCATCATTGTCTTTTTATGACACTCTTTGATCTTTCTTTGTTTCAGAGATCGTCTCAGCTTTGTTATTTAAAATTTGTTTAGCTTTGGTTGACTAAACTTAGGCATATCTTTAATATTGAATATGACTCATATTGATATTACGCAGAAGAACATGTTTGGCATACCTCTTGGAGCTTCTCTACTTTTTGGGCTCCGAATTCATTCTTGTGACTTGTTCTTTTTGTGAAGCAAGTTTCATCTCATTCTCTATGTCCTTGTAAAGCTTTTTTATTACCCTGAAATGTAATACTGCAATCAAATTTAAAATTACAATCAAGTCCCTGAAAACATTTCTTTTTGTAAACTAAGGTCTATTTTTTATGAAAGAAAATGTGTATTACTTTTTTGGTTTATAAGATGTGCGTTCAAATAAAACATAACATGTGCTTTTTTAAATGAAAGATTACTAAAAAATGTTGATATACTCAATCAACATTATCTTGTAAGTTAAAAAACAAAAAATCAAGTTCTATTTTATACGTTTCTTTTTTTTTTTTTTTTTTTTTTTGACTGCCATCTGCATGCGAATAAATTACCGGATTTCAAGAATTCGATCTGATATATTTCTTCAAGATATTGTAATAAAGAAGGATCTTTAAAATTAACAGCAGTAAGAGTTATAGCGACAATTTTGTCTTATGTGTCATTGGAACGCACTCTTTAATTAATTTGAATTTATTTTATTTTTATTTTATTACATCCTTATTATTTAGGATTTCTTTTGGCGTAAAAAAAATCTATATTTACAACCTTCTTCCTTTGCAAAAAAAAAAAAAAAAAAAAAAAATGGCCAAATTGCCTTCAAAAGTTTAAAGATCATTTAAATTAGATAAGATTTTCTTTCTTCATTTTCACTCATGTGGATTAAAATAATATTGTTGGAAAATGTTGCCAAGATTTTGTTTTAAATACTAACTTTTTGTTACATTTGCTTCGCTAAATGTTAAGAGAAAACAAAGACAAGACAGTGGAGGAAGGAATTACCATTTTTTTTCTTTATAACAGTAGTTTAAATTTTTTAAACCCAGCAAATACTTCGCCTACTAGATAACGTATTTTGTAAGCGAAAACAATATGAAAAATAGGTTCTCCTTTTGGTGTTATAACTGATGAATTTTGTTCGAGATGTCCAAAATTTCACCAGTTTTCATTTGGGTACCAAAACAGTTATTTTGGATATTGATTATTTTTTTACACACAAGAAAAAATAACTGCTCGGTTGAGATTTGAATAAAAGTTTTACATAAAAAATTTGCTTCATACAATTTTTACACTAGAAATTTGTTTAACAAAATTTTTTAAATAAGAAATTAGTTCTCAAGCTTTTCTTTATAAAATTTTTGTTTTAATTTTACACTAAAAGTTTATTTTGTAAATTTGTATAAAAAAATTTTTAAATCGAAAATTTCTTCTACATATTGTCATAAAATTTTTTTTATAAAACTTGTTCACATTAAAAATTTGTTTTATACAATTTTTACAAAATGTTTATATAAACATTTGTTCTACCAAACTTTTACACCAAAAATTTGTTTAACAGAATTCTTACACGAAAATTTGTTCTACAAAATGTTTACACATATATTTGTTTACCAAATTTTTACCCAAATATTTGTTTTATATAATTTGCTACACTCAAAATTTAAACAGAACATAAATTTTTACACAAAAATATAATTTTACAAAATTTTTGCACCAAAATTTGTTCAGCGAAACAAATTTGTTCTTGAACAAATTTTATGACAAAAAAATTTGTTTAGCAATATTTTTACACTTAAAAATTTTCTTAAATAATTATTACACAAATAATTTACGATAAAAATTTTTTTAACAAAATTTAGTACTAAAATTTTTAAACAAACTTTTTACGCCAAACATTTGTTTGACATCATTTCTAAAATAATCAGAAAATTTTAATTCACAGAATTATTACAACAAAAAAATTGCTTAATAGAAATTTTACACTAAAAATTAGTGTTTTTTTTTTACAAAAATTTTTAATTTTTTTTCTTTTTTAATTTTAACCTTAATTATTTTACAAAATTTTTACACTGAGCATTTTTCCGTAAACATTTGTTATCATAAATTGGTTTTACAAAAATTTTGAAATTCCTTTACATTTTTTTTTTTATTATTTTTACACATATTTAATGCTTAAGTAAAAATTTTTTTACTTTTAAAATGTTTTTTATAACAATCGTAGGTAAATGACTTTTGTTTTGTTTTATTACACCTTACACTACTATAGGTGGTCGTGGTATTATGCTGATGTTTTTAATACACAAAAACATTTGTTCTAGACCCACCTTTGATTTAATGATGTCCGCCTTGTTGGCTGACTGGTCGGCTCGCTGTTCATGTAAACTTTGTGAACAAAGTACAGGTCAGGTTATGAAACTCGACAAGAGTAATTATTTTGGCATATTGTTAGTATCAAGTTAAAAGTATAAATGAGAGTGCCAAATTTTATGAAGATCGGTCTATAATTTACTATAACTTCTATATAAGGCCCGATTTCGGCAATAACCCAAAAGTGCGTAAATTCATATAAATGTTAGAATCAAAATAATATTCTATTCGTATAAGTTATCTTACACTTAATATACGCATTGGTCCACAATTGGCCATAGGTATAAGAAAAGACCCCTCCTCGAATTTTGGTATACATACTACAAAATTATAGTCGGGCTTGAACGACTATATTTTTCTTACTTGTTTTTTTTTTTTAATTTTTACATTAAATTTTTCTTATTGAAAATTCTCTACAATATTTTTGTTTAGAATAATTTCATCCTCCTACTTCCTTCCCACTGTGTACCTGGCTTATATTTTCTTTTGTTTTTATTCCGCATCTCTACATTTAATTTTTTCTAAATTTTCACTTCCTTCCATGTTTACTTCTTAGTTACCAAATAAAATGTTGCTGTTACATATTTTAAAGTCTCTTATTATTGTTGTATTATGGCTTCCTTGGTTGGAACACAATGATGACTATAAAGATGAAAATGTTAAATAAAGATTATCATAATGAGGATAATGATGTTGATCATAATGATGTAGCAAAGCTTATAAAATGTTACATGATAATCAGCCAACAAAAACAACAACAAGAAAACCAAACTGCAACAAATAACTTTTCTTGAAGTACTTACAGTAAGCAACTACAGAGAAAGGGAAGAAAACACAAATTACATAAAAGAAAGAGTTTATTTATATCGCGATTTAGGTCTTTGTGTATCACTTCTGGTATTATCTTTTATTTTTTCTAAAGTAAATCAGTGTATAACTGTCATGAGAAAATTTAGTGTTTAAGATTTTATTTACAAAAAAAAAAAAAGGTTCGTTACTCGTTTTGTGTGAAATAGAATTACTTGTTTTATATTTTTTGCTTTAGTTTTTTGGATTTTTCTTCCTGTATTTTCTTCAATTCTTTAAGTATGTTGAAAATTTATTCCTGACGACCTCAATTTCATTTACATGACAGTTTAGTTTTTGTTTTCGTTTTTTTTTTTTTTTTTGGAAAAAAGTAAATAAGCAAAAAAGAAATTGTTGAATAAAGTAGCCTGAAAAGGGAGCTATCAAGTAACTTCTTTCTAAAGAAAAATAAAACTGTAAAAACTGTAAAACATTGTTTACAAAACCTTTACACTAGCAATTTGTTTTACATCATTTTGGAACTAAACATACATATGTTTTACATATTTTTACCTAAACATTTGTTTCATATTGTTTCATATAAAATTTACTCTAAAAATTTGTTTTTCATACATTTTACACTAAAAATTAGTTTATATAACAAACTTAAAAAATTGCTTACATAAATTTTACACTAAAAGCTTTGTTTTACATAACCTTTGCACCAAAAATTAGTTCAATATAAATTTTACACAGAATATTGTTTACACAAATTTGCACTAAAAATTGATTTTAGATAAATTTTACATTAAAAATTAATTTATAATTTTATATTAAATTAATTCTACGCTAATAATTTGTTTTATGTACGTTTTACCATAAAATTTGTTTTATATAAATTTTATACTTAACTTTTTTTTACATAACCTTTACACTAAAAATTAGTTTCAGATAAATTTTACATTAAAAATTACTTCTACATAAATTTTATACTAAAAGTGAGCTTTGTATAAATTTTACACTAAATATTTGTTTTGCGTTCATAAATTTTTCACTAAGAATTAGTTTTACATAAATTTTAAGCTATACGTTTTTTACATATATTTTAGACTAAAAATAGTTTTGTATAATTTTGCACTAAAAATTTGTTTTGCATAAATTTTACACTAAGAATTAGTTTTACATAAATTTTATACTAAAAATTTGTTACATAACTTTTACACCAAAAATTTATTTTTTTATAAATTTTACACTAAAAAATTGTTTCGCCTAATTTTACATAAGCAATTTTTAAAACTAATTCTACGTTAATAATTATTTTGTATAAATTTTACACTTTTTTGCATTACATAACTTCTGCAATAAAAAATAGTTTAACATAAATTTTACACTAAACATTTTTTACTTAACTTTTACACTAAAAATTAGTTTTATATAAATTTTACACTAAAAATGAGCATTGTATACATTTTACACTAAAAATTTGTTTTGCATAAATTTAACAGTAAAAATTAGTTTTAGGGAAATTTTACACTAAAGTTAGCTTCACATAAATTTTACAAAAAAATTAGTTCATTTTTCGCACCAAAATTTTTTTATATTATTAAAAATTTGTTTTCATAAAATTTGCTCTTAACATATTTTTTTACAACTTTAATACAAATATTTGTTTTATATTAATTTGGCACTAAACATAATCTTCACACTAGAAATTTATTACGTAAATTTTAAACATTAGTTTTATACTAAAAATTAGTTTTAAATAAATTTTATATAAACATTTCTATTACATAATCTTAGAGAAAACTTTTAATAGTTTCACAAAATGTTAAAACAAATTGGGTTTTCAACTTTTTACTGTAGATGCTTCTCCTGGAGAATTTTGAAAATAAACATTAGTTTTCTAAAGGTTTTACACATAATTTTCTTCATAATATTTTTATAAAACTTTTACACTAGAAATTTCTTTTAGAATATTTTACCAATCTTTAAACATCTGGTGAAATGTAGAGTACAAATCGAGCTTTTATTACATCTTTCTACTCTTTGAATTATTTAATCAGCAGATCATATTTTTTTCAAGCCGTTTAGTACTTATTTTATGCCTTTATTCTTGGTTGTTTTTATACCCACCATAAAAAAGGATGAGAGTTATATTGGGTTTGTCATTTAAGACCCCATAAAGTCCTGGTAAGATTCTGAATCGATCTAGCTACATCCTTCCTTCTGACCGTCTGTCTATTGAGAGCAGCATAGGGGTTGGGGCGGATCACCCAGAGGGACGAAATTTGGTTCAAATATTTTTCTTACAAAAGATTTGTTTGGTATGGGCAAAAGCTGATCATAAACAAAAAAGTTATGGGAAAAAAACTAGAAACGCAGGATGTCCGTTGTAATTCCAGTTGATACTTCTTTGCTGATATCTCTTAAATAAAGAGCATGTACGACAATAAAATTTTGTACAGATAGTTCGATGATCAACGTGGACTCGGAAATCAAAAATGGAGATGATCCGCATATTTTACCCTTTAAATTAGAGAGGGTGGCACAGAAAGTTACAGATAGTGGGTATAAGAGATTCGGCCAAGCCGAATATAACATTATTAATTGTTTAAATTCTTTTTTCTCTTTCATCTTTTGTTTAATTTTCTTGTTATTTTTCGCTAAAATAAAATATCTCTTACATTTCTCAGATGCTATTAAATGATTACACTGAATATTTATACTTTATTTTCAATTGAAAATAATTTCAAGTAGTAGGGTACGAAAGAATGAATTGGTTACTATTCGTTTTGGTAATATAAAATAGGGTTGCTAAAAAAATAAGATTGATTACCTTAAATAAAGACAGATATAACGTGAATGGGAAAAAAATTAATGAATTGTAAGCAAATACATAAGATATCCCATCAAAATCAGAAAAAATGGGGTTAGAAAAATAGTAAATTTACAAATTTTCGCTACATAATCTAACAAAAATAACCCCTTTGAGAAAATTTTTTTTAGCAAAACAGGGTGCATAAATTGAACCTCTAATAAAGAAATATTGAATAATTTTTAAAATTCGAATGTTAGTAAAGCAATTTGGAAGGTTTTGATATTTAAATGAATACAAATTAACCCTATAAGAGAAAATAAACCAATAACAGAATTTTTTTTAATAAATCATTATAAAACTAAATTAGTTATGGTTAAAAGATTTTCATTTAAATTTAATACATAATTGATATATTGAGTTATAGAACCTTTTCCTGATGCCTTTTTACCTTTATGCTTGTATGCCTTTTAATAATAAATATTTTGTCTATATTAAAAAAATACTGCATTTTACTTACCTTTTACTTGATGAAATAAAAATGTCTTCCAATTAATAATGAAAATTTCATTTCATAAATAAACATTTTCTACACTTTTCATTTTGACAACAAAAGTATTGATTTGTTGTTGAAAGTAATGAACCATATTTGTGCTTTTAAGGAGTAAAATTGTTGATGTAATTTAGTTTTCTCCAAAGGCTCTTCCACCCTTTTTATTCTTTCATATAAAGAACTTCGTATAAGTAAAATTGGCTATGGAAAGGAGAAATCTTTAATTTAGCAAAATGAAATGTGTAAAAGAGAAAAATATTTATTTAATGGCAAACTATATATCGTCACCTAAAAAAGCAAAAGGCCGTAACCACAATTTTTTTTGCTCGTTTACTTAAAGCAAAAATAGATAAAGCAAAAAACACTCCTTAAACCAAATTTTTCTCAAATGGAATAAATTTTACGACTTTTTTTTATTAAGTTGGTCTTATGGCTTTTTGACTTTTGTTAATATTGAGGTAATTTTTTGAAAAATATGAATATGAAATTTTTTATGTAGATGTAGTTTGAGTCAATACATTATAATCCAATAAAAACCCAACATTTAATTTTTCTGTGGTTACGGCGTTCTCCTTTTAGGTGACGATATGTATATGTATATGAAACATCATACACGCACAACTATTAACAACCTAGTGGTAGTACACCATATATTAGAGCACAAAGGAGTAAGCCTAAATTTTATTTCCTTAAGCTAATAACTATCAATACCTTTATAATTTTGGTGGTGATTTATTTAAAGTTATGACTCTTATATTCACAAAAACTTGTCTAAGGCTCTTGTGTGACGACATAGTCAATCTTCTCATATTAATATACGAAGTATGAAAGCTGCGCTCTCTGCTTTGAAATGGTGGAGATTCATTTGAAATAGCTGCCGTGTATGAAATAGCTCGAACTGATTCTTATAGTTTGAAGTTTTTTCATCCCTACATTCACCATCCCACAAATTAAATTTAAGACTAAACTCTCACTTCCTAATTGCAAATATGACAAATCACAGATCGCTTAAAGTATCACAGATCGCTTCAAAGTTTAAAATTAAGTAATCGATATTTATCATCATTATTACTTATCCAGGTTTACCCTCAGCTACAGCTAATGTCTTATTCCTAGTAGCACTTACTTAGGTATTTTTTCATCTGTTGAAATCCAGTTAATGTTTTTTTTTACAACATGTAGATACACTTATCGTCCCTAGCACATCCAGCATACTAAAACATTTCTTGATTTATAAAAGAAACTGTCTTGATACTAATCCGCTTCGTGACAAATGGGTTTTTTGAAGGTGGACTTTGTTTAAGCATAAATTAAATTAGTTTATGCGGACCTACTTAAACCATTATGGCTTTTTTTCCATGAACAGTTTTCAAGCACGTCTTTAGTTTATAGAAAAAGTTATATGTATATCAGTTTCCTTTTGTCTTTCATCGTTGCGATTCAAAAAGTGTTATTCCCTTATGAAACTTATTTTATTTATTCTATGCCTGTTGCACAGTGGGCCCGATTACAAAAATTTTGATAATAAATCTGTATCTCCTAAACGACTGGTTGGATCGAATTCAAATTTATGGCGGAGTTGTGGAGGAAATTCTAAACTTTGTAAAGAAGAACATGATGAGAGTTATCAATAGCAAATTGAGGATAATTTTCAAAAGCGAACGGTTTAAATAAATAAAAACAATTCAGGGTGAATTTTATTTAATTCATTCATTACAACGATACAATAATTTAATTATATAAGTGCAGAGTTTAGTCATTTATAACTTTTCTACTTTTAACATTTATATTTTTACAATATTAAAACTTAAAAACTAATTTTAGTAATTTTCGGTAAAAAAAACTACAAAATCCAGTATGAGAAATTTATTTCATTTAATTCGATTTAGTAATGTGGAATTGGGGATGTTTCCTACAGACACGATTCAGAATTTCATAAGGACCAAGAATATATAAGAATTTTCCATATTTTTAATGTTGCAGGAGGGTATACAAATATAAATTATTTAAAATTTCATAAACTTCTCTTTTGAAATGGTGTAGTTTTCACACACACATATCAAAATAAATCAATTACGTTTGATTTTTTTCACTTTTTATTGAAAAAAAGAGTAAAAAGATTCCATTATTAATTATTTATTTCAATTTAATACACTCTCTTTTACATTTACTCACAAAAACTGTAAAACAAACATACACTTACATACAAATTATGGGTGTATTTATATACAGTTGCGAGCATAAAAAATGCAGCGCTATGTGATGTGATCTTTGTAACCCGGTGTAACAGTGCTGTTATGATTTTACTCCTATTGTAGATATTTTTGTTGTTATAATGTAATTAACAGTTAAATATAATTTTTTTCACATTTAATGCCCGATAACGCAATAATGTTCAAATATCTCTTGATTTTGGTTCTGGAACAAATTATAACACAAGGAAACACAATAAAGAATTATACCTGTTATATACTGTTCCTATGTTAAATAATTAAAATTTCGTCCTTCGTGATTATTGGACTGTTGCATATTTTTACTATTTGAAATTAACATTTAAGGAAATATGTTTACCTAGATAGTCTAAATTAGAAATATATGTGTTTCGAGTCAAATTAATTCAAGTTGTCGCAATAGGATCTCATTTCCATTAAACAGTACTCCTTACAATAATAAATGACCTACCTCCAAAAGTAAAGGTGCTAGTTTGATTTTAGTAAATAATATGTGGTGTGTTAGAAGGGTTTCTCGTTACCATATTAATATCATTAAATCAACAATTGGTGGCAGTAGTATAGCTACATGTGTTCATTCGAATAGTATCAAATACCCAGCAAAAACTTTGCTTTCGTGGTAAGCTAGCAGGTATAATTGGAAACAAAAATAAATTACTTATTTTTTGCCTGAATAACTAGTTGTTTTTTTTCGAGTTGTCCACAAATTCATGTATTTATTTTTTGACTCTAGGGATACTCAATAATATGTGACTAAACGAAAATAAAAATAAAATAAAAAACAAAAATATTTTTCCGTCAGTGAGATTTGAACTCGGACATAAATTAACTATTCGTTTTTAATGACTACCGTCTTACTCAGTACAACATCTCACACTTAATGTTCTAAGAGATCAAAACTTTTTTCAGTATAAAATATCTTTTTACGCATTTTGTTATAAAAAACAGCATCAGAATGGGGTTAAACCAAAAACCTTCTGGTTGCTAATCCAGCTCTCTAGCCAACTCATCCCCGTGATTGCAATATTACTGTGCTATTATACTATTGAGTACTTATTTATGTAATATAGAGCATTCAAATAATAATGGTGCCTCATTACCGAAGAGCTACTCTAATAAGAAGTTGCCATTACCGAAAACCAAAAAGTTTTTGCTGGGTACCTACTTGTGTAAATTTTTTCAGGCATTATCGTTTTAGTATTGTGTCTCTAAGATAACCTTTAAGAACATTCATATTAGAGTGTTATTTTTTAATATTATTAATAGTCTGCAGTAAAACAGTCCTTATGTTTATGTGTATTGGTAGTAACTGATAGTAAAGCAATCAGCATTTTTCAATATTTATTTTTAGCAAGATTTAAAAATTCCGTTGATTTTTTAGGAGTTGCACTTTTTTTGCTCGTATTAATTTATAAATTTTTTTTACCAACATTTTTAATAACATTCCTATGTGTAATAATTTGGCTAAGACTATAAAGAATAAAAACACAATAGAATTGATTAATTTAATAACGTTCTAGCCCTAATCAAAGCGGTCAAAAATCAAATAGCCTAGCGTTGATTTTTTTAAGCTCGCAACTGTAAACACATAAATAAACACTGGTAAAATTGTAATATCAAGAAATATTATGCTCTGCTACGTCGAGTCTATACTATATATTTTTTTTTTTTTTAATTTTTAAAGTTATGTTTTATTTCAAACTTAACACAATTATATATTAAATATTAAAATAAAAATAATATATGGATTCATAATAATAAATTACATTTCAAAAATAATATTCATAAAATGAATAATAAAATTTATAAAATCATTTACATAAGAGTAATAATACTTGAAGCATATTGTTTAAATTTCAACCTCGCCCAAAGGAGTCATTGTCATTAATGTTTTTTCTTTCAATAGTGAAAAATTTTCTGAATTTATTTCCTAAAAAATAATACTAGATATTTAGATAAATATTCTATTTTATAAATATTTTTAGACAAATAGCGACATTACTTACCATTTTTTCTAAAATTTTGTTATATTGTTTTTTATTAAAAATTGCTGAAAATGTAACTAATATCATAAATTTTATAGCGCAATATTTTACAACCGATCGTTATGAATTATGACTCAAGAATGACACTACATTCTCTGTTTTAGTCTTTTTCATGCACAAACAAGAAAATACGAGAAATTTCGTAGATTAGGCAAATTTAGTAGATTAGGCAAATATTATTTTTAGAAAAGCTAAATATTGCGATATCAATATTTTTTAAATTCTTGAAAGTTATGCGAATGTTTACTACCCAGAAAAGTTCGTTGCTACGAACATACATAATTAACATAATTCTCGATATTTTCTCGTCACATTTTCTTTTTGTGTTTTTGTTATCGTAATTTAATAGCAAACGCTTCAAAACACCAGAAAATTAATTTTCTTTTATTTTTGCATATTTGTCGTCATAATACTATAGATCAAAGTTGAACTTCTTAAGTAAATTTAAAACATGTATAAAAATATGTCTTTTCCCACAGTTTCATTAATTGTTATTTTTTTAATACAACAATATTTTATAAAAATTTATTATGAAGAATAAAGTAATTTTATAAAAGAATACGAAAATAGTAAGAAAAATAGCTTCGTAAAAAATTTAAAACTTTAATAGACCTACAAGTTTTTGGTCAAAATTGGTAAACAAAAACTTAATGGAAGAAAAAGTACTGATATCTGGGCTATATTTTCGATATTGTCTAATTTTGCGATTTTTTACGGTTTTTGAGAAAAGTCAAACTTTTTCGGAATAAGTTAGCATTGGCATTTCTTATCATTTACAAAGGTCTAACCAAAAACTAAAATTATAAAGATAGAAATTAATCAAGAGTCGATGTAATTCCTTTGTGTATCAAAGTTGTGGCTGCCAAAGATAAATGCAGGCCTTTGGGAGGAGTTATATATGAAATGTTTGCGAACTTACTTTGGAATGACTTTTTAAGCAAAAAAGAAAAACTTTACTTTTGACGCATATAAAATGTGCAAAAATTAACTAAAGGCTGGTGATATAAATATATTAAGTTACCTTAATTTTCATTCAAACCGTTTTTAACTTTGATAATATTGAAAAAGAAGAGTGGTCAACAAAACCGTAGTGCATTGACGTACATAGATCATGCAACAAGTTTTACGCAATTTTCTAAAAATTTACAAAATTACATAAAAAGTAACTTTAGCTATGTTTTCCTTTAAAAACAGTATTACAATATAAAATATTATTATGACTTTTATTCTAATTGAGAAAATCTAGGTGTAGAAGAATTAAGTAATGTGTATTGAATCGGTTAAAAACTAAATTTGTGCAAATGCAAAATTTGGTAAAGTTTTCGTTTAGGCGTTTAGGCGGCATATTTTCCTCGATAAAAATAAATTAGAACTAAATTCTAATTTAAATACCGACTATTATTATCATTATTCAACAAATAAAAAGCAATGCTTATTTTCAAATGCATATGTTGAAAAACTATTTCGTCAACAAAAATTATAATATCAGACCATCATAATCGTTTGAATATGGATATTTTAAAACAAATTCTTATACTATTTTCTTTCATATTTTAAATAGAAAGTAAATACGTATTGAGCATTTATTTTTTCATGTTCCAATAATGTAACTTTTTAGGAAAAGTTTTAACTTTTGTGACAAAAACCTGTAACTTTTTCCAAGCTACTCCTGGCAACACTGGTTATTGAAATATTTTCTACATATCAAAGAGTAAGAAACTTCTTTTTTGTTTTCTTATAATTTTGTCTAGTGTTTTTTAATTTTCTTTTCCATAAAAATCAAAAAAACTAAAATTTATTTTTTATAGGAATTTTCATGCTGTTTTTGTTGTTATTCATCATCATTAAATATTTATTTGAATTGAATTTGTTTTTCTTTTTTTTTTCACTATAAAACTAAATTTAATTTATTTCAAATCCTTATTTTGATGTTTGAAGTATGTGTGTGTATTTAAGTTTATGGTGAATTTTAAAAATCAATTTGATTTTATTTTAATAGATTTTTTTTTTTGGATCTAAATTTTTTCTAGTATTTGTTTTGATTAGCCACACACGGTGATGTGCTCTTAGTTAGTTTTATGTTTTTGTATTTGATCTATGAGTTCGTTTGTTTATAGAAAATTAAATATAAATTGTTAATAAATTAGTTTTTAGATGATTTTGTTCGTTAGAGATGAAAAAGGAAAAAAAAAACAAAAGATTAAACTGAACAGGTTTCTCTAGGGAAACATCGTCATCAACAACATCAATTGTTTTTGATTTGTTGTGTGTTTCTTCCCATTGAAATACGTTTTATTTAAAAATTTTTGTCACATACAATTTATTTTCGTTGTTGTTGGTGTGTTTTAGGTATATTTTCTAAAGGTATAAAAAGAGGTCAAGTGTTTTTTTTTTTTGTTTTAGATAAAAAGGTGTAAATGTGTTTTGTTTTTTCTAGTTTTTTTTTTATTTTACTAGGGGCTTTTGTTTTTAAAAAATATTTGTTAGATTATTGAGGTTATTAAATATTTTTAAATGCCTGATTATCCTATAAGGCGATTAATTCAAAAACAAAGAAAACTAAAATGAAAAATTTTTGGTGAAAAAGAGAATTTAAAAGAATTTAGTTTAAAAACATCAGGTTTAAAAAAAATTAAAAAAAACATTTGTGAAAAATTAAAAAATTATTTTATAGCAATAGAGTTTTAATAAATTGTTTCCTAAAAAATTTTTAATTGATTTAACCATCTGTCTAATGAAATAACATTAACGCCAGTTTGTTTGTTGTTTTCTTAAGCATTTTATTATTTAAAATCAGTTAAGAAGTAAATAAAATTTTTTAATATAACCTGCTCAATATTCTGCGGAATTAAATAAAATTAACCCGTTTCCGACCACTACTTGATCCTATTAAGATAAATTTACAAAATTTGGTATGGGAGTTATTTTAGTAACTGTGATCACAAAATCGAAAGATATTTGTACCTAGCTATTTTAGTTTCCGTTTCAACAAATTTTATGGGAAAATGATTTTTATTTGTCGCTTAAATTTAGTTTTTTGATTATTTTACAAATTGTATATTAAATAAATCTAGTGTGAAGTAGAAAAATTGCAATTGGACCATTACAATTGAAATTTAAGTCAATTAAATAATGATGTAAAATCATTCAATAATTTGACCAAATAATTTATTTTAATGTATGAAAAAATAATTATTCTTTTTGAAATATGTTACACATTGAAGCATTTGGAATATTAGTACATTGTATTTGATAATCTGTTTATGCATTATCTCGATTAGGATTTAGATTTGATGGCCGGGAACACATTTTTGGTCCTTTGTACAGGCGCCTTAATTTAATTTAAATTTTTTCTTTAGATAATTCACTTTGGATTTCTAGCTGGCTTATGAACTAATTATTTTTACTTCTAATCTATCTAATTCCCGTCTTCACCGAGGAATTGATGAAATTATTCCATAATAGCCACGTGTTGCTTCAAATGCTTGCCTAAGTAAGATGAATTCTCATCTCGAATATTGTAAAATCGTAAATGCAGGTAAAGCATCAAATGCACTGGTGTATAATCTGGTGTATTCCAATTGTACCATAATTTAAAAATTTAAACATTACCCGGACAAAAAATTGCTTTTATCTATTTTATAACATATTGCACAATTTTAACACTTTTTATAACTTGTTATCCACTTAATTTCACTTGATTGAAATACCAAAATGAACTGGAACTTGAGTAGAGAGCACAGGTTTTTATGGTAGATATTCTCTCCGAAAATTATTTAATTGTGTATCTATACACATTCGAATATTTTAATATTTTGAATAAAAAAACAGTAACTATGTATAATCATAAAAATTGCAAATTTTATGTTATTATTCAGCAAATTTTATGACCTTTGAAGAAAATTTATTATCTCTTTTGGAGACAATCGAAAAATTTAGCAATAAATTTTACAGTTTTGTTGGTTTCATTCATTAGTTTTTAGCATATTGCATAGATAATATCCTTCATATTCAGGTAGCGTCGATCCTTTTGAAATTATTTTTCTTAAATTTGTTGTCAATGATTGTAAAAAATATGGAATACTATTTTTTTTAAAGCTACAGTAACAAAATGTCTATTGCACATGTAACCTTAATTCCAAAAACTCTATATTCGTTTATCAACAATAATTTTCTTAAATATTTTCTATTTTATTTTGCATAATTTCAACATGTTACCTCAACAATGTCCATGTTTGCATATTTATTTATCATGTTGTGTACATTTTCTTATTTTTTGATGCCTTGGCTATTGCTTCAATGTTTTGCACAATTTTTCCAATTATTTTTAAAATTAAAAAATAGATCTATTTTATAGACCTTTTTTTGATCCATTTTTTCTAAATTTATTTAGTCAACATTCCAAACTAAATACATATGTATAAAACAGTATCATTAATCATATACTAAATTAGTTAATGTATAGATAAAGTTACTGATGCGAAACCGCAATAGTTGCCGGAAATAGGTTAAGCAAGAACAACACAGTGCTACAAAATAAAAAAATTCAATGTACTTGGAATGTAACACAGTGCAGTTAGTATGTATGATTTTTTCGAACTTGAAAAAATCATAAAAATCTATTATTTTACGTGTATTTTATTGTTGTCATATTTACGATGCAATAATAATAATAGATAATAGCAAAAACAAAATATATGTCAAATAATAGGATTTTATGAGTTTAATAACTTTGAAAAAAAATCATATGTAAAATTCTCATCTGATTTTATCTAGCGATAGCTTATTTTATTCCTAATAAAATATAGTATTAGGAAGAAATAATACAAAAATATGTTTCCTAATAAAGTGTGGGTAAAAATGGCTTTAAATGCAAAAAAAAAAAACGCGAATAAGAAATAAAAAATTTAATTTGTGTCTTTAATATCTTATACAGTTTTGCTGTGAATGTAAATATATATATATATATACTTTTTGAAAAGGGCAAAATATTTTCTTTCTAATGCCCTTTAAAAAGATTAAATTGGTTTGCGGATGTTCTAGATAAAAATTTGTATAGTCGCGAAGTCCGAAAAATAGGTTTTTTTCGATATAACTCCCGATTTTGGGGTATATAGAAAATTCTAAAAACCGTATTCTCATCAATATCTACAAACTACAATATGTTACATTCTGATGTGTCCATCGCTAAAGAGTGCTAAAGATTGAATTAGAAGAATTACAATTATAAAAAAAAAAAAAATATGAATCAACTTTTAAAAGATTTTGAAATTAAATTTATATTTATTAACAAATTAAAGTTAAAGTCTTATTTGTCACATGTATGTTTTTTTACAAGTCTGCTAATTTTTTTTTCTTTCAAAATTTTGTAACAAATATATTTCCTTATTTCTTATTTTCTGCTTAAATCATTTATCACATTTATATTTATTTATATTTATAGAGTTGGTGTGTTTTTTTTTTCTTTCCTAGTTAAAGCTATAACTGCTTAAACTACATAATATATGTACTTTTTATTTTCTTTTTGGATAATGATGCTGACAGTTTATACACATGTAAGCACACACGTTTACCCTCTTGAAAAAAATAATACTGAAACATTTAAAGAAATAAACTCCTGTCGTCTCCCATATGAACAATTTATTTTCAAAAATGTCAAAATGCGAAAAATCTGTCGTCTCGTATAAAATTGTGTAAGCCAAAAAACCAGCAACGAAAATATTAATATGGCAAATAGAATTTGTAGCAAAAAGTTATATTTTTTGCATGGATTGTGAATGAGCATCTTTAAACATTTAATCTGTTTGAAAAAGCACCGAAAAAAGAAACAAAACAGAACAAAAAATTTATATGGGACATTATCAAAAATTTTTGATTTTAGGCCTTAAAAATAAAATTATTTATTTTTGATGGCACATTAAAATCCATTTGTATAAATATAAAGTGACTCGAATGCATATATAATCAGTTTGTGTTAATCATTTCGTGCAGAGGGCGCGAAAGTTATAGCGGTTTTAAGTTAAACATATAAACATTTTTACAAACTAGAACTTTATGTATAATTTTGTTCAAAATTACACATAAAATCAAAACCTGCTAAATTATTCAAAAAAAATTTATAATATTTGATGGTATTAGAGGTTTCCTAATAAAATTGAAAAAAATTTTATTTATGCTAAAATTCGAGATTTTTAAAAATTTTGCAAAAAATGGGGTTCGAATCTAAGTTATTTACGAAAATATATTTTATTAGAGTTTATTAGAAAGAGATGCTATTTAATATTGCAATCTTTTTTTAACCCAAGCAAATTTTGTTTGGTCTATAAAATTTTTAATTTCGAAATAATTATGCCAATTATGATCAATTTCGTGCTGTTCATTAGACTACATATGAAAACAAAATTTTTGATTTTAAATGCTCCACCGTCAGTTTCTGACAGATGGGGCTAAAAAATAATATGTGTGCAAAAATTTGGTCGATCGGTCATCAGCATTTCAGTCTACTTTGACTTTTGTTCTAAAAATGGACTTAAAAGTTACTAAAATCTTTACTGCGATATAACTCTTTAATTTAACATTTTTCGACAAAAAAAAAACTATACTAGCTGTTTTATTCAGAATAAAAAGCAGAACATTTTTGACATATATATTTTTTAGCCTACTATGATTTGTTACAATATTATAAGCAATCAAAATAAAAATTTATACATAGACTCTTTTTAAACAGGCCCTCGTCTTAATATGGACCTAGCCTGTTAGCAACGGTATTTTTATTTTGTAGAGTAAGATTTGTAGTTTTTTTCAAATCAATACATTTTTCCACATATGCAAAACATTCCAGCGCAGATGGATCAATAATCCGACTTTAAGGTATAGGTTTTGTACTTGTTACATAAATATTAGCATAAAATGCCTTTTGGATAAACACATGTTTTACCTTAAAAATCGGCGGGATACATTGAAACTAGACAACTTTTTTACAATAGCTCGCAAATAAATAAAGAAAGTGCTGGTGGAGCAAGCAAAATCAAAACTTTTGTAAATCCCATAGATTTTTTAAAATATTTTCTATCAAAAGTGTCCCGTTTTCAACTATCAACGGCACTTGACTCAAATTTATGGTTCCGATTTAAATTATATTTATCGCCGTTCTTATTTCTGCATATCCAAGATTTGTACAAATAGTGCTTTGCTATATAAAAATACAAAAACGAAAGTGCAATTTTTTAGTATTTGCACAAAGTACTTTAATTTTTTTATTAAATTTAATTTCAATGATCTCCACAGTAACCCATGTTATTCCATATAAAACTGTGAATGTGCCTCGTAAAAAGCGACTTTTTTAGAAATTTTCGCTCTTATGTTGCAAACTTTGAGACTATAGACTGCGTTGACTATTTCGGGCATATCAACAAGATATAGCACAAAATACGCATAATTACAATAAGTATCAATCCCTATTTCAAAATTTCTAATCCATTGAGGGTCGCAAAAATCCCGCTTAAAGTCTGCACAACAACAATAAAGGTGTAGGAATTTATCCAATTAGTTGATATAAGATCAAATGAGATAAAAAAATATAAACGAGCGAGCAAAAGGTGCAGAAGAATGGGAAAAAGTTAAGTAATTTTTAGACCTTTTTCTAAGTTTTGAATAATAATCTTGATTAAAAAATTAAACCTTTGTGCTACAATTTCGCACTCTATTGTTTAAGATAGCATTATCACAAAACTTAATTAAAGTTTAAAGTCAGTTTCAGCCAGGTTAAAAAATGTTGATAATGGCCCATATGTATGTAAAGAAAAGAAGGGTATAAAATATAGGGAAGCGAAAAATAATGGAAAAAATGCTTACTTTAATGTTCAAAATAATATCAGCAGAAAAGAGAAAAACAGCCGAGATTTATAGGAAGAGTATGTAGGAAATTTATAAGCTTGAAACATTTTTTGTAGAAGATAAGTAATAAGTTTTTACATTGAATATTCAGTTTATTTGAAGAACAATTCCCGTGAAGTTGTTTAGGAAGTAGTGTATGTATCGAGGCTTATCTGGAATTAGTTTATTTATAGGATCTGCTATTGATAAGCAGATTGCATTCATTATTATCACAGAAACCGTTACTAGACGATCAAGAACCTAGAGATTTATATTTGGGACTAATTGAACTGGTAGCCAAATGTTATAAGCAGTACGATCACAAACGAAAATAGTCATACCAAAATGAAAAATCAAAAAGAAATTTGATGTCATACCCTAGACTGGAATTCTAAAGGTAGCAGAAGAAAAGGACCCAAAATTTATTGGAAAAGAAACATGATGTAGGAAACAGAATCTTTTGAAAAAAGGCTAGAGAGAGATAAAGGCATTTGCTAAGGGTAGGCAAATCTGATGAAAGTTTGTAGAGGCCTTGTGATATTCAAGGAACTAAGTGTAATAGAAGAAGAATAGTCAGAGGAAGACTCAAAAATTCTTGGAAATAGAACCTACCAAAAAAAAGTTGGAACGAGACAATGCTCGTGAAATTTTGTGGAGGAACTCCGCTCCCATAGGAGTTAAGCGTCACAGAGGAAGACTCAAAAGTTCTTGGAAATGAAGTTTGATGTCGGAAATATAATCTTTCGAAAAAAAGCTGGAACGAGGTAAAAGCAATTGCCAACGAAAAACAATCCTGATGAAAGTTTGTAGAGGCCCTGTGCTCTCCAAAGAAAATAAATTTATATGGGAATAGAAGAAGAAGAGTCAGAGTATAAAAAGAAAAAAAATATTACAACTGATTTAGGAAAATAAAATGAATAGAGTGTTAGAAAAAGAGTTTCAAATGTAAAATGCTATCTTTGGTTTGTTCGTTATTAGAAGAATACAATTTGAAACATTATTCGATGACCTATACATGTTCTATATATTGGGTAATATAAAAAGTATCCGCGTTTTTTTGGAAAATTTTTGAACTAAGATTTTTCTAATTTGAAATAAATTTTAGTCAAGTACATATTCCCCATTGTTATCTATGAACTTTTGCCATTTTTTATGTAGCTTCATAAACTTGATCAAGTGAATTTCAGCGGCTCTTTGGTTGGCCAATTCTTTACCATCAAGAGAATTTTGCAGATACAGAAACATATGGTTTTGAAACGGTACAAGATCCGTTCTATATGGTGAGTGCATCAAAACTTGCCAGTCAAGTGCAGTCAACTTTTTGAGGGTCATCAAAGGTATGCTTTCTGTTGGCCAATTCTAGTCGATCTTTCTTGATTGCTTCATTGTGAACAGTAGAACTCAGAGTTGATTATCTCGCCAGATTATAGCAGCTCATAATGGATAATTCTCTTCCAATCCCACCAAACACTAAAAATAACCTTGTTTGCCGTCAAACCAGGCCTTGAAGTTTTCTGAGGAGGTTCACCGGCTTTTGACTATGATATTTTTCGTTTAATATTCTTGTAATGAAAACTGGTTTCATTGCCCGTAATGATCCGTAGTTCGGTAAATTCTGTGCGATAATTCATGTATCACTCAAATATCGAGCTTCTTTGAGTAGCCAGCCTTCTTCAAATGACTCCAAACTTTCATGAAGTTAGTGCCGCCAAATTATCAAAATTCAAAATTATGGCTATAAATTGGTGATAGAAATTTGGTTCCAGGAAGGTATTGTTATGGATACAGTCACCCAGATTTAAATATGTGGGACCTTAGACAAAAGTTGCACTTATATGACGTCCTATAGTTTCTGTCCATTGGAAAATATATAAGCAACTTATTTTCGACACCTTTTAACCATCTACCATTATGACATGTCCAATTAACTTTTATGGCGAGCAAGAGGACTAATTGATCCATCGAATCGAATATCTATAGCTTAATAATACCCTTTGAAATAGTTTGGTTCTTAAACTGAATTTGAATGGGATTTATATATTAATGGTGCATTTTTATAAAATGTTTTTCGTTGGATATCTTTAGATATCACAAAATATATTTTGATATATTTTTTAACTAAAGAGGTTTATTTTGCGTATTGATAAAGTGAGAATATACTCCGTGATCACCCTGTTTTATAGTTATTTGGAAGTTTCTTTAGATAAGTCTAAATACAATTTTCAGTATATCAATTGGTTTTATTCGAAGTATGGATCAGTCAAGTTGAATATAAATGTTGCACTTAAAATGTACTGGATCTTTACTATCCAGCAATGCGAATATTTTTTAAAATTTTAGGAAGTGAAGTATGAAAAAAAGTAACACAAATGTGTAAAAATAAATTGCCCTAAAATTTAGGGTACAACTTTCTTCGTTTTCTAAATCTTTTCCTTTTTTTTTTAGAAGTTGCACCTAAATATAAACTCCTAAAAAAAACATCAATTACTTAACACATTACCCGTATGGTTTTTCAGAACAGTTGCAATTTAAAATAGCAATTTAAATCAAGAGCTATAAAAAAATTGCTACTAAGCTGTTTTTCCTTACATTTCTATGGTCCTTCCGACCATAACTTCTGCATGTGTATAGCAAATAAAATACGTAAAAGAAAAATAAAAACGTATTCTAAACATAATAAATGATGAAGTCTGCAAAAAAAACATGAAATAAAGCAATAATAACAACACAATAAATTCCAACAATAAACAGTGGGACAGAATCGAAAATTTTTGGAAATAAATCTGTAACTTCTAATCGGCTAGTTGGATTTTTTTGATTTTCGGTGCTTTTTTTGGAATTTTGTGATTCCTTTTACAAAAAATCTTACAGTTTTTTACACTTTATTATTTTAAACGTGAAAGTCTACAATCACCGAAAATTTTGTTGAGATATCTTAACTTACAAAGATTTTATTAGGGATAAAACATCTATAGTTTCTCCAAAAAACAAAATTATTTACAAAAATTCTTCTTTAATTTCAAAAATCGGAAAAATTATGAATTCTATTTTTTCAGTAAATTATGACTTAATTCTTCATTATATACTTCATTAATTGAAGTCAAATCTTTTACCTAACCTACGCTACACCTTCGAACATTAACAACGGGAACAAATTATTTATTTAAATATGGCTTCTTCACACCCAGTGACATATTAAACTTTAAAGTAGCACAATTTCGACTATGTACAAGTTATTTACTTTATTCCTTTTGTATATAGTGAAGAAAAACCATAATGTTGGAAAACAACATATGAAGTCTATAGAGATACAAGGCAAAAAATCTAGGAAAAATTATAGCAAATATATGGTTTAAAATTTTTTTAGCTGCACTATAATTTATTTGAAATAAAAAAACAAGCTAATGCTTTTTCTGATTTTTGGAATTACAGTAAAATTTTTGTAAAAAATTGGTTTTTAGAGAAGCTATAAATGTTTTATCCCTAACAAAATCTTTGTTAATTAAGATATCGGAACGGTATTTTCGGTGATTGTAGATTTTATAGTTTAAAATGATAAGGTGGTAAGTTCACAAAAAACGCGTAAATCCCAAAAATATAAGTTCTCATTTTTCCGCTAATAAAGTAAACATTTCCTTGATATACCAAAGATAGCGATTACAATTTTTTAAAAACACATTATAAATGATTAATGCTTTGGGATTTTAGAACATAGACTAAATTGAAAACTTTCATTTAAAATAAGTCAAACTTGGGAATGTGTGTACTCAGATCGATTGGGCTATTGAGATTGTTTTCTATTTTAAAATCATCCTTGAAAATTACATTTTAGAAAAGAAAGAGTATTAGAAAGACACAAAAATCATAACTTTTATTCAATTTCAAAATTTATTTATTATTTTTGGACAACGTTAAGATATCAACTCCAAATTTTGCTTATTTGATAGATAAGTTTGTTCTTTAATTAGTTAGATAAAAAACTAATAAAATTGGAAATACCATATATATATATAAACTGGACGAAGAAATGAAGTAGTTAAAGACTCAAAAATTATAAGAAAAAATAGCATAAGTGAGAAGATGTAAAACTATTTGAAAATTGAGCCATCATAGCTCCGCTTCTGAGCGATATGTGGGGTCCCCTTCCAAACTTATAATTTCCCCCCTCTGATCCGGATTTTATGTTTATTTATGCTTTATTTCCAAAAATTTTTGATTCTGCACCACTGTGCAATATATAAAAATTTAAGAAAAACACGATGAAATATTTTCAGCTAATGATAGCAATTTCCGGTTTCACAAAAAGCTTACCAAATCAACAACACAAATAACTGAAAAGAGAAAAAAACAACCATAATGTTGGAAAACAACAGGACTTTTATGTTACAAGCTGAGGTCTTTAGAGATACAAGGCAAAAAATCTAGGAAAAAATATAGCAAATATATGGTTTAATTTTTTTTTACGACGGAGACAATAATGTGAAATAAAAAATACAAAAAAAAAAAAGAAAACTTTAACATGTTTTATGAAAGACAATTTGTTTTTATTTTTTTCTTTATATTTTTTAACATTTTGAAGACATAAATTATATTTTATTATTTTTAATAAATTTTTATTTTTATATTGTTGTATATTATTTATTATATACAATTGAAGACATCTTTATTATTTAAACGTTAAAAGCATATTAATGATAAAGATTGTCTTCAAATATTTCCAAAGAAAAAAAGTTCATTAGTCTTTTTGTTTTCCTTTTTAATGATTTTATTGGCATTTAATGAATTTATCCAAATCAAAATGTAAATGGAATTTTAAATTAACCAAACAGTCTTCAATAAGTAAGTCTGTTTGGCCGGTTGACTGGTTGGTTGTTTTTGGCTATTTTGTTTTCCACTGAATTATATTAAAAACGCCCCAAAAAGGTTAAACACGACAACAGCAAAAAAGAAACAAAAGAGCTACAAAAAAAAATGTCAATATTTACATAAATTAGCTGTTAAACACTAAATAAGGTTTTGTCGTCAAAACACGACAAAAAAATTGTTAAAACAATTTATGCGCATGCACGCACGTTTAAACAAAAGAAAGAAACTCCAATGCAGTTAAGAAAAATTAACATACTGTCTGTCCTCTGCATTATACAGTTTTAAACCTCAAAAGACAATTTTTTCTTTAGTGTTTTTTTTTTCTGACGAGAAGGCCAGAAAAAAAAACGCCAACGCAATTTAATCAATTAAAACAAGCACATCGTTACAAAAACGACAGAAACATTTAGTTAATTGTTACCAAAATAGAATTTCTAATTAATTAGAAATTAAAGATGCTCGGAATATTTTCATTAGGTGCTTTTTTTGTGCGACTAACATTTAAAATTTTATTTTAGATTTACTTAAAATTTTATGAAGAGAAAAACCGTTCAAGCAATATAACGATTCTGAAAACTACCAAAAGTTCCCGCGCAGTTTTAATTCATTTGTAGTTCTGTCTTCTAGATCAGTTTTTTAGTTCTAGTGCAGTTCTGGTTAATTGCAGTCAGTTCCAGTTCTGTTCGAATTCAATTCTAGTTCAGTTCCAGTTCTAGTTCTGGTTCGGGTCCAGTTCAGTTCTACTCCAGTTTTAATTCACATCTAGTTCAATTCTATTACACTTCAAGTACAGTTCCAGTTCAAATTTAGTTCAATTCATGTTCGGTCCAGTTCAGCTCTAGTTGATTCTAGTTCACTTTTGGGTCAGTTCCAATTCAGTTGAATTCAGTTCTAGTTTAGTTTTAGTTCAGTTCTAGATCGAATTCAGTACTAGTTCAGATCTAATTTTGTGCTAGTTCAGTTCTACTTCAATTCTATTTAACTTCAAGTTCAGTTTTAGTTGAGTTCTAGTTCAGTTCTAGTGCACTTCTTGTTGAGTTCTAGTTCACTTCTAATTCAGTTTTAATTCAGTTCCAGTTCAGTTCTAGTTCAATTCCAGTTCAGTTTTAGTTCAGTAATAAACATTTAGTATAAGAAATTTGGTAGTGAAAAATTAGTATTAAAAATTTAGAACTTATGGTTGAGTTTTAAATATTAAGCACTTTTTCCTAATTTTTAATACTAAAAATTTTCTACTTAAAACTGAGTGCTAATTATTGGGTGGTTTATTGTTTTATACTAAAATTTAAGTACAAAAAATTAAAATTAGTAATAAAATTGTGCAATAAAAATTTAATACTAAAACAAAAATATTTATATTTTATAAATTTAGTACTGTAATTAGAGAAGATACTAAAATCTTTTTAGTATGAATTTTTACAAAAGAAACCAGAAATTAAAAATCTCTATATTTTAAAGTGTATTCGTATCAAAAGTTTAGTGTTTCAAATTAAGTATTATATATTTCGTACTAAAATACTTAAAATTTGGTTCAATAAACTTTCTAAAAAAAAAAAATTGTATTAAAAATTTTTACCAAAAATTTAGTACTAAAATTTTAATTTAATAAAACACATGTAATATATCTCATTTTAAATATCTTTCTCACGAAACTTTATAATTTTTTCTTCTTTTATTGTAGGTATGTGTCCACAAAAATATTGACTATCAAACTTAAAGGTAAATTTTATTTGACAATTATTGTTTTCATCATAAAAACAATACACTTTAAATGTTATTATACTTAAGTATCTATTGGTATTTAAAAAGCTATTTAGTTTTTGAAAATCTTTATAAATTCAACGCAAATTCGTTTTAAATGTTTTATATGCTGAAACTTTGCAAGTATTTTTTCCTGAGAAACAAATTAAATCTTGACTCAATACTCTAATGATTATTTAGTACAAGTGTGTCTTACTGTCATTAAAAATTCAAGTCATTGCACAATGTGCTTTTAATTGCTAAAGTATTGTGAGATTTTTGTTCATATATATACACACATATACAAACTGTCACAGGGAAAGACAATCTAAGGCCCTCGTAATATAAAAGATAATAGAATATGAAATCTTAAATTGCAGCATTTCAAGTAATTTTTTTTGACAAATTTTTAATTAACTTTCCTTTAGATTTGGTCTCCCCTGTGTCTATCTACTTGGTGGTCTTATGAGCCAAACAAATAACAGCAACAACAAAAAAACTTAATTTTAATTCTTTAGCCAACTCACTATAAATACCAATAAAACATGTTTAACATACGGCAACAATAATAATGTAACTTTAAGTTAAATTTTCTTGTATTATTAGTTTTTATTATTATTGTACCCTGCACATATGTTATTTTTTCTTACAACAAATTGTGTATAATAATTTAAAGGTGTGTTGCAGAAAAACATATATAAAATACTATTAAAAAAATATAGTTTTTGTAGGAGTACAAATATATAAATAAAATCTTGAAAAATAAATAAAATATAAACAAAAATTTTGGAATTTTTAAGAAATATTACTTGGATTTACAAATTAAATTGAAAGAAATAAATTTCAGAACAAATTAAAAAAAGTGAATGGTAACCTTAGAAAATTTTATCTGAGAAGTAAAAATTGGAATCTTTAGGTAGAGAGAATAATATTTGATATGCAAAATATTATAATTCATTTCCAGTTCAGTTCTTGTTTAGTTGTAGTTTCCTTAACCAAGCAATATTTTTTAAAATCGTAAATCCCCAACTCATAAATTTTAATAATGAAACTGTAATTTTCTTTGGAATGTTGCCTCTTATTTCCTCATCGAAATACAAACATACTTATAAATATTTTATTTTCATTGGTAAATGTTTAATTCATTAAACAAAAACCTTTAGAATTTATATGATTTTGGTCCATTCTCTGTTTTTGTTCATTTATATGTATTTATGTTGCAACTTGCATGTTAGTTTAATTAAGATATTTTCTACATAAAAATAAATGACCTCATTGTGACATTCATTTAAACAAAAATGCCAAAATAACGGAAAAAAATCGGAATTTCTTTTTTGTATATGTAAATAATTTTGGAAGCTATTGTCTTTATGAATAAAAATAAATTCATTTTTTTTTTTTTTTTTTGGTAGAAGACGCCAATATAATTTATGGCAATCTTAAGTAAAGACATTTAATTGCACATTTGTTTTTGTGATCAGAATATTTTTTTGTGAAATTAAACACAAAAAAAAAAAAAAGAAAAAAATCCCATAAATCTTGCCTCATAAGTATGTAAAGGATTTACTCAGAAAATATATTTTCGTAAAGAACATGAAGAGTTTAAGCAGATTTTAGGGTAATTTGAAAAGAAATATTGCATTTTAAGCCTCAAAGAATTCATTTACAATTTTGTAATTTTTTTCAGGGCTATACTTTGAGAAAAAAAATTATTGGTTGCTTTTCTTTAAAGCTTTCTACCTCTGAATACTTTATTTCTCATTTCTTATTTTCTTTTAGCTTATAATTATATAAATTAAATCATTTAGTTTTTATATGTAATTTTTTAATTACCAGTACTTACTGTCTCTCGTTTTAATTACACCCTTCAAAAATTTATCGCTGAAAGGCTTAATAGTAATTACCAATTCCATCGTAACCACCCCCTATATGTGTATATTTAACCTTTTTTTATTGGTACTTTTAGGACAATTATTCCACACTCGTCCTCCTCCTCCCCAACTAACATATACATATGTTCAAATAAATTTAATACAACATCAATTAGCTATTTTATCCTTTGATCTTTTGTTACCTTTTGTACAACACTTTTCCGTTTTTATAGTTTTTTTCTTTTGATAGTCATCGTTTGTCTAACTAATGATATGACTTTTTAATACTCTTATATAAATAAAACTTAGCTTTTATTTTATATGGTTTCCAAACAAAACAGTGTTAAATAACCTTCAAATAGCCAGAACCATGTCTCTCACACAATAAATACACTTTCTAACATTTTTTATTTTTTTGATTTTAATATTAAAAAAAAAACAATTCTATAAAAAGAACCTCATACCCGTATCTTTTCAACTTTATTTGTGCACATGTGAAAAATTATAAGTAATATAGTAATTTCACTGAGAGAAATAAAGTAGATCTTGATTATTTTACTTCAATTCTACATCAGTTCTACTTCAGCTCTAATTCTGTTCAGTTTCAAAACAGTTCTAGTTTAGTTCTAGTTCGGTTCTAGTTCAGTGCTAGTTTAGTTAAATTTTAGTTCTACTTCAGTTCTAGTTCAGTTCTAGTTTATTTCTAGTTCAGTTCTAGTTCAATTTAAGGTTTGTTTTAGTTCTAGTTTAGTTAATTTGTGGTATATAAAACTATGAACATTTTATATTTTTAATTCTTTGAGTGTAACATATATATTCAAGTGTATACGAGTGTCTATTTATTAACTTAACAAACATAATATTCATACAATCATCACTCATTCTCATGCATTTTATATCACAACTAAAATAAAAAATTCAAATACTCTACTCATACATACTATTCCTTGGAGTAATTTTAGCACATACACACGTACATTCCACCTAAAGGCTGTCATAAAAAATAAAATAAAACCAAGTGTTATACAACTACAATGAATGACGCTGATGACGGTCTCTGTTATATGGGTTTTACGTTGGTACGCTTAACATAGTTTCATACATAGTACCATCACAGCTCGCCACTTTGAAACCATAATTTCATTTATGATCATAGTATATAATAAAAGAAACACCCACCCACTGATATACAGTGTAACCGATATAAAGTCGCTTTTAACACCAGAATGTTATTAAAAGAAAATATGTAAAATTTTTGGTTAAAGAAAAATTTGCCATGGTTTTAGTTTTTTTCATTAAACATTTTTTTTTCATAACATAAAAAATAAGCCCACTTGAAAACCACACGCGTACTAAATACTTTCAAGTACACCATGGTTGGTTGAGACTACAACATTCATATTTACAAATTTAAATTATCCACCAGAGAAGGCGAACAAAAATTGTAACGAATGCACCATGTGAGTGCGATTTTTAATTTCAAAGAACTGGACAATTGTAACACTTTAGAATATACGTTTTTTCTTTCGGGCGGTTTGTTTGAATTCAAGAGTGTGTGAATAATGTAAAGAAAAAATATGCCGGCTTGTTGGATGATTGGGTGGTTACTATACTTTAGAGTACCCTAATAATTACTCACAAAAAATAAGAGTATTTATATTTTAAATCCGTTTGAAATGTAAATTTATTTATGACAAATGTTTAAGAAGTTATTAAAATTTAATTTTGAGCTTAGATGTTTTTAAAATACACATAGTGTTTGATTCCTTCACATGCGAATGCTATTGAAAATTGGCTTATGTAAAATGCTGTTATTATAACAAATTAATCTTCAGGATACAGATATGTTATATGCATATGGTCTTCCCAAAGAAATACTCCTTACTGCTAACAACTGACAATTCAAAATATTTACATTTTTCATTTGCTTCAACTCTTTTTGAAAACTAGGATTGGTCAATAAGTTTATGGTTTAAGAAACTACATGTCAATTATTATTATTGCTCAAACCCCCATTTCAATTTCAATTAAAAACGCGCATTTAAGAAATAAAATTGGAAGTGAATAGATCTAAACTAAAGTGGAATTTAAGCTGAATTGAAACTTGAACTAAACTAGATCTTAAGAAAATCTGAACGAGAAATGAATTGGAAATAAATTAGAATTGAACTAGAAATGAACTAGAATTGAACCAGAAATAAATTAAAATTAAACTCGAATTGAACTGAAACCGAACTAGAAATGAACTAGAACTCATTGAAATATAACTGAGAGAGAACTGAACTAGAAATGAATTATAGCTGAATTAGAATGGAAATGTAACTAACTTAGTCTGAACTAAAACTAAACCAGAATTGAACTAGAACTCAAATGGAACTGAAAGACAACTGAATTAGAAATGAACTGGAATTGAACTAGAACTAAACCAGAACTGATTTGGAATTGAAGTAGATTGAACTAAAAATTAACTGGTATTGAAGGTTTTTTTTTTGGGGGTAACTAAATTGAACTCAACTAGACTCGTACTAAAGCTGAACCAGAAATTAATTGTGTCGGAACTAGAAATTAACTCGAACTGAATTGGAACTGAAACTGAACTAGATCTGAAAAAAAACTAAACTAGAATGAATTGAAACTGAAATAGAATTGAAATATAACTGAAGGAGAAATGAACTGGAACCAAATTAGAATTGAAACATAACTAGCCTAGTTTGAGCTAAAACTGAACCAGAAATTATCTAGAAATGAACTAGAGCTGAAGTAGAACTTAAGAAAACTAAACCAGAATTGAACTGGAACTGCACTAGAATTAAACTGGAACTGAACTTTAACTGAAATAGATTGAACTAGAAATGAATTGGAACTGAACTGGAATTTATAACATATATTCTTTGATTTCCCATTACCTTAATTAATTACTTTGTTTTAGAAGTCCTAAAACTTATATCACTGTCCTCCTGTAGACCTTTTTAATAGCTTTTTAACATATATTTTGTTTTATTTATTTATTTTTTTGTTCCTTTTCAAATTATGAATGAGTGAATGTATTTGAATACTGTATGTGGGTAGTGTGGGTGCCAATTTATTAAGAGGATTTTTGCATACATTCCTATTAAAAACATTAAACAAATGCAATACAATTGAGGTTGTTGCTGCTTCTCTACTGTATTTGATGTTTTGATGTAGTTGCTGTGGTTGTTGCTATGTTTCATAGATAAAACACAAGGTAATTTACTCAAAGTGTTATTAAGTGAGTGTATATGTAGTAGCTATTGCTCTATAGATTTTAATGTTTTACAAGTGCAAACGCTTGTACAGCATGTACAATAATGCTGTTTCATTTCACATTTTATGAGGTCAAAGGTTTAAATTCTAAAAAAAAACAAGTAATAAATTTCAAAAAAAGGAACAACAACAAACAGCAACAAAATTCCACTTACTCAGTAGACTGAACCAGAAAGTAGAAAAAAAAAAACAAATAAAAATTAAAAAGTAAAGTCGTTTTAATACTTTGGCAAAGTTAAAAAACAATCTCAACAGGTCATTAGTTTAATTAGCTTTATATATGCACACATATTCTAAACTTTTTTCTTTCTTGCTCTTTGCGTTTAAGAGTGTGTGTGCAGTTGTGTTGTTTATTGAAAAATAAAAATCTGTTTGAATTTGCCGAAAATTAAAAAGTACTTAAGGGGGAAGTTTATGGTCTAACTTATTTCCTGTTTTATATATATATATATATATATATATATATATATATATAAATATATATAATTTATTTTTTGCACAAACGAGGTAAAGGGTTGCTGGAGTAGCATGAAAAAGTAACAGTATAAATTGGAATACCTTTTGTATAAGTTTTTATTGAAAAAAGAGCGATGTCAAATTTTATTATATAGGAAACTTTATCGCAATTAAGCAGCATTTTTAAAAGCTTTGATTTTTATTTTTTTCATAAAGTCAAAGCTTTTTGATATATTTTTTTAGGGAATATGTATCTAAATACAGCATTTTGCCTAGTTTTAAAAATATATTTTACTTGTGAAACGTTTTTCAATTTTATAAAATTCTCTTAGCCTTCATTTAAAATAAATAGTACTGAAGTAGAAACTAACAAAAGCCTAATTTGAACTGAACTTAAAATGAACTAAAACTATAAATGAGAAGTGAATTAGACTAGAACTGTATTAGTGAACTATAACTGAACTGCAACTAAACCAGAACTGAACTAGAATTGGCTAGAACTAGAACTGAACTAGAATTGAACTAGAACATAAATAAAATAAAAATTTCTTTTGTTTTACAAATAATTGTCTTTAACTAAATTATGTATTTAAATTTGGCGCATTACTTTTTTTTTTTAAATTACCGAGTAAACAAAATTTTGTTAAATATTCCTTCTATTTTAATAATTTCATACACACTATTAAATTTTTTTATTTCCTTATAATAATATTTTTTTTGCTACAATTACAGTAATTTCAGCATGTCATCAATTCTTTTCATGTAAAAATTTTTTCCCTTATTTTCCCTTATTATTTAAATTATGCAATAAGCAACCCCATACCAAAATCATGAAATATTGAAAAAATAATATGGTTTTATTCTCATTTTTTTTTTTTTTTTTGCTAAATTTTTTATAGCAAGTAATACAGATTGTTAAGAAATTGTTGCCAGTTTTTGGTAAATTTTTTACCATAAATGAATATTATTTCGATTACTAACATTCATTTATTTTCCTATTTTATTTAAATGCAAATTTTGGCTTTTAAGCATTAAATGCTTTCTTTCTTTTTCTATGAAATTTTGTAATTCTTGTTACAGTTTTGTTGACGCACAAAGATGTCATAGGAAATTTATATGTCATATGCCTTAAACATGTATTCCATTTTTTATTGTTGGGTTTTTTCCATTTCCTTTACTTTTGTTTTTATTTTTGAGACTATATTTTTGCCTTTAGAAAATGTATAGAAAATATATTTAATATTAATATTATTGTTTAGCATTTTGGCAAACTTTAGACAGACATATGGCTAGAATATATTTCATTTCTTAAATTATATTAAACTTATTCTTTAAGTTTTTAAGGTTATAGAATTATATAATAAAAAATAAACAATATTTTTTAATTTAATTTTATTTATTTATTAAAAATTATAAGATATGGGGTTAACTAACACTTCCCTTATTTCCCTCTTTTGTACGCGATTTATAAAACCATAAAACCTCTAAACTTTTTTGTGTTTTAATTGGTCAGTTTTCTATTTTATAAAACAAAAACTAAAGTAGTTTAAACTTTGTTTAGTTTCCCTCAAAAAAAGGGAAGTAAAACATAAAAACAACAGGGAGTTTATAAAAATGGCATCTGTGACTTTTCTTGCAGTTACTCATTTTTTTTTTATATATCCTTTTTTTTATATGGTTAACTAAAATTACTTTTATGCTACTAGCTGCCATCACTTCAATATAGTTCCATTACAAAAAAGTCAAAACTCCAACCAAAAAGTTTGAAAGAATGAAGTAAAACTTGTCGGAAAAAATAGAGAGGGAGAGAAAAGAAAACCACTAGAATTCCCTCAAAATTGCACTTAACAATATAAAAAAGTGCGATTCAGCTGAGCTATAGTTTGAATATTTCAGTGGGGTTTTTTGATGGAGTTTAAAGGAGTAAGTCAACACAGAAAAAAATGCGTTATTTCATATAGTTTTGCGACACAAATATTCTTATAATACTAGTGACATTTTACAAAAGTTGTAGCAAATTGTTGCAGTATTTTTTTCGTTGCTGTTATTTCCGAAGCATGTTTCTTTTTTTATCGAGTGTAGTGTAAAAGGTTTTTAAAACGCGTTAGAAAATCGGTTCGAAGTGTCGTAATATTCTTTGCATTGTATTTTTCGATCTTAATCTTGGTTTCAGTTCTCGTTTTAGCTATGCGTCTACAAGAAATAGAATTGAACTAGAACTGAACTAGAATTGAGTTATTAATAAAATTAAAAAAAGTGAAAAAACTGAACTAGAAAAAAAAATTAGAACTGAACTAGAATTGAGTAATTAATAAAATTAAAAAAGTGAAAAATATTGAAGTAGAAAAAAAAATTAGAACTGAACTAGAACTGAACTTGAACTGAAATAAAACTGAACTAGAACCGAGCTAGAACTCAACTAAAACTTAATTAGAACTAAGCCAGAACTCAACTAGAACTGGAGTAGAACTGAACTAGAACTAAATAAGAAGTGAACTAGAACTGAACTAGAACTCAACTAAAACTTAACTAGAAATTAAGAAGAATTGAACTAAAATTGAACTAGAATTGAATTGGAACTTTTCTCTTTGTTTCTTTTAACAAATGTTGAAATTCTGGCTTTTGAATCTTCTAGAACCGCCTTCCTTTCATCCTGCAGTTTCATCTGTTTCATAAGAAAAAGCAAAAAATTAAACTTTCGAGTAGTTTTTTATTGAGTTGTGTTGTTGAATTTTTTGTCATTTCAATTTTTTTTTTCATTTTGTTTTTGTTTTTTGTGTCTCAACTTAAAAAAAAAAAAAAAAAAAAAACATTTGAATTTACACTTTGACTGTATGACTTTATTTAACACTTCCACTTTGTGAAAACTCGACGCAGAAGTTGTACGATAAAAACTGAATAGAATAAAAACCTTTAAAAAATCCTCTATAGTTATTCCTACTGAAGTTGTTGCATATTTTTGCATTTTTTGTTTTTCGTCCCCATAAAAGTGTCAGGTTTTTCTTAGGGAACTTTTAAAAACTAAAGAGAAAATTTAAGTAACGCCTAAGTAAGTTTTCAAAATGGAAAATTGAACAAAAAATGAAGTCATTGTAAGAGCAGCAGTAATAGTCAGTGTGAATAATGAAAATACTCTAGAACAAGACTAGTTTATGGACAAAGTGTCAAATATTTTGGGATGGCTTTTTTAAACTTACTTTTGAAAAATTTTTTCTATGAGCTTTTTTTCGATTTTTTTTGTTGTCATAAGTATAACAAGTGTAAAAAGTTTATCTTTACAATATGTTTTATGATTTTCTACGAAATGACTTGAGTACAAGATAAAAGCTAATTGCAAAGTGTTAACAAAAGTAAGGTATGATACAGGAAAAATCAATACAAAGATTTCTTGGAGAGACAAGTCTTCTCTATTACAACATAAAAATACTTAAAAATTTCCATTATTTTAATTACGCAAAAAATTAATCAAAATTCCTAAAATAATCATAAAATCATTTTATACTAGATCAAGTTTCCCACACGACACTTTTAATAGCTTCTCAATAAAAATCATTCATACTCATAAATTGTTTACTTCTCCAATATCAATTCATTATAATTTAAATAGTATTAAAATTTTTTTTACACTCTAATTTATGCTGATTTCAAAACACACCAGGAGGTTTCTAATTTTACCATTTTTAAATTAGTTTATATAAATCATAAACTAATTCAAGCAAAAATCCAATGTGCTAAAGCTATAAAAAATTACCCATTAATGCTTTTATCTAGTTTTTGAAGTTCATTATTTTTTACCACTTTTAATTGATTAAAAGACATAAATTTAATGCAAATTAGTTTTATTTCTTATTAGTATTATTGAACGAACTTTTTTTATGACTTGTATTGAAAATTCATAGACGAAGTATTTTATGCGTGAGGTAAATTATGTTTCGTTAAGGAATTTTAATCATAAATGTAAATTTTTTTGTGGTAAATATTTAATTATTTTTTTTGTTTTTTGCTTTATTTACAGGTATGTTAAAAAAAAGCCGCTTAAATGAAAATTGAAATGCTAAAATATTTAAGTTAAACATGAGTATGTGAGTCTTTCTTTTTAATTATTTCTTTTGGAGATTAATTAAGTACAAAATTTAATAATAATTGATTGGGAAAGATGTTTTTCAAGCAAATTGTTGCCTAAGTTTATATCTTCACTATGTGACTTTTCTCCGAATTGAATAATAGATCTTACCTATCTGCAAAGTATTTCAGCTTTAAACGAATAGTAGTAGAAGCATATCAGCCATAATCTTTAAAAATGTATATAAGATCAATATCAATATATAATTGTGAATATTTATACATTTTGTTTGAATTTTAGAACAGTTTCCATTCTTCTTATTCTCTGCTTATAAAAACTTCTTGGTAATTAGGTATTTTAGTCTATCAATTTAAAGTGAGATTAAAGGCCCCATTATTCTACCGTAAATGTAACGAATCAGCTGACACGTTTTGCTTATGAAAGTTATGTGTATATGTGTATTCAAAAAACTTAAATACAACGTAATCAACGTAAATGTAGAGAGACCTTATGTTTTTACGAAACAGCTGTAAGAATAGTGTTAACAACTTTTTATATTATATTAATACACTAAATCAGGGTAAAAAAAAACATCGCTGTAAAAAGTAAATTAATTGGACAATTTTTTGATATTTTCTTCAATAAAAAAATTGTTAACTGTAGAGTTAAAGAAATATACTTACAATTAATAAATTGTTGTTATTCACAGAAAAAAATTGAATTAGGTATTCTATTACTAAATTTATAAAATCAGTTATATTTTATACTAAAATCGGACCTATCACTGAATTTCTAAATTCAAACATTCAAATTCGTAAATGTGTTATCGAAAAACATATGTTTTCTTATTAAAATATTTTTGCTATTTATAAACTTGAATATTTGAATATTCTCATTAATTAGATTAATTTTTTTTAATAATACTGCAAAAATAATATTTACTTTTTTATAAATTAGAATAGATTAGAATATTATTTTTTCTACATTTATTGTAGTTTTTACAGATGTAAATTGTGCAAAATAATGTAATGATTGTGATAGAATGTTAATGTAATTAATTGAAATTCAAGTTTATAATAGGACACTAAGACTATATAATATTACTATTTGTATTATTTAACAGCCCTTCTACATGTAACAGAATATGAAAGATCTTTCTGTTAGAGAGTGTCAAATTCGGTCTCTGAGAGAATTATCTCACTCGTAGATTCAAATATTTGTATTATGAGACTGTTGTGATGAGATTTCTTAACACAACTATCTTATAAGATGAACTGTCAAAAAATACACATATACGAAAGTTTGTTTTGTGTGTGTGCATATACATTTTGAAAGTTACTAAAAATAATGTTTTTTGTAAAATTGTTTCCTTTCAATGATTGTTTTACATTAAAAAAAAAAACAATTAAATATTGTGCTAAAAAAGTGCGAATTTTTTAAATAAAAATATATGTTTATTCTGTGACTGATTGAAAATAATGATATGTTATAGAATTTATTAGAATACATGTACCCATTATTTAAGATTTAATACATAATATACTTACTCTCTTCTGGCGGCATTATCTCACATATTATATCAGCGTTAATATAATACATAGTGTAAATAATACTACGATTATAATTTCGACACCTCTTCATCATTCCATCAATGACCAAATCGACCTAAAAAAACATAGTCGTTATTAAAAATTAAAAATATCCTAATTTAGCATAACTTACTGATTATTGTTTAGGGATATTTTTATAGTTCCAGGTATCCTTTTTTTAGTTCCTTTAGTTTCAGTAAAACTCTCCAAAGAATACCTATTAGAATGGGTAAATAAAGCTGAATTAAATGCAATTGAACAAGTAAAAATGTTAAGGCCAATAACGGCCATATATGTATGTAATACCGATATTTGTCGATATTAGCACTAATTTTTTTCCTAAAGATATTGTCAAGTATGGACTGATCCTTGTAAAATTTAAAAATTTACTCACTGAAGTTTAAGCTATGGAACAAAAATGCAAATCTTTTAAACGTTGGCAAACTTTTTGTTTTTCTTAAAGTTCTTGTGGAAGCCTTTAAAAATATATATCTCGGCCTAACACTTTTGGCTAAATGGACTAATTTTCTTCATTCAAATCATCTCCGATAAAATTATTAAGGCACAACTAGCATACAAACACATTTTCAGATCCCATATTTACGCTTCTAAGGTATTCATCGTCACTGAATACCACTTTGTAATTCAGGTATAAAGTTTAGTGTAAATTGGACTTAGCTGTTAAATTAGATAGGACATATGTTTATACCCTACCATCATAGGTGAAAAAATTCCACACAAGTGTTGGTATGTATGTGAAATTGGGTACAATTAAGTTTGGTCCATAATAGAAATTACTCCTAAACGAGGCGCACTTTTGAAAATCACGAAAAAGTGTATAAAATCCATAAAAATATTAATATCAAGATAATATTTTGCATGCGCAATATTCTAATTTTCAGAAGAATCGGTTAAATTTTAGTCATATTTCTAATATGAGAACTTCTTTGACAAACACACATAATGTCGTGGGGTATAAAATATTCAGGCTTGATCGAATACAACACTCTTACATATTTTATTTTGTCCCAATGCTGGAGTATTTTGGGAAAAATACTAGTGCCAAAATATTTTAATTTTTCGAGTCTAATTTAGCTATTATTATTAAGTTAGCTGTACAGCCACCTACTTATACGGACATTATTAACTCGAGTTTCAAGATGATTATCGTAATAAAGGGAATAAGAAAACAATTATACTTACATATTTTTTGTGATGTTTGCAGAAGAACATAAATACCAATATTATCCATTTAATATTTAAGTAACCGGTAAACCGGTTTTTTTCGGAAGTAAATATTTCCATTAAAAGACTATTCAAGTTAACATCAATTAAATATATTCAAGTTAACATCAATTAAATATAATTATTTTAAGAAACAAATTTTCCTTAAAAACTCAACAAATCTTATAATATTCCAGTTAATATTAATTAAATATAATTATTTTAAGAAAAAATTTTAATGAAGGTAGGAAAATAATCGTCAAAAATAGATAAAGTTTAATATAATATGTACAGAAACTATAACTAAAAAGTGTGTCTCAATTTCTTCGAAATCTAATTTGTATGTACACCTCTTTTAAATACTACTCCTTTTCGGTGACGAAATATTGTATTACTAAAACCCTAAGAGAAACAAGAAATAAATTCTATTAATATGGGTATTTAATTCAAGATAATAATTTAATATTTGATTAAACTTATAGAATTAATTTCATTTTAACCTTAAACTATATTTGTAAAACATAACAAGAAATTAACTTAATGAAAATTAAAAGTTGACAATATATCCTAAATTTTCACTCAAATAATAATATTTAGTACATATGTTTTTTTCGAAAAAAAAAAAATATATATATATATATATTTAAAACCGGGTTTTTGTGTTTAGAAAAACCGTTTTATTCGACATTCAAAAAATTTTGAAAAAAAACCGTTTCAACCGAATGTCTTTATGTGTGAACATTTTTGCGTCAAGCGCAGGTCTAAACGTATGAGAATTATGATATCAACTACAGGTCTGCTAAATTTCCACTTTCATAATCACCAATCGAAGATTTCTTCATAATATTATTTGGATACCAATAGAAAGCCTTTATATATGAAAGTTTTGAAATCAATTGTAAATTTCAGTATAAAAGAAACTGGACATCAATTGACCTCAATCATAGGTTTCAATAATATGCAATTTGAACATAAATCGTAGGTCTCCAAGCAGCACAAATTTGACGATAATTGTAAATCTCCAGGTATAGGCAAATTTGAACATCAATCTTAGTTCCTTATTGAAAAAAATCGAAAGTTTCTTTATAGAACTATTTGGATTTAATTCGGAGTTCTTTGTGTGTGACATAAATCGTGAGTCTTAGTCTTGTATAATTTGGAGATCAATCATTAATCATAGGACTCATTATGACACTAATTGGACAGCAATCGTTGATCTTTTTGCAGCAGAATTCTGATGTCAGTCATGAGTTTTAGTAACACATACATATTTTGGACATCAGTTGTAGGTCTCTATAGATATTAGTCATAATTCCTATTGTCTTCAAATCAGGTTTCTTTATAGAATTATTTTCACTTCAATTCTATGGTACTTGTGAATGACAATTTTGATATTAATATTTTTATTTCAATCGAAAGGCTTTTAAATGCCTCATATCATCTTCAATCCAAACATTTTTATGCCACAAATGGAACATCAGTATTAGGTCTATAAGTACTACAAATTTGACTTCAATCGTAGTTCTTCATACATTCGATAATTTGAACACCTATTATAATTTTATTCATATCAAAATTTTATCATCAAAAGTGTAATGTAATCATATATCACATCCTTAATAGCTTTCTAGAAGAGAAATTTCGATATGGAAATATTAAGATACAAAATAACTTTTTAGATGACATACATATCCGCGCTGTAGATTATTGGTCTCAAAGTATTTGCTAGTAATTAGGAGATCGAAAAGATTAAAGTTTCATAATGAAATGTATCTGTCATAACAATGGCTTCGTGATTAAAAATTCGGACTAATATGGTTAGCAATATGTTATTATTCCTTTAACAAAATTTTTATTATACCGCAGAGATTATCAAATATATAATACACACATTTACGTTAAGTATTTAACAATAAACGGGTTAACGCCTTTTCATATTTACACTTACTTACACACTATCAACGCTCTTCTGGTACCTGTCCTGATAATAACTAACATACAGAAATTTACTTATACTCATACATACCCAGCAGTTCTATTGCCTTATTTTAAGAGTGCTGTCGAATATACTTTTAGAAAACTTTATATGTACGTAAGTGCATAAGTATTATTTAAATAACTCAACAAAGTATTCAGGAGTATATCCAAGGTTTAAATCGTCTACTACACTGATCGCTTTTGAATGTTTAGGTTCAATTGAGTACATTCGTCCACAAGTAGTCAAAGGTGTAATATAAGTTTTAAACGGTTTACAAACGACTTTGTAGGCCTAAATGATTACTTATTTTTTGTCTTAAACAGCTGATCCAAATTGGTCGGTAATATAACTAAATCAGAGACAACCGTCAGAACTACAGGTTACACATATATACAACTGTGTTTGCGTTAGTGATATATTATACTTTCTTTGCTGTTTAAAATTGCTATTTATATGACATATGTATAAGAACAGACAATAAATACAATAATGAATTGTATTCTGTTGAATCTTTTTTTTTTTTTTTGAAAGTAAATATATTTATTGTAACAGACTGAAGTATGTTTATGAAAATATTTTAGCTATGTAGCAATATCCCAACAAAAACCTCATTTGACAAACAAACTCTAGAGTACAGAAGAATTAAAAATGTCTCGATTTCAATGAAACTGTCATAACAATTTTAATCAACTTAGGAAAAAAATCATGATTATTAATGTAACATCCAAAAAGCTATTTGGTAAATGATTTATTGGCGCAGGAAATAATTTAAATTTTTCAAATATGTTTCAAACTTTAGTATAAATCTTTGTCTATATTTGTAGTTCTAACCTCTTACTTACTACATTGAACTACATTTCCTAAGCATTAATACAGGAAGCAGTCATTTCAGTGGTATCCTATAATGCACAAAGTAGCCAGTAGAATAATTAAGTAGATTATACCAGAGTATATTGAATTTAAGGTTATAATAAATTTTGCTGTGTTATTATTTTTATTATTGTTGAGTTTGTTTATAATATAATCTAAAAGTAAATTAACTAGAGAGTGGGTAAAAAAGAGTATGTCAAATAGCAAAACGTAACCACGGATTAGTATACTATACTGTATGGTACTGTCACATAGAGTTTATAGAGCTTCTTGTTGTTATTGGTGTTGCAACATGTATAAGTTCTGAAAATATGTGCAGACCCTGCAAACATTTTCTATTGCGGAAATCACTAAGAAAAGGATTCCAACAGTTGAAATTCATCGTCAAAGCTATTGCTAAAATATTGAAATATCATCTTCTGTCTGGAAGAACCGTTCCTCGTAAAAGAGTCTTCTGGAAGACTGGAAGTGTACATTTCCGGAATGGTCGTAAAAGAGTCTTATAGATGACGACAGAAGTGTCGTCCCAATCTCTTCTATATATATATATTTTTTTTTTTTATTTCAAACATCTACATTAAAAGTAGAATATTAACAATTCGCATAAAAATTAATTTTGTGCTTAAACAACTCCAAATAAAATCCTGATTAGAAACTTCTGGTGAAGTTTAAAAGAAGAAAAGAAAATTAATTAAATATTTTATAGTTAAATAATATTCATATTACCTCTTATGTAAAAAGCGCGATAAAAACTTTTACAAGCAATGTTTTGGACTTATTTATTTGTAAAAAATACTTGTCAGTTTGATAAAGTTTTTGCTAAAATAACTTAAAATTGTGATACTGTGTCCGCTGTTACTAAATAAAAGTTTGGTAATACTTACTTACTATTATAAAGAATCCTTTATTGATTATTTACAAAATATTATTTTAATAAACTATACAAAAACACTAAATTATCAGGTATATTTTCTACTCATATTTAATATTACAACCAAACTGTACCTAAGTTAAATTTTTACATAAATTTATGATTTTATCTGCTTCTCTATTGTGTTGTTTTCTTTTTATAAAAAACTGGCAATCTTCCTAACACACACCAGGAAGATTAATGCGCATCGGTAACGCATTTTGTTTTTGTTAAATTCGAACTATCGTCCTATTATCTTCCAGAAGAGATTACAAAGTATGCTTTCGGAAAATGAAAGATGGCAACGTATTTGGTTTTTTTTTTTTAATTTCTTACACTCTTCTAACAATCACTTAAAAGTAGCTAAGAAGTGAAGTCTGAACGATGAATGCGCAATGGCAATGTTTTTTATTTTTGGAAATTTCGAACAATCTTGCGACAATCATCCAGAAGTCACTAAGAAATGACGACTGGACGATTGGCAACGAATTTATCTTCCAAACGTTTGCAAGGGAGAATTTCTGTACCTACCTACAACTGTCATGAATAATAAACTCACACATACAATGATTCATCCTCCCACACATATATAATACATGCAACAAATCCTGTCATTGCCTTGCCTCTTTCTATTCATCTCTATCTACAATATAAATCTGTTAATGTTTTTTTCAATCTTTTTTGGTTTATTTCTTTTTCTTTATCTCTTGTTGGGAATAGCTTTATTTATTCTTAATATATATATATATATATATATATATATATATATATATATATATATATATTAAGAGTAAATAAATAAATATATACTGGATTTGTGTGTGAATTTTTTTGTGCAAAAATCTTGCTAACAATCTGTTAATATTATTTTCAAGAAGCCAACCAAAATAAACAGCAGGAAAATAAAAGAAAATTAAATGAACATTTTTGTAAGATTAGCTACACAAATTTCAAATGAAAATATAGGATTTATTGTTTACACCTTCTTGTATTTTTATAAGTAGGTCCTTTTTTTTCTTTCTTTTTTACCAGTATTAAATTTCTAAATTTTTGGGCCAACAAAAGTTTCCTTGTATTAGGTTTCTTTTAAAGAGTTGTTAATAATATATTTTGGGATTTATACATAGTTGAGTAGAATTTCTAGGAGTTTTTCATATGTAATTATTTTCTTTATTTGTCGTAGCATTTTCTTTTTGTGCTTGAATGTAATTGGAATCTTTTAAAAGGATTTGTTTGCTGGCAAAAACTTGGATTTATTGTATTCTATGTAATTATTTTTATTTTATGGGAAATTGAATTCTAATATAGATAATTTTCTTGGGAAATCACATTAAGTATGATTCAAAATTGGGGTTAATTTTGTCCTCATATTCTTTAAGGGGTTAATTATAATTCGAATGTAATTAACCCCTCATATCTCTGAAAATTGTTTCTTATTTTTTTCAACTTCTTTGAAGGACTTTATTTTCATTAAAAATATCAAATATTAACTAAATAAACACTGACCCCGGAAGTAAAGGTAACGTTAAGAATTATTTCGCAAATCTGCAGTTTGCTATAACCAGAGCGACCAAAAATATACAAAATCATATTTTATCTTCGATTTGAAGTTAACCAAAATGTTAGTTATTTATCCCTTTCAGACAATTTTAATAATTTGCCATCGATTTATTATAGCATATTTTTGCATATTTTGGTTATAAAACATATTTTTGCATATTTTGAGCTTAACAGCATGTTTTGATGTTTTCGTAGAAAATTCTTTTTTAGAGCTTATATGAGCAATTTAAATAGCATATTTTCGCATATTTTATACTTAAAAGCATAATTATGCATACATTACACACAATAGAATTTTTTTTACATAATTTGCTGTTAGTAAAAATTTCTTTCTACTGTCATATACGTTTTAACTACTGCGAAAAATATTTTTAGCAATTGATAATAAAATCAAGTAATCTTTAGCATGAAAAATATATAATTTCTATAATTTACATCTAATACCCCAAAAAGTATATATATATATATTCTGAATCCTTATTAATAGGGAATTTGAACAAAAATATGGTATGTAAATGTATATATATATATATGTATGTATGTAAATGTATATATATATATATATATGTATGTATGTAAATGTATATATATATATATATATATATATATATATATACATTTACATACCATATTTTTGGTTGCCCTGGTTGTAACTTATAAGCAGGGAAACGACAAATATGCAATTGCATGTTTTTTTTTTCTGTACATTGAAACCATCGATGGAATAGTTATACTCTTCAGAGCAAATAAGGCATTTTGGAAACGATTTGTAATTTCAATATAGTGATTTTTAGTTTATATTTGAGGCATATTTTGTCATTTTTAAAACATATTTTGAAGTTATGTTTTAATCCTAGTAGTATGTTTTTCAAACTTCATTGTTTAAAAAAAATAATAGATCAAAAAATATTTAATATTCAAAATTGATTTACTGCTTTCCACCAAGTTTATTAAAAACTGCAACTAAAAATAGTCAAATTATGAAGTTAAAAAAAAAAACGCATTAATTGACCTTTATTAAAGTCAATTTTGTAATACGGCATAGGAGAATGTAGTAGCTTTAAAACTTGACCAAAGAGCATCAGTTAGTATTGTAAAAACTATTAATTTTTTATTTTCTTATTAAACACATGTAAATTTACACACGAATCTTATTGCCTAGCAAGAAAATATAAATATATTAGAGCTTCAGTCCTATGTGAATGCCTCCAAACTTTTCCGAAAAAGTTAAAACACATTCCACTTTGCTTTCTACTTAAATTCTTCAAAGAATGCCTCGGTTTCTTTTAAAAAAATATGGTACTCATTCCTGTTTTCCTTTTTATTAGACACGAAGTATAAGGTATCACTCACTTATTAACTTTCTCATTACAGACAGAAATATTTTTAATTGCGAGACTTACAAACTCATAATCATTTAGTTTTATTTTAAGTATCGTTAATGAAGGTTGTCCGCATTTGTTTTTTTTTTCTTTTCTTTTTTAATCAACTTCAGATTCAATAAAGTTTTAATGTGCCAAAATAGATAAAGGGAAATTAAAAATAAGGTGTTTCGACATAATTGTTAGATAAATTTTTTGTTTGACTTAATTTGTGTTAATGACAAACAAAAAAAAAAAATAATTCTTGTTTAAAAATGAAAAATATTTTTTGTTCTTCAAGAGCATATTTTTTATTTTTTTTGACACTTATGTGTCCTTTTGTAATGCATAATAGAGCCAAGTGATTATTTAGCTATCTCAAGAATAGCTACATTTTCTAGTTTTAGATTTGCTGCTTTTGTAAATTCATCATAAAAACGTTTGATTTTCTTGTTAATTTGTGGCAAGTTTTGTCTTTGAATTTCGAAAAAAATCACTAGTTCTGGTTTTATCACTACTGGGGTTTTGAAATATTTCAATGAATTTCTATTTTAATTTTCAAGTGTGCAAAAATTATAATCTGCATATTGTGCACTCCATGATACAAAACATTCTTAAAATTTAAAAGACACACCCTTGCAACTAAAATACAACAATGCTGAAGAGTTTGGCACCAAGAAAAATTTACATATAAGTGACATTTACACGTGAGTGTACATGATAGTTTTTGCCACAATATAAAACCTACAAGTAGGTACTTTTTGTACTTATATGTGAAAACATATATGGTAAAAAATATCCAAAAAGTTTTCTTTATACAAAAATAGAGAGAAAAAAAATTACAAAATTATAACCAAGAAAACTTTCAAGTATACTAAAGAAACTGTTACTAAACTACAAGTAATAAAATACTTTTGAAAAAATAATAAATTCAAGTTAAAAAATATGTATGAAAAAAATGAAATTTCAGCAAAACAATGACAAAAATATACATATAAAAATTTAATATGAAAATTATGATGACATATGATGCCAACCCTAATATAAAACTATAAAAAACACACATACATTTGCACTTTGTGTTATATTTGCTTATTTTTTAGTAAAAATAATACTAAAAAACAAACTAGAAATAACAAACAGATGAAAAATAATAATAATAAAAATAATAAAAACAAATGATGAGAGTATAAGAAAAAAAAAAAAAAAAAAAAAACAGAAAGTAAGCTTAAATGTATGCTTTGTTATGTTTGCTTTCCTAAAGCCCTAAAAGTATGAAATGTTTTCTTTTGGATGTTTATACTCTCTCTCTCTCTCTCACTCCTTAACTCATACCTACTCATAATATGTTTACTCTTTTCAAATTGTCTTTTTTAATCTTATAAGCTAACATATAAGCAAAAAATAAAAATAGAAGAATTGTATTCATTTATGATTTTTTTTTCATATTTCACTCTCAACCAGCGACAATATTGGTATCTTGTTTTTTTTCTGAGAAATATAAATACAAATTTTTTAGGAAAAAGGGAGCATACGCAGGACATTTGTTGATGTGTATGAGAAAAATTAATTTAAAAGTACTTATTTTAATAAAACTAGGGGAGATTAACCAATTAAAAATTGGATAGGGAAGATGGATGGTTAAATAACAGAATAAAATAATTTCAGACAGGTTGCGACATGGATTAATCCACGCGAGCAATAAGATTTCTAAGGTAATGGTTTGTTTTCATGAATATTTTAAAGAAAGTAAAAAGAGTCAAAAGCAATATTGAGGTTCTTTTTACGGAAAATATTCTATAGCTTAACTCTGAGTAAATAATTTATTTGGGTCACAGATTATGCATAAACCGTACAGAGTAGGAATTGGTGTTTTCCACCAGGAGATATAACTTTTTATTAATTTTTATCACATCAAATGAATTTTGATAAATATTTCAGGATTACCATAGAGATGACTTATCAGCAATTTACGTTTTCTAAAGAAAAATTAGCGTGGGATCTAGATCATGATATGTCCAGCAGGCAACAAGTCCCTGGAATGAATAAAATTTACTCAAAACCAAAAAATTCCTTTAACTAAACTGTCAAATATGATCTGAAGCCATTTATGAAAAGCATACGTATGGAGTTCTAAACTATCTATCTAAACTATTTGGACCCGCACTTATAGATAATGAAACAAAGACCTTTATGGCATTTGGTAGTATAGCAATAAAACTTCTGATAGTTATTCTTTTGGGGATTTATGCTAAGCTCAAATTTGAGCGGGCTGTAAAGTTTATAAATGAATAACAATAATAGTTCAATAATTAGTATTAGAAATATTGATTAACATTTTTAATTTCAGATCACATGACTAGCAATTTTAAACACTACAGGTGATTTTTTGTAGAGACAATTGCCGTTTTACAGGCTCATAAAAATGCCAATTAACCACTTACATTTTTTAAAGATTGTAAATAAATTTTATAAATTTAAAGATAATTCTAAAATGTTATATTTAGGATAACTTTAATGATGAAAGTGAATAAAGATTAAATAAACTACTTTGTTTAAACATCGACCAGAATTCTCCAGATTTCAGGGTAATTATATTTTTGGTAAAAAATCGTTTATATGTCCCATATTTCTTACTATAGATTACACAAAAAATTAATGACCAGGTCAGAGGTCAATGTTTGTAATCTTGGAATTGCTTAATAGTTTATCAATTAAATTTAATTGAATTTTTTTATGAAAATGAATAATTTCACTGTGCGACGAATTTTGGGTCATAAAATATTGCCTCAATGATTCCAACGCGAAATGAAAGTATACCTTCAGATTAATTAAATCTGCAAATGGTTTTTCAAAATTAGTTCGAATTTCGAATTTATGCCTCTTAAATTTCAGATATTTTTGAGCACCTTTTATATTATGTGCGTAAATAAATACAATTTAAATCAGTAAATTTCATTATAACTATCCCTTATTGTTTTATAGAGTATAAAGCTTCTCTTAGATATTATGTAAGATTTTAATTAAATGCCCCTCCCTTTTTAGCCCACTTTTCGTAACAAGAATGTATGCAAAATATGAGTAGTCACATTATTCAACCGACTTAACTAATATTTTGCACCTATATATGAAGTATTATCAAAAATTTTTGATTTTAGGCCATCAAAAAAGACAAATATTCTTTTTTTTTTTTGATGGCGCATTAAAATCCATTTGTACAAATATGAAGTGACTCGAATGCATGTAGAATAAGTTCATGTTAATCATTTCGTGCAGGGGGGCGCAAAAGTAATAGCGGTTTTAAGTTGAATATATAAACATTTTTACAACCTAGAAGTAAAATTCTGGTAAAAATTATGCGTGATATCAAAACCTACTGAGTTATTTAAATAAAATTTATGACATTTTCAATGTTTGATGGTTAGAATTTCCTAGAAAAATTAAAAAAAAATTCATTATACTAAAAATCGTGATTTTTGAAAATTTTGCGAAAAATGCGGATCGAATCTAAGTGTTTCTCCGTATATTATACGAAAATATATTTTATTAGATTTTACTGCAAAAAAATCTTGTTTAATATTATTTTTTATTTTTTGGTGCATAAAATTTTTATTTTTCGAAATTTTTTGATGTGCCCCTACATTTCCGTTAATCATTACAAACTCCAACTATTTATGCCAATTATGGTCAATTTCGTGGTGTCCAAGCGATGTGCCTTAGCAAAAGCTGTTTTGACAAAAGTGTCCTTTTTTAACTCTTAATGACATTTGTCTTAAACTTATGGTCCTAAACAATTATACTTATCGCCGTTCCTATATCTATATATGTACAAATTTCAAATTGTTATATAAAAAGACAAAAACAAAATGGGCAATTTTTGCGTAATTTTAAAATAAAATTGTTTTATTAAATTTATTTTTAATGTTCCCTCAGATTTATTGTGTAAAATAACAAAAACAGTAATCCATGCTATTCCATATAAAACTGTGAATGTGCCTCGCGAAAAATTGACCTTTTTTTAATTGTTCGCTCTTGTTTTCCAAACTTTGAGGCTATCTACTGCGTTGATTATTTCGGGCACATTAACGAGATATAGTTTAAATTACACACAAAAAAACCAAAAAGTTTAGAATATTAAAAAATTTTGTCATAAAAATTTTACTATTCTGTATTAAAAATTTGTTTAAGCAGAAATCATATTACCAAATTTCATGAGAATCGGTCCATAATTGACCATAACTCCCATACAGGAACCCCTCGCGGAATTACTTTTTCGATCATAATTCCTACATACATGATCGTATAAACATAAAATTTTATAAAAGTAAGTGTCATTTATATATTAATCGTCCAGCATAATTTTATAAGGTTTGGTACATAAATGACAATAGCTTCTATATAAGACCCTGTTACGTTTGCGCAAATTCTCAATTGTTAAAGTGACTTAATGTGGCAAAAGTATATATACTTATTTTAAGTATTCTTTGAAAATTTTAAATAATTTTCTTATTAAAAAATGCAAAAAATTAAGTAAATGAAATTTTTATTTTAAATTTTTATTACTTCAGTTTTATATTGTTATTTAATTATTTACCTTGAAATTTTATTTAGTATTTTTTTTTTCTTTTAAATCGCAAAAACTCCTCAAAGATTTAAAGAATTTTTTAGCAGATAGTGTTATTTCATTTTATCTGTTTTTACATAGAATCAATAATTTTTTAAAATATTAATATTCAATTTTCAATTAATCGCCATTTTTCTCAATTTTACCCCTCTGTGTGACCTTAGAGGTCAATTCACCAAAACGTGAAATTTTTTCACACCAAAATTAAATGTGTATCTCGATATGTGAAATGTTGTACCATCTGAAAGAGATACCATATGAAAGAGATTTAATTCATCTACAGCCATTAACTATAACTTTATAACCTTTAACTATAACTCTATAAATATGAACAATAAAAGAGAACTTCATTGAAGAAGTAAAATGTATAGTTAGACATTTCATGAATAAAATTTTGTTTTTATACTCTTCAATTATAGGTCCTAAACGGAGAATAGATTTATTAAAATCCATCATCCATCTATCTGTTGAAATCAAATCTACCAACGCTCCTTACGACATTCGGACATGTATATATCGGTAAATCATTGGAAAATTTTCGTATTTGAAATCAACAATGGCGGTTAACAAATAGCATTTATTTTTTTTATTATTTAAAAAATCTTCCAAATATACAAAAAGAAATAAATAAAATAAAAATGTTTTAATTAAAATTTTTTTGTTAAATTACCAACACAGAAAAAAATCACCAAAATAATTCATTCGATTAAAAATTGTTTAAATTTGCACCTTTCACCAAAATGATTATATCAATTACTAATAACTTAAAAAATAAAAAACACGAACAATTTTTCCAATTAAAAAATTTATTAAGTCAATTAAGTAAATGATTGAGTGAATAAAAAATTTAAATGAGAAAAAATCTACCTGAATATTATAATATTACTTTTATTTTATTTTATCTTATTTTATTTTATTTTATTTTATTTTTGCTTCAATATATTAATTAAATCTTGATAAAAAATTAAACAACAGTGTTAATTGAAAAATATAGGATAATAAGTTTTTCTATGAATATTAAGCGAAAACCCAATCAAAAAAAAAAAAAAAAAAAAAAAATCTAAAAAAACTAGATTTAAATTACACAATTTTCGATTATTGCTAATTGTCTATATTCCGTTAATTTTAATCCTCTTTAAAATTATTGGGAAGTGACGCATGCATGCTCTACATTGGTTGCCGTACCAATGCGGTTTAAATGCGCCTGTAAGTTTAAGTGACTCACTAAGACTCTCACATCTTGCTTATATCTGATTTATTCAGTTTTAACACACTTTTTATTGCCTCAAAATGTTTTAGTTTTTCCAAGTTCATTTTCTGTAATTCTTTAGCTTTATTTGCCAGATCATTCGCCTCCTCATTTTCAATCACTCTGGGCTCCTAAATAATGTGTACTGTACTGGAGAAGTCGTTAATCGCTGGCTTGCTATCTAAAATAGTTCTGGACTTGGTCTTTTCCGATGTCACTGCTCTTATTTTCATTTGGTTATCTGCAAGCTTATACATTCCCTGATCACACGTACCTCCGTTCTTCTACATACAGTTCCAGTCTGGTTGTATACCCTAATTTAGAGCAATATTTGTAGCAACTAGTCCCCACGGGCATCAGAGTTAGGGTTCTGTTGGTCCAGAATTGACAATCAATGTATCAATGATATTTTCGCATTGTGCGTATATCGGTCCAGTTTCTCGATTATGTATTGGTGGTACGATTAGTGGTCCCGGTTGATACATTCTCCAATCGTTTTAAGGAAACTTGCCGCAAGAGCTACTTTATATCGTACTCGAATTTCTATTGGTTGGACAAATAGAATTATTTCTACACCCATCGTTGATTTTATTCTGATCGCACCATTTATTCCAAGGAGCCACTGTCGTTGTGGGATTTTAACCATACTATTGAAAAATAGGTTAGTAGAGATCTAATTATACTACAGTAGAGCCATTGTATCATTTTCGTATTTAGAGCCTATGGCTTTTTTACGTATTGACCAACATGAGTAGGCTTTTTTTGCTGTTTCCTTTGAGCGTTGTCTCCATCTCAATCTTCGATCTAGGATAACACCCAAGTATTGTACCTAGTTGGATATTATAATTTCCTTATCAAAAAACTAAAGGTCATCATAATATGCGACTTCTATTTTTTTTCGGGCTTACGTTCAGTCCTCTTGGACGAGCCTAGTTCAGGTTTAGAGCCTTTTCCGCTCTTCTGCCTAATTGATTTGAATTCTTCCCCTTAGAGGTATGTCGATGTCATCCCCGTATCAGGCTGGTTCAAGTCCTTCACAGGTTAATATCGCTAAGGGACTATGAATTGTGCTAACCTATAGAACAAGTGATATAATGTCTCCCTGTGGCGTACCACGTTGTACATTATCTCTGAGATTTATACCATTATAAACTTTAAAAAATTTATACCATATAAACTGCAATTCATCCGTTTGTTCCTTAGCATGTAATCGATCTATAAGAGTCTTCGAACAACATGAAACTCGTTTAAGGATTGGATAATTGTATTGATTCGTACATTATTGAATGCTTCTTCTTAAAGTTGTGCCGCTCTGAACTAAAACGCTCATTTTAGTGAATTAGTGAAACAAATGATATCACCTTCTTCAATAACTACAAAAAAAAAGATCCATTTTGTTTAACTTTAAGTTTAACACGTTAAGTTACAGCGCATTATTGTCGTATTTTGAAAACAAATTTTATAAGTGCCACTATCATTTTCATGCTGTAAGCATGCATGCTGTAAGCAAACATACTTTGTAGTTGAAGGATTTTTCTATATAGTTAGTGACTTCGTGTAGAGCCGTTTCTACTAAATTTCCTTTGATGCATTTATGCTTTCAGCGTTTTATCTGGTATCCTGCTTTTCACTATGTTATCCACAAACCGATCCATGGTTTTAAGCATAGAAAAAGTTAGGCTAATTGCAAATCCTTTGGAGTACCATAACTACCCTTGCCAGATATAGATATATAAACTACCCTTGCTTCCTACTAACTTTTCGGTGTATATGCGTGTGTAAAGCATGCGTTATAAATACCGACAAGATGAGTCTTTAAGAACTGATTTTCTTTAATGTTAGTTAAATTACGTAAATTACATGGTACTACAAAGTAAAAAAAGTTTAACACACTTGTAATGTAACATACTGTAGTTTATAGGTTTAAATGAGTATATTATTACATCCTTTTTGGAATTTTCAATATACCCCAAAATCGGGAAGTTATTTTCAAAAAACCGATTTCTCGGACCTCGCAGATTTAAAAATTTTTATCTCGAATATATCCTATCCAATTAAAGTTTTTCAAACGGCATTAGAAACAAATGATTTTACTCTTTTTCAAAAATATATACACATTTTCACTGATAGCAATACTTACACAGTGCACAATCTCAATTTTTATTTTTTATTCTTATTTTTTAAAATGCTCAGCTATTTTTGATCCACACTTTATTTGAAAATATATTTTTTTTTTATTTTTACATAGTAATACATTTTATTAGGAGTAGAATGAGCTATCATTTGATAAAATCGGATTAAAATTTTTGGAACATATGATTTTTTTTTTCGAAGTTGTAAAACTTATAAAATTCTGTTTGTTTAGGTGTATTTTGTTGTTATCATATTTATGATGCAAAATAATGGCAACAAAAAAATATACGTCAAATAACAGGATTTTATGAGTTTTACTACTTTGAAAAAAATCTTATATTCTACAACTCTCATCTGATTTTATCAAGCGATAGCTCATTTTATTCCTTCTTAATTATAGTAACTGGAAAAAATAATTTTGGTCTTTAATATCTTACACAGTTTTACTATATAAACGTGTATATATTTTTTAAAAAGGGTAAGAATGTCTTTTCTTTCTGATGCAGTAAAAAAAACTTAAATTGTTTAAAAGATACACGAAATAATAAGATTTCAAATCCACAAAGTCCGAAAAATCGTTTTTCTTTTTTTGATATAACTCCTGATTTTGCGGATATATCGGAAATTCTAAAAACGGTATAATAATCTATTCACCCATAACTACATACTGCACTATGGTATATTCCAAGTGTTTTTTCTCTGTAGCACCATGTAACATTAATATTAAAAGATTAATACGAAGATTTAACCCTATAATATAATTAGGACTTGAAATATTTAATTCCTTTTTCGTAGTAACTTTTAAATTTAAATTTCAACTGAATAAAATTATTACTTTTGAATTTATATTCTTAAAAATCTAAAATATTGAATACGACCTCTTCCATGGTCATATATAATCCAAGTTTTGTTATAAACTTTAAAAAATTTCTATATGAAAATCAAATATGTATACTCAAATCAAAAGTCTCTGAAGGATCCCTAAACTTTCGTAGCCTTCCTTTAAATTTTGTGAAGTATGTAAGCAACAAACTGTGGCATATGAATCCTAAGGACTTTATCACAAAAGCGACAACACAAATGGTAGGAGAAGCAAATAGAAAATTGTCATCCACCAACTCCCTACAAAAAAAAAAAAAAATTGTGGTGGAAACCAAAAAGGGAATGTGTTATAGAATATAATGCTACAACATCCCAACAAGGGCGTTTATAGTAAAAATATTATTATAGTATTTGCTTTTTTAGTTAAACTTAAAAAAAACAAAAATGAAAAATAAACAAATTGCAAAAAAAGAAAGTAAAATTTTTTATTTTTTTCACTTTCCATACTCACTATTTATTTGCGTTTTTTTATTTAAGAGGGCGAATGAAATGAAACTTTTTTTCTGCAATCTTTTTCCCAACAATTGTGCTGCGAATATGTAGGAACATGTGAAAGAGTGTGGTGTATTTGTAGGATATTGTTGCACAATCAACAAAAACAACAACAGTATAAAGGATACTACTTGCGAACTCAGTGTAATTTAGAATGTATGTGTATTTGTGTGAGTATTTGTTAGTGTAGGTGCAAGTGTGTTTGCATAATAAAAAGTTCAACGACATTTTAAGTAGTGTGATGAAGAGTGGCATAAACTTGTTGTTGGTGTTGTTTCTGTTGCTGCTGCTGATACTGCTTTTGTTAGTGTTTGCTAAGGTTTTTATAACTTTACTTGCTAGAGCTGCAGCAACTGATGTTGTTGTTTTTATTTGCTGTTATGATTTTAACATAAATATAAAAAATTGTAGCTGTTGTACTTGCATATAAAAGTCGTATAATTATACGTACCCTTGCAAAATAGGGGAGAAAAAAAAAAACATTGTGTTTAAGGACCTTCTTGATTTTTTTTCTTTTATTTCACAATTCTTCTTTCAGCATGGAAATGTAAAAAAAATAAAGTGGAAACTTAATGCAGTTTTATTTTTCTCAATTTCTTGCCCCTTCTTATTCTTGCTGTAATTAATTTAAATAATTGTTTGTTGCTGTTGTAGTAGTTTTGCTGCAAATCATACAAACATAGTACGAGAATGAAATTGAAATTTAAGATTTTTAACCTTAATGACTGATGGGGAATGTGATACATTTTAAGTTGAGTTACTTTTCTTTATATAATACTGCTTTTTTTAAGTGGAATTAAAGTAGTAGCAATTGTAAGGATTTGTACCTATAATTAAGGTGTATATTAAGGTTCTTTATACAGGGGCCTAATAATTTATATCAAATTGTTTTTGTGCAGGATGTTGTCTTAACACATGAGTAGTTGGTTTTCCTTAAGTTTATTAAGTTTTAGGAATTTTTGTTGTAGAATTGAACCACAACTGAACTACAGCTGAATTGAAAGTGAACTAGAACTGAACTATAACTGAACTAGAATTGAACTAGAACTGAAATAGAACTGAACTAAAACTGAACTACAATTGAACAAAAACTGAAATAGAACTGAACTAGAGTTGAAATAGAGATGAAATAGAATTGAACAGGTACTAAACTAGAACTGAACCAGAACTAAATTAGAACTCAACTAGAACTGAATTATAACTGAACTGGAATTGAACTAGAACTGAACTGGAACTGAACTAGAACTCAATAACTTTTTCTTGAATCTTGTTTTGCATTTTGTGATAAATATTCTGGTACTGACCTTTGGTACTAATATTTTAAATGATGCAGGTTTATAAGGAAACGTATTTGCCAGTCAATAAATTTGCGAAGGATTTTCTTCCACCACTTAGATATAATATAATAGATATAAAAAGAATGTTTTCATTGATGTCAGAAAGTTCAATTACCAAAATGATCACGGATATGATAATATTCATACCATTGCGAATTAACAGCACCAAGTGAATTGTAATTTTTTTTTTTTTGGAAAGTTGTAATAATATTACGGAAATTGAATTTTCATCGTAAGAGGAAGGGTTCCAAAAAAAACAACGCAACAAATGAACCTTAAAGAATTCAATTTATGAAGCGATTTATACTAAAACATAAATGTGACAGTTGTTTGCAAGTTATCTTAACTTCTTAGTATATAAAGACATTTGAAAGAAATTTTAAGAAGAAAAATAGCCTGAAAACTGCGGCTTTATTTCAAGTTTATTCGTTTCGAAAAATACGTATAAGGTAGCATTTTCTTATTGATCATTCGTGGACTTTACTGTCTTTTTATTTTATTAATAAAACAAAAATGCTTTCTTCATATTTCCAATCATTTAAAAAAAATCATCCTCTGTTATATAAAACATACTTTAAAATTTTATAAATATAAATTACGTGCTTAAACAGAACCACATACGTGCATATACATATAAACTTTTAGTTTAACTTTTCCTTTAAAATTCTCACAATAAGCCTTTTAACTTTATAATATAAAAGCATATTTTATATGTTTAATATTGAATTTTTTGTATTGCCTACCTTAAGGCTCATTGTCCAAACGTGCGGCAGTTTTATACATTTCATTCATGAATTTTCGTTCATACATATTTCGTATACAAAGTGAATGCATAAATATTTTATTTGTTACGAAAAAATGATTGCAACATAATCATTGCTCTAAAGAGGAGAAAGAGAGAGAATATGGCCTGAATTCGTACAAAAGCCCACTTTCCTCCTACCAAAATGGAATGAATAAAAAGCTGTATAATACTTTTAACCCATTAAAGGTTGTAGTAGAAAGAAAAAAAGAAACCACCAGCTGTATTGATGTCAATAATGGGAAATAACGTGGTGAAAACCAAGCTGACAACAAACCAATAATTGGGTTGAAATATATAGAAAAAAACACGTAAACAAAGTTTAATTTCATGCCGCCACCCGCTCTCTCATACACACTCATTTATTATCATAAATAATGCGTTGAAGACAACGCCATGAAAGCAGGGGTATAACAGGATATGACAGGGTATAGGTATTGGTTTATGTAAACTCCCTCTCCTACATATAAAAATTATTTAAAGCTGCTTGTTATTTTATTAAAAGCCTGACGAAAAAAAAAAAACTTTTTATAAGTCTACCGGTGGTATTGAGGGTGTATACAAGTTGTTGTTTAAGTTTTAAAAACAAAAACGAAAGAACGTAAAAGAAAAACACAACGAGATTCATTAAAGTAATTTCCTGTAAATAACGTGACTCTGTTAACACAATATAATACATGGATACCTACATTTATATTTATATATATACACATCTACATATGTATATAATAATAAATATTTATGTAAATATGTAGGGGTATTTTTCAATAATTATTTATGCAATATTTATATTAAAACAATTTTCATATTGTTTAATATTTATGTCCGTCCGTCAGTCAGTCTGCTTGTCTTTTTTTAGCCATTCAAATATATTTCTTTACGCTCGTCATTGTTTTATGACACAAGAAAATAAATAGCAGACTGACTGGCTCGTTTGTAGACTGACGTTTTAACCAGGAAAACCCACAATCATGGTGGCTTTTTATATCAATGTCATAACCAATACTGCAACTTGTAATTTGGTTTTATGATAACAACTGCCACGAAAATGTTGATTTTTTATAAAAAAAACTTTTATTTTATTTATTAGAAATAAAAGAAAACTTAAAAAAAGGAGTTTTATAGAACAAAAGGAAACTTTTATTGAAAATAAACTATAAAATTTAATAAGTATTTAATATTAATTTAATATTTTATACATTTTTAAAAGCCTCCCTTTTTTATATTTTGTTGTTTGTTAAGTGATTGCTATTTTTTAGTCAATTTAAATGTTTAATTAATGTCTATATTTACCGTTAATTCATTTGTTTACTTTAATTTAACAAAATCAGGAAAACAAAAACTTAATTAAGTTTTTTCTCACACTCACACTCTACGACATTTATGTTAAACAAATCACTTAATTGCATTTGAAAATATTTACACAAATACATAAATAAAAATGCAGTTCAAAGTTTTTTATTCCTTTTTTTCTTTTTTTACATTTTTGCCTTCTTGTGTAAATTTATTTAACAACTAAAAACAACAAAATGATTTAATTTAAATATTTTATTTGTGTTTTGGATGCATTTGATGTTGGTGTTGTTTTCAGTCAATTAAAGTGTGAATAAAAAGTTGTTTTAATTTCGAACACAAGTTTATTTTGTTCTTGCTTTTTTTTTTGTTTTATATTTTTGTTCAAGTGTCGAAAGTAAAAAAAAGACACTTGAAACACCATAAGCGTTGATGCTAAAGAATTTATGAAATGCACTTAAATCTAATACAGATGACTTCAGAAGGCAGTTTTAAAGCAATTTTTTAATGTGAGATTTTGTGGATGATTTTTTTTTTTATTTAGGGCTACATTTTACTATAGAAATACACTTTCAAATTTTTACTAGAAAGTTCGATAACTTAAGGCAACATTTTGCTAGAAAGGTGCTCTGAATAAGGCCAGTTTTGTATTGAGACAAAGCAAACTTGTATTAGAAAATGTGGAGAATAATGGCAACATGGCGAAGTCTCATGGAAATTTTCTACTAGAAAAAAATTACCAAAATTAGAGTAATTTTTACTAGAAAAATGCGCAGGCAGAAAATATCTTTCTACTTGAAAAAGGGTAACATTATACTAAAAAAAGGGACTATTGTGTAAGAAAAAATGCCTGATTAAACGGGCAATATTATTACAAAAAGTGCGCTTTCTCAGGGAAAATTTTTACTAGAAAGTCTTTTCAACTCAAAATAATATACTGCTAGAAAAGTGTTCAGAGTTAGGTGTGTTTTCTATAAGAAAAATTTCTCCAGAGTAAACTTTTGCTAAAAAAGGAAAAATTTCCAAAATCATGGTAAATTCTACCAAAAATCCTTATTTCAAAATACGCGGGCAGAAGGCAAAGGGTATTATTTTGTAAAAAAAAATCCCGATACTAAAAAACGTTAATCAAACTCTAGGCAATATTTTTACTGCTAAAATGTCCAGATGCTGGGGTAACTTTTACTAGATTATACTGGGAATTTTTTCCAGGTTCATAGCGAGTTTCAGCATTCAGACTTAGTTAAAATTTTTACTGAAAAACATTTTTAAGAATAAGCAAATATTTACAAAAATGTTATAACCTTGGATTGCTTTTTATTGAAAACATTGACTTGATTTAAAACAATTTTTTACTAAAAATAGTACTCAGACTCAAAGCAAATTTAAAAAAATAATGTCCTATAACTTAAGACAAATTTTAACTAGAAATTCTCAAAAAGTGAAAAAAATTAGGCTAAACTTTTACAGGGAAAAATGTCAGATTTAAGGCAATTTTTTATAAAAAAGATATTCACTCAAGACAAAATTTTGACAGTAAAAGTGTTCAGACTAGGCTTAAATTTTATCCAGTAAAATTGTCCAGAATAAGCAAAGTTTTACTGTAAAAGATATCAAAACTCTGAGCAGCTTTATATTTTAAATAGTACACTAATTCAAGACAAGTTTTTACTAAAAAAAAGTGCTCTGACTCAAGACAATTTTTAACTAGAAAAAGTGACAAAACTAATGAAAACTTTTCACTAAGAGAAAAAAAAAACATTCAGACGAAAGCTAACTTTTTACCAAAAAAAGCAAAAATTGACTAGAAAAGATATCATTATCATTTCATTTAGAATAGTACACAGAAAAAATAGTACACTAGAATCAGGTTTCAGAATTATTTTTACTAGAAAAAGTGTAAATTTTTATCACAATAAGTATAGGTGTAAGATTTTTGGTAGCAAAAGTACATTGAATAAGGGCAACTCTTTTCTGGAAAAAATAATGCTACTCAGAACAAATTTCTACTATAAACTGTGAGAAATTTTTTATTCGAAATAGTGCAAAAGCTAACATAAATGCCTTTAGTAAGGACACTCACATATTTCTATATTAGTCTAAAGTGACTCCTTTGCACTTCAAACTTAATAAAGATTTCTCCTTCTCGATAGGTGGCATATTAATGAATACATTATATAATATTTTCATTGTATTTAAAACAAAAAATAAATTTGAATAAAATATAGGATTTAATTTTTCTACTTTACTTTCGGTTTGACATTTTTCATACTTTTTTCTTAGTTCTTTCTTTACATCCAACAGTTTATTTATGATCAACCTAATTTTTCCTACTAAGAAAAGCACAAGAAACTACAACAAGTACCCAGGAACTTAGTTGCGTGTTTAATAAATTTTCTTTTTGGAAAAGGAAAACTTAATAAAAATCCTTATTTAATAGTTATAAACTACCAGCTCAAAATATTTTTTAGTTTGCTTCAAAGTGTATAAAATACTATTTAAAAAATTAAAAATTAAGTTAATAAATTTTCATCTAACACACAATAAACTAAATAGTTAAAGTAACGCTTTCTTTTATAAATAAAAAAATACAAAATATTTAATTTTTCATTTTTTTAAACAAATGAAAAATTTGTTTAAATTTTTATTTCACATACAAACATAAAAATATTTAATGAATTTTCATGTGACTTGTTATTTACTTTGACACATGACATTTGTTGTTTGCTTAGGGAAAAAGTAAAATGACAAGCGAAAAAAGCTGTAGCTATGAGATTGGGGGAGCAAAAAAACAAATGGAATTTCTTAGCATAACGCCCTCTTAATATAAACCACCCAAATCTAGCACGAGTTATTTACATTTTTTGAAACAAGAATATTAAAGAAAAAACGTCAAGAATGAAATAATAAATTAGCGCCTTAAGCGTAAAACGCGTCATTTCAATGCAATTCAACAGTGGCACTCAATTTAAAACCAAACATTGATATGCAATCACACATTCTCAAGTGACATAAATAGAAATATTTAAAACGCTTAATTTTACACGCTGGACTTTAAACAAAAAGTTAATGTAGCTTAGATTTGCAGCAAATTCTTCAGATCAAAATTTACTTACAATTAAATAAATAAAAAATTCGGAGCAACTTTTTACTATAAAAATTGTACTGAGACAGGGCAACTTTTTACCGGAAAATTACACTGAGACAGGGCAACTTCTTACTAGAAAAAATCACCGAGGCAGGACACCTTTTTACTAGAAAAAATGCAGTTACTCAGGACAATTTTTTGCTAAAAAAAGTATACTGCGACAGAGCAATTTTTTACTATAAAAAGTGCATTGAAACGTGGCAACTTCTTGCTAGAAAGAGTTAATTGAGACAGAGCAATTTTGTGCATTGAGACAGGGTAACATTTACTAATCTTTTTACTAGAAAAGTATCACTGAGACAGCAAAACTTTTAATAGTAAAAGTGCACTGAATCACAGAATATTTTAAAGAAATGCGTGGATTCTAATCAACTTTTCGCTTACAAAATTTCTACACAAATTCCATTACAAATAGTATCAGAGATTAAAAGGAGAAGACTTAATTCTTTAAGACATTTATCATTTTTATTAAATTCTTTAACAAAAAATTTTAACCAAATTAAACAGTCCCAAGAAGTTTGCGTGGGATATAACAATATTCCCTCGTATTTTGAAACTCCTCTACTGCAGCTACTTGTGGCAGAAGAATACACTACACACTCGCCCTTTAACATACAGGAAAGAAAAGAGAAAAAAGATTGTGTTTTTCTTTGGTGTTTTAGCAGCAAAAAGTCATAAAGACATATTCTTAGCGTAAGAGTTGATTCTATTTGTAGAAGTTAATTAATTGCAAAACAAATGTGTCTTAAAAATGTTTTTAAATCATCTATCACAAATGAAATTGGTTTTTCTTTTTGGAAAATTTATCAATATATACATATGTGTTTTTGTTGGCTTCATTCTTCAAGGTTAAATGAAAAGAAATATTAATGAAATTTAAAGCAAGCAAATGAAAAAAAAAAAATCATTTGAGGGATTAAATTGTTAATGAAAATTTAAAATGAATTGATATGAAAACGAATTGAAAGAAACTTGATACATAACAGATACAAACGTACATATTAAAATCATTTTTAAAAATTAATAATTTATTAAATTTTATTATCCGTTGTCTTTAATTTATAGTTTTAAATTTTTGATTTTTCAAATTAAATAATATTTTTTGTTTTTTAATATTAAAGCTTTTTCATGAATCATATCCTTGCTTGAAAATCAATTTTTATCTGCAATTTTCTTTTATAATTGAAGTTTCCTTTTTTTCTGCAAATATATGAAATATTTAATTTTTACTCCTTGTCCTCTACCTCCCATTTTTTCTCTTGAGTTTCTTCTAGCCTCTTTATTGTTTTTATTTTTTGCTGAACATGGTCAACGTAGAAAATAAACCAAATTGTACAACTTAATTTCTCCTCATCATTTTCATTTCCGGTCAAAAACATTTAGATGATGTTGATGTTGCGTGTTTCACGCAAATCTACTCCAAAACATAAACTGGAGAATACAAGACACCACACAATCAACCAAAAAGCTTCATATAGACATATAAAATAATTTCAAAAAAGAATCCATTTATAAGAAATAAATACTCGTAATGTTGTTTTTACACCAAAAACCCAACCCAAAATCTATGCCAATTCAATCCATATATACAATCAACCACTGCTATTTTTCTATCTAAATAAAAAAATGTATTTAACAGGGGAAAACTGTGATTTATAGAAAAAAAAGAAAAAGAAAAACAAAAAAGCTATCAGCAAACCAAAAAAATACGTAAAATTCATGCCAGCAAAATGAATGAAATACAAAAATAGTTTTTTTTCTATGGACAAACATTTAAGGCAAAATAAGTTGGTATAGAATAAAAGAAAAAATCCTCAGGTGTTTGATATTTAACATTTTTTCCCTAAAACACATTTCTGACTCCAATGAATGTAAAGTGGAGGTCATGTTGGTATGGTCAAAAAGGACTATTAGGAGGTCCCATTATTTAATATCTTATGATGATTCAGATCACGTTTTGACTAGAAAAAGTGTTAAGACTCAAAGTAACTTTTTGCTACAAAGAATTGAAAAACTCTGAGAAAGTTTTTACCAGAAAAAGTTGCTGGACTCTGAGCAACTGTTTACTAGAAAAAGTTGTTAGATTCTGAGCGACTTTTTACTAGAGAAAGTTGTCACATTGTGAGCAACATTTTACTAGAAAAAGTTGTCATATTCTGAGCAACTTTTTACCAGAAAAAGTTGTAACATTCTGAGCAACGTTTTGCTAGAAAAATTTTTCACATTCTGAGAAAATGGTCAGATTTTAAGCAATTTTTTACTACAATAGGTTGCCAGATTCTTATTAGCTTTTTACTAGAAAAAGCTGTCAGATTCTGAGCAACTTTCTGCTAGGAAAAGTTGTTAGTTTTTGAGCAATTTCTTACCAGAAAAAGTTGTAAGATTCTGAGCAACTTTCAAAAAAAATTGCCATATTCTGAACAGCCGTCTACTAGAAAAATTTGCCAGATTTTGAGCAACTTTGTTAGAAAATGTTGTTAGTCTCTGAGCAACTTTCTTGTCAGACTCTAAACAAATTTTAAGTACAAAGAGTTGTCAGGTTCTGAGCAACTTTTTACTAGAAAAAATTGTGAGATTCTAAGCAACTTTTCAGTGGAAAAACTTTCATACTCTGAGCATCTTTTTACTAAACAAATTTTTCAGATTGGGAAACTTTTTACTAGAAAAAGTTGTCAAACTCTGACTTACTTATTACTAGAAAAAGTTATTATACTCTGAACAACTTTGTACAGGATAAATTTTTACTAGACTCAGACTCAGAGCATGATAGAAGAACATGATAGACTCTGAGCAACTTTTTACTATTTAGAAAGTGCAACGAGCTCTGGTTACTGGCAGTTTACTTTACCGATTCGTAGTAATATATGAAATCTTGGCTCATTTTGAACTTTTTTCTTTTAGGGATTCCCTATTAATATATGAATTTCATTTCTTTCTATGTATTTGTGTCGAATAATTGTGTATGTTTAGAATAAGTGTTAGCAATAGTTGTTCACAGTAGAAGCAAGAACAAAAAATGATATTAAACAACCACTTACAATTAAAAAAAAAAAAACACATAAAGAAATAAATCGTTGAAATGTGTTAAAAGCACGAGAATTGAATAAATCAGTTTTTTCTTCTCTACCCTATTTCCAATTCTAACATATAAAAAAACTACATCCTAACTACTACTAAAATGAAAATTACCTTAAACGTTTTTTGACACCGTGGTTATCATTATGAAATTATGAATTTAGGAAATATTTTACCAGAAAAAATCTACATTACTTTTTCTTGTTGGTTTTTATTTTCAGTACCACGCACCATTTATGTGTAAAATTATGGTAACAATATTTCAAATTGTTATTCTTTTTTTTGTGGGTTTTTTTTAACTTAAAATTGTAGTAGTTTTATTTAATTTGTTTAGCACATGTCGTTTCTTGGTTTCGTCATAATTTCTTTTTATTACATTTAACGTGTATTATTGTTATATAATTATAATTTGTAGTTAGATGTATTTTTATTATTAATTATAATAGGGCGTTATTAGAGGAGAATTTTATTAGAGAGCATTATAGGTAAGAGGAGATTATTGAACTTAATCTCTTTATTAAAAAAAAAAAAAAATTCGTCATCTTACCAATAAAAATAAAAATTTTACTTTTGTCGGATTTCTTCGGCCTATAGTACATGACTATAGTTTTGTCAATAATCTTAACTATATTCTTGGCTATAGTCTTAACACATAAGTGAAGACTATTTCTATATTCTTCACTCAGTAGTTCCTTAATTTATCTAAGAGTATTATTAATTAATTTTTTTATCAAAAATGTTAATATATATTTTTTATTTTTCAATTTATATTAAATTATAATCTTTAAAGCGAACTGCTTCCATTTTAATTTCGCAACATGTCATTTATGTCACTTAAAAATAAAACTGAACAAAATTGCTAAATATTTTTTCCTTGTATTGATTTTAAATTAAATTATAATTTATTATTCCTACAATTTCGTAATATCTATAAAATACAAAATAAACAACCATAAACATATTTTTTATTTTTTTGGTTGCTCAAGAAAAATAGTATAAGGTACCAGCATACAAAAATACCAATCAACCAGTAAATAAATATGAAAAGAAAAATCATTTTTCATTTTTATAATCTTGATGATAATTTTTGGCATCTGCATAAATTACTAAAAACGAACGAACGAATGAAAAAAATGAATGAATGAACGTATGAATGCAAGAGTAGTCATAAGTAAACGTATAGTAAAAAATGAAATAAATGTTGCTGGCAACCTTGGTGTAGCAAATGTTTTTTTTTATTGTTTGTAAACATATATTCCTTCCTAAAAAGTATTGAAATGAAAAAATAAAAAAATAAAAAAATACTAAACAGAAATAAATAATTCCTTTCAATACAGCTTCCAGCGATAAGCTGTCATTCAAACAAAATATTTTTCTTTTTTACCAATTCCAACTTTTTTTAATGGCATCCAACCTTTTATTGAAAGACTATTTTTTAAATCATTTATCTTTTTTTCTAGATAAATTTTAATATTTTCCCATATTTGTATTTACATATTTTATATATTTTTTTATTAAATGGCATATTACTTAAAACATTAACTTAAAAAATCTATTTAAACGAATTATAAAGAAATAATTATAAAAATAGAGTACAGGAGTAAAATTAACAACCAACCATCATAAGTTAAGTTTCCAGGCCCTAAAATTATTTTGTAATACAAACTAATTGCTTTAACATGAAAATAATTAATAAAAATTAGCAAAACAGAAAAAAAATCAATTAAGCTTAAAAAAACTAAAGCAATTGCTTGGAAAGTATGTCAATAGTCTAGGCTACTATAAACCAGACTTTAATATTAACTATAGTTTTCAGCATACTTTTGATTGTAGTATTAGAAACTATAGTCTTGGCTGTTTTTTGGACTATAGTTTTAAATATATTTTTAAGTTTAGTATTGAATATAATTTTAACAAAAGTCTTGTCTATGTTATTTACTATACTCTGAAGGAAAAATACCATTAAAAATCCACTGCATTTGTGGTCACATTGGTAATTAACAAATTTAATAGAATGCATAATGCAATTTAATAATTTGGTTTCAACTTGCACAACGCTGCACCGTTTCACATTTGTCCAAAAAGAACGAAAAAAATACGAAAATATAAACTTATTAACGGAAGTATTTTTTTCGCATTTGCTAGCAACTATATCGCATATTATGGAAAAACACTTAGAATATTGGAAAGTGGGAATTATGGATTTTCAAACTTGCTACTTTCAAAAATATTTTAATTTTATTTACAATTTTTGTGAAGAAGTATGTTAACTTCAACTGTTATGTAATAATAAATGCATCCAAATTATTCTACCATAATTTGTTAGGTTAAAAATAAATATTGAAACTACTTTTTTATTTAAAATAAATTCTAATAAAAAAAGGAAATATTTCTTATTGGAAATTTTAATTTTAATGTAGTAGAACTGGAAAGTTCCAACGAGTTCCGATTTAAAAATATGATTGGTATATAAAAAACATCCAAAATATTATACTTGACATTTTGCGATCATATAAAATATCAGAAAAAGGTACGATATTAAGCTATAGGCTAAACTTTTTTTTTTTAAATATTACACTAAGATTGGTGTAACTAGATTTTGTCATGCCTACCTTTAAAGTATTCTTTATTATAATAAAAATTGTAAAAGTATGTCCAAAATTCATACTAAAGAATATTTTTTTCAACATGGGAGTGGTAGTTATCTTATCCTTAACAGAATATAAAATTTCAGTCCAATATCTCCAAAACTAGATTTTTTTCGTTCCAAACTTCCAAATGTGACACTGTGTGCAGTGTAGAATTTGAATTCATATGGGTCAGATATTGCAGGGGCTCCAACAAGAACTTGCTTTGCGATCCCCTTTTAACAATCTAATGGAAGCGCGACCCACTAAAACTTTTAGTTTAAAATTTTGAATTTTTTTTTAGTTCAAAAATTTTATAAAATCTTATGTAAAAATAAAATAATTAAAAAATATTATTATTATCTTTAATATTAAGAAACAAAAGATCGATTCTTTCTTTTGATGGACAATGGAGCCCAAAAGAAAGTTTCACATAAAAATGTTTTTTCGCCCTTTGGAGCTAACAAACAGATAAATTTTGCTATATTTCAACTAAAATGTTATTTCAAAATAATAAGTTACTTATTAAGACGTTTAAGCAAACATTTTTTTTATAGCCTGCAAACTTCTCGGCGAAATAAAAGTTTTGAGCACTCAGCTCATATCGTTAGTTTCTTCAAATTTATCTTATTAGTTATTTTCTATTGCCTTTATCAAGCATAATATTTTCAATCGAAGCAAAGCACGGGTTCCTTCATCAGTTTTTCTTGCAGCTACTGCTAGTTGATTCTTCAAAGAACTCATTTAGGAAAAAAATACTTTAAGTTTTGTCTTCAATTTCGGGATATTTTGTATAAAGAAGTCTTTCCATTTTGAAATAAATAGTTTCAGGCTTTCATAAGAATTTTTATTTAAAATTCTAAACAATATTTAAATTATGTGTTCAAGTGTATCTTAGCACACCAGAGAATGTGGATTTCTCTATTGTTAATTTTGATAGTTACCTTAAACTGGCTGTTCAACATTCCATCATAACTTCCAAAAAAATCAAAAATAATAAAATACATTCTACAGCTTGACAATTGAATAGATCCCCTCAACTTAAGAAAGAGTGCACAAAAATACTAAGAAAGTTACTGCAATCACAGAAAACGGCTTATTTCGAAAATTATCTTAGGGACTTTGATGCAACTCCACAATCAGACTATTCATTATGGCGTGTAGCTAGAAATCTCAATAGACCAGTTGTCTCTAAGCAACCACTAAGAAATTTGAATGGAAGTTGATATTGAAAAATTATATCTCAAGATATAACAGCCGAACTACCGCCTGTTAATGTTAGAGTAGCTATTCCCCTAAGATTTGAGTTTAGAGAAATTGAAAAGTCTATTTATTTAAACACCAAGATGGCTCCCGGTATTGATAAGATCAGTAACAAAATGCTTTTGGAGCTACCTCGCTCAGGAAAGAAAATTATTCTTTTTATTTTTAATGCTATTTTACGCCTTGAACACTACCCTCAAGAATGGAAGGTTTCCTTAGTCATCATGATATCAAGCCAGGAAAAGATCATATAAAAGTTGAGTCATATAAGTCTATAAGCTTATTACCTAATATAGCAAAGCTTTTTGAGAAACTATTAGTGTCAAAATTCACAACGATTTTAAATGAAAATAGATCTATTCCAAACCATCAATTCCGTTTTAGAAGAAAACACAACACAATTAAACAAACTCATAGAATAGTAAATGTTATAAGAAAAGCCTTTGAAGAAAAAAAATATTCCTCAGCACTCTTCATCAATGTTTCACAATCTTTTGATAAAGTCTGGCATGAAGGTTTAATACACAAATTGAAGCTAAACTTACCAGCAAATACACACAAACTATTAGAAAGCTACTTAGTCGGTCGTAAATTTATTATTAAAGAAAGCGAATTTTTAAGTCCTCCTCAGCCAATTGACGCTGGAGTCCCACAAGGCAGCATCCTGGGCCCTCTATTATACTTAAAATATACTTCGGACATGCTAACAAACAACTGCACTCAAACTTCAACATTTGCTGATGATACAGCTTTACTAAGCGTACACGAAAACCATCTTGAAGCATTTCGTTACTTACAGGATCATATATTTGAACTGGTAAAATGGTTAAAACAATGGAGGATAAAGGTCAATGACTAAATGCGTACATATAACATTCACTTTGCGTCGGGAAACGTGCTGCCATATTAAAATCAATAATCAAACAATACCTCTACACTCGCATGTGAAATACCTCGGTATACATCTGGATCGGCTTTTAACGTGGAAATGGCATACAGAAGCAAAAATAACTCAAATGAAACTAAAAGCAATTTAAATTAAATGGCTTATTGGAAGAAATTAAGTTCTTATTCTCGATTGCAAACTTCGACTTTACAACTCTATCTTAAAGCCAATCTGGTGCTACGGTATTCAGTTATGGGGCACCGCCTCGGTATCTAATATCGAAAAAATTCAAAGGCGCCAAAATAAAATCCTACGAATAATCACAGCTGCCTCCTGGTGTATTAAAAACTCTAATATACATTAGTATCTCTGCCTTTAGTTAAATCTATGATTACAAAATATGCAGTAAAATATTTAACTTGAACTGCACCCAAATCCACTAGCTTGAAATATTCTAAATTATGGCGGCCACACTCGATTAAGGATAGAGACACTGCATCAATCACTCAATCAGATGAACGATAAACACCTACATATGTGAACAGAAATCGTGATGACGAATTTTTTTTCTCTGGCACCGGCAGGACATAAAATAAAGTATTAGGATAATATTTGATTAATTATTGTTAGTTCATATCTAATATATGAAGATTCAATAAATAAAAAAAAGTGTATCTATAATGGTCTCTTCGCAACCCTTCGCGAATATCTTTACGGACCCCTATTTGACAACCGTCGGTACTGAATGGTATCATTTTCAATATGCATGTGGTCGCTTTCTCTTGGTGTAGTCTTGAATATTTTTTTTAAATTATTTTTGTCTATAATTTATTCTATAGTCTTGACTATAGTCTTGTTTAAAGTATAGTCTATAGTCTTGATTACAGCATTGACTATAGTATTGAATATAATTTCGACAATAGTCTTGCTTATAGACTTTACTGTATTCTTGACTATATCCTTGCTTATAATATATACAATAGGCTACTCTAGGAGTAATCTTGACTATAGTCTAACAGATTTGACTATAGTCTAATCAGTTTTTACAATTTTTACTACGGTCTTGAATATAGTCTTTATTCATGACTATATACCATAGTCTTTACTACATTCTATAACTTTTTCTATATTCGATAGTTTTGACTGTAGTCTATAGTATTGACTATAGTCTACAATGTTATCTAAAGCCTATAGTCTTGACTACAGTATCAAATATAATTTAGTCTATAGTCTATATTCAAGTCTAGTGTATAGTCTTGACTATAATCTCATCCATAGTCTTGACTATAGTCTTTAGTCTTGATTTTATTTTAGTCTGTAGTCTAAACTATAGCATATAGTCTTTACTACAGTCCATGTTCTTAACTATAGTCTATTGTCTTGACTAATGATTATGATCTTGACTATAATCTCGTCTATAATCCTGACTATAATCTAGTCTATAATTTTGACCTTAGTATGGTCCATAGTTATTATTATATACTAATGCATAGTCTTTACTATTGTCTAGTCTGCTATATTGTCCGTAGTCCTGTTTATAACATTTACTGCAGCCTAGTTTATAGTCTCTATCATTGATTGAGTTATAGTCGATACTACAGTCTGGTCCATTATATTGGCTACAGTCTAGTCTATATTCTTTACCGCAGCCTAGTTTATAGTCCTGACTATAATATTAACTTTAGTTCAGTGTAAAGTCATGACTTTATTCTAGCGTCTAATCTGGACTATGTTTTATGTTTTTTAATGCTAGTACTTGTCTAATTTACTTTATATATACATAGCTCTCGTACTAAGGCATTTTATATATATTAATTTTTTTTTAATAAAAAAAAAAGAACATTTGCGGTTTTTAAAAATGGCTCTTGGTGTGAAAAATGTTAAATAAGCATTTTCTGGTATTATTTTTTAAAATTAATTTTATTTTTTTTCTAACCGCAAAACAATAAATGTATTTAAGAATGAATTTATAGGATCTATCAAAGATCACAACGTGCCAAGACAATTAAAGTTTTTATATATTTTCGAAAAATTTTCAAAACACACACATTATAATGTGATCTTTTTATAGTATTTCCATTATTGTCAAATCATTTTTTATGACTAAATGAGACTTTTTTGTTTGCTGGTCTCGCTTTTGTAATAAGTTTAAAATTATTTAAAATTTTATGATATACAATTTAAACAATTAGCTAAACAAATTTAACGCCTACACCTTTGTTAATACAAAAGACAACAAGCACCATAGCAATAGAGATAAACAACTTTTTGTAACGAAACTATAATTTATTTAATGTTAAAAAGCAACAATTTTTTTGATGCCATTCTATCTTACCTAATACCACGATAAAACAAATCAAATAAGAATAAAAATATTTGATATATAGTTAAAGCTTTTTTAAACATAAAGACTAGCAGATGAATAGACACAGACAAACAGTCTAAAAAGCCAAATATTTAAAAATACTTTTGAAAAGAAAATAACATAAAAACCCAAAAACACTTTATAAAAAAAAAACTAATTTGAGGTTAATTAACTTTGACACCTTTTGTCTAAAATTGTTAGTAAATTTTGTTTGAAATTCAAAGTTTGGCTGTTCCCTCATACAGTTTGTTAAGCTCTTTTTTAATGTTTGGAACGTGTGTGTTAAAAATCAATTACTAATTTTTGCCTGGGTGCTTTTTTAACCTTTAACATTTATTTATATAAATTTATAAATATAAATTGAATTTTATATGAAAAATTTTTAATAGAAAAAAAAACACATTTTTTTAATACAGGTATTAATTGAATAAAGTATAAATGTCATAAGTTGAAGGCCAGAAATTTGTTATTTTGAAGATTTCTGGAAAGAAAATTTGCAAACAACGAGATATGAAAATTTGAGTGATTCAATATATTTATATATAGACTAGTCTATACTCTACTCTATGATCTTATCTATAGATCAATGTTTATAGAATGCAACACTTAGTAACTGTTTCCTCATGATTAAATCATTATTTACCATGTAACATTTTGGAGTTTAATTTTTAAACTATAAAAATGCGGGAATAAAAATCCTCTTATTACACTCTTAATTATTTGTTATTGCTATTATCAGCCAACTGTTCTATCCTGCCATTAACAGATCGCACTATTTTTTATTGAGGGTTGAAATTTTTTTCTTTACAATCATCTAATTATCTTTTCAAATTAGTTTCAAATTGCTCTCATATTTTACTATAACTTAATTGTAAATTAAAAATCTTTTTCTTCATAATTTAAAACAAAAAAATTAATTGTATTGTGTGTATTTTTTATAATGGGTAATTTGTGGTAAAGATAATAATTCATAAAGTATAATCTTACATTTTGCATCCCTTAAAAAATGACAATAAGTAAGTAGAAAAAATCTGAACAAATTAAATATTCAAAGGACGTTTTTAGAAAATTAAATCAACGAAGAAACTTTAATTTAATGACCTTTTTTTAAGCAACAACAAAAAAATGCAAATGAAAAAAAAAAAACTCAAATAGACAATGGTCAACAAAGAAAGAAATTATAAACATATTTTAAATACAGCAAACAATAAGGAGCTTGAAAAATCATGAAAAAGTAAATGATAAACGAACCTTGAACCCCTAAAAGTTTTCCTTTTTTTATATTTTCTTGAACAATACAATCATCATCATCTGACATCATAGCCACCATAGTCATCAATGCCATTGTTATAACTTGTTATTTGTTAGGAGAAAAAAACTACCACCCACCATTTTTTTTTTTTTTTGGAAATAAAAATTTTAACAGCTTTACCTTATAAAACCATAAAACATAAATGAAAAGAAAAAAAGGAGACAAAAGCTTTTATTTCCTTTTGTTGTCGCTTTTGTGCGTTTACTAAAATTTTTCTTTAGTTTCTTTTGAATATTTTTTGGAGTGATGTCTCTATGGAGGCTGAAGAATTTTTTAACTAAAGTTTTTCTGTTATACTTAATTTTGAACTTCTTGTCTTTTTGTTGTAGGTACTATTAGTTCCAAAATAAAAATGTGTATATTTTTTATTACCAAAAAATTACATTTAATGTTTTGTTACGCATTTATTGCGATTTTGAAAGGAAAAGGTAGAAAAATATATAATGAAGAATCATGTAGCATGTTCAGACAAAATGAAAATCGTTTCCTTTTGTTTTGCTATAAATCAGGATATAAGATTTGTAATGTATTTTGAGGGCAGAAATGGAATTTTGAAGAAAATTTTTAACTATATGATTTCGTAAGCACTGCATGAAAGTATGCAGTAGTTTTTTCATAAAAATCTGCATGAAATTATATCAATATCTTTTTCAAATATGAAGCCTAAAAAATAAGTCATATCTTTCTGATTTGGCCATGTTTAACCCAGAATTATCCAATACTTTCTTTACATAACTTTCTTGATATTTTCATTTAAATTATCTAACACTTTTACGGTTTTTCTTATCAAAATTCTGCTCAAAGCAAGCTATCAGATTTAGATTTTTTATGTATGCTTTTATTTTTTTTTTTATCTTATATTTTGGACTTTTTGTTCTCAACTAAATTAATTTTTGTAAATTTTTATAATCTTTCTAAAGTCATTCTAAAAGTATGTTAAATTTAAAATTAGAATGCTTGAAATATGCCACATTTCAAATATTATTTATTTTTAATTATCTATAATTTGAAATCTGCAAAGATCAACAGTTTATTAAAAAAACATATATTTCTATTTCCCTTAAACTTCCTTTTCTCTGAAAAAGAAAAAGCTTTCATGTTTCTTTTAGGAAATGGTGTTGCTTAGATACAAACTTGAATTTTCATTAAGGAAATTGAATGCGGAAGGTGTTTATATCATTGTTAAAGAGGAGTGGTGTAAAAAGCATTTTGTTTTTATATCTTCCTTTTTTTTCTCTTTTAAAGAAAGTTTTTAACATATTCATTTTTTTTTTTTTTTGACAGAATAGCAGTTAGAGATGAGGTCAGTTATACATATATTTGGTCTTTTGTGACCCAGGGTTATGTCATGTGAAACACAATAAATTGTTTTCTTCCGTTTCAATGAGAAATATTTGTTAAAAGAAATTATTTACTTTCACTTGGCAAACTTTTACAATGATTGATTTTTCAAACAGAAAACAAAATTGGAATCAAAAAGTAAATTTGATGAAAAGAATAATTTTAGGGAATTTTTGTCGAGAAAAATTGATAAACAGGAATTTTATTTAAGGTAGTAGTCGTATATAGAATAAAATTAAGTTAAAATATGTTGCCGAAAAATTGCGCTGTTAAAAAAAATGTTTAAATACTTAAGAGTTTATAGCCATAAGAATGTAAGTGAAATTTTTGTAAATTTTAATATGTTGCAGAAACATGTTGCTGTAAGTAATATATGCTCCAATACTACAGGAGTTTATAACAATAAGAATGTTAATAAGTTTTAAAAAATATTAAAAGTTTATTAAATCATCAACACGTGGCTGAAACGTACCATTCTTATATTATCTTCTTTTAATACTTAAACTTTTATTTTAAAATTATCGAAATTTCAAATTGTATAACATATTACCGTAGTAGGAACATGTTGTAGAAATAAAAATCAGATTTAAAAGTTGTGTTGCTGTTATGAATAAATATATTTAGAAGTTTAAGATCATATAAATGTTGATTAATTTTTTTTAATTTTTCAAAATGTGAAATTAAATTAAAATTTTACATAAAAAAAATCTAAAATCCAATTTCAATTACGAATAATACATATTCGTGATTTTTTACTTGAAATTCAATATTTTCATCACAAATAAATCAAAATTGAATTGTTTAATCAATAAACCAAATCTTAATATGAAATAAACAAATTAAAAATCGTAGAGGGAGAACAATTTTGAAAATGCACTTGCATCTAAAATGCATTTAGTAAAAAACTAATATTGTTTAATAAAATTTTTATAAGAGAGGGCAAACGTAAAAATTATTAAATTTTTTTAATAATTTTTTAATAATTTTAATAATTTGAAAAGTTCACGGTTTTTTATGTGTTCTTTCGTAGAATTCATGATATGTAAAAGAAATGCCTAGAAACATGTTTATGGTCCTTTATAATGAAAGAACAAATAACTTATAAATACGTAGCGTTTAAATACCTGAAAAAGGGTTAATATATTTTTTATTTATTTAATTGAATATTTATTGACTATTTAAATTTTTATATACATTTGTGCTCAGCATTAAAATTATATATTTAAAAACATTACAACTTTCTTAATCCTTGATCGAGACAAAACCAATAAAAAAATAATAATAAAATACTCTTTCATAATTGTCATAAATACCTGATTTTATGTTAACAATCTGGCGCCATTGGATAAAATTTGCTGGTATCTTTTTTTTAGGGTAAAAAACATTTCCTCTTTTATTGCCCTCTTTCACATTATTTTCTTCTGTTAATGGCAACATTTTTACACTATCAACAATATTAAATGTACAATTATGTTGTATTTCTCCTTTAATATAAAATAAAAAAAAAACCTGACCATTAAGTGCAGAAAAAAAACGTATAATAAAAATAAGTAAAATACCCTACACTATTGTGTATATGCATCAAAATTCGAAGAGGGGTCTTATATTAGACCTGTGGTCAATTGTGGACCGACAATTTTACTAAGTGTAAAATAAAATATACATAGCGAAAACACTTTTGCTGTGTATTGACAAACTATTTGCTCATTGCATTTACCGAATTTTTCATTTATAACTACCGTATTATTGATTCGCTAATATAGAAAATTCGCTTCAGATAGCCGAATTTATTATCATACAAATCGGTTGTTACTACCGAATATTTCGATTCCTATAAAAATGTTTTAGGAATTATTTTTGAATGTTTTCTTTATTTTCTATTTTCTTTTATTTTTCTAGGAACATGTATATCAAAAATTAATTAAATATAAAAATGTCTTACGATTTTATGAAAAATCTATTATGTTGATATATATCTCTATGACTGGGTTGCTTCTTCTATATTTTACTATTCTTATCTTTATAAAAACGGAGCACATATCACCCCAGAAGCTGGAAAATAATTAAAATAATCATATTATGAAGTACAACCATATTTCTATACATAAAGTTATACTCACATATAAATATACTGTATCCGCACAACTCAAAGCACGTCAACATTAGTTGAGTTCAATTGTATGGCCAAGGATAATTTTGTATTACAAGCTGTAGCTCTTCAAAAAAACATTACATTAATATATATATACAATGTACACTTTAAGAAATACATGTTACCTTACTCCTATTAAATCCCATTTTCGCGATTATATTCTGTTAAGGTGTTGGTATTATTCCTTAACTTTTGTTATATTTAAATTTGTTTCAATTTTATATGTATTTTAAAATATCATAGAAAATCTAAAAAATTTTCCATCAATGTACAAAACAAAAAAGAGCTGAAAAAGTCATGATTTTAACATTGTGTTGTCATTAGAAGGAAGTACTTAGTGCTGAAAACGAGTTGAAGAAGTTCTTTTTTAACGCATGGTTGTCATTGGTAGGATGTTCTTCTTTTATGCTTCTTGTTCATTGCTTTTGAAGCACTTGTTTTAAAACTATATTTATACAATTTTTTAATAAGAATATGGTTTTAGATTTGTAAATAGATAATAAAAAGTGAAATTTTTATTATTTTTTTTTAATTATTCGCCTTTTATCCTGCTAAAAATAAATTTTTTAGAAGTAATTATTAATAACTTCCAAAAAAGCTCAAAACATACACTTAGTTCTTCTTTTCAAGTTCTGAAAATGTTTTCTTTTTTGAAGCACATGATCGTTTTTTGCTGGGTATACTTGGTGCAAAATGGTTAAAAAATGGTTAAATGGGAACTCCAATTCAGTTCTAATTATAAATTTGCAGCTACAAAAATATAAAAGAACGTTGGAATTAAATAAAGTTCTTTAATAACAATTAAAATATCGTTTGTTCTATTAAATTTTTATGACTTCAATCGTTTTCTAACCAATCTTTTTTCTGTGTTTACGAATACAGTACCAACGTAAAGATACTAATATTTATAAGAATTTATACACTTTAGGGGAATTCCCGATATTGGACTTATATGGGAGCTGTGGTAAATAATGGACCGATCCTCATAAAATTTGGCACTGTGATTTCTACTTATTTAAAACTTATTTGTGTCTAATATTAACTAGAAACTAACATTTGTATGATATTTGTGCACGTTAAAGTGATTTTCGGGAAAGGGGTTCATATGGGAGCTATGGTCAATTATGGACTGATTTTCATAAAATTTGACACGATGAGTGATACTTATACAGAAATTTCATTAAAATATTGTTTTATTTAAGGCGTTTATGATAGATAAATTGTAATTCCGGGAGGACATTTGTACGGGGGCTAGCAGAAATAATGAACTGCTCACAAGCAATTTCAATGGGCTACGTCCTTGTACCAAAATATTTACTCATGCCAAATTTCATCAATATATATTTAAAATTACCACCTGTATTTTGGTCACAAAGTCTATATGGATAGGCAGCCAGACGACCAGACGGACGGATACCCTTAAATCGACTAAGCAAGTGATTTTTAGTCGAACGGTAAACTTTAAGGTATGGGTGCCAAGATCTTTTCTGTGCGTTATAAACATCAGCACAAACGCATAATATGCCAACCATATGTGGTGTAGGGTATAAATATAAAATTTTTAAACATATAAAAAAATAAAGATGGAGAAAGACATTGTATCTGTTATGTTCTCGCATTATTTTTTGCCTTCATATAATGTCAGTCTGTTTGGCTGTCTGTCAGTTTTATATGTTATACATTAATTTCTTAATGCCTTTATCCTTTTTAAACATGTACTTAAGCAACACATTAATACATAAAAAATATGTACTTGTATGCAGAGAAAAAATGGTTTCGTTGTGGCAACCGAATTTCTTGCCAATCGAATATTGTGGGTTGCAGAAACTATCACAAAAATATGACTAGAATTTTTTAAATAAATCATTATTTAACTTTAAATAAAATTTTATAACAAAATTTGTTTGATTTTAATATATTATTTTATTGCTCGTAAATTCATTCTAAACTAATACGAAAAACAATAATAATTTGTTTTTTGACAATTAAAAATATAAAAATAAATAAAATTATAAAAATGTTGACACAAAAAAAATATAAAATGCATCGTTTGCAGGATTCCATAGGTAAGTTACCTTAATCTTCGTATATATTTCATTACCAAATATGTATAGTGATTTATTTTTGTATATCTTCTAGATGAATTGCATATGAAATATGCATGTATGTAGCAATATATCGCATAAATGATGGGGTCCATTGTATATTGCTGTATAATTCCCAAGTCGATTAAATATGTCCTTTCAATTGTGTGCCTCAACATGTAGCTCCCTCTCGGGAGCTCCATTAAAAGGTATGTAAGTTGAATTCATTTAGAAAATGCTTCAATTGATAATGATTGTGTTTCTGTTTTAGATGATTTTGGGCACTAATAAAATTTGGAAATAGTATCTTGTCTTCTTTTATTTCATTTCTTTTTATTCATATGTATATTTTATATACTACTATATATGAATACATAAACTATTAGTTATGGCACCATAATTGTTCATATTTCAGCATAATTACACATTATCTACATACTACACACTGTGTATTACCGTTAAACTATATTTCAGCTAAAAAAGTCTCCATTAAGTAGTTAGTATGATATAAAAGTTTCGCTTCTCTACACAAAAATTTTATACATGCATTTACACGATAAAATACAATACTAACATTCGATCCGAATTATTTTATATATTATAGAAAATGTAAAAAAAATAATAAATAAAAAATAAACATTGGTCGAAAATCTGCAAAAAATTTAATATTATTTTTATTGATTTTAATAAACCATATAATTTATTGTATTTCTTAAGAATTTTCAAATATTCAAATTTACATATAGTAAAAATATTTTAAAAAGAAAAAAATTAAAATTTTTTCAATAAAATATTTGCGAATTTGAATATTTCATTTTACTAATTCAGTGATAGGTCCTATTTCAGTAAAAAATATAATTGGTTTTATGAATTTAGTAATAAAATACGAAATTTAATTTGTCAGTAGGGAAAACTATTTCCTTTTGTTTCTCTTTTATTAAAAAAAGTTCTAAATTTAGATTGTCTGCTCTTTATTTTTAAGCACTAAGTATAACAACAATTATAGATACTACAAAGCTCTTACTCTAATATGAATAATATAATGGATCTAGGTATGCATTTTACTCGACTTTTTCAAGGCTCGATTGTGCAGTTTTCAAATTAATCGAGTAAAGTTTTGAAGCTACTTAAGTTATTCGAATTATATTACACTTTAACATTTTGCTCGTTTTTTTTAAACGTTTATCAACAAATAAATAAAGAATACTTTGTTGTTTTAGTGTTTCATTAAAAAGGATACAAACATAATGCTAATAATGAAAACGCCAAAAATATTTTACTTAATTTACAAAAAACGGTTAAATTCCTTTTCTGAAGTAGTCTTTCAAAAATAATATGTAATAAAAATTTTAATTTGTGTCTCTTTTTTTAAAGCCATGGTTTATCTATATTTACTTAATATTTCAATAGGCCTATGGGTATCACCTAAACTTGTTAATGTTCGGATACGGTGTAAATAAAATGTGATGACATATTTATGAAAAAAAAACATTGGATTTACCTTAGATAAAAAAAGTTTAGCGATTCTTAATTTAAAGTATGAGTTTACTGCTTAACTCAATTTTAAGTTCAAACCCCTTCTATATTACAATTTTTATCCAAGCCATCACCATTATACCAGCTAAACCGTGCTTAGACTCTATTGGTACATCCACTGTCATTGGCAGATCAACAATTTGTTTTTTCAAATAAAGAAAAAATCTTCCAATTTGTTTCTCACGTAAAATTGGATGTAAAAGGGCGAATTTTTTCCTTATCTCCTCCAATCCCAAACTAAAAATTACAAATGACTTAAATTTTACATTAAATTTTTTTAAAATTACGTTTGTATATTTGATTTAACTTTTGTGATTAAAAAAACGACCTTATACTTCAATTACGCATTGTATTTCACAAGTACATTCGATACTTTTCTCTGAATAAAATTTGTTTAATACAATTTAAAATCGTGGTATCAGTTAGTGATATACTAAAATCTTTTGATTTTAAATATTCTACACAACAACTGTTTTGAAACAGTTGTTTTGAAGCAAAATTTCTTATAAAACAAATTTAAATTAAAAACATCTTTAAAACTAGTTAAGAAAGGACATTTTTCAAATATTTTTTATTTCAATTATTCGACTAATCGGCATAATTTACTCGAACAAATTTTTACTCCAAACTATTAATTTTAATTTAATCGAATAATTATTTGATTTTAATCTGTCGATTAACCGAACAAATATTATTAGAGTGAATACCCCAATTGGAACCTCTTCTTGTAGATCATGTAAATTCGAGAATATATTAAATCAACCACGTACATAAAACTAGGACACTATTGCTTTTTATAATTGTTTTTTAGACCAGGACACCTTTTAAGGATTTGCTTTTGAAGGTAGACACAATATATAAACTATTTATTGACACCATATCCCAAGTTAGTAAAAGTAGAAAGCTTTGAAATGTTAACATGTAACTAATTTTTCTTAATCACTTATGATCATTACCCATTACATGAATCCGCATATATATATGTGTGTTATATTTCTATGGTGGTTGATTTTCTTGACCATAAAAAACTAATCTAATAACGTAAAGTCTTCAGACAGTATCACATCAGGAGTAAATAAAAATAAAACTAAAAAATACTGGAACATCATTAAACGCATATAATATTGAGTACAATGGATATACATACCTTCAAAATTTCTCGCCTAACGTTTATCTAAACATTTGCAGTTTTGTTCATAAATGTTTCCTAATTAATTTTGTAATATAATTAATTTTTTATTTATTTATTTTTTATTTTTTTACGAATGTCAATTTTGTAGGAATATAGTTTTGAGAATTGAATAAAATTTTGTCATGTAATAATTTTGGGTAGGTATAACAAATATTTGGAAATAAAATATACAAAGCTGAATTAAATTCGGTTGTTATTTTCGAATTTAATAAGAAGTTTTATTTACGACACAAAACCTACTACACTAAAAGAATTTCTAGTTGCACGAACCCTAATTCAATCTCCATTATATATTTACAGTTCGAAACAAAGAAAAGCTCTTTCATTTATCTTATTTTTTAACAATTATAATAATTTTTCGTTTTATTTTATTAAAATTTTATAATTCGGAGCAAGTTCCAACCGGTGTTATTTCTGTGTGTATATAATAAAAAAATTTATTTTATAAACATTAAAAAAGATAAAGTCAACATAACCTTAGAGTTTGCTAAAAACACTGAGGAGTTAAAAGAAAATTGTTTTGAGACCAAAATGTTCTAAAAATTTTAAAACTTTTATGGAAGATAAAATAGTTTCGATTTAAGTATTTAAAATTTTCAAATTATTTATTATAGAAAATTCTTTGTGAGAATTTCTATTTAAATAATTTTTACTAATATGATGTACTTATATTTTAAATAAAGTTAATAATTTGATATAATTTTAATAAATATGTTTAGATACATGTTGCCAGTATCTCATACTTCAGTGTTTTATATTTTTCACGTTGTAGAGTGGCGACCCGTTTTGTTTTATAGTATTTTTTTTATTTTTTATCTCCATAAATATATTTAAGTACACATTTAACTCTTTCTTTTCTGTATAATTCATTTTATTTTATTTACTTATTTAATTTTTATTATGTTCTTGTTTCTCTATATTGCAGGTGTAACGTTAACTAATGTGATTAAAAACATTAAAACAGAAAAATCTGTTTTATTTCTACTTAAAAAATAAAACCCCATAATAGTCAAACGACACAAACGATATTATAGAATATAAGAACGTTGACGACTACACCAACATTTCATTATCAAACGTGAAAAAATATCTTTTAATAAAAACCCACAGAAGCTAAAGAAGCAAAGAGAGATAATATTTAACAAATGGTAAAGCATTTTGTTGCGCTTACAGTCAAACACTGAAGTCAGTAGATTTTGCGGTTTCGTATTTGGTTAAAGTAACATATAAAAAAGCAAAGGAGTAAAATACTATCTTTAACTTTAAAATCTACCGCGTTTTATCCATTAAAATAAAAAATAAATTCTACAATATACATTTGTTGAATGTATATGAATAAAGTGGTTGCAGTAATAAAATAAGGTAAGTTTAACACAATTTTATTTAAAATTTCAACATTTCAAGGCAATTTAAATTTTCCTAGATTATACTTCTTTTGTTTATTTTATTATTAATAAATTATTTTTTTACGTATATTTTTGCATACAACAATAGTAAGTGGAAAAATATTTTGCATTATTTTATTTTTTGTTTTTGAATCATAAAAATCTGTCCTTAAGCAGAAGAATATTTTTTTTTATTAATGCTTATGAAAAAAAGGTTAAAAACAAACCATAATAATTTTTCCCTGAAAGTTATTATAATATTCTGATGATGAGCGAGTTTAAGGCAAAAGGAAAGAGAATCTTGCTAAGGGCTTTAAAATAAATATTATTTTTGGTTAACACAAGTTACGCAATATTATAATGATATACAGAAAGGTAATAAAAATATAAGTAATAGCAGAAAAGCTGGCATAAATTTGAATTAATTTTCATAATTTAAATTTAAGCAAATTTTAAATTTGTTTTTAAAATTCCAATTTGCAACAAGTTTATAGGCAAATCCTTAGCAATGAAAACAAAACACGTTTAATATAAAAAAATGTGTATTGAAAATAATATTTAAATATTTAAATTTAAAATTTGTAATATAACAAACACTATTAAATGTTGCTGGCAACATTATTTTTTACACTGTTTTTGTCTAGCAACATAAACATTTAAATAAAACTTTAAAATTAAAACGAATATTTTAGTCACTCAATTAAATTTATTAAAGTTATTAAACTTTGTTGCTATTTATATGAAAGCACAAAAATTGCATTCATTAGCTTTATTTCTAATATTTCTAAATAAATAGAAATATGTCTATAAACATAATGTTAGTTTTTATTATTATTATTTTTTTTTTTTTCATTATGTTTAAGTTTGTCATAACTATTTCAATACAATTTATTTAAATTACTTTTAAAACAAACTCGACAATTTCTTTGTAAAAAATATTGCTAACATTATGTTGTCTTTATTGGACAAATTTAACTTTAAAGGGATTTTCGCAAATATTATTTTTATTAATATGTTGCCGAAAGTATCTTCCTCTTCCCGTTTTAATTTCTTTTTGATACCTTAATATAAAGTTTTTTTTTTAATTAACAATAAAATCACCTTAAAGCACACAATGCGTTGCAGACATTTTAATATACATATGTAATATGATGATGTTACTTTAAAGGAATAGAGATTTTTATAATAATGTTTCTATTAAAACATTCATTAAAATGCTTTAGGAGCATTGGAAATACTAGACTTTAAATAGAAAAGTGTATCTACAAGAAAAAATTATTTAAATGAAAATGTTTCTAAAGACCACAGCATGTCGGATACAATTTTATAAAATTATGTTTGTTAAAGTTTTAAAGTAGAATTACATTTTTAAAGAAAATGTTGTTGCCCTCGTTGCTTTGAAGCTTAATTTTCTTTACAACATTGTCATGTATATACTAGAATTAAAATCAAAATATCTACAAAATTTTTATAATACTTCTTTCTATACAACTTTATTTGTTTTCTGTTCAGATTACTTGAAATTACTTGAAAATTATGTTTTTGAACGCATAGAATAAATGTATTATTAAATAAATGTTCAGTTAATATCAGCAATATGTTACTGTACTAGACTTTGTTAATATTTTTTTTTTTTTTTTTGAAAAACTATATAAAAAAGTTAATAAAATTATACATCAGCAATATATTAAAATATAAAAATTATTTTTAGTACTAGCAACATGTCTTTAAAATTTTTTAAATAAATATAAAATATTTCATTCATAAATTTTGGATATTTTAAAATATAAAATGCTGCTAATTTTTTTTTTTTTTTTGTTTTTGAGAACAACTTGTTGCAATGCAATGTTTCCTTAATTTATTTTAGAATAATTTTATTGGATTTATTGACATTATTACTTTAAATAATAAAATGTATTTTAAATGCTCTTTAAAGTAGTACATTTTTTATTTTAACTCTATTTCTAATTATTTTGTCTCAAACTATCTAAATCTTATATAACACAACAAATAGGAAAAAATCATAATGTTGCATGTATAACTAACTATCTTAAAGACAAGCAACATGATGCTTTAAACATTTTAAATAAAAATTATTTTCAAATGTTGCTAAGATTATTTATTGAATTTTTTTATTATCTTAGTTCAAATAAATCACTTATTTTTAGTATGTTTCAGATATTTTTAAAATAATTCGCTTCAACTGCGACATGCTTCCAAGAACATTTAATTTATATTGGAAAGTTCCTGATTTGATAGGATCTACAAAAAACTATATTTCTAAAATATTGTTTGTACACACTTATTACCAACGCAAACTCAAAGACTTGCAATATTTTGCTTAGATTTCTTTTGTAATAATTTTTTAAAGTTCGAAATTTAGTTTTTTTTTGCATAATTTATCTAAATTTGTACAGTCGTATGTAAGCAACATATTTTATAATTTTTGCGGAGGCTTTGAAATCCATTTGCTTGAAGAGATATTAAATTAGAAATAAATCGTCCTGCCTTATACATGTTTCTATACATTTTAAATTTCTTATAGGAAATGAAGGATAGATTTTAAATTATAATGTTTTTTTATTGTTTTATAATTTTATTAATTTGGAAAATCTGTAGTATTTTTTAATATTTTTTAGCAACATATTACTGAAAATTTTTATTACAATTCGCCCTAACAAATTTTACAAAAGAGAAATTAATAAAAACTGTCAATCACTTTAATTAGCTAAATGAAACACAAAACGCTATATTTTTAAACATTTTCCAATTCTAAGAAAGTTCGAGAAACATTCTATTTTTAAATTATTGAAACTGAAACAAGTTGTAAGTGTAATAACCGTTGGACCGATTTTCCTGTCATTTTTGCAGCAACATCCTGAAGGCCCCGAAAGCAAATAGGAGCAGGGAAAACAAACAAAATACTAATTATCGCATATCTAAAGAACTAACATAACAAAAGTTTTGAAATTTTGTGGGAATAATTCTCTTATTAAGTTCAACAATTAAGATGAAAATAGGGCGGGTTGTCTAGGGGGCCCCTATACAAAGAAAATACTTATTAACGTGTAAGTTAAATACTGTTACAGCAAAATCCTCAAAATTTTACTGGAATACCTTTTTCAACAACTTTCACACTTAGAATGAAAATGGGTGAATAGGGCCAAGAGGAATAATATCCACCTTACACCGAATATATGCCATATATCTTAAGAACTATTATAGCAAAATTTTTAATATTTTGTGGGAAAAGCTTTCTCAGAAACCTCCATAATTTAAAATAGCTGGTAGGTCCAATGAGAATGATACCCCTCCTACAACACAATTTTTCTTAATGAAATATCTAAAGAACTGTTATAGCGAGAGCTCTTGTCATATTACATTGATAACATAAAAATAGGATGGATAGAGCCAAGGGAAAGGTAGCCCCTATACAGAACAAATATTAATTTTCGCATATCTAAAATAGTAATTTATTGAAAATCTTAAAGTTCATAACAAATTTTGAACAGGGGAATAGTGCGAGGAGCACCGGGCTAAGCTAGTATTTTATTAATTTACTTCCATCTTTCCCTCCAAAAATTTAATAGCTTTTAAAATTCATTTAATGTAGTTATCAAATAAAATATTTAAAGAAATCCATCTTGTTAGCAACATTCTTTAATTTAATAATTTCTTTAATTACTTTAACAACTATCACCACCATTTTCATACCCATATAAATCTATTTGTTTTTCTCCTCCACTACAGGAGAAATTATAATATTTAAAGCAATATTACTTAAATAAAAATCAGAAAAAAATCATTGCCATTTCCTCTTAAGCTATTGTTATTTTACGAAACAATTTTGAAATATGACGGGAGTTTAAATTGTAGCCAGTAGTTCAATGTTGTTATTGTTATTACTATGGTGATGTCTTCCCGTTCATATCACCACTTTAAATTGTCTAAATTGTACATATTTTAAGCCAATATATTTAACCATTAAAGCCACTTAAAATGTAGCCTCCGGCTAAAAATGTAACACATAAAAAATGCAAACGGGAAGAAAAAAAGTAAAAGAAAAACATTTATTTTCATATTCCATAATAATAAACAAGGAGCTTTATTTATATTTTTCTTATTTTGCTTTATAGCCTGCAGTATGGTTGAGACTGACTGTCCGTCCGTCTGCCTGTTAGTTCATTTCATTGTCAATTTTTTTTTTTTTTTGGTTCGTGTTTTCTTTTTGGAGATTTTTTTGACAAGATTGAATAACAATAGAGATAAATTGAAGCATAAGAAAAATAAATAAAATGCAGAGTATGTATTATGTGTAGTTTAAATCATTTTTTTTTTTTTTTTATTTGTGGCTTGTTAAGAAATTGTTCGAATAAAATTTTTTATCGATATAACAATTAAGAGAAAGTTTGTTATTATTTGACTTCAAAGTTGTCTATGATTTAGGGAATTTGAGTATTTTTGACAGGTTTTTTTGTTAGTTTGGTGTGATGTGTTTTTGATGAGTTTGATTTTTGTATACTAAAGAAATTAAAATTTTAAATTTGGCTTTGCGGAACTTGAAATGCACATTTTTGTTAAAATCGAAGAAAAATATCAAACAATTTTTTTTCATTTTTTTGTTCATTGCTAAAGCAGGATAAAACTAGCACGTAGTTTCGAGTTAAAAAATTCTTTTTCAACAAATTAGCATTGATATGATGCCGTATAACTTGCAAGACGTTATTTTTTTCTAGTTGTAGAGTCAAATCAATGCTTGTTCAACAGAAATCAGCGTAAGAAACATTAAAAACGCATTAAAGCACGAATTTTTGCTAAATGCCAATAACCAACAAACAAGAAAAAAATACTTAAAATTTCAACAAAAATAAAAAAAAAAAACAGAGAAAATAACATCAACGAAAAAAGTTGACGGAAATATATGAGACATGAGAAGCAACTAAAAGAAAAAGTAAAAAAAATCTTTGTACTGATAACAAAAATATAGAGGAACTGAAAACAACAGCTCGAAAGAAACGAATAAATGGCGACACAGGAACTTGAGGAATCTAAACAGCTCTGCACACCAAAGGTGATGCAATGGTTTCTACACTTAACCACAAACAAACAAATACAAATACTTAAACAAATCCTTATCACATAGACACAAAAAAAACTAAATGCTACAAATACTTCTAAAATAAGTATGAAAAGAACAATAACAAAAAAAAAAAAAAAATAATAATAATTTTTATGCAACACAAACTTTGATACTAGAATACGACAACAAACATGAGGTGCATCATTACAAAACCGCAAAGACCACAGGCAAATAATGGAGCAAAATGAAAAATAAAAAAAAACCAAACCTACGACCGAAGACAAAGGAAACCCAGGGAACTAAATAAGAGAAGATAAAAGCAACAAAGTGCAAATTATAAGGTGAGCGCACACACACACACCAATACATACATAGCAACATACATACCAGTAGAAGCAAAAGCTACAGAATAACAAATTAAATGAAAAAATAACTGCAGGATGACAAACAGCAAAAAGAACACAAGGATCTTCGAATTACTAGAACCATTTATTCTTTGAATTTCTTTACCCAACTACAGACGTGTGAACAACAAACAAATACATTTTTTGCATTCTGTTTCATATTCCTTGGCATAAATATATTGAAAAGCAAATATAAGAGATATTGATCCTGAATGCCAAACACAGGATTTTGGTTACACTTTGCAACAGCTGGTTTTAGAAAATCTTTAAGTATTAGTGGAAATGATTGTATCATAAAAAAACGAAATCGTCGTGCCTTGTTTAACTGAATATTATATTTAATAAAATTCATTGGAAAATAATTTTCTAGTTCAGTTAAAAGTCCTTTAATATTTCCAATACAAAATAAAATAGATCTAAATTTGAATCTTAAAAGCAACCTTTAAAAACCATTTATATCACAATGTAATAGTCCTAAAATTCGACAAAAGGAGACTGTGATACATTTTCTTTTAATTTTAGTCATTTTTATTAAAAATTTTAAAATGTATTAAGAAATTTATAATCGATTTTCATGGTTTTGTTTAATTATTAGAAATTATATTTGAACAAACTGATTACTAGTTTAAAAAAAAAATCTTTCATTTTGAATAATTTAATGGTTACTTTTATTTTTACCTAAGTAACCATTTATATTTTTATAAAAATGGCAAACATTATACATTTTACACTTTATTTTGTATATGATATGTTAAAAATGTATTTTTTAGTATAGAAAATACAACATAAATAATGGGTTACTTTATTAAATTATTTCGATTAACCATTACAATTTGTGTGAAAATTATCAAATTATTTTAAAATTTCGAATTACATTTATTCTAGTTATAAACTGACCAAAAATAAACACAAATTACATAAAAATAGTAGGTTACTTTTTCAATATTTTTAAGTCCCCATATAAATTTTTTTGTGCAAGTTTAAATGGCGGTAATTTTTTTTAGAAAATATTGAATTTTTTTTTAAGTTAATCTTTACTTTGAGAGAATTTAATGGTTACCTTATACACTTTATGAATAACCGTTTTTATTTTCATTAAATCAGCAAAATTGTTTCTTTTAAATTTCAATAATTTTTAATTTATATCATAATTTTCTACTATTTGAATATTTAAAATCGAAAATTTAATTGGTTACTTTATGAAATATTTCGAGTAACCGTTAAAAGTTTTGTGAAAATAATAAATATTTGTTTAAAATTTCAACATATATTTTTTTATTTAAGTCATAAATTAAAAATATTAACAAATTAAATAAAAATAAGTAAATTTTAAATATTCATTTAAATTTTTATGAACATATCAAAAATTTAAATTTTTTTTTTTTACACAAACTTATTAAAAATGTAAAATTATTTAAAATTGCACTTCAAACAATTAATTTTCTTATATAGTTTTTTGAGAAAGTAGAACAAATTATCTCCAGATTGAGAAATTTGCTTGTTTTGAGTCATAAATCATTAACTTTTTATTACTTAGAACATACTACTAAACATAAATAATCGATTACTTGGTGCACAATTTTGAGTAACCGTTTAATTTTTTTAGAAAAATGTTTAAATTATCTTAACTTTACAGGATCCTTTTTTTTTAGTCAGAAACTAATCGAATACTCAAATGAAACTAAACTGTTACTTTTTAAATATTTTAAAGAAACCATTTAATCTTTCAAGAAACATTTTAAAAATTGGTTTACAAACTTAATAAAAATGTTAAAACTTTTAAAAAATTAAGCCCTAAATTTTAATACAGAAATGATTACTCTATATATATTATTCGAGTAACCGTTTTTTTCTTTGCAAAAATAATACAAATTATTTCAAAATTTAATAATTTGCTTTTTCTGAGCATTACATTATTTAAGTTTTGTTATTTGAAACAGAAATCTAAAAGTAAAAAATTTGTTATTTAGTGAGAGGTTTTGAGTAATCGTTAAGATTGTTCATAAAAATCTCAAAATTGCTTCAAATTTCAATATTATTTTATTTCAATCATAAATTAACCAGAGAATTTAAAGGAATTTAATATAAACAATCGATTACTTTTTAAATATTTTTAAGTAACCATTTTAATTTACGCTAAAACATTAAAAATTTAATATTTTGCGTTACAAACACCTATCGTCGAGTCTATATAAGAGAAACTTTTATCAAGGTAAACGTCAAATTTTTTTTTGAATTGCAATTTTTTTATGATATAAGTATGATATAATAAGCCATGTAGATAGTTCCAACAACAATCAAAATGAAATCTTTTACCAATCAACGTCTAGACAAAGTTGTAGAGCTCGAGCATTGATAATTTTCAATCTACATTAGACAAATTTTTTAATTAAAAAAAATTTTTGTTTTTTTAATTTAAAAAACTTGGTTTTCTAGCCATAACTTATTATCGATTAATTGCCTAGAATACAGAATTAAAAAAAAGAAAATAATCAATTACTTTTGGTAAAATATTGGTGAAAAAGGGTAAAATGATGCTTATATTTAAAAATTCTTTTATCCTGCTTATAAATTTACTAAAAAGATAGCCTAATTAACTAAAAGTAATCGGTTAACTTTCAAACTCTTTAAGTAACCATTACAAATTGCACGAAAATTCTAACATTCTGGTAATAAACTTGCCAAAAACTTTGCAATTTTTATCTTTGACTTTTGGAAAAATGTATTTTTTTTTTCAATTTTACCCTTAAAGTTAACATTTGTTACAGGTCTTAAAAAATCCATTAACAAACTCTTAAGAAGACATCATAGTTTCCAAAATTATATTTTATTTGTAGAGTCATGCTTTGGGATTTTATAACATATCGACTAAAATCAAAATTTCCATACAAAATAAGTCAATATCCGAAGCCATATTGAGCGATTAAAGACGTCTTCTATTTTAAGATTTCCTTTCAGAAAAGTATATTCTTAAGCAAAATTTGATTTTAGAGAAAAAAAGTACACTTTTTCGGAAAAAATCATAATTTTTACAATTTCATTCAAAATTGTATATTTTTGGATTATGAAAAATATTGATTTCGAATTTTCTTTATTTGATAGATTTTTTTTCATTAACTATATCTACTGATAAAAGTACATAAATACAACGAAAATGTTCGTTGATTTAATGAATAAGTTCACTAACATAGTTCACTAATAAGTTGAACTTATTTGTATTATGTTTTAATGAACATGTTCGTTGAATTAAATAATTTCAAGGAAGGGTACGTCGAATTAAAGAACTGGTAACTATTTTAATTAAACTATACGTTATTCTAATGAAAACTTACATTGAATTTTTCAACATTTCAATGAACGGTTACGTTGACTTAAAGAACATGTGACTTGATTTCAATGAACTTATACGTTGATCCAATGAACCTATACCTTGAAAATGTACTACAATATTATGGCTGTTTTGTACCTTTGTTATTCAGTTTATTAAAAATTAAATTACATTACAATTAATTAATATAATTAGTTATAAATAATATAGACGCTTTAAATATAATACAATATTTATGATACATTTTAGTTCTCAAAATATAGAGTTAAATGCAGTCAGGTTTAGATGATAAATTACAAAAGTAATCGAGAACTTTCTGTGCGCTGTTTTCAACAAACATAAAATCACCCCGAGATTATTGCATGAAATTTCCATGTAGATACCACATTAGAATGGCAGCGGCATTGTCTTGAATGAAACAAACAAAATAAATAAATATTTTAAATTATTCGTTAACAAATAAAGCTAACTGAGAATAGTTCAAATTAATTATCTTTCACATTATTTTCTACCTGTAGAAACTCCCTTATTTTTAGAAGTTGTTCCGGCAAGTTATGAACAACACCTTGATCATCAATCCTGGTTTTTGTATTCAGAACAATTTTTGAAACCCTTGTACTTAAGGCCAATAACACATTCCTGTGTCCTGCTTCGTAATTGATTTATCGTCATAAATATAAAGAAAAAAAAATATTTTCAAAATATATTTAAAAAAATAAACATTATTAGACTTACATTTTATGAAATCCAGCATGTTTTTCAACAATTCTGTATTTCGATTAAATGGTTCAGTTTCATAATATTTGTTTGGTACAATCACAATATTCATATTTAGGTCTTAATTATTAACTTATTATTTTCGTTTTTATTTTTAATACAAAACTTTAAAATAGGACAATCCTTGTTAAAAGTTGTTTTCTTTTTCTTTTACATTTTACTTTTGCTAAAGCGTCTTATTTCTTAAATCAAGGTATTAGTAACTTGAGTCAACGAAATGTACGTTGAATCACTGTTTTTATGTATAGTATATTTTATGTTTTGTTTCTTTTTGTTCTTCTAAATCAATGTACAAGTTCATTAAATTCAATGAAAATTTTCTCTTATTATTAAAAATATAAACTTGTTCTTTAAATCAATGAACTAATACGTTGAATCAAGCAAATGATTTATTTTATTACGGAATAAATTTAAGGAATGATTTCAATGTACGTTAAATACTACATTGAGGTGCGTTAAATATTTCATTGATTTTTTTTTTCGTACGGTGAATCAATGAATTCTTCAAAAAAAAAAAAAATCAATGAATTTCATTCAACGTACTTCACTCACTGAAATTACTTTTCAGTGTACAAAATCGTACGAAAATATTGGTGTATATAATAGAAAATCTGGAACAAGATCTTACAAAATTGAAATAGTTGAAATTTAGGGATAAATACCACATGCAAGCATGTTTTTCATGGGCCTCATTGAGAGCCTTAATAAGATCTAAAAATATTTGAAATCGGACAAGAAACAAAAGCGATTAAAAATTGTTTGTGTTACAGGTACCCTATTTTGTGAGGCCCCCTTTTAAACCTCAAATTGCACAGTTCTCTGCTACGTCTATGTGAAATTTCATGTAAACCCATCCAGCCGATTAGAAGCTACAGATTTATTTCAACAAAAAAATCTGCTTAATCCCTTGATATGTTGAATAAAACATTATTTTTAGTAGGCAGCATATTGCCAGTAACATTATTATACAAATTTGTTTATAGAAAAAATAAATAATTTTAAAAGCATTTCTTTTCCAATGTTACTAAAAATTTATCTTATTTTTCCAAATATTCATATATACTACTAAGCAATTTTTTCGAGTGCTTGTTTACTACAAGAAAAACAAGGATTTCTCTTATTTTATTTTGTAAATATACAACAACATGTGATTGTTATTAAAACAATAGAAAATATCTGAAAAACGACTGAAATGAAAGTAAATAAAATTAAAACAAAAACAACAGACTACAATAGTACTAACAGCAATAAGGAAAAAAGGAAAACAATTTTTTATATAACAATCAAAGAAGATAAAAAAGTATTACTAAAAAAAAAAGAAAAAGTATAACAAAATAATAGTATTAAACAAACATATTTATGGAGCCACTTGCTAACAATCAAAACAATGAAAAGACACAAAAAAAAAAATAGAAAAATTGGCCAGAAGGAAAGGAAGGAACGACAACAACAAAAAAATTGGCATATTTGTCTATATGAAACAGACGGAAGGCCAGATAGATAAACAGACAGGCAGCCAGATGGTTGAAGAGACCATCAGCCATGAGAAAAATTCCTAAAAAGTATAAAAAAATATAACGTTATATAACATAAGTAATAAATACAAAAACAAATAACATATTATAAAAACGTATATGAAACATCATTTAAAAAAGAAAGAAAAACAAAAAATAATAAGTTCCTTTATATAGAAAGCTTAAAAAATTATTAAAAGTTAAAGCTGAATAAACATATTTTCATATGTAATTGCCTTAAGGTTTTTTCATAAAGTTCGGGCGAAAGAGGTAAAACATAACAATAAAAACCAACTATAAAATATTCTTGTTGTAGCAAAAAATAACCCAGCAAATAAAGAAGAAAGAAATTCTTAAAGCCGGATATGTTAAACACTTTAAAATAGGGATGTCAATGACTAAAAATGTAGTTGTGTTATTAAACGCAAAAAAATGCAACGACTAAATGTCAGAGCGTAAGAATACGTGTGAACTCAGCCAACACAATTGTGCTATGAAATTGACATCGCTACTTTAAAAGTACGTTTAAAATACATCAGAAGTCATTTGTAAATTTTCCAAACGGAACATTTAAAAATATTTTCATGTTAATAAATGTAAGTGATTCTATAACTTTGAAATTATGAGTTTGAAATTAAATAACACAACTTCCTAAGTATTCATCTAAAGTTTTCTTTTTGTGAAAGATTTAGCTTCTCTTTCGTATTTTTTTTTTTTTTTGAATCCGATTTTTTGCTGGGTTAGTTTAATTTTATGCATGTGCAGATAAATACATATGGGCCATTATCAAAAATTTTTGACGTAGTTGAAACTGGCTTTAATCCAATATTATAAGTTTTGTAATAATAATATTTTAACAAACAGAACTCACAAGATTTGAAACTAATAGAGTGCAAAATTTTGGCACCACAGGTTTCATTTTGTAATCATGTTGTTTAAAGTGCAAAAAAAGGCCTTAAATGTTTTTAATACTTATTTTTTCCCAAACTTCTACACTTTTTTTATTCGCGCATTTATATGTTTTGATCTCATTTGATCTTATATAAACTAATCGGACTTTGTGGGTAAATTCAATACCTCATTTGTTATTGTGCAGACTTTCAACAGTTAAGTACAAGGTATTTGAATTTTGATGAAAAAATTTTATAATTTTATTTTTTTTTCTTTTTTTGGGCGGGGTCCATGCACTCCTCAACGGAATAATAATTTTGAAACAGGAATTGATACTTGTTGTAATTGTGTGTATGTTACGCTATATCTCGTTGATGTACCCTAAATAGTCAATGCAGTAGATAGTCTCATAGGTTGGAAAACAAGAGCGAAAATTAAAAAAAAAAAATCAGTTTTTCGCGAATCACATTCACAGTTTCTAATGGAATAGCATAGATTAGTGTGTGTGTGAACTTAGTTTTTTTTTGTTAATTTACAAAATAAATTTATTAAACAATTTTATGGATTTTTTTTAAATTATGCAAAAATTTTTGTATTTTTATACAACAAATTGCAATTTGTACAAATCTTGGATATATAGATATAATATCGGCGATAAATATAATTGATATAATTGAAATGTTGTTAATAGTTGAAAACACAACATTTTGCAAGGATAGCACGAAATTGACCATAATTGGCTTAATTAGGTGGTGTTTGTAATGCTTAACGGAAATGAAGAGGCTCATAAAAAAATTTTGAAAGATAAAATAATATGTGGAGAAATAATTTAGATTCGAGCCGTATTTGTTTGCAAAATTTAAAAAAATCGCAATTTTTGGTATAAAGAAAATTTTAAAAGTTTTACTAGGAAACCATAAAATATACTACACTAGTACCATCATCAAATATTGAAAGTATCACAAATTTTATTTGAATAACTTAGAAGGTTTTGATATTGCGCGTATTATTTACCAGAATTATACATAAACTTTTAATTTGTAGAAATTTGTATATGTTAAACTTAAAACCGTTATAACTTTCGCGTTCGCAGCACGAAATAATTTCATGTGCCATGATTTTTTTTAAATTCCTAAATCAAAAATGTTTGATAATGGCTCATATATTTGCAACCTTCTTCATAAATATTTATTGTAAATATGTTGCTATTGTTTTTATTCTCTTTATATATTTGTGTCTCTTACTCTTTGTGTTTTGTGATTGTCTGCGTTATGTCCGGTTCATTGAGCTTTAAAATTTTTGCTTTCTATTTGAAATCGGAAATTGTTTTTTCAATTGTTCCTCTCTCTCTCTCATTTAAGCTAATATTTCAAACTACCAATAATGTTCGCAAAACTGACCTTAAGGACTTTTTTCAACAAATATTGTTGGTTGACCTTCAAAATTTTGTAATTTAATTTGAAGTACATTTGGTAGTGCCTCCCAAAGACGAAAGAAGGGTAGGACTAGCAGCAAGCAAATGAAATGAAAAATCTTTTAAACAAAATAATTTTAAGAATATAATACTTTCTGGTCCAAAAGATAATGTCTCGAGAGGTAAATGTTTTAAAAAAATGAAATAATGTCTAAATATATTTTCGAATTGTTAGAAAAATTATCTCACATTGAGGTTATATGAATTTATGATAAATTACATATTTGAGTCTTTAATCTTAAAATAATTATTTACCAGATTTCGACATTAATCCAAATCCTCCTACTCTATCTTTTGTTATTCTTATAAAATCTGCAAAAATCATAATAAACACATATTTCTTTTTAACAAACAATTCTCTAGATATTTAGGTTAAAAGAGTTTGAAAAGAAAATCTCATTCATACAAAAGTATTAATATTATTTAAAATAATTTATATACTACATTTACACCTGTATATTGAGGTGTGAGAATATGTTTATGATTAAATAACAATGTAGATATATGAACATTTAGAATCTTAAAAAGGAAATAAAATCCTGGTACTTTATACTTCCTATATACCATGAACAGTAAATATTAACAAGTGATAGTTAAAATGATTAGAATAAAATACCTACCTTCCAATGTTAAGCTCTTAAAAAATTCTACATCTGGTCCAAATCATAAATACAGTACTGTGCAAAACAAAAGCAACAAAATTTGGTTAAACCTAAGAATTGTTGTGTTTCTTTACAATATTTAATTTATATCAAATACAGTTTTACGAAATTATATACATATTTAAGGATTAACAAAAACACAAACTTTAAAAGATTCTTAACTTTGTCTAGAAGAATAGCAACATATTGATATTTTGTTTAGCTTTGTTCTATAATTTATATTTTCTGTTTTAGTTTCCATTTAAATTTGTTGACTACACAATACTTTGAACTGCACTAATTTTAAAACCTCATAAAAAATCTTCCATAGGGTTTCGCGCCTGAAAACTAGACCATATGATTTAAAAATTTTAAGCAATTATGTTTAATCTAATGCTTTAAAATATTTAAGACATATTTCGCATTTTTCCCATGCCAAAACATAGATTTAAACAAGATATTTCTCTACCTATGTCGAAATTTCTGTGCTTTTTAATATTAACTTATTAACCTAGAAAGATCAAAATTTTATTAGATTTCTAAAGAAAAGCACATAGTTTTTTAGTTAATATTCAAGTAAAGTCATAATTACTCTTGTCTATACCCAAAATCATTTTTAGGAATTGTGCAGTTTAAAATGTACACCGAGACAGTATATCGGCTTGCTGGACGTTACGTATCCGGTCATAGTGGATACATATAAATAATGTTTTAAATTAAATAAAGTACTTTTCTATTTATATAAAAAATAAAATAAATAATAATAATAAAAACAGAAATAAAAAACTGTACCTTTGTTGAATAAGATTTTGCTTCTTTAAATGCTTTTAATGGATTTTGAACATGTATGTATTAAATCTTAGAGACTACATAACCTATCTATGTAGACAAATCCATTATTTTAAGGTGAATTTCTTTTGCATACACTGAGAAGTTATAATTTTTAAAATTGTGCTTCCAAATTAATTTTTTAACTTAATTAAAAAGTATTTTATAAGTTATAGTATAAAACAAGGTTACTTTTTTTTTTGTTTTTATTCTAAACAGACTTAAAATTTATTGCATCGGAATACATTATCATATATCATATCATATATCCCAATGTAATGTATGATAATTTTTATTAAAAAGAACTATAAGTAAAAGAAAAAATAAATAAAAGTAATATGAATAATGCTGTACTCAGATATTTTTATTATAAAACTGCCATTGAATTGAAAAAAAAGAAATTGCAATAAATTTAAAACAATTTGCGTCATTTTTTACATATGGAAATTTTGTTGCTTTTGATGTGCACGCTTTCATATAGAGAACATACGTCATTTTTCTCGTTTTTGCAAAAAGATACAAATTCACATCTTCTAAAGTACACATTTTTGTAAATACCCAAATATGTTAACAATCTTATGAAATTAATTTTTTTGTAAATTGAGTACTTTAAAAAATATTTCAATATTTAGGATAACCCCAATTTTGTTGCTTATGTTCTGCACAGTACTGTGTATATCTACCTCCACAGGAAAATAAATTGTTATGAATGTGTAATGTTATGAGGGGTATTTATATGTGCTAAGATTGTGTGTTTAAGGAAATCCATAAATTTTCCGTTTTCTTTATTTTTTCCAAAATGGGCTTTTAATAATTTTTTTTTTTCGTTTATTGCTTAAACATAATAAATGTTTTTGTAACTTTCATAATATTGAATTTAAACTTTATTGTTAAAAAAAGAATAATAAACGTACAATAATTTGCTTTAACTTTCTTATTTATTTTTTTATTTCTTTTGAGAATAAAGAAGAATTATGTATGTATTTTTGAAAAATATATTTGTTATTGGTTTTAGAAAAAGAAAAAAACCACAATTTACCAAGTATTCTTTATGTCAGTCAACCTTTCAGTCAGCCAGTCATTCATTCATTGCTTCAGCCAGGCAGGAAACTACGATAAAAGAGTATTTAGCTTAAAGAAAGCAACTATTTACTTACTTTTCAAAGTTTTTTTTTTACCTTTTTGCTGGTGTTTTTGTGTTGTTTTAAGAAAACTGAAATAGCAACATGTTTAGAGCGTTGATAATATATTGCCAAAAAATAGTATTCAACAAAAACAACGGGATTAAAAAAAAAAACAAGTAAGAAAGATATAGTCAGTCACCGTTGTGTATGTGCACCAAAATTCGGGGAAGGGTCTTCTATTGGACCTGTAGCCAATTGTGTTAAGCGTAAAATAAAACATACGAATTCAGAATATTATGTTGATACTAACATTTATATGAATTTATGAACTTTTGGTTGATTTGGTTGGCAGATATGGTAAATTATGGACTGATATTTATAAAATTTGGCACTAAGATTTATACTTATATACAACTTGCATGCGCTGAATTTCATTAAAGAGTGGTATATTTAAAGGACTTATAAACGTTAAACACTGTTCTGGGAGGACATTTGCTTGGAGGCTAGGTGAAATAATGAACCAATCATAACAAATTTCAATAGACTGCATCCTTGTATTATAATTATTGGTACCAAATTTGGCCAATATATATTAAAAATTACGACGTGTACATTGTTCACAAACCAGACGGACATCGTTAAATCGACTCAGAAAGTGATTCTGAGTCGATTGGTATACTTAAAGGTGCGTCTAGAACCAATATTTTTGTGCATTATAAACATCCGCACAAACGCATAATACCCCAACCACTTATAGTAGTGTAGAGTATAAAAATACAAGCTGTAAATTTAATAACAACGAAACCAACTATTTCCAACAAGGTGCTGTTGTTTCTTTTTTTTTTTTTTGGTGATTTAAAGGATCTTTAGTTGAAAATAAATAGAAAGGAGTGCTCAAAAAGAGGGGAATAACAATTGATTTTAAAACTCATACTTTTTCCTAACAAATTTGGATCAAATATTGAAAATAGTTATTAAAATCATTGCAAATCTTTTGATCATAGTAAAATCGAGATCATTTTATCTCTTATTCAGATTAACGACATGTGATCGACATGTGATTTGCTGTTTGTGTTGTTCACTAGAAATATAAATTTGATATTTATTTAATTTAAAATTGAAATAATTAAACCAAATTAATGAATAATAAAAATAAAATTTTCATGTGATACATGTTTCGATTATTGTTGGGATCAGAGAATGAAGTCGATAGGGAGATTGTCTCCGTTTCCTAAATTGCTTTCCTAAGAAAAAAATTTTAAGTAAAAATGTAATCATAGACAAAACTATTAAAACATCTAAAAAAATATAAATCTTATTCAGAATATAAAAAAAATTAATGATTTCTTATTTTCTTTTTACTTTTTTTTACAATTATGAAATATGATACAATTTTGAAAAGTATTGAACAAAATATTCCATAATAATACAATCATCTCTTTAGTCGGTTACTTTTCAAAAAGATTTCAAATTAGAGAATAATTTCAAAGTAATATTTATTCATTATATATAAAATTTTAAATGGTTACTTTTCGAAATTATATAAGTTAAAACTATATACATACATAAATTCAAAGGTATGTGCATGAGACTAATGTTAACCACTTAATGAGCTGATTACTTTTATTTTCTTTTCAGTAACCATAAAAATTTCCTAAAAAATTAACAAAAATCTTTCAAATTATATTATATTTTTAATAAAAAATACAATATTTTTGAACAGTGTACTCCCGAATACTAACAATCAAATGGTTACTTTTCATATTTCTAAAGTAACCATTAAATATTTCGTTAAAATGGCAAAAATATTTAATATTATTTCTGTTTTTATGATATAGGTGGAAATATTATAAATAATTAGACAAAGATAAATATATTCCGATTATTTAATCGCTTACTTTTTATATTTATTTTGTAACCATTGATTTTAGTGTGAAAATATCAAGTATTTTAAAGTTGTTTTATATAATTATAATTAACAAAATATAAAGATTTTTGAAATTATAGCACAGAGAACAATAATTATGCGTTTAACTAATCGGTAACTTTTAGATTTTTTAAATAGGCATTAAAATTTGTTTAAAAATAACAAAAATCTATAAAGTTATGCCATATTTTAGCAAAACATTAAATTTGTTTCAAAAATTTAATCTTTTTGTTCAAAAAATATAATGGTTCTTTTTTATATGTATTAAGTAACCATTCAAAATTTTTGTTAAAAAGGCAAAAACATTAAAAACTTATTTGAAATACGACAAATATTCAAAACTATTGATCCCAGGGACCATTATGAGTTGATTATTTAATCGGTTACTCGTTTTTTTTGAGTAACCATTAGAATTTGTGTTCAAATACTGAACATCTTTAAAGTTTTGTTATATGATCAAATAATAATTAAAATTTTTTAAAAAATATATTCATTTAGTAGCAAAAACCACTAAAATTTTTTTAAAAAAGAATGCACTAAATTAAAAAAATGAACTAAGTATATATATTGTAAGAATTATATATAAAAAACTTTTAACAATATTAGACTAATCTTTGTTCAAATATTTAAATAGTTTCTTAAAAAAAATATATGTATATAGCTTCAAGGCTATATATTTAATTAAATGAATTCTTATGTGAAAACTTTTATAAGGATCAAATTAAATGGTTACTTTCAGTAACCATTTAGCCTTTCTGAGGTTAAAAATTTAGCTTCTAGCCTTTTTATTTTTAAAATTGCCTTAAAAAGGGTAAGATGTTAAATTTTGAAATACGAAGAAATTAATTTCTTATTTGATGTTATTAACTTTTTTTTAAAGAGTCATCAATTTAAGTATTTATTTATTTATTGGCACAAAATCGATATATTTTATATTTAGCCCAAATTTTCGCCGTACGCGAAAATAACTTAACTAATTTTATTCACTTACTTTATCAACTATTATGTTATACTTTTTTAACAGCTGAATCTATTTATAACTATATTTAAAAAAATCGTATAAAAGCGAGAAATCACCTAAAAAATTTAAAATGTTTAATGAAAAGGGAATTATAGTTAAAAAATTACAAAAAAAATCACTTTAAAATATTGGATCGTATAAGAATTTTTGGGCAATTTTTTTATTGGATAATTTTGTCTTTCTATTATTTAATTTAAAAACTAATTACAAAATCTTTAAAAAAAATATCAAAAACTACTCGTAATAAAAATGATAAAAATAATGTTTTTAAATTAAAAATAAAAAAAATGATTAACTTTTTCTAGCCTTATTTTTTTGGGACATTTAGTCTTTTCTGATTTTTTTTAGAGTTCAATTTAGCCTCTTTTTTCTAATATCCTAATAATACTGGTTACTTTGTATATTTTTTGGTAACCATTGAAATTTTTGTTAAAAATTGTAACATATTTAATGTTATAATAACAAGTAACGAATTTTTTTTTTTTTTTAAAGTACTGATGCGAGTATAATAATTTACCGATATTTTAATCGGCTACTTTTATTTTTATGCCCTTCACGACATGTGTAAGGGTATAAATTTGTCATTCCGTTTGTAGTTTCTAGAAAAAGTATATATATTCTGGATTCTTATTGGTAGAGAAGTCAATATAAGGGTGTCCGTCTGTCCATGTATTTATTCGTTTTATACATCAAATTATAGATCCTTAGAGTAACTCTAATAAAAATGAGCAAAATTAGTCGATTTGTATCCCAGATATCGACCAAAACACATTTTTGGACTTTCTGAAGCCCCTATATAAGCTACAGGTTTTTGTATAGAACGTTCAGAAATATTTTTCTCGAAGTACGAATTTGTAAATCAATTTAATTGGTCCATAAATTTTCAAATAACATTTTTTTTATTTGTTTTTTAATTAATGTTGTCTTCATTTGGCATTATTGTTGTTTCATTAACTTTAAAATATGACAATTCTTCATATAACATCTCAACAGGGTGAAGGGTATATAAGACTCGGAACAATCGATTATACCACTCTAATTTGTTTTTGTTTTGACTAATCAACAAAATTTTTTTGAAAATGCCAAAAATATTTATGAAAATTTTCAAAAATTAATTCGTTTAGATTGAAAAGTATAGTTGGCTACTTTTTGTAAATTATGAGTAACCACAAATTTTTTACAGAAATAAAAAAATGCAATCCTTTGTTGAGATAACACAAATGTCAAACCTTTTTTAAAATATATGCCAAAAATTATTGATTTTTCAATTATAAAACGGATACATTTTAAGTATTTGTTAATTAATCATATAGATTCAATTCATTGTTTTTAGTAGATTAGAGCAATATTTTAGATATATTATTGCTAAGTTTAAATATATTTCAAAATGTATAAAACTATATTTAATTAAATTTTTAAATTTCTTCATTTCTTTGCATAATATTCATTAATTAATGTTTTTGCTTTCTCAATTCCTTCCGGAATAAAGATCAATTTCTCTGAGCAACAAACGACTCAAATGGAAATCCTTTTTACTTTAAAAACTGTTAAAATCTTCTTTTTTTAAAAAAAAAATCCATTTTTAATAAATCCTTCATTACACAAATTTTCTTTACCCACTTCTTCTTTCTTGTGATTTTTTCTTACTATATGGCCTGCTGTTGCATCGAACAACATTTGCTGCATACAACAACATGTAATACGATAAATGAAGGCCACAAGGCCAAGAAATGTATTAAAATTGATAATATGCGTAACAAAATATGTGTAATGTATGTAACTTACATATACTATATTTTTTACTTATGCTGGTTCGGTAGGTGTCTGTCTGACGCTATGTCTGTCCGCTGCAAGTTGCATTACTAACTATAAAAGAAGAACATGTTGAGTGTGCAACAAACAGTGAAAAGAAAGGCCAGCAAACATTGTTGTTTGCTGAACTATATATAGTACATATTGTGAATATTTCTGTTGTAGCTTCTTTCATGTACATGTTGCATGTAGTTTTTATGTTTGTAGATGTAAGTAGTTGTATGCATATGATATGATGTATTTGTTGCATGGATCATGATTTTGTTTCTGTTGTTGTCGTCGTCATAGTTGCTGTTAAGGTTAAGAGGTGTTTGCTGTTATCTGCCACTTAACATGAGTGTAAAACATGATTTTGCTTTTTTTATATTCTCCTCTTTTTTTATCCATTATTAAGTAGCATTCCCTTCTACAACTTTTTTGTTACTGAAGTCTACGTTCAAAGGGTAGAAATTAACAGCCATTAAATAAAAAATGTGTGATAAAAATTTTGTTGTTATATTTTCTCTTCCTATACAGGTAAGAGGAAAAGGTTCGTTTCTTTTTACAAAAAAAAAAAAAAAAAAAAAAAAAATCGACCTTAAAATAAAAGAAGAGTATTTAATGTCTGTCGGTCTGCTGCTTGTGTCTTTCGTTTGGCACCCTAAAATTTTTACGTGATTTTAATCATTTTTATATTAATGCCGATTCCTTTTTTTCAGTTTTATTTATTTTAGCGGGCTGCCAAAAGTGGAAAAAGAGTTCTAAAGCCACTCAAACACATGTTTCTGTTTTGTTAATAAACATAAGGCTAAAAATTTAAAGAATTATACGTTAAATGAAAAGGAGGAGAAAACAAAGTTTTTTCCTTCCGTTTATTTAAAGCGTCTTTAGTTTTTTTTTTTTAAATTCAGTAGAATATAACCATAAATTAAAATCAATTTATTGAAATTTTTTCAAGGTGTGCTTAGTTAGCACAACCAAAATGATTGTTATTTATAAAAGATCTTTTTTTGTTAGCTGGTAGATAGAATTTGGAAGAACATGGGGAAAATTTAATAAAAATAAAACACATCATAGTGGTTTGTTTTGACAAATGAATAATATTAATGTCAATCATATAAAGTTTGGCGGGCTGAAGTCGCTCGAAGTTGCTTCCCAATTCAGGTCATCTCCGCGAGAGCTAACCGTACCCTCAAATCGGTAATATATAATCATAATCATTCTGATGTTTAGTGACTCACATTGTACAGTTCTGCTGGAAATATATGTTCACTTAATTTGGTTTTCATGGGTCTGCGTTGCTCTCCGTTGATATGGTGACCTCACCAACATCGTTTTTAAATAAATACAGACCAACGCTCTGAAGCCCAGTCGGTAAAAAATCATTTTCCATGGTCATTAAATTTAAGCTTCTCGGTCTGTTGGATATTTCACGGGTGCACGTTTAGGTCTCTCGATGCAAAATTCGTCAAGTTGAAATCTGGTGAGTATTTAATGACTCGGATTCTCTTATTATCTAGTTATTCTAGGCCGATCTGTCGATGCTTTTATCGGACGGCTGTCCATAGAAAAAGATTATAAACAAATTGTAAGATAAGTTGCCCAATTTCTGACTTATTATTAAGAACACTGAAATACTTAACACCAAAGACACCACACCTATAATATTTTAATAATTATACCTATATATAAAACGCAAAATTGTTACCTCTATTACTTTTCTGAGGCAAATCCTCAGCATGGGTCCAGATTTGCCTAATGAAAGAGTAGCTGTTATTTAAATGCATCTTGAAGAATTATTGGAACACTGCCAAAAATGCTACCACTCTCTTGATCGAATCGAATGACTCAGCGTCGAGATACCCAATTTAAAGGAAGAAAAAAATTCTTGAATTGCTTGAATATATTAACTAAATTTAGCTGTAAAGTGAAACAACTACGTTAATTGGAAAATACAAGGTAATATTTTTTTCTGTGTATTAATAAGATCACATAAAAATTACTTAAAATTTTTTTAACCTTAAGCCATTTGCCATCCAACATACTAACAATTAAAACACGGCGTGTTTAAAAAACACTTTTCAAAACTAAAATAATTTTAGTAAATCCCCTTTAACTGAAATGAAAATCAAAAATCTAGAGTAACAGCTAAAAAAACAAAAACACTATAATAAACCAATAATTTTTCTTTCAAATATTTATTATACATAATCGTTTTGCAACAACCTATTTACATACACATGTGTGTATGCATATTAGACTGCTCCAGAAAAGCCGACTTTCGAATTTCGATCGTAACGCTTGTTGTAAAAATATAGTGTGAAAATGATTAGAGAGATCGGATATCAGTAACACGTGCCGCTTATTATTATCCTGCAGGATTAAAAGCTATGTTTCAGTAATTATGGTTTAAATATCACTTAAAATAGCATTTATTACAACATTTCTAAAAAAATTGAAAATTTCTCTGTACGTTTCTTACACAAGTGTTCGAAAACATGTTTGGCGAATTTCTTTAAAATTTTGTAATCGGTTTTAACTTTAACTTTTTTAACTCTTCCTTGATAGATAACTATTTGTAGATTACCGTTCCTTTACATTATATATTAACAAAGAGTTTATAGTAGCAAATATTTAAAAAAAAACTGTGAAAAAATCAAAATTTTCCCATACAAATGTACCACTCTAATAAAGTTAGGGTCTAAAATTCGAATTGCTTTTTTGAAGCAGTCTAATACACATACATACAAAAATATAGTTTATAGACACTTAACAAATAACATACCAAAACAGCACAATTGCAACAACTAGAATAATAACAATTTAAGCCTTAAACGGAAAAAGGATATGCAACATAAAAATTAAACAGGCAACACCCATGGAGGTATTTTTGAACGAACAGAAAAATAATAAAATAACAACAATAATAAATATTTCAAAAAAAAAAGAAAAACAGACATTTGAATAAAAATATAACAACAATTAATACAGAAACCAAATACAAAAAAAAAGGACTTGAAAATTTCTCAAATATTATACTAGGTGTACAACAATAAGAATATATAGTTATTTAACATATTGCATTGATATCCCTTTTAGCAGTTTTTACCCACACATGTAGAAGAGAGTGGAATGAGTAAAAGAGCAGGCGGAAGGGATAGAGAGAGATGGAAAAACACTCATTTTTATTATATGTGTGTGAACAATAAGAATAAAATTACACCATTTCCGGAGAGAACAAGTTTTGAAATCTGGAATTTAATTAAATTAAAATTTTTTTTGATATTAAATATTAAAACTTTACTTTTTTTCTGTAAAGTATAATTAGAAATTTTTAAGAAAATATATTTATTATCTAAATAATTTTGAATAAATTTAATCAAAATTTTACATTTTTTAATTTCAAAAGGAACTGTTGTTTAAGTGTAATTTAATATTATAGTGAAAACACTATATATATTAGAGTTAAGGTCTCATAAAGGCAACATATTTTGATAGTGCTTTCAAATGGTTTCTTAGAAATACTAAATTTTTAGATTGAATCCTTTTGCTTTAGAAAATTAACAGTAAATATATGCGATTTTGATCAACGTAAGCATTTCTTGTTTGTCCTTGATGATTAAGGTATTGAACTAGTTTTACGAAATTTGCAGAGTTTCAACTAAAATGTAAATTTTTATTGTTTTTCGCAATTCGTTTTAATTCTTTTAACATGATATTTCAATATTCATATATCTAATTTATATAATTACAAATAATAGTCATGATACACTTTACAATTTATACTCTATATACATGTGTATATCTGTTTTCTCCTTTACTTAAGAGAAATATATTATCACAAACATAATGCTACACAAAAAAGAAAAAACTCTTCAGTGTTTTCATAAGAGCAACAATTCAACATGAGGTTAAGTTTGAGGCCATTTTATTCATTTAAGAAAACACAAAATATATAAATGAGTCATATCAGCAAAATGGAAGTTAGGTCCTGTTTCCACATATGTTCAATATTTGTATCTATTAATAAAAAAAATGCTGTTGGAAATATCGTCAAAGCTACAGTTTTTTTTTTCGAATTCTTTGCTTTATTTGAAAAAGAAAAAACAAATTTTTAAAAATTTTTTAGGCTTGATAATTTTTTTAATGATATACAACAGTTCTACTTTTCTTTTAATAGTAATATAATACAATATAATTTATATAATAATAAAAATAATTTGGATTTCTTCATAGCAGCAGTAAATTCTTAAGATTGAGGTTAATTTTGGGGCCATTTGTTTAACTTAAGAAAAAAAAAAAAAAAAACAACAAAGTTTCAATCCGATTTCATTGATATAAAAGTGAGCGAGAAGGTAACTATGTCTTCTTTAAATCTCATAAAAAAAGTGTATTTATAATACAACTGCCTGTTTCAAAACATTCTCCCCTTCGATTTTTATATTTTTCATTTCATCTTAAAAATTGATTCCTTCAACAATTCAATTTAAGTTTTTTTTTTTTTTTTTTTTTTTTTTTGTGATAGAAATGTTTAATATTTTAAAATTTTTTTAGTAAAAAATACCATCGCTTTTCCCCAAATATAATATATTTTTTTGTAAATACTTAAGTTTTTGTAAGTTTTACGCAAAGAGTGTGCAATTTTGAAGATATAAAGCTCAATACGTAGATTTCTGATTTTAATCATTTTAAAATCATTTAAACTGTATATACTATGCGAAGTTAGCAAATATACAAAATTTCTTTGAAATTACATTATACGAACTAATGCCATTACATATTTTTAAGTGTAGTTTTTGCAGAATTTCTTCGTCAAAAAATTTGAAAAAAATATGATATTAAAATCTGACCGTTTTTCTAATAACTCATATATATTTTCATTTCAGCACAAATTTCCTTAATTTTTTAGAAATAAACCAAAAATACTCCATGCAAATATTATATATATTATATAAATATACTATATATTTTTTGTATAGATAAATTTGTTGGGGTTTTTTATAAAAAAAATATTAAAAACGCACAAACTTTAAATAAATTATTAAGTCAATTTTTAAGACAATTTAAAAAAATAAAAAAATCGAAGCATGCTTTCAAATATACATCGAAAAAACGCATCTGCATTGGAAACGCATTTTTATTCTGATATTTAAAGGGGACTACGTTGCCTTTCTAATGCCGTAAAAAACAATGGTATCGGACTTTAATTTCAAATGATATGGCCAATTATAAATGAATCCTTATGAAAACTTTTGATTTTGTTAAAATGAAAAACGTGATTAAAATCGCGATTTTTTTAATTAAAAAAAATTTAAATAGATGCTGTTTTTTTAAGAAAATTTTAGGAAAAAATTTACATGTACGCTTTTTGGGAAATTTTTGTCTGTGTAGATTTAATTATTCGACATGTAGGAAAAAAAGAGTTTTAAATTATTTTTTATATCGTTTGAAAGAAAATTTTATAACATTTCATGTATTTAAAAGAATTTAAAAATTCTAATATATTCAATAACTATAAAAATATTCTTAGTACTTTGAAATAAAATTAAACTTTCCCATAGTATAAAAATAATTTTAAAAATTTTTAATATATTTTTTAATTGCAAAATATGTTTAAAAAAATTTAAGATTCTTTGAATATATTAAATATTTTAAGAAATTATTAAAAAATTTGCAATATATTTCAAAGATACGGAGGAATTTTGGAAATATTACTGAATATAGTTTTAATGACTTTTTTGGTGAAATAATTTTTTATTAATATATTAGTTAAAACCTAGTTTTTTTGAATTATTTTTAATTAAATTTTATTCTTCTTAATAAATATTTTGGAAACAGTGTAAATTTACACATGATGAGTATACATTGTACGACATATGTTTGAGTGTGTAACGAGTAAATTGTAAATTTCTTTGAGCAAACACTCTCTCATACACACACATACACACACGCTATCCATTCCTAGATACAATATCTCTCTATCTTTACCCACCATTAACTACCCATGTTTAAACATAAATACTTGTTCATATTTATTTTTCTATGAATAAAAATATATTTGTCTGTCTGTCCAACCATCTATCCATCTATACGTATGGCTGTCAGTGTTTATATGTCTGTCGGTCTATCCACATGTTTTGTGGGTACGGGGTTTTGTAAACGAGTTCGTGGTATAAATGTTAATATTCCTTTAATTCAAGTTTTTTGTGTTTATATTTTTTCGACAAATTGACTGTTGAGGCTGAAATAATATATATAATTGAGTGTATTTCATTTTATATAAAACAATACAATATTTTTTAAAGGTTTTTTTATGAAAATTTTATTTCAAAGTATAACAAATAAAAAAGTTCATGTAAACGACATGTGAATGAATCGGATTGGATTGTCTGTATATCAGTGAAATAGCGTGTTTGTGTCTTTTAAAAATAAATAAAAAAGGAATTGAATATAAATTATTTTTCTTATTGTTTGTTATGTACGGTTTAATTGTTTTTATTTAATGTTGTTGTTGTTTTCTTTATATTTTTACTTTTGAAGTATTGTTTTTTCAGCTTTCATGTTATTATAGTGATTGAATATATTTTTTTATAATTTAATGCTCGAACCTTATACCCGTGGAGATGAATAGTTGATATAATCCTGATGTAGTTTTTTTTTTCAGATAGAAAAAATATCTCTTCGTCATAATAATTTTTGTGTAAAAAAATAAACAAGATTGTGAAAACAATACTTTTGAGCTTTATAAATATTTGTTAAGTTCAGTTGAAAAATAAAAAATAAATAAATTAAAATGTAAATAAATATGTTTGTAAATGATAAAAAATAGTGTAAAGAGAGGATTTATTTCACTGTGAACTAAATGAGAAATTTTTTAAATCTTGATTGTTTTATGGAAAAAAGACAAATTTCCATAACAACATAAGTAAAGTGAAAGAGAATTACGGATATTACGGAAATGTACAATAAAGTATAACAAAAAAATAAAAAAAAAAAATAAAAATAAATATATTAAAAAAATTCAAATAAAAAAATTTTAATTAAATCAAAGTGTGACAAAACTGACAATTTTAAAATCATAAAAATTTAATTTCTTGGATTTTCTAATTTTGAAGGTAAACTATTGGATTATTTAACAAATAATAAAAAACAACTACTTAATTTCTAAAGAATTATAAACAATTTTGGATTGTCAATATTAATATGGTACGTTAATTCCAGTCTATTTGTATGCAAGTCTATTTGTATGATAAAGGACTAAACTTTTTGGAAAATGATTTAAAATCTTCAAATGATTGTCTTCATTTTATCAGTTTCGGTTGGAGTAAATTAAAGTTCTCAATTTCTGTTAAGTTATTTTTATAACTAAAAATTCTTACAAAATAGCTTTAGTTACATAAAAAATATATTACTTCTTGTCATATTTTTTTTGATAAATTTTTATTTATTAAAATATGTTATTAAGAGAATTCTTATTATGCTCTCAACTTCTATTATTAAACCTCTATTAAAAAAATAATACTGTGAATTTTTGTGAATATTTTTTGTGAAAATATGCCTTTATGTGATTTTATGAAAATTTCTTGAAAATGGTAAATCTGTGTATTTATTAAAATAAAGTGAAAGAAATGCAAAACATTATTAAAAAAGCAAAATATGCTTTTAATAAAATAATAAAATTTTGTAATAATAATTCTTGAATTTATTATTATTTTTTAATATTAATTAACTTTTAAATAAGCACTTCATTAAATAATAAAAAAATTGCGTTAATTAATTTAAAAAAATGTACAAATGTACATTTTTTGTTTTTTGTGAATATATAAAACATGCATTAAAAATGAAAATAAGAATTTTAGGAAAAATATGGTTTTACATGATCAATTTTTAAACATAAACTGTTCAATAATGCTTTTTTTTTAGTTTTTGTGAATATTAGTTAAGTTTTTCATGAAATATGCATTAAAAATTAAAATAAGCGTTTTAAGAAAAATGCGCTTTCTTAGGATTATATAAAAACTTTTCGAAATAATATTAATAATATAAGTAATTTTAATAAAATAAAGAAGATAAAAATGCAAAAAAATTATTGAAAAAGCAAAATATGAAAAAATATGCTGTTAATAAAATAATAATTTTTTGAAATAATCAGCGAAATTATTAAGTTTTTAATTAATTAAATACTTTATTAATATTAATAAAAATGCCTTGACCAAATATATGAAAATATGCGTTTTAAGAAAATTTATAGCGGATTTATTAAACTGTCAAATAATGGAGAAAATATAATAGTTAAATGTAAGAGCAAACTAATTAAAATTAAGCTTTTATAAAAATCACTTTCGGAGGTGTTAAATGCGAGACTGTGTTATTCTTAATTAAAATTTAATTTCAAGAAATAAATTCGGGGAACTGATGTGTAAGAAATAAGCTTTTAAAAATAAAATATACAGTGACAGAAAAATTAATACTTAAAAATAAATAATTTATAACGCGATTGTATTAAATAAAAGGAAAAATTCTGTGAAGATATTAGTAAATAAAAATAAACCAAAATATGCTTTTAAAAAAATTACACAATATTTGTTCGAAATTCGAAAAATTATGCTTTTTATTTACAAAAATTTCTTATATTAATTTAAATTGAAAAAGAAATAAAAATTAAAAAAAATGACTGTTATATAAAAAATTACGTATGCTGTGCAAAAGCATAACTTGAGAACGATTAACCTAATTTGGTTGAATTAAATACCTCTTCATTTTCTACAAATTAGTACTACAAAATTTTGGGAAAAACAAATTAAAATGAAGAATATACAAAATAAGCTTTTTGGCATATGCATCGTCTTATATTATTTATATAAATTTGATATAAAATAAAAAAAGGTGCAGTTCTATTACCTTTATATAATCTAAAAAGACATATGCAAAATAAGCATTTTTACAAAATATGCTATTTATGCTAGGAAATTTCAGTTTAAACATTTGATTATAAAAAAATTAGTTTAAAATTGTACATTTGAAATATGTTTTTTTTTGCATATAGAACGATAATATGCATCTTAAATAAAATATGGCGAAATAAGCATTTTTGAAAGAAAATTAGAATTTTCAAGTTAAATTTAAACAAAATATGCTTGATTTAGCATTTATTAGAAATCAAAAATGGTATATATATATATATATGTATGGATGTGTATATATATATATTCAAAAGGCTCCTACAAACTCTTCTCTGTTTAAATTGTTCCAAAACTTATTTGGAGATTTTTAATTTTTTACACTTTTCTTTAATTTAGAGATTTAAGTAAACTATGATTACTCGAAAACTGTCACCGATAATTGGCTACGTTTTTTTTTTTTTTTTTTTGTTATGTTGATAGGATAATAGTCGTTAAGAAATGGTATGGTGTGTCACTTTACCGTTTATATCTGTTGTGTTTTTGAATGTTTTCTCAGGTGCTATATTTTGGTTAAATTTGAACTTTAGAGGAATACAACTTCTCAAGGTCAAAAGGGGTTAAACAAATTTTACTACCAGAAGAAAGTCTTTTACTCCATATATATTTTTGTACTTTTTCCATTTCAATGAAATTACTCCCAAAATTTTTTCATGGAACACATATTAAAAATCAGTTAACATTTGGATTTTAAACCTACAGGGTCAATAAATATAAGGACACATAAGGAGTCAAGAAGTTTAAAAAAGAAACATGTTCAGGACGAATTTCTTAAATATGGTTGATTATAGATAACCAAAACAAGAACGTAGCAAGAAGTTTGTTTTCAGATCCCGAAAGAGCATCTGGAATAATAAGTGTTGATATACATCTTATTTCAAGATTTAAAACAATTTGTGTGCAATGAACAAATTTATGCTAGAAAATTTGGTTACTATGCGAAGGAAACTACACATATATGTAACCAAATATCCATGGAGAAATATGTCTGCAACAATTCACAAAATCCTTTATCATGGAGAAACTATCATTAAGCATCATTTAGTATCACTTGGAGAACTCTCAGGGGAAGCCCAGAAAAAATGAAATAAGATTTATAGATTTTATATAGAGCATAATACCAGAAAAGTATCACGAAATTCTACAAATAAAGATTTATTTAAAATATTACTCGCAATGTCAGATCCGCTCATCTCTAGCATTCGAAGTCAATGGAAAGTTGAACATCGTGACTAATGAAGAAGCAAAAGGGCTGCTAGAGGACAGAAATAATATAGAGAACTAAATATGGAATATCTACAGGCTATTTTCCATCCGAATGAATAATAATTATAATTTTCTTTTATTGTTATTTAAGTAAAAAATAAAATATACATTAAAAACCTTTTAGATACTATAAAAATTAAATTTTTTTTCTTAATGTTATTTAAATAAAAAGGAAAATAAACATTAAGAAATCGTCATTTTTTGCCAAAAACTACCGGTTCTAGTGAAACCTGTCTAGAATTGATAAACTGGGAACCTGTTCACAAAATTATCCTGAATATATTTAAAATGTTTTTTTTTTATCTGCTTACGACTTTTTTTTATAAGTAAAGTTGATTCAAAAAACAAAAAAATCCGCATTTTCATACCAAATGCTATAAAAAAAATTAAAAGTTCAACTTTAGCCTTAAATTTCTCAACGGCTGCTGAACCGATTTTAGTGAAATTAAAACTGGAGAAAAATTCAAGAAAACATATCTCCACCAAAGAAAAAACAAAAAAAAAAAAAAAAAATTTCTTTCGATTCAAACGTTACAGAGAAAAGAAAAAAATTTCTATCGATTCAAATGTTACAGAGTTTTTGCCGGTGAAAACCGACTCTGAGCCGCTGTGCGCCGAAGGTTTTGTTGAAATTTTTTTCACATATGTTATTTTATGTACAATTTCTTTCTAGAGAAGTTTTTTATAAACTCTTTATGTGTTTCATAAATTTAAGAGGATCCGTGTTCATATTATTCAAATTTTAAGAACAAATATGTTCTTAAAATTTTGTATCAACTGTGGACATTCTCGTACTTAAATTTTTCCATACTCATAATAGTTTTCCAATTTTAAAATTAAATGGCGAACTTTTTATCATCGATATCGTAAGCTTTTAATCAATGCTACAATTTTTCATTAATTTTTTCTAGACTCACTATTCTAATACACTGCCTGCCACTTGAATAAGGAATCACATTTTTTTAACTTTAATAAATACTTGTATCTCCTAAACTAAAGTTCAGAAGAAAATAATTTTTTTGAGCAACCAAATTTCAAATACCACATGCATTTCTGTGATGTTATTTCGTGTTTTACTTGAATAAGGAATTATTTTAATATTAATCAGGAAGGCTATGATTTCAACTTCTTTCAATATAAACGGCTAGAGAATTTTTGATTTGATAGTTTTAAAATAGTTTTTATTCAAAATGGGACTTCGTAAGGCTCTTAATAACTCTGAAAAAGAAAAAATTCTGATTTTGAAATCTCAGGGTCAGAATCCGGTCCAAATAGCCTAAAGCATTAATAAAGGAAAGACAGTTGTGCGCAATTATTTAAATAACGTGGAAAGGTATGGAAAAAACATGAAGTGCGGAAGAAAATGGCAATAGCTCCAAAAGAAAGATGAAAAATTCTTAGAATTGCATCAAATTCTGCCACGTAGGTATCAAAAATACGTGAAAAAAGTGGGGTCAGTGCCAGTCTAAGAACAGTGTAAAGTCGTGCCCATACATAGTCCGACGAAAACTGCAAAAAAAGCACCACTTAATGAAAAACGCAAATCACAACGTCTACAGTTTGCCAAAAATACATTGACATGGTCCGACAAATGGTTTAAAGTTGTCTTTTCCGATGAAAAAAGTTTAATATTGATGGTCCCGACGGGTATAACTATTACTTCCTTGACCTAAATAAGGAGGAATTATTTTGAGCCGCAGACACAGCCGAGAGGGCGGAATAATGGCATGGGGTGCCATTTGGTATTATGGTACCATAGAATTGGTTTTTGTATGTAACAAAATGACTGCAACGACTTACAAAAACATTCTGGAGGAAGCATTTCAAAAATTTAATGATTCTTTGGACTTATACCTTGGACGTACCAACACGACATCGCTCCAATTCACACCGCCAGAGCAGTAAAACAATGGATTAATCAACAAGGTGTTCAACTTTTGGATTGGCCCCCATATTAACCAGACTTGAATCCAATGGAAAATCTCTGGGGTTGGCTTGCAAGAAAAGTTTGTGAAGGAGGAAAACAATTTGAGACGATAGAATCCTTAAAGGAAGCAATAACGGAAGCATGGAGTTCAATTTCGATAAATTACTTAGAGTAATTATACAAATCGATGCCAAATCGCATTTTTGAGGTTATTTCTAAAGTACTCATTACTAATTGAATGCTAGAAGATAATAACTTTCATTTTTATAACCCAAAATTTAAAAATAAATTACAGTTTGCTTAGTTTTAAAATATTCCTTATTCAAGTGACACACGAAAAAGTACCACAGGAATACTTGTCTTTAAATAAATGCATAATTTTAGTATAACAAAATATATATATATATTTTATTTCTTCAGGAAACTAAAGCCAACATATCTATATATACATATATATATATATATATATATATATATATATATATATATATATATATATATATATATATATATTATAATCTTATGGTTGAAATTAAATTAAAATTTTGCAAATTACTCAATGTCTTAATTTTAACTATAAAATTTACTTCAGTGAAATTAAGTTACAGTAAAGTTAACTTTGTAGCAAAGTACTTTAGCACTATATTAGATTTGAATTAATTTTTTCTGAAATTCTATTTAATTTTCACATAAATATAAATAATTTTCAAGCTCAATTTTTAAAAAATAAAAAGTTTTTATTACTGTGCTCACATAAGCCTTAAATTACCATAATAAAAATAAATATCAACATTTTGTGTTAAAAACAATTTGTTAGAAACTCTAAAAATATTAAATTCTTTCAACAAAGAATAAAACCCAACCAAAAAAAAATAAAATAATAAAAAATAAAATTGGTCAACTATGTACATAAGCTCATGGATTAAAAATAAATTTTTATATATATTTTTTAATAAAAAATAAAAGGATAAAAAAAAGTAAAAACAACAGTTAAATTGGGACATTTAAACCAACCAAATCATAAACTAAAACAATTTATTTTGCTATATCTCTACAAAATTTTTTATTTTACTTTTTTTTAATTCAATATCGTTTCAATTTATATTTTTTTATAAACGAGTATAGCCGGCTAACATGACAGCCATATGTTAACTGTTTTAATAACAAATTTATTACATTTGTTTTCAGAGCTGTTGTTGTTCTTATTATTGAATTTGGCTTAAATTTGTTAACCTAAGCTTAAAGAGACGTACAACCAATGAAAAAAAGCACCTGCTTTTGTTTTGGCTTGGTTTCAATTTTCAAATCGTTGTAATCAATTGCCATATTTTAGTCAATTAAATGTTTGTCGTTTATTGTGAATTTTTATAGCTACTTTTAGTTTTTTTAATGTTCATTTGGCAGTTAAACTGTCATAGTTTTAAATATCTTTAGACTGTTATGGTTAACTATTATAATTGAAATTTATTAATTCGTGTATTTTTTTTGTGTTGTTTAATAAAATTTGTTTATATTTCTTTATGCATTAAATAATTTGATTTTACTTTTTTCTACTTTCAGGTGAGCTTTGAAAACAAGTTACAACAAATTTTTGTAAAACATTTTTTATTAATCAACAAGTAAGTTCATTTTTAAAATTAAGTATAACTAAAGGATTTGTTTCTCTCAAGATATAAAGTATAAATTTAGGCGTTCAAATGATTTTAATGTGCACTTTTGAGAAAATTTCAAAAAATATATTTTATGCTTTAATAAATTTTGAAATATCGATGCCTATATTCGGTGATTCAAAATATTAACAATTAAAAAAGAAAATCATATTTTCAGTAATTTTTTCAATTATTGAGAATATCATTTTTTAAAGAATTTTGGATATTAATTCAGATAATTAATATTTTTGTTTTTCTTTTTAATCTTCAATTTATTATCTGAAATCTTTAAATTAAAAACTAGAAAACTTGCATAATTTTGGGATCATTTTAAATATTTCCGTAGTCACGGTTTCAAATCAAGGAGCTTTATACTGAAAATTTTAAGTCAATCGGTGGCCTTCATATAAATACACCATATTCACTACTGACTGACTTTTAAACTCAATATCTAAATTAGACGTTCGCCTCTATACGTATACTAAAATGTTTAATTAATTTGCTGTGTTTTTAATAATACTTAATATTGTTTGACTATTTAGGCTATCTTCTGCTGTTAAACAGAAGAAAATCGTTACCTAATTTTAAGGTCATTATTATCTATCTAGACACAAATTTTTAAATGAAACGTTGCTGTTTTCATTTAAATATTTTTCACAAATAGTGGGTCTTTATATACATGTGACATTTTTCATACCAAAACTTTTTGATACAAATACAAAAAAAAAAAAAAAAAAAAAAAATTAAAACAGTTTTAGATACTTGCTTGGAAAAAAAGCGCATTTTTAGGGTAATTTAAATTATTTTTAAAGTTATTTATTAATAAAATTTTAGGCATTTGAGTCGTTTGAATGCTGTTCATTTTAAGAAATTCTGGAAAATTTTGTAAATATGAATTTTAATTAATTAAATTAAATGTTAAAAATGTTAAAAAACAAAATATATTGCCTGCTTTGAGGAGCTTTAAAAAGTTATTTAAACTGCATTATTGTTCTTTTTAATATTTTTATATATATTTCTTGTATGCATTTAAAAAATTTCGTAATTTAATTTTCTAAATTATCATGCTGAACTTTAAGTTATATCCCATTAATTTAATGACTTTGTTGCTAAAAATAATTTCCCTAAAAACCTCTTAAGTAGCAATGAAACTTCTTAATTAAACATTCATAAAGAAAATACACAAAAACCTACTTTTCGACCATTATAAATAATTAATAAATAACCTAAGTACATTGACTTATAATTGTCATTAATGTTTAATCAAAAAGTATTTGCTTATGCTAAGAAAATCATAAAGAAAATATGAAAATTTTAACTTTTTATATACATAAACTTTAAAAGATTTTCCCTACAATCTTTTAATTAATAATTACTACCTTAATTACCTGTTAGTACTATTAAACCAGCAAATTTTCATAAATATAATCAACATATTTAAAATATGTCGGTAATAGTTTCTTTTTTTAATAACTTTGGCCCATGAAAGCTGCAAAAAATTATATTACAGCGGTATTAATGTTAAAGTAATTTTCATTTGCAAAAATAAAATAAAAAATGAAAAAAGGAAAATGTTTTAACTTTCTATAATAGTGATATGTTAATTATTAAAATTTTCATTAAATATATTTATTCTTTTCTGGCCTGTTTTTCCTCGCTTCGTTACTCATTTAAATTTACTTAATATATAAAATCGTTTATGGATATGTTGTATATATTTACTGCAGTCTAAGTATTTTTATCCTTATTTAGCTTTAACGGCACAGAGTTCTATAATTAAGGCTATGTTTTTTTTAAGCTTCATTTGTTTTATTTTCCCTTACACTGTTTTCATATAAAGTAGCATAATTTTTTCCTGGCTACCTTTAAAAGCTCTCGCTAAAGCAAATGCGGAAGAACAATGATGCAGTTAAGCAGAAGTTTAACTAAATATACAATATGTTTATTTTACATACATATTTTCCAGTTACTTTCAATTAATTTATGAACGGCCAATATGAGGCATTAGTATAGCAGGTGGCAATTTTAAATAAGCTTTTTATGTATATTAAATTTGCTCTGAGGAAACAAAATGAGAATATTTCTATAGTAACATTTTTAAAATCAATTAGGTCTTTTCCTTTTATATCCTACACCGCCACAGGTGGGGAGGGTATTATGCGTTTGTTTTGATGTGAGTAACACCCAAAAATAATGATATAAGACTCTCTTTAATTTATACCAACTAGAATTGCTTTCTGAGTCGATTTAACGGCGTTCATCCGTTCATCTACCCGTCCATCCTTGTAGTCAAACTTTAGGCCATGGAAAAATTTTCTAGTTTTATCTCGAAACTGGTATTAAAAAACTGGTGATTTTAAGCATATTACGAACAAATATAAAAGAAATTTTTCCCCTAAATTAGTTCCGTTTTATTTTTGTTCCCATAATTAAGCATTTTAAAGAAATATATTCACGAAAATCCACTAAAAATTCCGGTATTAAAATATTTTTTTCATAACAAGCTGAAAATTACAAATTTTTAAAAACTCGAAACTTTTTTTGACCAAAATGTACCAAACGAAGTTTTCAAAAGCTGGTAGTGAACTGAAGGTGACCCTTGAATATTTGTCCGTATACAGCTCATCAATACGCATCATTTGCAAAAAAAGCTTTTCCTCGGGATACTCTAAAATTTGAATACAAAGTACTTAATTTTGTTGAAGGGATCAAAAGTTACGAAAACCAAAAATGTATCAAAGTTAAACAAATAGCAATACTAATCTGCATACAAACATATGTATATAAATTTAGTAGTCGTTAGAAGCTATCAGCGTTGTTGTTGTTTTAAGAAAGCAACGCCTACTATGATAGTTTAATTTGGTGTTTATTTTTTGTACTTTGGAAAGATAAATTTTTTAAGTATAAATGTGAAAATATGAAAGCATACTTTAATGCATAAATTTTATTAATTGTCGGTAAGGTGGTGAAGGGTATAAAAGATTCGGCATAGCCGAAGATAGCGCTCTAACTTGTTTAATTAAATGAATCTTTCTCAGCAAAATTATTCAGATCAGTCTGAAGTCTTTCTATACTATTTTTTTCTCACAGTTCCTCATAAAAAATGGAAATTGAATAAAAATATTACAAAACAGTCAGAAAACAATTAACTGACCACTTAGCACAATAATTTAAAAAATTCCAATTCAAAGACATTTTTTGTCAATACTTCAAAATTACCTTTTTTAAGTACAATAACTTCTTTTCATTTTTCGCATTTTTTATTATTTTAATTTTCCTCTTAATTGAATTTTATGTAGCAATTTATTTTCCATTGTTCAAATAGCTCGATAGTTCAATGTTATTGTTAAATTTCATGCAATATACATAATTGCAGCTGCAAAGTAGTATTTATGTATTATTGTTTACGATGATGATGCTGACGATGTTGCACAAAAATCCTTTTACTTTTATTAACGATTATTCCATTAAAAGGCATAATTATCGTTTTTCAAAGTTTAATTAAATGTTAAAATTACATAAATAATTAAGAGAAGAGAAAAATACTTGTTAGCAGAAAACTTTGTTTTAAAGCAGGCTTTTAGGAGCAAGTAAATCATAAACAAAATATTATAAAGGAATCTATTTATATAAAGGCCAGCCTTTTTATAAATAACATTACAATTATTAATAAATTTTAATTATTAATGAATCTACTAAAGAGTAACAGTAGTTATTATTAGGTACTACTTAAAATAATTAAGTTCTTTTTAACAAAGAAGCATATTTAAGGGGGTAAAAAGTAAATAACAATAAGGCATACTTTAAAAGTGTTAAAAAGGAAATTTAGTTTTCTTTTATTAAATTTAGTATACATATTTTAATATTCTACAATTATAGTTTTTATATTTTCCTTATGATTTCATTTTATTCTTATAATTTCTTAAAATAATTTTAATTATTCTTCTCATCTGTATTTGCTAACAACCTAATTTCTCTAAACCTAATTGTATTTTAATCTTGTTTACTTTCGTTAAATATTAATAATTTTCGAAAAGTTTTAGTTGGGTAGGAAATGTGTTTGCTTTCAAATAAATAAAATTAATAAATACCAACAATTTAAAGTAATTACTATTTAATTAAAAATTCATTTAACAAATAAACTATTAGCTTTTTAATGCGGGGAGAGAGAATAAAACATTTGCTTTTATTTCTGTTTAAATCAGTGGCGCTAAGGGTAGCTTGGAAAAAGTTACATATTTTTGTCAAAAAAATATAACTTTTCATAAAAAGTTACATTTTCGGAATTTAATGAATGGTCAATACGTATTCCAAAGAAAATAGTACAAAAATTTGCTTTAGAAGGTCCATATTTTTTGGAAGACATTTTTTTAGTCGTCATCAATGGAGCTATTGTCTACGTATTCAACCGGTTACGATGATTTTATTTTTGAAAAAAATGTGGATTTAGTTTGTGGTTGAAGCGACAACCTTCTGAGCCATTCTAAAACTAAATTAGCTGGTTATTTACCAGTTACTAGTTATTCAACTGTTCAAAGCAAAATAATAACAACTCATTACAAGGTAATGATTCTAATAAGTAGTATTCATTAACAAAAGCCAACAAATTTTTGCGTGGTAAACACTGACCATTTCACTGTTACATCGATATTACAATAGTGTGTGTGTTCTGATGAAATTAGAGAGCTTTTTCCGAATACGCATTTTCTTTTACTCAATACACGTCTATCTCGGACTGCACACACCTTTTTTCTAGATTGGCCAGTTGATCGCAGGACACATTACAGGAAAAATGTGGTCTTTATATATTTGAATGATCTATGTACGTTAGAGTGTCCCATTTAACAAAATTTTGTAGGAAGACCCCATATTAATGATCTGAGTATGGAAAAAAAAATATTCAAAAAAATTCTTGAAATAGATCTTTAGTTCCCTACCAGATTGAAAATTATTAATCTAGTATATTTTGTTCAAAAAAAGTTTCTAGTTTTGTCTCGTAAAAAATTTAGCTGAACAAAATTCAATGGAAAAACTTTTAAAATATTTTTTCCATAACCATTTCACAAAGAAGCTCGAAACCTTTTTTGGCCAATATATACCAGACTTGAGATTTTCAAAAGCTGGTAGAAATCTCGTTGATTTTTTTATTTACATAAGAAATCCTCGAGAAGTTATCGAAATTAGATAATTTCTTGAAACATTTATTTTCGATATTTTATTAAGAAAAGTAGAATATTGCGATATCGATATTTTTGAAATTCTCGAAAAGTACGCGAATTTTTTCCATCGAGAAATTATCGAGAAAAGTTTGGTACTACGTACATTTATAATTAATACAATTCTCGATATTTTGTTGAATATATTTGTTTCGAAAATTCTTCCTTTTTAGCGAGCATTCACGAAACTCAGGTTAGGCGGGACTTTGTAATAAAAGTAAACATCAATCTATCGTTTCGTAAAACAGAGTAAAGCCAATAGGAAAGGTAATTGAGGTGTTTTCATATTCAAAATTTATATATGATTCGAGGTTTTTAACATGAGCGTGAGATTTGTAATACTAAAATTTTGAATCAATCTTTGGTGTAGTGCAACAAACACTACTTTACATTTGCTTGCGCTTGTGTGTGGAGCAGCGTTCACTGAAAAAACTGACAAACTATACACTCATATATAAAAATAAGTATTTAATAAATGAAATTTAAAAGTAAAAACGTGGTTCTTGAACTACAAAATTTCGTTGATGTTTTACCTTATACGGGGGGTGGGCAGCAAAGTGGACGGATCACGCCTATTTTTGGTTTCAGAGTTGATATCGAACTATCTGTATAAAGTTTTGTTTTCGTATATACTTCTATTTAAGGGATATCTGCCGAAAAGTGTGAACTGAAATTACAATGGACATCCTGTATTTCTAGTATTTGACCCATAACTTTTTTGTTTATTAAACAATTTTATTCATTTTCGATACCAAATAAACCTTATATAAGATAAATATTTGAGCCAAATTTCGTCCCCCTAAGTGGTCCCTCCCGAGCTTTCAACATGCTGACGTGAACATATAGCTAGATCGATTAAGATTATTTCCAGGACTCAGGATATATATACTTTATGGGATATTAAATTATTTTTTCGACATGTTACATACCAATATACCCCCACCTTTTTGTGGTGGGTAATGTTGCCAGAAGGCGAGAAAAAAGGATTCTAAATTGATGTTTAAAAAAGGCCAAAAAAGGCTAAATGCTCCAAAACGTAAGGCTATAAAAAGTTAGTTTTTGTTAATTAAAAAAAAAAAAAAAATTTTATCGTTTCCATTAGTTTTTGATACTTTTGTTATAGATACATTTTTAAAATATAGAACGGCGTCCAGAAGAAATACCCATTCAAATTTGAGTTATATTTTATATGAAAAACTAATGCTTTGAGGTGGTTTTTCTTAATTTTTCAGCTATAATTCCTTTTGGATTAGACATTTCCAAATTTTGGGTGATTTTCGTAAGAATTTTTCAATAATATCCATAAATAGTTTCAATGTTTAATGAAGTATATTAAAAAATAATTATAATAATCGATTTATTAAATCAATAAAATTAGCTATTTTTGATTTGTAGAATAAAGTGCAGCAGGCGAAAATGTTTTTTATATATAAATAATCTCCATTTTTGCTGCTAAAAAAGCTTACATGGATGATTCTGTAAAAATTAATTTACTTATATCTAATAAAGAATTATTTTCTTCGCTCTCAGAATGCTAACATATTAGCCCTTTTAAGGTAATTTTAAAAATCAAAAAAGGCTGGAAAAAGCTAGAAGCTAAAGCGAAAATATTGACGCTAAAAGTAAAATAAAAAGGCTAGATTTTACCTTAGAAAAGGAAACAATAAGAAACAGAAGGCAACAGCGGTAATGTTTTATATAATAGACAAACATTTATTACTTAAAATGTGATAATAGATAAGACATTCTGCTTAACTACCCATAATCTCTAAAAAAAAAAAGAAATCAGTTTCCAATTTTTCATCAAACATTTGGCTTTAACAACTTGCTATGCTTTGACGAAATTGAGAGAGAGCAGCCGTCGAACAAAGCTACACGAAGTAGTTTATAGAGTGCGTGTGACACAACGTTGTGTAAGCAGAATTTTGTAGCTTAACCCCGCGAGAAAGAAAATTTGCAAATCGTCCTAAACTAAATTAAATCAATTACTGAGCCTGCAGCACTCGAATATTTAGATCAATCTACGAGTCTTTTCGTACATAAAATTTTAAATTCATAGCTATTTTTATTAAAATTTTGAAAACGATTATGGTTAAAAATTTTGAAACAAATTGTGGATCACTTTATATTTAATTATTCACATTTGAGCTTTAATTTATAACTGGTTTACCAGTTTTATTTCTGGGTCGTTTCTTATACTCAATTTTTTAGATTAAGTCTATTCGCGTTTTAACACCAAATTCTGCCTCTTCTTATACTCAATTTTTATTTCAATCGTCAGTCTTAACGTACACAAAATTTTAAATCAATTGTGGGTTATATTAAATTTTCAATAAAGCGTCGTTTAATAATGTTTTGAAACCCATCGTGCATCTTTTATACTAAATTTTGTTAAACAATTAAATATGTCTTTTCGTACCAATTTTTTTAAAATCCATCATGGGGCTTAAAATTAAATGTGCCACAGTGAAGACAAATTTTATAATTTTGCCGAGTGTTGCTTAATCTAAATTTGTTTACTTATACAAAATTAGCACGTTATACATCGTTTTAAGGAAAATTGTGTCTTCTTTAAAACTATATATAAAAAAACTATATTATTTTAAAATTTATAAAAGACTTTTCTTATAATAAAAAAAAAAAAAAAAAAATGCAAAACATATTAGAGGAAAATACATATTTCATAAATTTGATTCTGAATATTTTCAAAATGATAACAAGTATTGAAATAATTTTTACACACTTTATGAAGTACTTAACCAAGATTTTATAAATGCAAAGCTTAGACAAATATATGAATTTTATATTTTTTTATTATTATATATTTTTAAGGTCAAAATTTTTTTTATGGATTATATGAGTTTTTTTCAGAAAATTGCATCCTGTGACTAAATTTACCGGTTAAAATTTTTTCCTAAAACTTTAAATACTTACTATACTAACTAACCTAATTTAAAAAAAGATGAAATCAACTTTTTAGTTGATCTTTTGTTCAAAAATTTATAATTTTCACTATTGCTGGATGTAGGCTGCACATTCAGAATTTTCCAAATTTACATCTACAAGCATTTATAAAATTCAGTTTTGCAAAAAGTATCAAAAATACTTTTAAAGAAATTTAAATGAAGTTATTTTTTTAGTTAAAAATTGCAGTTTTTGAAACCTTTTTCAAAGTTTTGCTAGATATTGCATTCATTTTTTCTTTAGCATGATTTAGAACCACGCTATATTTTTTTAAAATTTAGTTTCTATTTGTAATGTTAGAAAAATGTAAAAAGTTAAGGTCCTCCTCCATCGATGTTCATAAAAATCGGTCCAGCAGATAAAAAATTTAGATTTATTACGATTTATTTTGCGGATGGCCCCACTGTACATGAGTCTTTGTAATAAAATTCTTGTACCAATTAAGGGTTCTTTTATATTAAAATTTTTAAAGCTACCGTGGATATTTGCTTACTCAAATTTCTAGAGGAATTGAATATTCTTCAATACCCAAATTTCCGTATTTATCGTAGGTCTTTCTGTATTTAAAATTTTTGTATCATTTGTGGATCTTTCCATATTAGTCAATATGTATTAATTTTCTTTTCCCATACTCACCTTTTTAAATCGCTTAAAGCTACCCTGAAATTTATGTTTATGATAGAATTCTGTTAAATCTCTTAGTAATTCATGATATTTCCATCAGGTCCTAAATATATTTAACTATATGTGTATTCCTTTGTAATTGTATCTACAACACACACACATCAATACTGCTGTATATGTAAATGGATATACACGGTTGCATAATTGCATTGGACATAAAAAAAAAATAATTGGCATAATTATAATTAATGTTTTTTTCATTATTTAAGCAAATATACAGTTAAACACAATTATATAAATATTTAAATATCATATTTGAGTTTATACACAAAATTGCAAATAAAAAAGGAGTCGAAAATATTACATAAAATAGGATTATAATAAATGACAATAGGGAGGAATCATATTAAAGTGAACAGCAAAACCAATGAATGAAATACTTAAAAAAAGAAAATACTATAGATATTAAAAATGAACAGAGTTTTTCATACATATAATTTCTAATTCAAGACTCTTTTAGTTGTTTTGAATAAGGTCTCGCAATTTTACAAAGAAAACTTCTGAACTTATCGAAGGCAATCACTCACTGTCTGAGTATTCTTAGAATTAAATAAAATTACCGCAAAATTTTACTGTCTTATGGAAAAATGTAATGTAAGAAAAAGGTTTGGGTAATGGAATCAAATTAAAATATAAGTTTTTTAATAAAATATCTTAAAACTTTGTATAGGTGGCATAGGAATATTTTTAAGAAGTTTTGTAAATTTTCTTTAAATTTTTATTATAGTGATTGCTCTCAAAGTTTTTACATTCCTTAAAAATTCTAAAAGGACAATTCTGACTAAGGAACTTTTTATGAATTTTGTTACACAACCTCCCTACTACCAAAAGCTGACAATTTCAATTCTCTTTCTCCTGCCCCTTCAAATAGGTTTATAAATACTTGCCAATAAACTAAGGTAGCAAAAAAATTGTATTGTTAAAATAGCAGAATAATTAAAATTAATGTAATTAATAATTATTGTTATTTACGTAATAAATGAAAAATCATTATATATATAAAAACTGTGTGTTTTTATATTTTTACATACAACAAAACCAACAACATAATTATCAACTACAAACAACAAAAGTTTAATAATTGGCCTGACTTTAACGAGATTTAATAAAAAAACACAAAAAAAATGAAAATTAAAAAATAAGAAAAAATATTAAGGGAAATCACAGATTAAAAAATTAAAAATTTGAAATAGAAAGTCGTGATATAAAGCATATTTTTAGGATTTCAATTTAATTGTATACTTTATATTTTCCGTTATACACGAAATTAAAAATCAAAATATATGCGTTATTAAATAAATATTCACCAAAAATGTTGCTATTAAATAATCTTCGTTTCCAGCCAGAACAAAACGACAAGAATAAAAATATTGCCTGCTTAAAATATGCTTTGCATTAAAAGGATTATTTTTGTGGCAAAAAAGGAAAAACTACATAATTGATTTGTATTACTTTTAAGGAGACCGATTTTAGGTTTTAAATTGAAATTAAAGGTCATAAGTATACAATTTTGAATTATTTACCGTTTAAATATATCAACATTTCATACGAAAATTGTTTGCTACTTTTTCAAACCGTTATGTATATTGACTATCGAAAAATGTAGCAAAAAAGTAATATTTTGTTTAAATAATATCTCCAATTATAAATTTTTTCTAAAATGGAAAAAAATATATTTTGATTTTGAATATGTTTATCCTGAATATGTTGAATTATGTACTTATTCCACTTCCAAAATACTATGAAATTAAAATTGATCTTAAAATACTAAATACTTGAAATAAGTATATTAAATTCAATTATGAATTTAAATATATAAAAACATATGTTTATTTATACAATTTTTACATTTCCAAAAAAAGTAAAATCAAACGAATTATGTTGTTATGCAGACAGACCACTATCTCCTAAAGTAATTGACTATTTTTTGCAGAAAAATGACACGTTATGTAATGAAATACCACAATTTAAAAAATTAAAAAAAAATGGAAAAATGGTAGTTTTTCTTTTTGATCACAAATTTTTCTTAATTTGCTTTCTATAACAATTTTTGAGTATTTCCTTCAAGAAAATTAACAATATTTAAGACTGATCATTTTTTACTGGTCTAAATTAATAATTATAAAATTTACACAGGTTTCATAATAAATAAGAGAAAAATGTCTGCATGCTTTATAGAAATGTTTCCCCTGTGTTTCTATCTGGTGATTCAATGTCAGTTTTTCTCAGAAGCTTCTGTGCGTTGCCCTAATACATGTGTTTTTATGTTTTTACACATATTTTTTATCAGTTCATTCCACGATTTATTTATAAAAAGTGCGCATTTTATTTATATTTAAATCGTGAATAAATTTGCGATTTTTATGAAATTCGAAAGAATAATAATTAGAAAGACTAATTTCATTATTATTTACTATTGTTATTTTATTTAAACTTTTATAAAAGTTAAAAAATTCAACAATATATTAATATCTCTTTATGATGTAGACTGATGTCAATGATTCAAGGTAATAATGCAAAGGTAAATTTTTTTTTTTTTTTAAATACAATCGTAATGCAATTGAAGTTCTACAATGCATTTTTGACAAATTTCTATCATTAGACTTTAATTTTTTTTAATATGCTTAAAAGCAATATCTTTATAATAATTGTTCTGACAATGTGATCTACTATTTTTTATATTTTTTTAGAAAAATTACCACAAGTTTTTTCATGCAAAAATTTAAAATTAAATTTAAAACTAGTGGATATAATAGTTTATATTACAATTTTTAGTAAACATCATAATTTTTATAATATCAGAGGTAGACAAAAATTGAAAGGGTAAAAATTTTTCAATAAAATGCATCTTAAAATTGCATTTGCATTATAAATGCATTTTTCAGTGATAATATAATTTTTAAAATGACTGCGTTTTAAGGGGATATATTAATGTTTTTATATGTAATTTAAATCATTAAAATACATTTATAGCTTTTAGAGATATATGTGTTCAAAGTTACACACTTTTTCGATTTTTTTTTTGCTTTTCAAAAAATTAAAACCGTTTATAAATTCGCGACTTCAAAATTCAAAAAAATCAAAATGGCTCCATAGAGTACGCGTATGCCGAATATTAATAAAATCCGAAAACGTAAGGAAAATTGTGGGCGTTCTTTCATGGAATAAACGACATATATATATATATATATATATATATATATATATTTATGAAAATATAATATTTATATAAACCTTTTTTATTGAACAAATATAATTTTTATAAATATTTGTATTTATTAATTTTATTTTCATAATTTCTATTTTTTCTTTTAATTTTCCATAAACAAATGCTGACTATTATTTACAGAGGTAAATATTTTTATTAATGACTAGTAATAATAAATTTTATTATTTTAATTTATTAAAAACATTATTTTTTAATTATATGCGACTATGGTTTTAAAATAAATAAACAAACAATTCTTTCTATGGTTGATTTTTGTAAATATATTTATATTAATTAAGCAAATAAATAATAGGTAATTAAAATAAAATAATTAATTAAACTATTAAAAAATACAATGTGAGAAAAAAAATGGAATGGTAAATGTCAAGTGTAATTGAAAGCCAGCATATAGTTATTTCACAATTATAGTTAATTATTTTATAAAACAAAATATGCAGAGGAAATAATAAGTAATGCACATATTCAGCGGCTTTTTAAGGTAAAGATAATTGATATGAGAAAGTTGTTATTTTTGGAAGAGATTTCTGTAGATAGTTTTCTGGAGTACTTGATAATATGTTTCATTTTTTGGGGCTCAACTAATGGTACACTCATTAAAATGTTTCATATCAATATAGTATAATTTTGTGCTGAATTGATTTTTTTTTATGTATACATACAATTAGTTGATTATTATTTTTTAACTCAATATGTTATTAATATTAACATAATTTGCATTAACTTGCTAAATTTTTAAAGACTAATTTTTCCCAAAATTCAATTAATAAATTAGTTGTTCCATTAGCATTTTTTTAAATAATAATAATATTTATTATTCAAATGCATTAATGAATTTAGAATTAAAATTTCTTATTATAAAAATATGTTCGGCCTAAAATTATACTATAGTATTTGTAATGCCTTAAACATATGCTTTATATTTATTGTTTTTCTTTTTTTTGTGTTTTCTTTTATGTTTCCGGTTAAAAATATTTTCTATTAAATTTTATAATTTTAATTTTATAATATTTGTCATAAATATGCGCTAATTTCTATTTTTAGTTGAACATTTAATTATTCATAAAATTTTATTATACAATTTAATTTTAAAACATTTTAGCGGTGAACAAATTAATTTAGAAAATATGTTAATATATCTAAATATAGTTTAATTAAATTTTAAATATTTTAATGTTAAACACATTATTGTGCATTTAAATAAAGAGAAAACAAATTTACGTATAATTATTTTTTTTTTTCATATTTTGCTTATAAATATTCTATATTTTTCCACTAAATAAAAGGCCTATTAGGATTTAAAGCTTTGTCTACTGTAAAATATTTTTCAATTAGTTTTGGTAAATTATCATTAATTTATTTCTACCTTGATAAAAACGTTGCTTTTCCATTTCCATAGAAAATATATAAAAAATTCATTAACAGAGAAGTCTGTCAAAAACCAAAAATAAAAAAAGACAAGCCACAAAAACATGTCATATGAATTTCCATAGAAAAAAGTTTTTTTTTTTTTTAATTGGTAAATAAAGTCTGAAAATATAACTTACACATATCGGGAAAAATAAGCTAAAGACTAAAAAAATGCATACGACCAGAAATCGCAGCAATCGGGCATCCTATACTGCTAAGGACTGCTCTGGCAAAACAAAAATCCCACTCATCATGAAGGATGCATCAAATACACAGATTTCAAAATAACATACTAAAACCAAAATTTTTTTTTACTATTCTCTACCCAAACGTTTCTACTATTCATATATTCTACACGTTGTGTGTGTGTAATTGCATGTTTTCAATGAATGTATGCAATAGTCTTCAGTTCAGTGCAGAGTTAAATATGTTTTACTTTTTTCTGAAGCCTGCCTTTTTAACTTTACCTGAATGGTTTTTTTTTTGCTTTTGGCCATAAAACGTTTAGTAGCTACATATATTGTTGTGTACAAAAAAATTTTAAATTGATTGAATTTACGAAATCTAAAATGTTCAGAAAGAGCTAAACAAATAAATGCTGGCAAGAAGAAAGATATTTAATTTAAAAAGTATATAGCAGAAACACATTTGACTAGTTCGAGTAAGAAAAAAATCAAAAGGCAAATAGATTGTAAGCTTAATTTAATATTCTTTAATAAACTGAAATTAAGGTTAATTAAAATTGTCAAAGACGAAAGACAAAAGTCTACATACAGGCAATGTTAGTTTGTAAAAATAAGATATATCTTGAGGGGTTTAAACTTAACAAATTTGATTTTTTTAAATAATTTGTAGCATATTTTTAGTATTCAAAGTAAAATCTTAATATTTTCTAAAGTATACCTCTTTACTATGCTCAATGTACTTTTTGGGGGTATGAGTGGTTAAAAATCTTTTAAAAACTTTTGAATAGGTTAACATTTTTATCCACGGCTTTTTTATGTTATTGTGAACAAAATTAGCTATATATATATATATATATATATATATATATAAATTTTTGTAAAATTTCAAAGAAAATTATGTAATTTTTACGCTTATAACTAATACACTTAAAACTTCAACCAATATAGGCAATGCTAACGGAACGCTTATTTACGTCAAATATTTAAACTTCGGATGGATGTCCGTACGGACATACTTAGAACATCATATATCAAAGAGCAAAAAGTTAATAAATATTGTTCGTTATTTTGCTCGCCATATGACATTTAATTTTTATAATAATTTCTCAATTCGTTTCTGAATTATAAACAAAAGTGTTCTACTAAATGAAAGCTTGGCATACAAATTTAATTTTTCTTTTCAAATAAAATTATATATTTTATTTAAATGTAATCCAACGTTACCATTTGGAGTCTTTAGTAGCCAATTCTTAAAATTGAACTAGTTTTTAAGTCTATTAGATAAATAATGAGAAAAGTTTTTTGAAATATCTCGATCCATTATATACTAATTCCAACGAAGAAATGAATTATTTTGAGATTGTTTTACATAATATGTAAAAAATGCAAAAAAGACCCCGAAGAATTTACAAATGGACTGAAACTGTTAAAAGCTAAATCTAATGATAACGTTCTTTTTGGAAGGATAGGGAAAATTCAAAAATTGATTTGATGAATACCAATTTATATTTTTACTTTGGTTCATAGCAGTGCCTCGGCTAATATATCACTAATGAAATAAATTGTCCAGCAGATTTCGAACATTTATTTCATTTATTTCATTAGTTAGACGGGGTTTTGTGAGGCTGTAGTCCGAGTGAAGACTTCATACAAAAGTACAGAAGTTCAATATTTAATATTCATAAACTGTTAACTATTTTTTATGAAAAAATCTTTGTTTTTCAAATAATAGAAATTATTAAAAGTTATTTTGTTATTAATAAAATTGAGTTTAGCAGTTTTTCTTAAAATACAATATTTTTTTTTTTCTAAATTAAATAAACAAATTTTAAGGAGTTTTTTAGGTATTAAAGCAGTTAGCCTCATTTTTCGAAAAATCTCCTTTTTTAGCGACTTTCTTTTTTGAAATCGCCTTTTTTTAGAAACATTATAGAAATTCTCAACGGTAGCGCGTATTTTGTCCATATGCGTTGTTTCATCGGAAAATTCACATTAGTCGCAATTTTAACACATGGACATATTGTTATTTTTTGTTTTTATGGAGTTTCTTTTATTGAATATAATAAAACATTCCTTTTCCTTTTCTTAAGCAAAGTTAAATTATTATTTTTATTTTTGTTTTATAAAATACAAAATAATAAGACTTTTTTAATTAAAAGTATTTCTGTATCCAATCTTACACTTTCTTGCAACTAAGTTATATATAGAATAATAAAGGATAACTTACACTACACGTCAATATAAGTGGAATTTTTTGCTGGTTTTTGCAAAATAGTTAATAGCTTAGGTGAATACAAAAATTTTTGCAAAAAAGTGTCGTTTTAAAAATCAGTAATTTTTATGTTGCAATTTTTAGAAACAAATCAATCAAGTTGCACTTGATAAATGTCATTCAAATAAAACAATTAAAATTAAAATGTATTTAACCGTTTGAAAAATATGCGACTCGAAATTTTTAAAATTTTCCTATTAAAAATTGTTTTTTCATTCTGTTTAAATTTAATGTTAAAATCTATATTATTCAAAGATTGATTTTGATGTTCTTACTTATTTATGATGACTTACACTTTAAAAAGTACATAGTTGTACGTTCCTATAGTTTTTAATATAAATTAATTCTAGAGATCAATTCTAGAGATCAATTTTATATTTAAATTTCGCTGATAACTTTAATTCAGGGCTAATAAAGATGTATAAAATTAATTGCTAAAGAATAAACATAGGCAGTTTTTTTTTTAACAAAATGAAACGTATCTGAGGGAAATTGAACTTTTCAAATTTAATAGTATAATAGTAATATAATCTTTTTTAAAATCATTAATTGGTTAACTATTAAAATTTTCTTGTATAGATTTCAGCTCATATTAAACTCTAGAGCACATAAATTTTAAAAATCCCAGCTCAAAATGCATTAGCTTATAATTTTGATGTTTGTTTATTAGCGCTGGATTTTATTCAGTAAAAAAATTAATATAAAAAAAAAAATATTCACTAAAAGGGCTCAACAAATATATTCATTGGCTTGAGCTCCTATATTTTTTTTTCTCTCACATAAATATTTATTTCATTTTTTCTATCAACAATAAATTGCATTGCAGCTTAATAACAAATGGCATTTGGTGGCAGTTTGTAAAGTAAGGCGGGTAGCTACTACCTGGCTGCCACATTACAAACAACTACTTTGGTAAAAGCAGCAGCAAAAGTGAAAAGCTTATAATTTTTAAGCGGATTTTAAAGGAATTTACATTTGCAAAGTATTAAAAAACACAACAAAGTCAACATGCAACAAAATCCTTATATATACACATATATTATACACATATATATTCCATGGAATTATTATGTAGAGAAATAAAAATGAAACAAAATGCAACAAGCTTAAAAAAAATTATGTATGAATTTTCTGATTTTTTTTTCTTATATGATTGCATTACACAACATTGAAATGTTTTGAGAAAAATGCTTCTTTTTCGGACAAATGTTAAGCTTATTCAGAGAAAAAAATACTGGTTGTGGAAAAAAATTGGTAATAAAAAAATGTTTAATACCCAGCCAATTGGAATATTGTATATGTGAGTGTTTTTATTTTTGCTATAAAAGTATTTTGCCAAAAGTTCAATAATGTGAAGAGATTTGGGAGAAAGATGTAAAAAGAAAAATTTAAAATTTCTGGAATTGAATTTGCATTTTAAGCCACTTGTAAATTTTGCTATAAGGATGATAAGAGGTTGCAGGATTTCTCTAAATTCTTTTTTTAGGAAAAATTTGTTTAATTTAATTTTAATATTTTAACCTATTATGATTTATATTTTGTAAGATAATTGTTTATTCAAAAAATTTATTTTAATTAAAAAATTATGCCAAATTTTTTTTATTTCACCACAATTTTATCTTATTATTTTTCCTTAACTCTTATATTTTTATTTTTTCATATATAAGTTCTAAAATTTTAGAGTAAATAAATTTTTTATCTAAAAATTATTTTAAGTTTATTTCATAAAACATCGGAAATAAAAAAAGATCTTCATTGATAAAAATTAATAATTTGATTTCAACCTAAAAATAAGCGTCATAATTTATACAAGTCAATGTTTTCTATAAATTGAAAACAACATTTTTTTTCTAGAGCCAGTCATAAACTTAGTTCAAATTTTGTTAATAATTTTGGTCCTATTTTTTTCCTCCTCTAAACATGCTATACTTCTTAACTTGGTTTCCTCCTTAAAGTATGCTTTATATATCAAAACTTCTTCTCTTTTCTAAGCTCCTGTAAATCAAGAACTTCTGTATTAATAAAATTTCATATAGTCTTATTATATTTTTTATTTTATTTATTCCTATTTTCCTATAAACTTCTTTTTCATCCATAACTTTGCTCATTTCTTTTTTTTTTTGAGATGTCTATTCTTGAGATGTCTTGAAAAGAAATCAATTCAATTGATTTTTAAATGCAATTCATCTTCGTGTCAATTCTTCATTTTTTTTATTCAATCAAATGCAATTTATTTGTATTTCATAGGTTCAGAGCTACAACAAACTCACTCACTCACTACTTTATTTCTGCTGTACAGAAAAATAAGAATTTTTATCAATTGTGCTTGAATTTTCTTTAAAACTTTACGTACAACTTACCAAAAATATTTTTTCGCTAGCATTCTCTTTACTTTTCTTTTATTAAGCAGCATATAAATACTCGTAGCAATCAAGGTTTTTTCTTAAACGCATTTTTATTTTTATTTTTTTTTCTTAAAAATTAAATAAAAAACATATATTTTCTTCATTTTTATTCCTTTTTTACTTAATTTTTGTATATCTTCAAAAGCGGTATACTTGTCTTTGGTTTTTTAGCTCCTTTTTTTTACATCCATCATTTTGTATATTTTCAACACATGAATTATTTTCTGTTACTCATGGTAAATGGCAGAAATAACGAAAAAAAAAAAAAATTAAAAAAATCAAGAAAAATAAAAGCCAGAAAATAAAACTGATACTTCTTGACTTTTAAGTTGACCAATTGAAATACATTCATTTCGACATTTATACTTGCTTTCAAGTCAGTCTTATGGACATGACCATGGAGCTGGAGGCAAACGAAAATAATGCTTATTTCGTTTAAAACATTCAATTTTAAAAATTTTAGAATGCACAGTTTTCTTACTAAATAATCTATAGTTAACATTTTGTAGTTTTCTTTTATTATTTTTCATTTTGTATGAATTAAAATTTGATGGACTACATGTTGACAGTTGGACACTTAAGACAGTTCAAATAGAAAATAATAAGGCAAAATAGGTTGAGAAAAAGAATTAAAATTTTTAATACAGGGAACAATAAATAAAAGAAAAAGAGAGAATTATTGTTTCTATTGAAGAACATAACTCTCTTTAAGACAAATAATTTTTTTTCTATTAAAACGTGTAAATTCTTCTAAAGAAAATGTAACTGTTTCGATCAGAATAAATAGTTCCATAGAAAGAGAGTAGCCTTCTCTATAAAAAAAATACAACTATCTTTAAAGAAAGTAACTTTTTCTATAGAATAATGCAACTCCCCTCAAAGGGACCAAATTTTTCATTAAAAAGGCAACTCTCCTTGAAGCGAGTAAATTTTGTTATAGAAAAATAAAACTCTCTTTTAAGAGTATATTTTTTATAGAGAAATAAAACCTTCTTTTAAAAGAGTGCATTTTTGTATAGAAAAATATAATTATCTTTTAATAGAGTATATTTTTCTATAAATGCATTTCTCTTTTAAGAGTGTATAGTGTTCTATAAAAAAGTATAACTCTCTTTTAAGAGTATATTTTTCTACAGAACAATACAATTCTCTTTAAAGAGAATAAATTTTTTTTATAGAAAATCTCTCTTTAAACAGAGTAAATTTTTATATAGAAAAATACAACTCTCTTTATAGAGGGTACATTTTTCTGTAGAAAAAATTAATTTTATTTAAAGAGAGGCCATTTCTATAGAAATATGGAATCTTTGTTAAAGCTACTATATAAACACTGTCGGACAAAATGAGTGCGGTTTCTTGCTCTTGCTGTTTACTTCATAATAATTGCCTTCTAGGTGCATTATGGGCTACTATTTTGGCGTCTTATATTGTTTAATTTAATAAACAAAAGAATTTTTTGAATTATTTGCATTTCGTGTTTGGGTAAAAGTGTTATGTTGGTCGTGGATTTTAAGAGCACTTTTAGGAAAGATTAGCATTTACTATGGAAAAGTAAAACTGAATTTGAAGAGAAAAAACTCTTTGAGAAAAATGTAATGTAATGCTCTATAAATTTTTTGACTCAAAAGTTGATTAATTTTAAAATTTCTTGTTAATTAAACACTTATTCGCCTTAAATTTAAATTGTTTCATTCACTTAATTTTTACCGTCCTGCCCTCCTTTTGGAACCATCAAAAGTTGATGCCATTTTAAAAGACATTTTTTAATGTTTCTTTACTTAATCATCTTATACAATTGTTATACATTTAACAAACTTTTTTATTTATTTGATATATTGCTGTTGTCGCTCTTACAATACCTAACGTCGAGGTTATTGGAAGTTGTTGTTGCTGTTATTCTTGTTAAATACTTAATAAGGTTAAGAAAATGTGTAACAAAAAGAAACTGAAGCGTGTAAATACCATTTTAAGTAGTTGAATACCATGTTACGGCTCTTGCAAGTTGCAATACAGAGAAAGAAAAATTTTATGCCAAATGAAACAAAAAAAGCAAAAAATATAACTTAAAGCGGGCAAAACAAAGAGCAACAAAACAAAAAAAAAATGCAATTATATTGTGCACAATTTTACAGAACTAAATGATACAGAAAAAAAAACAGAAATCATAAATAATGCAATAGTACAGAATAACATACACACACTCGTACCACATGCACTTTGTTACATCGTGGACAATGATGACGACAACACATCCCTATAAACTTTCAATTCAGTAAAAATATTTAATGTTTTAAAGATTAAGATTGTCAGTATTATCACGTTATAATGAATACTATTGCTTGCCACTCCACAGAGAAATAAATAAAAAAATAAAGCACTAAAAATACAGAAAAAATATTTTAGAATCTAAAATGGAATCGTGGAAGATGCAAAAGAAAGAGTATTTTCTCCTTTTTTCAAATGGAAATACAACCAAGAGAAAGAAAGTCTCATGTAACAAAACCTCTGAAATTGAGTGTGTGTTGCATGAATGTAATATTTTGTTTGCTGTTTTTTTTATAGAATTTATTTCAGAATTTTTTTGAAAGTTTAAACACGTAGAATTTTCTGCTCGGTTGTTGTTTTTAAAGTTGTCTTAAACTCATTTGTTATTCAAAGCTTCTTTAACACAAACGGCATGAGTTTCACTGGTCAGTTTTTATTTTTAACTTTTTTTTACTTTTTTTAAGGCTCTATAAATTAAATATCTATATATTTTATTTTTTTATATTTAATTTTATTGAAGTTGAAATTTTATTACCCTTTTTTCATTGCTTTCAAATTGCATCATTTCTGTTTTTTAAACATCAGCATAAACATTATCTTTGTGCATTCATTTGTTTTATTTTTTGAGAAATTTTGTGTGTGTGTGTGTATTTCAATGCATTATTTGTTTATATATGTATTGTGTGGAAAATGCTTTATTCACCATTTAAATCATGTTTACGGCAATGCGTATAATTTGGCCATTATTTTATGGACTTAAAAATTTAAATTTACTGCCATGTTTATGAGTGAGTTGGTTGTCCCAATGAGAAAAAGATTAATTCATAGTTTTTTTTGGAAGTATTATAATGTTTTTGTTCGCTAAATTGCTGAAAAATTGCATTGTTTTTTAAGCCATTTTTGGCAATTTTATGTGTCATTTAGGAAGAATAACAAGAGCCAACTAAATATTTACGGTAATCCTGAAAGCAGGCAATATTTAAATATAATATGAATACGTTTATCTTAAAGTGTGATTTAAAAAAAAATATTCATCGATTACTTCAGATCAAACTTCCAGATATATAATATGTAAAGCCAATTATATGTATATGTATAAAGTCTCTCTTTTAAATCTCTCCTTAAAGAAAATAAGTAACTTTTTTGAATAAAAATCGGTGCTTTTTAAACAGAGAGTGGTTTTCTATAAGAAAAAGGTCTATACTAAAGGAGTGTAGGTCTCGCTTTACAAAATATACCTTTTTAAAATAATATGCTTTTTTTTAGATGAGGTGATTAAGGGAAGGAGACCGAAACGATTTCAATACCTAAGCAGAAAACAGATTTTTTTGTAAATTAAATTAAATAATAATAAATTAAAAAAATAATATCATTGGGAAAAATTTTTCTCTTAAAAGGGAGTCATAAGAGGCATGGAAAAATAGTATTCTCAACATTTATCTATAAATAAAATTGTTCCCTTTAAAGAGAATATTTTTTTCTGTGGAAAAGTAAAGCTTATTTAAAAGCGATTCATAACAGTCAAGGAAAAATAGTATTTATTATCTTAAATAACAGATTTTTTGTTTACAAATAAAATTGTTCTCTCTAAAGAGAATAAATTTTTCTGTGGAAAAATAAGTATCTCTAAAAGTGTATTCATAAGAGACATGGAAAAAAGTGCTCTCAAAAATAATAGAACTTTTATATATAAGAAGAATTGTTCTTTTAAAAGAGAATACTTATTTCTGTGTAAAATTTAGTCTCTCTTAAAATACAATATTTTTATGTAGAAAAGTATTTCTCTCTTGGACAAGATAACCCTTAAAAGATATTATTTGTTAAAGGCGCGTAATTTATTTTCTATAAAGTTAGATCTCTCTTAAATAGAGTGTTTTTTTACATCACAGATTTCTTTTTAATAGTGTGTTTTTTCAAGAGAAAATTAAGTTGTTTTCAAAAAGCTTGCCTTTTTTCCATTTTTCTATAAAAAGGTTTTTTTTCTATAGAGATAGTATATTTTTTTCTGATTAAAAAAATAAAAATAAAGGAACATTCTTCTCTTTATGAAAAATAATTTATTCCTTAAAAAAGAGTAAAATTTTCTATGGTGGAACATGTTTCTCCTAAAATGGTAGTACTTTCCATAAAAAGATTGGTCTATCTGTAAAGAGACAGAATTCTGGTATGGGAAAATAAAACTTTAATTTAAAAGGAACAAACGACAACTATAATGAAAAATTTGCTTCATTACTGAAAAGTTGATCTCTTTTGAAAGAGATACAAATTTTATTTATGAATTTACAATAACAAATTTTCTAAGGCCTCTTCTTTAAGAGAGCGCTCTTCGTGCAACACTATTTTTAACTGGCTATAATATGTCTATAGAAAACTATGTATGCTTTAAAAGAGCTAAGATTTATCTAACAGAAAAATATTTCTCTTAAGAAAAGCTTTATTTTCTACATAAAATAAAGTATTTTTGCTTCACAATTGAAAAAATATGCGTCCAACTTTCAGAGTTGCGTTTTCACATAAATTATTTCTAACTTTAAAGAGATAAACATTACTTTTCTTTTTTAATCCAAAATATTCATTTCCACATTAACCTCTAGGTGCTGCTGTAAAATTATTTTCAACAAATTTTTAAATGCAAAAAAAAAAATATATGTTTTTATTCAAATTAAATTACAACTTTTTATATGTAAAATTGCAACACAAAAAAAGTGAAATTAAATTTAATGCCATGTGCAATATACCATTACTGACTCTCTAGCCTTTTTGTTTGTGAATGACAAATTGGCCTAGTTTTCATATATTTTTTAGTTTAAATTTTATTTTCTCTAACAATATTTAAAAATATTTAAACTAAAGTTACTGGCCTTTGTTAACATAGAAAACCTATATTTTCTAACAAATTGAAAATAAATTGCAAAAAAAAAAAGAAAAAAAAATATTTTTGTCTGTTTTTAATTTGGGTGATAGAGCATTAGACCTGCCATGTAATGATGAAAATGCTGGAAGGGCAAAATGAAATTTAGTTTCTTCTTTAATATATTACATGATGGGTTTAAATATATTTTATTTTTGTAATAAAAAAAATAGTTTTTTTATTTCAGTTCTTCTGTTGTTTTTAAATTTATGACATATTTTAATTTTAATACAGCTTTTCTTCAATCAATTCTCCTCAAAATCTTGCCTTTTAATTACTTTTAGTTTAATGATTATAAAATTCAATTTTTATTTTCTTCTTTATTTTATTTTCAGTTAACTTTAGATTAAATTCTATGTTAAGTAAATATCAAATATTCCATTTTAAGAGAAAAAACAAAGAAATATAAAATTAAATTCATTTCTGTAAAAGGCTCTTAAAAATTGCAAATAAAATTATCGTCAAACCTTAATTATTCAGAAAAATGTTAATAATATTCATAACAACGTCATTATCATTATCAGCAATATCAACGTCATTAGGACAATGGACAGATTGTAATAAATATTAAAAATCAAAATCCAAATCAAAAAACTTAATAATAATACAAAAAAAAAAAAAAAAAACAAAGAAACAAAATTCATGTCACAAGAAATTTATACCAAAAAGTAGTCGTCTCAACTTACAATTCTTTTAAAAACTTTTGTTGTCTCATACATACATACATACATACATATATACATACATACTTATATACATACATATTAGGGTAAAGTAACGAAACATACCTCAAGAATTTATGATAATTATGTGACTTAATGCGCTTAATTTTATTTTATTTTTTCGTAAAGAAAAAATAAATAAATAAATTAGAAAACTATTATGCTACAAGCCAATAAGACGAGTTTCATATGCAACGAAAAATTCACAAAAAAAAGATTCACATTTATATGAAAAAAAAAAGATAAAATAAAAATTTAAAAAATTTAAAAGAAAAATACTTTAGATACAAATGAAGTTCCACAAACTCAGCAAATAAGTAAAAAATCAAAAATGATAATCTTTCATTCTTAAGAAAAAAAAAAAAAAAAAAAAAAAAAACATCTATTAAACTTACTGCGTAGTACCATAGTGCTGCAAAAAGACAAGACTACAATGTAAGCGACGCCACAGAAAACTACATTGAATATTTTTAACATAAATGTTTATCATGATTTTACTTTTTTTGTAAGACGCATCTTTGTTTAATGTGTTTTTTGTTTTGTTGGTTGATGGTAAAATTGGAGACACATTTGATGTCCAAGTTAATGATGATGTTTATCTTGTTTAAGTAGTTTTTATTTTTTATGAGGATTAGATCTTTATGCATTTCATGTGTATGTGATGGTTTATTACAATCTTTGTTAGAATGGAAATGAAAATATTGTTAAAAGCTATAAATATAATAATCGTCATTATGCTAATTTACTGACGATTTAGGAAACACAAAATTGTTTACAAAATAACACAATCATAAAACATAATTTGATATAAAAATGTAAATGTGACTTAAGTCAGAAGGCAGTAAATATTTCTTAAATGCTGCAGAAATTTTAAGATAACTTAAAGTTTACAAAATTGTAAAAACTACAAAGGTAGCAAGACTATTGAATAGGCCGAAGAAAAGAAAACAATAGAACATAGAGCAGACTTTGGACTAGACAATAGAGTAAACTATATTCAAGACTACAGAAGGCTACACACCAAACTGCAGTCAAGAAGATATTCTTTACTGTAGTCTAGATTATAGATTAAATTACATTTAAGACTATAGATCTAACCAACAGTAGACTATGGACTTTACTATAGTCAGGAATATATACTACAGTATAGCCAATACAATAGATCATAGTCAAGACAATAACCAAACTATAGTTAAGAAAATATTCTTAACTATGTTCAAGACTATAAACTTAACTATAGTCCAGACTATACACAAAACTATTGTCACAACTATAGAGTAGACTATAGTCAAGACTATAGAATAGAATATAGTCAAGACTATAGACTAGGCTATAGATTAGACTATGGTCAAGACAATAGACTAGACTATGGTCAAGACTATAGACTAGACTATGGTCAAGACTATAGACTATGGTAAAGAATATAGACTAGACTATAGACTAGACTATGGTCAAGACTATAGATTATGGTAAATAATATAGACTAGACTATAGTCAAGACTATAGTCAAGTTCATAGAATAGACTATAGTCAAGATTATAGAATAGACTATGAATATGAATTTCTTACATTTGACAGTATGAACCGACTCTATTGAAGATCTTGTATTGACTAGTTTCTAGACCAAATTTCTTCAAAGATGTTAAATTGGCAGTGTTTTAGATCATAGGCTTTCATTCTGCCTAAATAGTTAGTAAAATATTTCACATTTGCATACTCTCAACTACTTATGGATTAATTCGCAGTAAGCTTTGCATATATTACTACTCGTAAAAGTTTACTATAGTTTAGTACTTTTTCTTCCTTTAGATAAATGTTCTTTGCTTTTTTGCCTGCACAGTTTGCCTGGTAAAAACTAAGACCAAATGAGTTTATCTATTTTACTTAATCGTAAAATGTAATTTTAAACCGGTAATAAACTTTTGTAAAAACCAAAACAAAACGGTTCAATTTTTTTTTTCATTTCTCTTACACTGTGATAAACAAGAATTCTTATAACATCATCTTCGTTTATTTTTTTTTTTCTTACAGCTGCCAGCAACAAAATGTGGACATTTTTTTATGTTTTTGGCCAAGATGTCTGAGTCTAAGTCTAGTTGTAATTTTTGAGATGTTTTAGTCTTGATAAGGTTTGTTTTTATATAAAGTTTTCCTCTTTTCAGACTAAAAATGTTGATGCCGATGATGATGATTTTTTTCTCGTTTATGTTCTTTTTTTAGCCATAAACTTTTGCTTAAATGTGTTTAAAAGCTTACAACATGCATTTAACAGACTAAAAACTATCATGCATTATGCTATAGGAACAGCAACAAAAGCATTATTATTGTCATTTTGCTTGTAAATTGTTGTATTTATGAAAATGAACAAGAAAATCATGATTGTCATTAAAATGACACAAGCAAATGTACAAATTACACTACAAAAGCAACGGCAAGTCAGACTAAAACAATCTGTAGAGATTGTTGTTTTCTTGTACATAGATATTTAATCAAGAACCAGAACCATAACAAACGGTTGTGGTTTCACGGTGGTTTGTTAAGATTTTCAAAAATGTTTTTTTTACCTTTTTTGTTTATATCTTACATTTTCATATTTGTTCCCTACTAGGATCCTTCGAGAAAACAACAAAACAAATCTAAATTAGTAAAAACTTGAATTTATCTATAGAGACTAGACTAATTAACAAATTAATTAATGTGGCAAATCTTATCTCTGTATATCTACTTCTTCTTTTCTTGATTGTAAGTACATCAGGAAAAATCCTCCTTTTTTTAAAAGGATGCCAGCAACAAAATCTAAATTAAATAAAATAGGAACTCTAAGAAAAAAATATAACAAAAATTTACAGGGATTTTAAGCTGACTACTTTTTCTTAACTATTATTATGACCGCAATAATTTTTTGTTACTGTTTTTTTTTCGCAAAAGAATTTTATTATATTTTCTACATTTTGCCATCTTAACATTTGTCTATTACAATTTCCTTAGTTACTTCCCCCAGATGATAAGCAGTGCGTTCTGTTATATTCACTGGTTGGTCCCCAAGGACTTTAAATTGTCGTGCTTTTATTTTTCCTAGAGTATCCATCTATAAAACAGGGAATTGGTTATAATGATATCATAGTATCATTTACTATTTTTTTCCTAAAAGACAATCATTCCTTAAATATTTTTTTTTTTACTTAACAAAAACTTACATTACAAGGACTGAAAAAATACGTAAGTTAAGATTGAAATAGATGCTTAGAAGCAAGAAGTTGATGGTGTTGGTAGAACGAGTACGTTTTTAACATTAAAGTAATTGTTACCATAAAGTGTTTTGAGTCAAATTGTTTTCAGTTATTTGGTGTAAGCACAGTTTGGTAATTTTTTATTAAGACTAGGTTAAAAAATCTGGGTTGTAGTCAAGAATACATATGCTATATAAAAGGCAGGAATTTTGAGTAGCCTTAAACCAATAGTAAAGCAGTATATAGTTAACACTTCGTAGAAGTCCATATTTAAGATTATTGTGTAGATTTTAATCTAAAGTAAAGATTACAGAGTAGTCTATACTCAAGATTATAGAGTAGTCTGTACTCAAGAGTAGTCAATAGTCAAGACTAAAGAGCAATTTATAATCAAATTTTTATAGCCTATAGTCAAGACTATAGAGTATAGTCAACATTATAGAGCATTTGTAGTCAAGATTTTAGAGTAGTCTACAGTCAAATCTATAGAGCAATTTATAGTCAAGACTTTAGAGTAGTCAATAATCAAGATTATAGAGCAATTTGTGGTCAACACTTTTGAATGGTCTATAGCCAAGACTATAGTTTGGATTGCAGTCAAGTTTATAGAGCATTCTATAGTCAAGATTATAGAGAAGTTTACAGTATTCAAGACTACGAGATAGTCTATATTCAAAATATTCTATAGCCAAGACATAAAATATTCTCTAGTCAAGACTATAGTGTAGTTTATAGTCTACTCTATAGTCTTAACAAGTCTATAGTCAAAACTATAGAGTCTATAGTCAAAACTATAGAGTCTATAGTCAAGACTATAGAGTCTATAGTCAAGGCTATAAAGTCTATAGTCAAGGCTATAGAGTCTATAGTCAAGGCTATAGAGTCTATAGTCAAGGCTATAGAGTCTATAGTCAAGGCTATAGAGTCTATAGTCAAGGCTATAGATTAGTCTATTTTTAAGAGTATAGAGTAGGTCACACTCGAGAGTATAGAGTAGTCTATAGTCAAGAGTATAGTGTATTCTATAGTCAAAAGTATAGAGTAATCTATAGTAAAGAGTGTAGAGCAGTCTATAGTCAAAAGTATACAGTAGTCTATAGCCAACACATAAAATAGTCTATAGTCAAGACTACAGTGTAGTTTATAGTCTACTCTATGGTCTTGACAAGTCTATGGTCACAAATATAGAGTAGCATATAGTCAAGACTCTAGATTAGTCTATATTTAAGAGTATAGAGTAGGTAATAGTCGAGAGTATAGATTAATCTATAGTAAATACTATAGTGTAGTCTAGCTTCAGGACCATAATTAAGGCTATTGATTAACCTAAAGTAAAGACTATTGAGTAACCTATAATAAATGCAATAGAAAAGCCTATAGTCAAGATTATAGAGAATTCCATATTCAAAACTATAAAGAAATCTGTTGTCTATTTTTAAGAGTATAGAGTAGGTCACACTCGAGAGTATAGAGTAGTGTATAGTCAAGTGTATAGAGTAGTATATAGTCAAAACTAAAGAATAGTCTATATTCAATACTATATTCTATATTTAAGAGTATAGAGTTGTTCATAATCAAGACTATGGAGTAGTTTATAGACATGACAATAGAATAATCTATATTCAAGGGAATAGAGTAGTTTGTAATTGAGACTATACAATAGTCTATAGTCATAACTATAGAATAATCTATAGTCAAGAGTATGGAGTAGTCTATAGTCAAGAGTATAGAGCAGTCTATATTCAGGACTATATAGTATTCCATAGTCAATAATATAGAGTAGTCTATAGTCACGACTATAATGGTGTCTATATCCAAGACTATAGAGTAGTCTATAGTCAAGACTATAGAGTAGTGTATAGTCAAGATTATGGAAAATCTACAATCAAGGGTATAAAGTATTTTATATTCATCAATATAGAGTAGTTTATATTCAGCACTAAATAGTAGTCTATGGTCATGACTAGATCTTAAATAATTTCCCAGACAATCCTTGATAACTCTGATTACCTTTTCCATTTTCTTCACTACGTTTTTCTTTTTTCCTCAATTTTTTCTTATACTTTTATTCTCGCTTTTTGTTTGTTTTTCTACAATTTTCTTGAATACTTTCCGCACCATTCTATGATAGATGTAAGGGTATGATAATAATGTTGGCATTTGTTATTTTTCCTTGTTCAACATTGTACAGTTTCGTTCAGTGGAAATTTTGCGCAAAAGTTGAAAAGAAGAAAAGAACAACAATTTTTAAATTATTGTAGAAAATAAGTTGTTGGAATTTCTATTATGGCATTGTGGTGTACAAAATGAAAATTTTGCTTATAAAAATTAAAGAATATTTAGTTGAGTTTGCTAAACAAACTTATAATGTAAATATTTTATGGCTGAATTTTAGTTCTATTTTCGTAAAATATATGATAATAGAAGTTGTATTTTTAAGTCGATTAATAATTATTAAATTGTTTAAGAAAGTAAAATAACAAAGAATAATATTAAAGTAAATAAATTTGATCTTTTAAAACTATTAATGTATACTTCAAGGGCTTGGATTTTGCATATAGCTTTACTAAATAAATCTTTTTTTCTCTTGCTTATTTTTCTTACGCACTGTTTTCTTACCTTTATAAAAATGCAGCTGGTTTCCTTTTAAGAGTAAAAAATAAATAGATATTTTATTTGTCTTTAAATTTTTCTCATTTTCTTTGTATTTAATCACTTAATTTATATCAAATGCTCACATTTTGATTCATGGCTAAGTATCTGGTTTCATATTAATTTAGAGTACTTACTATTGCACTATGGTAACCAAAGGTTTACTGAATGTTTGTCTGAATGTTTTCGGCTTGTGTCGTTAATGTTTTTAAAGTAAATTGATTGAAATGCATTAAAACACAATGACCGCAAAAGGTAATATTACCCCTTAAGGTAGATTGTAAAATATATAATAAGTGACAGTAGTTGGAAATCAGAAAAAAAACACAATATCAGCAAAAAATAAATAAAATAAAAACTTTAATAGTAATACATAACCAAGAAACTTAAAAGCAATAGAATTAATTAAAAAAAGAAATAAAATTTGATATAATGACCACAATAAGTGATCAGTAAGCAGTCAGCATTATTATCGTCTTTTACTACTATGTCTGTAATATGAAAGTGGTTACATCTAAAGTTTGCTTAATTTGTTGCAGTCGTTAATGATGAGATAGAGGGCTATTCTTTTAAGGCCATCATGCTCATCATGTATGGTCAGAATCGGTAACAAAACAACCATAACATTATCACACTACCCACTTATCAGTATGGAATGCCAGCATCTGTTAATAAATTTAATATTAAATAAACGTTTTCATTTTTTTTATTATTTGATGACTAATGTCTATTTCATTTGAAACAAAAGACGAAAAGTGGTTGAAAACTTGAAAAGGATGAAAGAATGATGAATTGTAAAGATCTCAAAAGAGACGTATGTAAAAAGTAGTCTCTAAGGAAGTTTATAATATCTGGTAGTGAATGATTTTATTTAACGAATAAACGTTTCACGTAGCACTTTGATTAGTAAGAATATCAAAAGTTTTATGAAATGTGCACGAAAAATTTAGTGCATACATATCAGGTTATAAAAATAAAACCAAGGGGTCAATCTTTTTGAAAATTTGATATTGTTAAAGGCTGTTATAGTAAAGTTTTAAATTTAAAATTTTAAAGCTTTGGTCTTCCCAGACCAGGAACTTAAATTTTAAATTTAAAGAATGACTCACATTCCATCCAGAGATGTATTTTATCTGCGAACCTCTAGTATATAAATCTACTTTTTATTCGGTTATTAGCATTCTTTTCGTTGATCGGGGACTCTTTGTAATTTATAGGACTCAAGAAACTTTATTTCTCGACTCACCTATATTCGTAGAACATATATAGTAATATGTTATGATATGAGGATTTATAAAATCTTTATTCTATTTCAACTTTATCTGAAAACGCAAATTATTTAAAATTTTTAGTGTTTACATAAATATAGTATAGGTAAAATATATTTGTAATTACATCCTATATAACGTATTTCTTTTTCATATATAGTACATCTCAACATTTTAAATTTTCATTTTAAATTATATAAAGGACCAGATAGTTCATAAAATTCATTTTAATTTTTAAACAAATTAAAAAACTGAGCAAAGTAAAATATATTAAAAAAATTATGGCCATTAATCAAAAAATTTGATCACAAGTATATAATAATTTGCTTTAGTGTTCAGATGACCAAAATATGTTTAATTAACTTTTTATTACATCACCAAAATTATGGAATTCGTACAAGCATATTATCAAGAAAACCAATAAAGCAGTTAGAAGCAAATGAATTCTTATAAAATAAAATTTGTTAATAACAAGAATTTCTGCTTGTGGTTAAATAATCTTAAATATATTAAATAATTTCCAGCAAATACTTAAAATTCATTGAAAAAGGCTTAAAAGAATATTTAAATTTATAACTTCTTATCAACGAAATTGAATTAAAAAAATAATTACTTAAGCTCTAGTCCTTAGGATAAAAACGTTAATCAAATCAATTATAACTTTTTTTTTTTTTTTATCAAATATTCCAAAAACAAAAAAAGTACAGTAAATAGAGCTTTTTTCGTAAGATCTAAAAGTTCGTTATATTAATTTGCTGAAGATTTATGGCAACGTTTTATGACAAGTTATATATATATATATATATATATATACTAAAAGTTTCTTATAAATTAAGAAGAAAAATTTCTATTCTCTGGACAATATATATATATATTAAATATATATAGATATATATATATATATATCATATATATATATATATATATATATATATATATATATATATATATATATATATATATATATATATATAGATATAGATATATATCTTAATTTATAAGAAACTTTTAGTATTCAGGATTTGTTAAGGCTTTTAATTGTATTTTTAAAAATTTTTAAATACTAAAACTTTCTTATAAATTAGGAAAAAAATTTCTTTGCTCTGCACTAAAAACTGTAGAATTTGTCATAAAAACTTCAGCAAACTCAAATTTATATTAGCATAATAATAACTACTTTCAGTTAATATTAAAATAAAAAAATCATAATTTACAGCATCGTTTCATTTTAAAACTTTTAGTTATTCAAAAAACCCTGTTTTAAAGAAATTTTTCGTAGTTTTTTAAGTTTTCTTAAAATTGAAGTATATTTCAAATATTTAATATTTCTAACCAATAATTTACTAAAATTTAAATATTCCTCTTTTCTACTTTCTTTCCAGACATCAACAAGTTTTTAGTTTTTTTAAGCTGAAAAGTAAAAGGTACTAAAATATTTCAAAGTAAGTTCTCCCTTTTTGCAAGTATAAATTTCAAATTCATATTATATTTTCTTATATTAATACTACCAGCTACTATTTAAAAAATATACGTACGTAAAAAATTAAAATAAATTACTAAAAAAAACTATATTTAACAAAAACCTACATATCAAGGTTTCTATATTCAATAGCCTCTATCTTGTATTTCCGTGATTTATTTATTTATTTTTTTTTTGATGCCATACGGTTCACTATAGTGACCCTCATCTATGATATAGCAAAATTTAAAGAAAAATTCCATTTTTATCAACTTTTTTTAATTCCTCTATCTAATACACTAGATATTTTTGAGTGCAGAAGCCTCTATTTCTCTGAATAATCATTTTATATTTTGACAATATAATATATACGAGGGTGGATCAGTAAGTCCGTGACTTTTTGAATGAAACACAGTTTTTCTTTCGCAAAACAAAAATTTATTTTTCAACATAATCTCCTTTTAACTCAATACACTTAGTCCAACGTTTCTCCAGTTTTTGTATCCCTTCCAAAGAATAGGATTTTTCGAGGTTCTTAAAATAGGCATTTGTTTGGTCAATAATTTCATCGTTGGAGCTGAATATCTTTCCATCAAGCCATTTCTTTAGGTTTGGAAATAGGAAGTAGTCACTAGGGGCTTAATCCGAAGAATATTGCGGATGAGATACCAATTCATAGAGTTTTGTCATTGAGACTGCACACATATGCACGCGTGCATTATCTTGATGAAAAAGAACTTTTTTCTTGGCCATATGGGGTCGTTTTCTTTTCAAATCCTCATTAAATCGATCTAATAAGTTGTCATAATATTCGCCGTTTATTGTTTTTCCCTTTTGAAAGTAATCGATGTGGATTATTCCGCGTGCATTCCAAAAAACTGTTGTCCTCACCTTATTGGCCGACAAACTTACCTTGACCTTCTTCGGAGCAAGTTCACCTGGAGAAACCCATTTTTTAGACTGCTGCTTTGTCTCCGGAGTACAGTAATGGATCCATGTTCCATCCACAGTTACAAAACGCTGCAAAAACTCATTCGGATTACGGTTAAAAAATTCCAAACAATCCTTTGAAGTTGTCACACGTTTACGTTTATGGTCAATTGAGAGCAAACGAGGCACCCATCTTGCAGACAACTTTCTTAAACCCAGCTTATCATTTAAAACCGAAATCACACTGCCATATGAAATGCCTATGGCATTAACAATCTCACGCACTTTTACTCTTCGGTCGGCCTACACAATATCGTGGATTTTTTCGACATTTTCGGGTGAAATCACCTCAAAAAATAATGTTTAATTAGCACTCGAAATTCGATTTTTTCCACTTTTAGAAAAATACACGAGGTTGTATGTTTTGAACAGCTGTTAAGCGCAAAGTAAATGATGACATTTGCTCAAAATTTGACAGTAGTCTATTAACAGGTGGTACTTAATGGGAATAGTGTTGCATTTCATATAACTACGAGGAAAATATTGATCCGCCCTCGTACATGCTTAAAATTAACAGTTTGTTAGATATACTATAACAAATATTCACTTTATATCCGGCTACTACTTCTTGTAAATCTACCCTACCTATTTTCACCACAATTGTGTAAATTGACAGAAAAATTATTTGTACAAAATAAAGACTTTCTCTGTAATAGTTCCTTAGATATGCAAAAATTAAGATATACCTTGTATGGGGGCTAACACTTCCCTTAGAGCTGCCCGCCCTATCTCAGTTATGAATCTTGTTAAGGAAATTTTTCCCACATAATTTTAAATTTTGCTTTAACTGTTCTTCGTTTAAGCGATAAATAATTTTTACTTTATAATCGGAGCTATTACTCTCTCTCATTTCAATTCTTGAAGTTGATGAGAAAGTTATTACCACAAAGTTTTAAGGCTTTTGTTTTATTTGATAATTAGATATGCTATAATTATTATTTCACTTGTCTGCAGGGTACCATTTTCCCTGTTCCGGTTCCAAAATAAAGAAGCCTATTTGAAAAAATCAAACATTAAATAGTAATCGCATGTGTTTTTTATATCGTTATTTTATTTATACACATTGAATGTTTTAAAAGTAGAAACCCTCTATCCCTCTTTAAAATTGCAAATATTGCGAAATATTAAAAAAATTATATGTAGGCTTTAGTCGTGACTTAAAAAAAAAAAAACATTGTAAAATAAAATTTTTCTAATACTTTAAAATTTAGCAATGTGAACAATTTTTTTTTTTGATCTCCTGAAAAGTTATAACTTACGAGATAGAGGGTATTGAATATAGACCCTCGATATGTATATTATAATGTAAGAAGAAAATTCCTTCAGCTTCAAAGTGTAACTAGTTGTTGTTCTAGAGCAAAGGGCTGACTGACTAAACATATAACGTAACACAAAATGAAAAGAAAATTGCTTTGAACATTTAACATTAACCATAAATTTCTTAGAGAAATGAAAAAGAAAAGATGTAGATGAAAAAAAAAACTATTTACTACTTAAAATTCCATGTTGCTAACAAATTGAATAACTTCATGACTCCAAAAGGAATAGAAAAAGCAACAGCAATAGCAGCAGCGTTAGCAATACACGAGTACTAAATGAAAGGAAATATTTATACTGTGAAACATAAAAATATAATATACTACCTTTACTCCTATTCTAAAATATTTCTTAAGACTTAAAGAAAAGAAGTCTAACTACCCGAGATGAAAATACCCTTGATACGAGTACCTTAACTACGTATAAACATAAAAGTATCACAAAGATTTCAGTTCATGTGTTTTTCTTTATCTTAAATGAAAAGACATTTTTAGGTGGGAGTACTTATTTAGATTCCTTTTATTTCTCTCAATTCCTACATTATGTTACATTTACAATTTGCATACTTTTACAAATAGACAGAATATGAAACGCACTAAGAAATAAACAGAAGAGCTAGGAATAAAATCTATAAAATAATATAAAAGAAATGTGTTAGTTCAAGGCTTTCTTGTAATATGACAAAAATACTAATGTCATTTTATTTTCGTAGTAATATTTCGTTACCTTTTTCCTTGCGCATTTTTTAAGGTGAGTTTTCAACGTTAGGATCTGATAAGTTTTATTTTGTTGCAAGTTTACAGTGCTTTCATTCGTTAGACTTATGTATAAGTGGTTAAAGCTCTTTTTTGTGTAAATGTTCTTTTATAAATTTAGGTAAAGGTATTAATATTTAAGAGGGAAAGTATACCAAGTTATTTAATAACTTAAAAACAAAAAAGAGAGTAATAGTCGGTCATGCTGAAAATAATATATATTATGTATAAAATTATGTTTATATTAAAATTTATACACTTTAGGCTGACTCCCAGAAATGGGCCTTATATGGGAGCTATAACAAATTATGGACCAATACTCATAATTTCTCAAGGCTGTCAGATTTGGAGTTTTAACCCATTCCAGAGGTAACTTACCTCTGGAATTCTGCAAATGATGGAATTTATATTTTATTAGTGTTAACATTTTTATAATTTTATTTATTTTTATATTTTTAATTATCAAAAAACAAAAAATTGTTATTGTTTTTCGTATTAGTTTAGAATGAATTTACAAGCAATAAAATCAAATAATTTTTTTTTATATAATTTTATTTAAAGTTAAATAATGATTTATTTAAAAAATGCTAGTCATATTTTTTTTGTACACTAAAATAAAATATTAAAACGAAATATTATTATTATTTATTAAATTTAATTTAAATCCAAATAATAATTTATCAGAAAGATTTTAGCCATAATTTTTTCTGTGCAATTTCTGAAGGTTTCGTTTTCCTCAATATTCGTTTCGAATTCGTCTTTTTTGGTAATATGATGCTTTATTTGAAAAACATATAATATATAAGTGTTTCTTTACTAATTTTTGGAAAAAAATCGTCCCGGAAAATCTTATAAAACTGAATAATTAAATATAATCCCCCCGAAGAGAGCCTATATAATTTTTAAGATTTTTTTATTTTTAACAAATTAAATCTATTAGTAGGAATTTAATCCTTCATGTTGAATAATCCTTCATGTTGTATAGCTATGTATAGTACCAATTATTTTAATCTACAAGGTGGTGAATTCGAAGTTTAATACGAAGTTTTTGGGGACAATTTTTTAAAATTTTGGCATTGGCCAAAATAAGTTTATTTTCTACTTATATAAAAGTTGTTTCTACCAAAAATAATCATAATCCTAATGCCTATGTGGGATTATTCAATTTAAAGTGATTTTCCGTTTTATATTGGAGCTATAATATAATATAATATAATAAATTTATAATAAAATATGGACCGGCTGCAAGCGAAAAACCCAATGAAATATTTTTATAAAAATTTGGGTTATTTTTCATATAAAAATATTATCCAATGTATTGAAGTGATTTTTCGTCATTTTTTAACTATAATTCCTTTTTAATTTTCCAAATTTGTAGATGATTTTTTTGCTTTTATAAGAACATGTTAATTATATTCATTGACATTAATGAAGTATATTAAAAACTAATTATAATAAATTATATGTCCGTAAAATTAGTTAAGTTATTATTTATTTAGAGAATGAAGCGCCGCAGGCGAAAATGTTTGTTAGATGTAAATAATCTCGATACTTTTTTTTTTTTTTTTGTTTGATTCTATAAAAATAAAATTGATACTAGCAAATAAAAACTTATTTTCTGCGACGTTCAAATGCTAATACTTTAGAATTTTTAAAGAATCAAAAAAGGCAAGAAAAAAAAGCTAGAAGCAAAAACGAAAATTTTGCAGCTGAAAGATAAATAAAAGGTTTAGATTTAGCCTTAAAAATGCAAAACTGGTAACACTGGCAAGCAACTTAAAGGACAGATATAGAGACATAGTTAAAAGAAAAAAGCGCCTAAGAAAATAACAACATTCTAAAAGATTTTCCAAATGATATGTATTTAGTAAGGCCCTTAACATAAATATTTTAAGATTTTATATCAAAGGCAACATAAATTATAAACTGTCTTAGAACTGGAGAAATTAGAAGATAACAAATTGTTAAATTAGAGAATATATATATATATATATATATATATATATATATATATATATATATATATATATAAAAGTAAATATTTTAATTTATATTACATTTAAAATTTGTTATTTTGCTCTTAAAGCTTTAACTATTTAAAATTAGTTGAAAAATTATATAATAAATATACTATTTTTACACACATTATAACGTTTATTTTAAGCTTTATTTCTTAACTACGTAACTTCGTTTTTTTTTCAGCATCAGCAATTTCCACATTTTATTACCAGTAGAGAGTTATATAATCCGCTTGACTTTTTGCTCACTTCGCTATTTAGCCCCCGTATTTTTACTCCCTCTCCTTATCTGTGTTAATAGTCCTAGTCGTTACTTTTTAGTTATTTTTTCTCATATATTTTTTATGATTATTAACATTTAAATCATACTTGAAATGCCATTTCAACGTTATTTGTCAACAACAAATCTTAGTTATTTTCATCTTGAACTTCTTTTCCATAAGTTATAATGGTAAAAAATGTTGAGAATGATTTAAAGGGATTGAATTCCTGATAAATGTATTTATGCCACATGTTTGTAGACGTGGGAGTTTGCTAGTAATATGTTTGATTGGGTTCATAGTTTATGTTGTATGAAAAATGTGAGGTTAAATTGAAAGATTTGTTTCTCATGATTAAAGTAAAAGAGAGAATATTTTCAATATTGATTTTTTAGTAAATTTTTTTAAGTTGATTTTCAAAACTAAATGGTTGGTTTTCAAAAAATTATTACATACCTCTGCTTTTTCTGACCGAAGCAGTTAGCATTTGTTTTTTAAATCAAGTTTTTTATTAGAGATTTAATTACTAATTAAAATTAGCTTGATTATGTTTGTAGAAATTTGTGTCTTTTGTGATTTTTTCATAGAGTTAAAAAAATTTGTGTAATCTGGAATTACATTTTTTAATCTTGCTGTCAAAATTTAATAAAATAAATTTTTCTTTTAAATTAAATATTAACTTTTCTTTGGAGTCGAAGAAGTTGTTGTCTGGTGCAAAGAAACGAATAAATTGCTGAATGTGGTATTATAAATTATACAATATCTGATGTATACGAACAATATTTTTGAACTCTAAAGTCGAATTTAAAGCAGGTATTCTATAACCTTTAGCTTTATGCAGAAAAGATCTACCACTTTCCCTGACCTTTGTTTATTTAATATTAAATAAAACAATAAATGAAAAGTAAAATAATTTAAAAAATATACGTAAGAAAAATACTTAGAAAAAAAATAATATTCTAAACAATTATTTTGCAAATTGAAAGAGTTGTAGAAACAAGAAATGATAAACGAAGTATTACCAAGTGCAAGCGGTTCTTATAAACACAAATTCATATTGACGTGATATTGATTTATTTTTTTCTAACGAAAACTTTAAGGGGATTTTAAAAAATATATGATACAATATAATGCAACTTCAATATATGCAGTAGCCATTTGAGAATAAAATAAAGCTACTAAAAAGTAATGGAAAAAGTAACCAAAATAATAACATAATATACAAGGAAATTTCTCTTTGACCAAACCCTTGTTTTCTGTTATTATTTCTATTATTATTATTACTTTAGTTTTTCTTTTGTGTAATAAAATATCTAAAAGTATATACTCCATAAATACAAATATGTTTTAGTATTTTTATAAAAAGACTGCAAAATTAAATGCAACAACGGAAATTTATTAAAAAAAATCATCTTTTTTTATTTGCAAAAATTGCAATATGGGTGTGGACAACTATATTTTTTTCTAACTTTACTGCTTTTTATTGCATGCATGTTTGCTATCTATTGTATGCGTTTTAGTTTTTATTTTAACAAAATAAATAAAACTGAAGAAACTAGGGAAAAAATTGTTGCTGTAACCATTACAGTTTATATTTTTCTTTTTATTTTTTTAAAAAAATATTATTAGTTTTGAACAGTAAAACAACATTGAAATGCATTCATGTTAAAATAATGCATTTAGTGGACATACAATATTACTTAGAAAAAAATAAATAAAAAGTAATGAGGAACAGAAAAAATCATTTAAAGTAAAAACTAGATTTAAGAATTTTAACATGTTCTCATATCCTTAACCCTTTTAGCAGCGGTCCACAACTTTAAAATCCCTTTAACTACAGGAAAAAGTTTTAAAACTTGTTACATATTTATAAAAACTTTCCTCAACTAATTTAAAAATTTAAATCTTCAATAACTCTTAAGGAGTTGTTGAAGGCATTTGATAGAATTTGAAAATCAAAAAGAATTGGAATAATTTCTTGATATTTTATGTGCATGAAATTGAAATTTAACATTTCGTGAATAAAACAGTTTTTACAAATTAAATTTTAATAAATGTAATAATTTCTAAATATATTGTTACGTTTTTAACATTTAAAAACGATGATTTATTTCCTTTAAATAAAGTTGTAACGAATTTTTATTTAAAATGTACAACAACAACAGTTTAAATAGTCATTTGTGTTCTAATACACACATACTTAAATTATACACTTTATACAGCACACTTTAATAATGTACAAGAATATGCAGCCAAGGCAGTTAATTTGTCTTTAATTAACGATGCTTCCAATTAGACTCACGGCTGTTCTCACGGCCAATTTATATTCACTGCATTGCCTTCTAGATGTTTCTCGAAAGCTCTATTTCTTTCTACAATGTTCTTAATTGACAAACTACAACATTCGAATTCTAGAGCTTTAGATGTTAATGTTAGCAACTTAAATATTTAGTGTTGCCATACTTTTAAACAATGGCGAAAGCTTTTCATTCAATGTTGTATGTTTACAGCTATGTTAATAATTTCTACAGATATGTTAACTGCTGTTAACATAAACAGAAAGGTCGAGAAACATTGAGAAAGATTGAGAAAGGTTGAAATGCGTTATTTAAATTTAAACCAGCTGTTAAAATCGTTATATTTGAATACAAGTACAATTTCGTAACAATAAAGACCGATTGGATTATCGAAAATATATGATATATTTTATTCAAATCGTGAAACCTTTTTTCTTTTAGTGGCGCTTAAAGTTTTAAATTGCATAAAAATTTTAGGTTGTTTTTCAATGATAATTAATGCATATTTTTAATATTCACTTTTACGAGAATATATCTAAGAGAAAATATTAGGGAATTTTTATATGTTTTAAAAGCTGATCATGTAAACATGTGAATAAGTTGTTTTGGTCCTACGAACCAGAATTTTAAGATTTGGTGTGATCTGGTGTATCGAATCGGTACTAAATTTATGACTCCGGTCGTCTGATTAAAATAATCAAATAGCTTTTAAAATAAATTCTGTAAACATGACCAAATATTTAGTTATATTTGCGTGAAATCGATGACATTATTCGTATTTCTTTGTACTAATCAAAGAAATTTAGATCACAGAAACAAAGATTTTTTTATCTTGTTCAAAGAACCTAAAGTTTCGTTAAAAGTTTACTTATAAATCCCCGTAATATCTAATTTTTAGCACTAAGGGTTTTTGTACAACTAGTACGACATTAAAACAATCTAATTCGAGAAAATTTTTAACTTTTGGATGTGAGGTCATAGTTCAAATTTTAATAAAAAATAAAATATATTAGAAATTTTAAAATAAATAATTAATTCAGCTTTTAAATATATTTTGAAAAATAAAATTATAAACTTAACTTAAATTATTATTTCACTAGCAATTTCAAACCGTAATCCAAGGTAAAATTTATTGATATTGGCTATGTTTTTGAAAAAAAAAAAAAAAATAGATAATAATAAAAAAATCGAAATAAATTTTTGTTACGTTTCTGTTGGTAAAAAATGGCTGACATTAACCCTAGAAAATTTGGGATCTTCTTATAAAAATATTACAAAATATTATATTTACAATATTTCCTGGAAATTAAAGAAATATTAATAAATGAAGGCAATATTACTTTCTATAGCAGCAAAATAAATATTTAATAGACATGAAAAAAGTTACGACATAAATTCATAAAAACATCTTTCCCTTAATTTTGTACCTTGAATTTTATCTACAACTGTGTCTCGAAAACATTCCAAGAGCGAAAAGTATTTTTATATGTAACTTTAAATTCTGTTATAACAAAAAATTTAAATAATAAAATTTATAAAAAATAATAATAAAAAAAGACAAAATATTGTAACACATGACCATGGACAACACCCAGTTAGAAAAAATCTCTTTGTCATGTTTTACATGGACATTCACTTTATTTTTTTTTTTTTATTTAATTTCCATTTCTATTTTTTTTTTGCTGTTATTTTATTCTTGTATTGTAATAAAATTTTTAAATCCTTTTATTGGTTTAAAGTAAAGTTATTTGGTTTTTCTAATTTTTAATATAAATTTATGCAAAAATTCTTTAATTAGAATTTTTTAGGTAGAGAAAAAAAAAATCGATTGGCAAGTGTTCAATTAAAACATAAAACACACAAGACAGAATTTACAAATGTAGTTGTAATATTATTACCGGAGGTACAGTTTTTACTTAAGATAACTGCTTTTAAACATAATTTTTATAATTAAAAAAATCCACCATAGAAATCGGTTTAATTAATTTTATTTAATTGGAAAATTCTTGTTAATATTACGCAAAGAGAGTAAGTTGGGTTGATTAAAAATTCAATACACACAGAAAAAAGATTTATTGAAGAACGATTGTGTCTATCACAATTGCATGAGATACATCGAATTTTTTTATTGCTATTATGTAATATTAATAATTTTTAAATATTATTTATACCAAAACTTTCAGATTCGTAATTATAGAGGAATGTAGGTATCTACAATTTCAAAATAATCACATTAACCAATTTAACTCTTTTTACTAAATTGGTTGAGGCAATTAGTTTAAACTTATAATATTTGTTAGTATTATTGATATGGTATTTGCAATTAATTAATTGTTTATATTAATATATTTGTATTCATAAAAAATGTTTTTAATTGCATTAGCAGATTATTTATTACAAAAATGTAATCTATTCGCATACTGAAAAATGAAACAGTAAGTAACGAAGATTCGGTGCTCTTAACAATAACAATAAAATAATTCCAAACTCAAAAAGTATTTTTTTTGTGCTAATGTTTGTAACGCATAGAACAAGCTATCCAACAACCACCTTAAATTACACCAATCGACTCAGAATCACTTTTGAAATCGACCTAATGATGTCCATCCGTCCGTCTGGCTGACTGGACGGCTAGATGGCTAGCTGGTCCATCCAATCAGGGACGGCTGGCTGGATGGGCGACTGACTGGCTAGACGGCTGGCTGGATACCCAGGTAAACCTTGGGTCGCAATTTTAAAGATAATTCTATGAAATTTGCCACGTGGGCCTTTAATGCTACAAGAACGAACCCTATTGAAATTTTACCTAACCCCCATATAAATGTCCCCCCGGAATAGAGTTCAAACACTCAAAAATGCCTTAAAAATAAGAATATTTTAATTAAATTCTGCGCAAAAAGGTTCTGTACAAGTATCAATTTTTGCACCAAGTTTTGTGAAGATCGGTCCACAATTGATTATAGCTCCCATAAAAACCCCTCTTCCGAAAATCCCTTTAACGTGCATAAATCCCATACGAATATTAATATCAAGTTACAAATAAGTATCATACACAAATAAGTTTTATGTAAGTAGAAATAACATTGCCAAATTTTATGATAATCGGTCTATAATTTGCTATAGCTCCCATATAAACCCACTTGCAGAAATCGCCCTAAAGTGCATAAAATCATCTAGATGTTAGTATCAACGCATTATTCTGTGTTTGTATATTTTATTTTAGTAAAATTGGCCACAGGAGTAACAAAAGTCCCCTTCCCGAATTCTTATGCCAGTACACAATAGTATAGGGTATCATATAGTCGATCTTGACTGACTATATCTTTCTGTCTCATTTCTTTTTTTTTAACATTTGATATTCAAAGTTAAATAAAATAAAATAATTTAGAATTGAAATTTTTATTGAAAAAGAAAAAACAATAGCAAGTAATACACAAGCTAAATTAAAACATTAGAGTTGAGATTACCAAATAAATGTGCACATTTTCTGCAAAATTTGCATTGCTAAAGTTTTTTTATTCTATCTTTTTTTCTTCAGATTTAAACGAACAATGAGCAGACATATATATATATATATATATATATATATATATATATATATATATATATATATATATATAGCTACCTGGACGTTTGATAATAACAATAGCAAAAATGTTCTATTCTTTTGAATAAATTTTTGATTCGGGTTTCTCCCGTTGCAAACAATCTTTTATGAAGATATTTTTGCTTGAAGAAATAAGTATCCGTTTGAAATAATATTATGTCTTACTCAAGACTTGTTGCAGGTTGCAGTGTCGGTGTAAAGAAAATATATTTGTGAAGCTCTTTTTAATGGTCATGCTAGGGTTTAGGCTATTGAAATTTATGTAATGTGTCTGTAAAATTTAGTGAAATAAAGCGTTTCGAACTCGAATAAAAAGCATAATGACAAAAAATGCTTGCAATAAAGCAATGAACCTTTTCTACCACTAAATTCAATTGTGGAAAGACTGTTATTTTGTCTTCAAATAGGTTGCTTCTACCGAAATTTTAGAGTGATTACAATTGAATTTTATATATTCAGAAGCGACTAAATTCGATTGGTAAAAAAATTGGTTACCACAGCGGAACTCTTTTCTTTGTTAATACTTACCAAATCACTTTCTTCAAGTAATTCTTTTTTAAAACGAAATACTACCTTAATAATTTTCTTTGAAAATTTTAGAAACATTTTTGCTAAATTCTTTTTAATGATATAAATTTTCGTAAAACAAATTTATTTAAAAAAAAAAAACAGATTCTCAAAAACTAAAAAAAATTAACAAAAACACAGAAAAAATTAAACTTCCTACACTTAAAATGTTTTCACCCATGACTTATAAAGACAGACAACATTAATTTGTCATTTTCGTTGTCTACACCAGAAAATCACAAAAAAACTACAAAAGGCTAAAGCGTCAGTCATTCAGCTCAGACCCACAGTAAAATGCGAGAATACTTGCTATACACATGTTTCCTCAAATCAAGCAAATCATCATCAACATCATTGCCATAATATGTATGAGTTTTACAATGATGTATGATATTGTATGTGCAATACATAATGCAAAAAGACCACCTCCGCAGAGCCGGAAAAACACATTGTTATTTTTATAAAAAAAAAAAAACAAAAAAAAATGGAAAAACACTTATAATTTCTTAAACAAATTGCATACAAGTCAAGAGAAATTTGTCACAAAAACTGAAAAAAAAACTCGAAATGAAATGAAAATATGACGACAAAGTAATCGTTGAAATAGGAACTGAAATGTAAAATGTTGTGTATGTGTGTATATTCTAAAATGAGGAAAAGTTTTGTGATAAAATCTTATTTAAACAAAAATGTTTTCTTAATTTCTTTGCTCATTAAATACAAAACGACATTGCAACATAGACCGGGCGACACTATGGGCATATCAAAAATAATTTTGCTAAAAGGCAAGGGGAATGAAAGCTATAGTCCAAACTATCGTTTATTCTATAGTCCAGGCTATAGTTTATTCTACATTACAGACTATATTCTATTCTACAGTCCAGACTAGATTCTATTCTATAGTTCAGACTATAGTTTATTCTTTAGTCTAGAATACAGTTTATTCTTTAGTCCGGACTTTAGTCTCTAGTTTATTCTATAGTACGGAATTTTGTCCTATACTCCAGACTATAATCTATGCTATAGTCTAGACTATAATCTATGCTATAGTCTAGACTATAGTCTATGCTATAGTCCAGACTATAATTCTGTAGTACAGACTATAGTCTATTATATAGTCCATACTATAGTATATTCTATATTATAGACTGTAGTTTATTCTATAATACAGGCTATAGTTTATTCTCTAGTCCAGACTCTAGTCTATTCTACAGTTCAGACTATAGTCTATTCTATAGTTCGGACTACAGTGTATTCTACAGTTCATACTTTAGTTTATTCTATAGTCCAGACTATAGTCTATTCTATAGTCCAGACTATAGTCTTTGCTATAGTTCAGAATATAGTCCATAGTATAATCCAGACTATAGTCTATGCTATACTTCAGACTATAGTCTATTCTATAGTCCAAACTATAGTAGTAGATTATATTCTGTAGTCCAGACTATAATATATTATATAGTCCAGACTATAGTTTATTCTATATTCCAGACTATAGTCTTTGCTATAGTTCAGAATATAGTCCATAGTATAATCCAGACTATAGTCTATGCTATACTTCAGACTATAGTCTATTCTATAGTCCAAACTATAGTAGTAGATTATATTCCTTAGTCCAGACTATAATATATTATAGTACAGACTATAGTGTATTCTATAGCCCAGACTATAGTGTATTATATAGTTTTGACTATAGCCTATTCTGTAGTTCAGACCGTAGTCTATTCTATAGTCCATACTATAGCCTATTCTATTGTCCAAACTATAGTCTATTCTATAGTTCAGACTATAGTCCAGCATGCAGTCTATTTTAAAATACAGTCGGTCTATTTAATATTTCAAACTTTAGTCTATTCTATAGTCCAAATTGCAATCCAAGCTCTATTCTATGGTCCAGTCCATAATAATATATTGGTAAAATTTTCTGTGGTATATTATTCTTAAATTTTATTCTGTTTTATTTTTTATAACTTGAAAATAATTTTTAAAAACAAATATTTCCCTGAATTAACCTTCCCTTCTATCTTCCGTTAACTCCGTGACAGTGTCATACATACATATATTTACTAAATAAGCAAATACAAATATCAAAAATAATTTGTCATTCTTGGCGTTTGTTTCATTTAATGAAAAATACAATATTTCTCAATGCAAATAAAACAATTTTTCCCATTTTTCAAAGTTATACGTTCACAATGAGAGCATACTGAAAAAACTGCAAGATCTTTAATCATTTTTTGAAATGTTTTTTGAAAAATTATTATTTAGCGGATTTTAGCATACGTTTTTTATTTAAATAATGGTTGTTGAGTTTTTAGTCTCGCTGCACATTGAATGATGTGTGACATGAAGTGTTGAAATTATTGTTTTAAATGGTTTTATTTTTTTTAAATTTTTTATATTCATTTTGTTTGTTACTACTTTCTGTTAGCTGTTTGGCTGTTTACACCCTTTTATGCTGCTGTCATAAACGTAAAAAGTGTCTGTCTGTCCGTCCGTATCTGTCCTTTTCACTTATGTAGTCTGAATGGTGTCCTGTGTGTTCCTAACTTTTAGTTATTTATGATGTAGACGATATTTAGAGTCTGTTTATAAAAAATCAACCATGCGTGCTTTTTTACAAAAACTAGAAAAAAATATATTTCATTTATACGTTTAAATAAAAACAACCAAATTACTATTATTAAATAAAAATGACATTTAAACATGAAACTTGGCATTATGTTTTGTTTTGGGTTTTTTTCTAGATAAAAAAATTTTTAATACATATAATTTCAATATTGTTTATAAAAAGCACCTGCAATATGTAGTGTAATGTCACTTTAAATGTCATTTAAATGTAACATACATATATATGTGTGTATGCATTTTGTCTCCAAATTCTTGGGCAACGTTTTGAATAGAAATAATTTTAGGTTTTTGTTAAAAAAATTTGAAAACTAAGAAAAAATAATTTTAATTTTTTCATTCCAAACTGTAGTCTATAATAGATCCTATAGTCTAATTTATATCTTAGTCCACACTCTAGTCCATAGTTTAGTATATAGTAAAGTTTACAAAAATAAATGTAGTTTATAGATAAGTTTCATCTAGACTAGTCCATCCATCAATGGCACAGTCTATAATCTAGTCTATAGTTTAGTATATGGTCTATAGTCTAGTGTGCTCTACGTTTTGATTTAAGTTTCATTCTTTTTATCTATGGTCTAGTTAATAGCGAAGTCTATGATCTAGTCAATATTGTAGTATATGGTCTAGTTTATAGTATAGTCTATAATTTATTCCGTAGTCTTGTATATATTCTAGTCTATCTTCCAGACCATAGTCAAAGCTATAGGATAGTATATAGTTAAGGCTATAGTATATTCTATATTGAAGTGTATGAACTAGTACATTGTCTAGTCTATAGTCTATTATATAGTATATAGTCTATTCATAAATATTCTAGAATATACTTTCCATAGTCTGGGCTATAATCTTGTGAAAAGTGTAGTTTATTTTCTATTATTTAATTTATATTCCAGGGTATGGCTTTGTTTGAGAACTGCAGGGTATTTAAGATAATGTGTATGCTCAGTGTAACAAATTTGTGTTTAAACAAATTTTTTTTGATTTCTATATATTTAAGTATAGTTAACAATGGTAGTTGACTTTTTTTTTTTTTTGCTTTTAATAATAATGTACACATTTATTTTTTTTTGTTTTCTACAATTACTAAGTATGTGACTAAAGGTATTTATATATTGTCTGTCCAAATTTCTGTCCATTTTATTACTCTAAATATAGCTCTAAAAGTGTAGAGTTTAATGGTAACAAATAACTGTATGTAGATATATATACAATTTTAGTAGGTGGTTGCTACAGACCAACAAAATCTTACATATTCTATGATTAATGTTTCATAATGGCCATACATTAGAAAAATATCCATACACTAGAATATGTACTAAGTGTACGAATGACATTAGACATTAGTAGCTAGCTCGTACTATTTATGGTAAAGCGTAAAAGGCATTAAGTAATGTTTCTTTTTTTTATTCAAAACTACATTGCAAGTATGAACTGAAAACAAAACAATAAACATAACACATTATTTTATTCAATTTACCAAAAAATCAAAAGGTATAATTTATGAAAAATACCATATTCATAGGAATAAGTGCTCAGAATTCATTTGTAGTTTTATGAACATTTATTTTGGTCTGTAATCAAAAAAGGTGTATATTTGATAAATGAAATTGAGGTAATGCTGTTTTTTATAATAAATGTATTTAAGGCAGTCATATGTAATTTTTCTATGAATGTGAATGTGAAACTGTTAAAATTTTTGGTATAAAACAAGAGAGGTGTTTTAAAATTTATTTAAAAAGTACTTTAAATTCTTTGGTAACAAACTTTTAAAAAATATTAGTATTACATGATATTAGATCACCAAAAAATAAATATGAAATAAATAAAATAATAATTATTTCACATTTGGTATTAATACCTAGAAATACTATAAAATTATTCATATATATTGGTACATGGTCATAGGAATATATTACTGAAATTTTATTAGCGAAAGTTGTCTGCATATTCTGCTTCGTACTTACTTTTATATTTTCTAAAGCATGTTTTTCATATTGAAGTCATTCCAACACTAAAAACTGCAAATTTGGACCATACCTATTGGTACAACCGTTAACCACATGTTTCGCGAAATATAGCGATTTGAAAGTGTAAAAAAAGTTAAAATATGTACAAAGTTGTCTTCACAAAATCAAAAATACTTTTTGAAGCTACATTTGATACTGGAGCATAATCAAAATTATCATAAAGCATAATTTTTTCATCAGTATTAAAATAAATCATATTTCACGATTTTTAGTTCGCAGTCTTAAGACATGGTATTTTAATATATATATATATATATATATATATATATATATATATATATATATATATATAGATATATATAAAACTAAAACATAGTCATTCAATTTAAAACCAACTAATTGATATATATTTATATATATATATATTAACTTGAATGACTATGTTTTAGGTGGCTTTTAGAAAGAAAATTAATTAATTGAACTTAAACTGTAAATGATTTCTAAATAATTCATAAACATTTAGTCCATGTCATTTTATTAAAGGTAACTAAGTATCTTTTAATTAAAGATCTTACTTACAAGCCTTTCCATTTTTTCCTTTTTTTCTTTATAACTTTTGTATTTTAGTATATTGCTTTTCAAGGTTAACCTATTTTTTCTACCTTATTTGCCTTAACTAGATATCATTTAACATCTTATTATGATTTGTGGTTCGTTTTTTTTTCGGGGATCTATTTTTGGCATCACAAGTTTATTCTCTTTTTGTGTAGGTTTCATATTTAGCGTTAGAAAAAAATAACAAACACAACAAAGTTTTTTTTTAGTGTGTGCTTACTGCCATCAAAAATTAATGCCACAAAATTTTAACCGGATTTCTGGTTTCAGTTTTTGCCGGTTTTTTCTTCTGCTCAGTTACATGTTTTTTATATTTTTGTTTATTTGTATATTTAGCCTAAGGGTTCGTTGGGCTTTTTTGTTTTGCTTTGAAAGTTAAGCGAGAATCAAAAATTATGGACAAAAAAGAGTTGTTTTGGCTGTATGTTGGCAGTAGTACTTAAAGATTTTTTCTTTCTTTTTTTGTGTTTTAAATTTTGGTTGCACTTGCAAGGAATTAAAGGAGTGTAATAATACAGATTTTAATTATCTAAATAATTTAATCTATAGTCCTGGCTATAATTAATCTGGGTTATATTCATATTTATTTTACAGTCTGTATTTTATTCTGTAGAATTTCAACCTAATCTATAGTTCAGTCTTTGATCCAGTCTAATTTTTATATATAATGCTTATTCTATAGTCTTGACTCTAGCATGGTCTTTATTCCAGTCTATGTGTTAGTCTACAGTTAAATCAATCATTCAGTCTACTCTCTAGCCTGGTCTTTAATCTCATCAATAGTAGCCTAGTAGCACTAGTAGTGTTTTGTTTACTCAATAGCTCAGTCTACATTCTACTCTATAGCATAGTCTAAAGTTTGGTTTATGTTTTAGTCATAGTCCAATCAATAATCTAAAGTAAGGATTCTCAAAAAAGGGTCCGTAGCAACATTCCAGGGGTCCGCGATAAAAACCGATAATTTGTGTATTCTATAGATGCCCGTTATTTGGATGAGGAAAAATCTTTTGAAGCTTCGTACAATATATCAATGCCAATAGCAAAAGTAGAGAAACCATACACAATTGGTGAACTTCTGACAAATCCTTATTTTGGGACTATAATGTTAAATAAGCCCATACAAGAATAAGACATGAGAATCCCTCTGTCAAATAACTTTAAAATAATAATAATAATAATAATAATAATAATAACGATGATAAAAATATTGATGGCCTGTAGTATAATGATGGACAGATGAAGCCGCTTCAAAATAGGATCGCGATCACGTTTTTTGAATCACTCTCTGATTAATCTACCGACAACTACTTGCTGCGAAAACCTTATTTGATTTAAAGGTGGTCTTCAAACTAGTGCCTTATGAAATAGATTTCATAAAGCCCTATGTGTCGATTTAAATACAGATCATAATGCTGAGTAGATTATACGAGTGGAATACAGATGTAGACATTTTCCTTTCATATAAAAATTCAGGTCTTTATAAAAAATTTACAGAAAGCAATTGTTTTATATTACTTTTCTTATATTTCTAATTTTTTCGAGACATTAAACTACTGGGTAGATAAGTAAATATATTAAATGAATTTGATTCAATAAATGCTTTTATGTGCAAAATTTCTTTAAGACAAATACGTCCTTAATTAATTTTACCAAAATAATCCTCTTTTCCACTACTAAATGATATCTTGGATTCATCTTTTGTTCAAAAAGAACATATAAAAAGTAAATCTAAGTATATATTCACTTCACGATGAATTTTCCCGATATTATTCGAAGCTTAAAACCAATTTTTGCCAAACCAGTCTACTTCGTATTCCGAATTTAGATCACGTTTGGAGGTGGAAAATTAAGTGAGATGTGCTTTGTCAGAAATTTCTCCCAATGCCAAAAAGTTAGTAAAAGCAAAGAAATTTTATTACATTTAGTATTTTTTTATTGTTTATGATTTTTAAAAGTTTCATAGTTTTTATAGTTAATTAATAAATAAATTTTGGTAATGCAATTCTATTTAAAATAAATACCTTTTTAGTTATGGCAAGGGATCCGCGAAAAAACAAAATTTTTTAAAAGGGTCCGTGAAGCATGAATAGGTGGGAACCCCTGATCTAGACTATAGTTTAGTTATTAATGCAGTCTATAATTTAGTCTATAGTAAAATGTATAGGCGAACTTTTAGTTCAATCTAAGTTCAGTATGGAGTATAGAACATAGTCCATTCTTGTCTATTCTATAATATTGTTTATAATTTATAAACCCCAAGTAAATATATATATATATATATATATTATATATATATATAATATATATATATATATATATATATATATATATTTTCAAAATTTCATTCCTTACTTTTCTGCCTCTCAGTGGTGGTGCTGGGGAACTCTTTATTTTTTTCCAAAATTCTGTATAGCTTTTATTTGAGGGTACCTACCCCACATACTGCTATGTTTTACAGCATATGCAAAATATATTACCGTTATTAATTGTATGGCGGCATGCAAAGTTTATAAACATTTTTTATGTGGATTTTTCTTGTTCTTTGTTATTATTTTTGTATTTCGTTAAACTTTATTTAATGTTTTTGCTATTGTTGTTATTTTATTAAGGCACGAGTTTTACGCCCAGTTAATCATGAAGTATATGTAAGGTTGTTGTTACTTTATTTATAAAAAAAAGAACAGGCTAAAAAACTATTTTTTTTTTGCTTTATGATTTGTTTCCCAAAAATTTGCCATTATAAAGCAGAGAGGCATAAAAGAAATTCAAGTAAATTTTTTTCCCACAAAAATTTGGTAAAATTACTAGAAGCTGTGGACTGTTTAAAATGATGAGGTGTTTAAAGTGATATTAAAATTTGTTTCAGTTGAACTTGATTTTTTAACACCAAAAAAATAGAAAAGTATAAAATGATGTGATGTTAGGCTACACAACAGATTTAATAAAGCGTAATTTAATTATTTAGGGTTATGGGTATTTTTTTTCTTTTCCCTTTTTTGTATATATTTGACCCTTTTTTGGTCGTAATATGCTGCTGTTGATATTTCCAAATTAGTAAAGGTTAATTAAAAATTAATTTATTTTATAACATGCCCACCAAAAAAATAAAATACCAAAGTAAACAACCCTCTTTTAAATAAGGCCTGTTAAATTTAAAAATCAAGGCTATTCATTTTAACCTCTTATTATTTAATGCTTATTTCCCTTTCCTTTGTAAATGTCATCTTTTTGATTTGGTTTAATCAAATTTAATTATAATTTAAATTTTATTTGTTTGTTTTATTTTGCCTGTTGTTTGATTTTTGCTTTTTTTGTAATTAAGTTTTTTTTTTTGTTAATTTTAATCATATTATCGGTTTAAAATTGTATTAAGTTTAGGAAATTTAAGAAAAAAAAAAAATAATAATAAAAATAAAATTATAATAAAAAAAATAAAATGTTTATGAAGCAATTAAAAATAGAAAAATTGTGTATGAGGAATTTCAAAAAATCTTTAAAATTTTAAGCAAAAACTATTTTCTTATTTTTTTCTTCTCACACGAACGTCGATTTGTGGTTTTGTAAATCAATATTTATGCATAAAAAGTCTGTTCGAGTTAATCATTTTTATCGATGCGCGAAAAAGTTTTAGAGGTTTAAAGTTGAAAAAAAATCTTAAAAATAGAGGTTTCGCTTTATCAAAAGCAAAACACAGCGATTTCGAAAAATATCTAAAGTGTCAAAACTATTACTGCATCTTTAATATTTATCGAAGTAAATTGAAAAGAAAAAATGTTAATTTTAGTTTTTGAACTATTTTGTAAATAGCAAAAAAATGTTTATTGGTTTAAAATCTCTAAAAAAAATGTCTGGTTGTATTTTTAATAATTTCGTATTCCTTATATCAAAGGCTTAATATATTTAAAAACTTTTAGTTAATAATCTGTAGTTATTTAACTATAAATTTTTCTTTCGAAATGAAAATTAATCCATGCAGCCTGTGACAACATTTTTCTCATATATTTTGTTTAACTGTAATTTTATATAAAAAAATAAAAATAAAACATATTGTTGATTCATGCTTAGCATTGAAATTTAGTTTAGAAAATTTTCAATAAATTTCATTTATTTGAAAAATTTTTAAACATAGAACAAGAAGGAAACCGAAATTGGAATTTAAATTAATTTTAAAACTAAATAATTTTGTAAATATTAAAAAAAAACATGGAAATTTTGAAGATATTTTAAAGAAAGATTTGGAATCGATATTTATACGAAATTTTAGGTAAAAGAAGGTACTTAAATTATAATTTTGTTTAATATATTCAAAATAGTTATATTTTTTGTGTTTGCTATTAAGGATTCGAAAGGAAATATTGAACGCGAAATTTCATTAAAAATTTGAGAACTCTTGAAGAAGTGAGAAAATATACAGAGTTTATGATCTTTTCAGGGTGGTCCCGTAAAAAAAAAAAATTAGAGACAGATAAATCGAGATTATTTACAGTGCATTGTGACAAGACATTTTAACCATCTTAAAATTCTTAGAAATTTCCTTGAAGTTTTTTAACAACAGAATACAAAAACAAAACGGCCTTTCAAAAGTAAATTCTAATATGCAAGTTACCTACCTGGCAACGTAAAGGTATTACAGATTAAACATAACGTACACGTATCCTAACTTAACTTAAACGTAGCATAACCTAAACATATCGTATTTTAATTTAAAGTAATTTATCCAAAGGTATCGTAAACTATTTTGTACCTATTTACTGTAAGCTAACATAACTTAAATAAACCTAACCAAATTTGTTAATTTATAGTTACCTATAATTTAATTAATATATATATATATATATATATATATATATATATATATATATATATAATCATTATAAATATTTACTTTACATACATTAATTTATGACAAATATATTATAAAAATTCGCCGAAACACCCTTTGAACTTCAGGCCTGCAGTTATCGAGAGAAATAATATTTGGTGAGTGCTTATATTTATATTTAAAAATAAAATAAACATATTGTCATAATTTTCAAAAATACTGCTAAATTACTTACGAACTGTTAAATGAAACAAAAATGATATCCTTTTTATTTGAGTTCACCAATATTTTCAAATATAATCAGTCTAATAAATTAACTGTTAATATTACATTACTGTTTCATTTTTAACAGTTAAATTAAGATTTTTTATTACCCACAAATATGATTATTCTAACTTAACTTTAAACCCATTCTTTTACATTTAATTAATAAACTTTAGTTTGATGATATATTTAAACTTAATTTTAAGATATGTTTAACTTAATAATTTTTCATTTAATTAATAATAGGTCGTTTATGTATGGCAACCGAACTTTAGTTGTGTTACATACTGGCAACGCCACCTACAAGTTAATTTATATTATGAATAGCATTCCATTCCAGTTGCCAAAAATTTATCGAAAATACTATTTTGAACGTTCAGCAACTGAAATAAATATAAATATAAATAAATAAATAAAATAAAATAAAATAAAATAAAATAAAATAAAATAAAAAAGATACAAAATGAAAGTTCGACAATCTCTTCAAATGGATCAATTATGTTTGTTACACATCTTCGGTGATATTTCCACCAGATTTAAATAGCACATAATAGATAACACTTTTCAGAAATCACCAAATACACCTCTTTGGTATGGATTTCCTAGCTTTTGAATGAACATTTTAATATAATGTCAGCAATAAAAACCATCAAGTGAAACTGATTGGCAGTATTATACAAAACATGAGGAATTTGTTGCATAGATATTTTACAAAACATTATGAAAGTTAAGAGAAAAAGTTAGTAGTAAGTTCCACAAATCATTAATTATTTATATAATTTTCAGCTGGTAAGCTATAGAAAATATTCTCTGTTAAGTAGAAGAACGTTTGATCTGATCTATAACATGAAAGCAAGTGTTTTAAAGCGGTTATTGTAGGAATAATTAATAGATAACAAACTTATGCTTAAAGTGGTCCAAAATTCCTTTTTGTGATCTATGTTTAAATATACCTAAAATTATGAAAGGATTAATTATTTATAACATCTCGTCCAAATATCAACCAGGATGCTAGAAGGCCATTTGTGTTGACAATCCCAAAACAAATCATAAGTTTTTCCTTCACCAATATAAATGATATATAAATTAAGCAATAGCTTGAGAAAAATTAATATACCCTATTTTATCTTTTAATAATAATTTTAAAAACAACGAAATAAAAGTTTATCAAATGTTATTCAGCTAAAAATAATATTGAAAATAAAATTTTCTTAAAAATATCAACAATATAAAAGATAGTGTAACATCCTGTTTCAATCATCGTAGGAAGTTAAAATTTGGCCTTTCATAATTTTATATATATAATGTTGGACCAACCTCTTGAAACTACAAACATTTTAATACCGTTTGATCTCGTTTGAGGCACTCCAAAGGGTGTCAGAAATGGCAATCATCAGTCACTACAATTACAATATTCTTAATTTTTAAATGAATTTCTAATAATTTAAATTTTTAAGGACATTTACGAAACATAATAATAAAAAATAAAAATAATATAAATCTCTGAGTAAATATTTTATTATTTAATTTTTCTTTTCTTTTGCCTCAAATACGATATTTTTTATGGTACATATCTTTAAAATAAGAATAACATAAGAATGCAAAGACTCATATCGCATTTTGGGTCTGAGTTGTTCAACTAATGAGAGTAGTGCTAATTATAGTTTTTAATCCGAGATCCCGGGAATCCGAGGAAGTCAAAAAAGTTTTTATGCTGTCCCGGGAAATCAAAAATTCCGGGAAATGGCGACCCCTTTACCCAAGTTTAAATTTTATTGTAATGAGCCCTTTCTATTTAGATAAAGAAACGAATTTATCCACTTTCCGTTGAGCAGGGTTGGTATTATAGGTGGTACCCTTTTTGTAGGGTCCCAATTTAACGTTCGTTACAAGCTCTAACTAATACTTATACAAACTGTAATTTATAAGTGTTAAAATATAATTTTTTATATGTATTTCTATATGTATTTCACAAATATTATAAATAGACTTAAATTTGTAATTTAAACACTTTAGCAATGGTTGTAAGACATGCTAAATAAACATTTAAAAAATTTGCTATGCCACAAGAACTCATATGTGTAGGCTGTTCTTTGAAAAAGAAAAATAAAAATAAAAACTTTAAATGATGTACAAACAAATGTATTATACATACCTAAATTTTGTTAAAGAAAAATTTATTACATAAATAAATCATAAATTATAAAACAATGCAAAAGTTTTAAACTAAACTTTGAAAATAAATTACAAAAAGAAGGAAACGAAAAAACACAACTAAATTACAAATCATTTGTTTAAAATATTGCAAAATAATATACATAATTTGTAAATGCAACATTTTGTAGCACAAATGCAAACAAACAAATTAAAAGGAAGCAGTAAATTAAAGAAAACAAAACTATATATTTTTCAATGATGAAATCAAAAGTTTCTTATGTTGAAATATATCACAATATTAATTTTAATTTTATTACATCTAGTTAACTAATTTTAGACTTATTTTGTCAATTAGTTAAAGTAAATAGTGTTTTTATTTGATATTTTTATTTAACTAAAAAGTTCCTTAGATCTTGTAGCTTTTCATTCCTCTTTAAAAATATAGATATATCAAAACCTCAACTTTTATCTTTCTCGTTAACTGGGCTGACTGACAAAACCATATAAAAACATTACCTACATAAATCTTAAATCCTTTAAAGTTTCATACTCATAAAACACTTTTTTAATTTATTATTCTTTCTTTCTATTTTTTTTTTGTCACTTTTTTCGTATTTGTGTTGTATATAATTCTTGGTTGAGTTGCATTTAATCTGTTTATAAATTATGTAGGTATGTATTTTTTTATTATGAAATTATGTTAAATATAACAACATTTATGTTGTTACTTCTTCAACATTTTGCTACATAAACCTAGAAGAACATTGTTGGCGCCACCAAATGTAATTTATGACACTTTTTTTTCTCGTGCCCTGAACACATACTCGTGTAAAAATACACAACGTGTTCAAGTGTTGTATTTTATGACACCAACCTATAAACTTTAAAAATATACATATATACAACACACATTCTTATAGTTATTTTAAACATACTTTTATATATTTTTTACATACCTATTATATTTTTTTTCAATTATAATTTTTTGCCTTAAAGGTAAATTTTTTTATGTACTATTTACTTTAAGAAGAACATACACTTTTTCCCTGCTTTCTTTTTTTCTATGAAAGTAATTCAAATTGGGAGCAGTTGGAAATTCTTAATAATTAAAAATTAAATATAATTTAATTCAAACTTTTCATAGTCTTTACATAGTTTTCTTATCTTTACTGATAGTTATGCGGCCTTTGGATAGCTTGAGACTCTTTATATCACATCGAAAATTATTAGCCAATGCCAATTTATATACCTCGATAAGATATGGAAGCATTCATTTAGCCTTGAGGGTTATTTCTAGACTGCTAGTTCTAAACAAATTTTGACATTGATATCTTTTTTAAGAGAGAAAGTTACAGTAACTAAACAAATTAGAGTGTTCCGAGTCGGTTCAAAGAATCCTACCTGCCTTAGGTGTCTCTGATCGCAGTATTCCTCAAGGAAAATCCTATTTAAATATCAGTCATCCCTAGTAGCAATAAATATGATAAAAATCTCCAAAACTTAAAAGTATTGGTGCTGACCTCTCTGCCCTATTTGAAAATATTCAATAATTACGGTTTCTAAAAAATAGGAGCCAGAGAAAATTCTCTACTTGTGATAATTTTATTATTCAATTCTCTTGTTTCATTGAAATAATCTCGCAAAAACATGTATATTCTAATCTATGTATTTTTAATCTAATGATAACCGTTTATACCCGTTAATATATATAATATAATTTTCTGAAGATTATAATTATCTGTCGTTGATTGACTTCGTAACATACCATAGGACAAATTCACTCTTCAAATGTCAATCCATATTCCACAAACACTAATCCCTTTATCCACCTTTCTAAAAACTTAATTTTAAGTATGTTTCTTTAGGACTCAGGGGAAATTCTTTGAGTGCAAATTTGATGAGCTATATGAAACAGCTTATAATTACTAATGCGAAATATAACTGTTATAAAACTTCGTAATACATTCAAGCTTACATTAAAAATTTCGGAAAGAAAAAGTGCCTCGTGTAAATGCACGATAAGCGAGTTCATTCGTATCAGAAAATTTACAAGTTATAAACGATCAGATAGATCGATAAGCTAACTATTCCTAGCCAATTATTGTAATATTTTGCTCCCTCAGGATGATCTGTTGTGGTGTAAATTAACTTATTTTGATTAATTATGTTGGGAAGAGTGAACTTGCACATCATTGAATATGTAAGAATAAAAATTTCTTCTGAAGTTTTCTTTAGAACTAAAATTTCCTTCTGGGTATTGTATTTATAAGGGAGTTAAATTTTTATTTAAATTTAACTTTATCAACTTGGTTATAATTGCATATGAGTGCGTATGTGTGCTCGGGCTATTAAAACACAATGAATGACTAATTACTTTTATTATAATTATAATTTTATACATTATATACTTATATTCTTTGTTATTTTATCATAACCCTTTTAAACATAAAATCAGGGCATATTGTTTTTTCAAATGAAAATAACCAAGCAATTTTTAATTTCAACTTTAATAGCTGATTGTATGCATTACTTGGAATTAAGTAATCGTGATGCTACTTTGATTATTACCTATTTGTAGGATATTTGTAACTGTTTCACAATTCTTCAATTAACGTAATTTAAAACGTAGTTCTAGGAGTCAAGAAAGTGCTTGAATTTTACTTTAGTTCGGAATTCAGCAAAGCACTTACCAAATAATTTCTTGGAACTTAATTTCCGATAATATCAATTAAGAATTTATTTGAAATTCAAGATTTTTTTGTGTAAATAATTATGATATTTATCAGCTTTTCCAACTGTACAAAATGTTTAATTTATCTTGTTTTTTCCTTTAAATAGTTATTTATTAATTTTTTATATTATTCTTTTGAGAGTTGTTAAATTGTTTGTTGGATTTTACTATTTCGTGGAAATTTTTCTATTTGATTTTATTAGTAGTAATAAAATAATAATGAATTTAATACATTTTGTTTACAAATCTTTACAAATGTATGAAATTACATATTATTATGTACAACTATATATGTATATATGTCTGTTTATGTTTTTTACGTTTTTAATAATATAAATAAAATTATATTATTATACTTAATTACAGATTTTTATTACTTTATATGTCAAAATAAAGTTTTTAATTCAGTTAAGTTAACAAGGGCTTATTAACCAGCAGTTAAATATACATACATGTATATAAATATACGTTCATATGTATTAGTATTGCTCCTTTAAAAAAGGTCATAGAAAATATCTAGAAGAGAAACATAAAAAAATTAAATTTTTATTATATTTTTATTTATAAAAAAATATATATTTTTTTAATTTTACCGAAATATCCAAAATTATGATTAAATTCTCTAAAAGTTAGTTTTCTTAAAAACTATTTCCCTTTAATAATTTTTTCACTAATTTTATTTCCTAGAAATAGGTACCCACAAAATCTTACTACAAAATATTTTCTACCAACACTAACAACAATCAAAAAGTATCTTTTTTCAAACTAAAAATTTGTTTTAAAAATTAGTTGTAATTTGATATGAACATTTTAGCAAATAGTTTTTTCTACTATTTTTAAAAATTTTTTAAAAAAGAAAAAAAAAAATAGTAACACACCAGGTTTTCAAAATGTGTGCGCATTTTAAACAATATGTGAGTGTTGCCACCAAATATACTACAAATTACACATTACTACATTCTAAATTACACTTCGGAGGAAAAACTACACATGTTAGTTTTTTTTTTTTTTAATATATACACAAAAACCGATTAATGTAAATTTACAAATTGTTTTGTACTTAAACTAATTTTCTTGGAGAAAAATATAAAAAACTGGAACATTGACAGAATATTTTCCGTTCAAAATACTAGATGTATACAAAAAATTTACATATCATATAAATTTTTATATGTAACATCCCATTGAGCTTATGAATTTCTACAAAAAAATTTTGCAATTCATTCAAAAAATATTTTTTTTCTTCATTAATATTTCAACATAATCAATTCGAGTAAGTCTAGTAATAAATTTTCGTAAAACTTAAATTTCCGCAAATGGATTTTTACATAGTTTTAATTAAATCTTTGTATTTGATTTAAATAATAGGAATCTTATATTTGAGCAAATCATAATTTACAATAAATATTTTAAAATATAACATGAAATTTAAAATTATAATGATTTATACATACACTCAATTACACATCAGAATAAAAATTACACACGATATGTGTAATTACACATAAAGTGGCAACACTGTGTGAGTGTGTGATACAGTTATTTTTTCTCCTCTTGGTTTTTGCTTACAAACAATTTTGAGTTTATTTTTTCATAACAATGTGTTTATGAGGTTTAGGTGTTTGTGTGAAATTTTACCTGTATATTAGAGTGTCCCGAGAAACTGCTTTTTTGCAGTTTTAATGTGGGAAGATCAGTGAAATTAATACAGGAAAAATACTTAATAAATGTTAAAACTAACCGTCAATTCTTTACCAGCTATTAAAAATCCTCTTTTGTTCATCAGTAGGAATTTTTCGTGCATTCTACTGAATAAAGCTTTTAAAACTACTTAATGATGGTCCATAACTACTACAAAACAACATGTCAACATTTTACTCATAAAAGGAACAAAAGTTTTTGTACATTTTGCAAGAAAAAAAAAAAATTGGATCAAAATTTTTGCGAAAAAATAGATACTTTTTTTATTACATACTCAAAATTACGAATTTAGTGATAAAAAACTTGAAACATATTTTGTACAAAATGTACTAGACCCGTGGTTTTCAATCGCTGACAGAGAACTATAAATCAGTTTTTATAATGTTTTTAATATTTTTTCCTGTATTCTTCTCACTAATATGTATCGTTTGAGTGGTCTTCCTATATATATATATATATATATATATATATATATATATATATATTTAACGGGACTCTCTAATATATATATATAGTACGTGTGAAACTACAGAAGTGTTGTTTTCATTAGTGTGTGTGTGTTTTTTTTTAACATGACGTTAGAGTATTGTTTATGTGTGTGAGTAACTAAATTTGTTTTAAATACCATCAAGGACTCTTGAATATACTGGATAAAAGCTAAGTACAATTACTGCCGCAAAAACTTATACATACATATACCGAAATATAAAATTAGAGAAACATTTTTATAATTACAGTGCTTAAGAAAAGGAGATAAACACATAATATATATTGTACAATCAATAAATGAAAATATTAGTTTAATAAAATCATATAAGTAATTAAAAAAATTAAATAATAAAAAGTAACAAAAAGCAAATTAAAATAAATAAAAAGAAGGAAAAAAATTATTAAAACAAAATTTTTAAATTGTTTTTTTTTAATTTTAAAATAATCGCATTATTATATAATCGTATTTGTATACATTTAAATTTTTAAAAATATTGAAAATTTTAAACTAATATTATTATTATTATATATATGTTACTTGTGAATAAAATAGAAAATGAAAATACTTCACATTTTATTTTAATTTTTTATTTCCAATTAAAAATATTTGTTAATCAATTTTTAAATAAAAATATTAAAGATTTCTATTTACACTAAATCAAATGAATTTGTATATAATTTTGTATCGGATTGAATGAAATAAATTAAAAAAGAATACATTTTATTTAATCAAAAGCAAAACAGATATTTTTTACAAAATGATAATCAAAATTTTTTTATATTTATTATTCCAACATTGAATAGTATTCTTATGGCGAATTCTCTTTTTACGTTTACCTTTAAGAAACCGACCTTAAACCTCCGCTTTTTTTAATTTGGATTTTTTAAACTAACTTTTCATGCAATTATATTAACAACATCCCGTAAATTAAAACAACGAAAATTTAAGATCTGAAATGGTACCGGCAAACACTTAAAGAATCCAAAAAAGTGTTGGAAAATAATAAGCTTTTTTCTTTTTTTTTTCAATCTTGTAATCGCGAATTTTAGCATATGTATTCAATTCCTTTAGTTTAAGCTACAAAAACTTGTAGAAATATACCAACTTGTGTTCAATCAATATGTCGTTGACCAGTGTTGAATATATTGTGGAAAAATTTTAAATTTTTGCAGTTTATTGATTAGAATAAAGAATGGCGGTTTATTACTCTTGTAAATAAGAATCGCTTAAGATACATTTTGTTAATATGTCAATAGCAGCGCTATTGAGAAAAAAAGTGAATGGCTCTAAGAGGTGCCTTTTTGTCAAGGTATACTCACAGCGTAATTTCAATGAAGCTAAAGTATCACTTGTTAACCAAAAAGATTTCAAAATTATATTTAAAATTCATTGTGGTGCGATAAAATATTAAAATCACAATTACGCAATTACATGTTATTTTGCATAGATTTGTAAGTGCATATTTCACCGTTAATGGCATATTTTTGCATACAGTGATTTTAAGGCATATTTTGTTATTTTTATATTTTGTTATTTTATTTTAATATTTTGAAGATATTTCTTTTAAACCTAATGGAATGTTTTTAAAATTTGAATTGTGACGACAAAAAGAAATAAAAGATACAAAAATATTTAATATTTAAAATTAATAATAAACTTGTGAATTTCCTTAATTCAGCTTTTGATATTATAAAAAAAAAATTAACTATTTTTCGAGCTCGAGGCTAAAAATTATAATTTACGATGCCAATATTTCGTAACTCATCGAGTGACATCTTCAGGGCTATTTTGATAAATAATTATTTAATACAAATATTAACACGTCATAACATTGAACATATATTTTATTTCTCATGACTGATAATTTTTTATGTCCTATGACGTTTTGTATATGTTAAATGTTATGACGTGTTAATATTTGTATTAACTAATTATTTATCAAAATAGCCCTGAAGATGTCACTGGATGAGTGACGAAATATTGGCATTGTAAATTATAATTATAATTTTTTTTTTTCTAATATTTAAAATTAATTTTAATGAGGAGCTTTTTTTGTAGCAGCCTATCATGAAGATTAAAATAAAGTATATATATATTTTTGTTTAAAATGAAAAAAAAATCGTTTTCTAAGAACATATTTTCTTATTTTTAGAGCATATTTTTAGTTTTTTACTGCATATTTAATGCGCATATAACATTTTTTAGAGCATATTTGTGGTTTCCCTAGTTATAACTCTTTAAAATTGTTCTAAAATTTTGCGTAATTAATACTAGGATTCTTTTTACTTTTTATGTGAAATTATATTTGTAATAACTACATCTGTTCTATTTTACTTAAGTGAAAAATAAGCTTCAACGAAAATATTGCATAAAAGGTATTCATGGCCAGAGATCGCGGTGTCTTTTATATTTCAAAATCGTCGAAGCACTATTTGAAATCGGTGAAAATCTTTAGCTGTTATAATAACTATTATAGCTTATATAGGAATCAAGTGGCACTCAAAAATAATTATGCGTTTGAATTTAATGAGCATTTAACATTTTTGGGTGTGTATTTTTGTCATTAAAAAATTTTTTTGTAGTATATAATTAATATATGGAAGTTTTTAAAGATTTTTTTGTGGTTAGATGTGAAAAATGCATCAGAGAATTAAATTCATTTAAAAAATATTACAAATAATAATAATAAAAATAGATTTCAATTACGAAATTGCTTATATCAATTAAAAATTTGTTTGATTTTTCTGAAATTATCAGTTACGTGAAGTTGACTAATATGTTATTTAAATTTCAATTAATTTTTTAAACATATAAATTACATTTATGAATGAATTTTTGCTTAAAATGCGTTAAAATATTTATTAATACAATTAAAGAAATCATTTAATCTTTCACTTTGTGCAAGAATGCTTTTGTTAACTAAAGTATTAAAATTGCGTTAAAATTATTTTTATATCATTATTTTTAACATTATTTAAGAAATATTTCACAAAAGATATTTATAACTTAAATGTAGTATCCAATATTATTAATATTCAATCTACTTTTACTTATTACAGTGAAATGTTTGATAAAAGTGATAATTTCTGCGAGGTGTTCAAAGTAGGGAAATAACCTTTATAACCTACAGCTTTGGCACGCAATAGGTTTTTAATTTCAGCATCAATGACAGAAATATCTACAGTAACACCGGAATACTTAAGAGTAATACCATAAAGCATTAAAGCATTGCACCTTGCACCTTTTAGACCTAAGGATATCATACTTCAAAGTAGCAATAATTGACCTGAACTTATGGGGAATTTTCTCAAATTTATATTTAGTTATTCTATGTGAAAAATATTTTTCAAAATGTTTTTATTTTCTGTACGAAATTTTTAAAAACTGTCAATTTTTCAAAAATTATTTAAAAATATTAATTATATGAATTATTAATATATTTAAGTTTCTAAAAAAATTTTTTCAATTATTCTATTGAATAACTTTCTGTGCATGTACACTTTGCTTTTTGCTCAATGTTCTAAAGAGATGTTTAAAGAGGTTTGCGGTCGCGATAATGTTCAATAATATAAAACTTATAGAATCATCTTTAATTTGTATTTTGTATACGTCTGTGTATTTTATTGATATCGGACTTAAGGTACAATAAAATATCTGTACAATATTTTTAAATTTCTGAGTTTTCAATACCTTAACGTAAACGATCATTTCTTGTCCATTAATAACATTTTAAAACATTAAAAATATAAGTAAAATTAAAAAACGAGAAAATCTAAGCATACCTTGTTGATTCAAATTTATTTAATTGAATGATAAAAAATCACTGTGATCACGATTATCTTCGGTGCTAACAATAATATCGTAGCACTTTTAATTTGTATTTTAGACATATTAATATTGGTATTAAATAACGTTGATGTGTCATTGAATTTTGTGTTTCAACTTCAAAAGAAAAAAGAAATGCCCATATTGGTTTTATTTAAATAAAAAAGTTCAACAAGTTTTTAGGATTTTTTATTTGAAAACAATATATTCAATTAGAAAATTTTCAAATAAATATTTTGATATTTTTATTCAAAAAAATCCAAGGAAATAAAACTATTCAACTACCAAAGGTTTGAGTAAACAAAAAATTCATATAATTGTTTTTTTCAATTATCTAAATTAAAAAGAATATCATAGCGGTTACTTCAGAAGTTTTTTCAACAAATCAGGTTCCTTGAGGTTTCTCCGACTGTTTAAAAAACTCTATAAAGAATAATCTAATGAGTAGATTCGAGTAAATCACGCGACCAATAGTCATCAAAATAAACTTATTTAAAAGTATTAAGTAATTGCAGTATTAAAAAATATATTAATTATTTTCCTTTTATTATTTGAAATAAATTTAAAATTATTCAAACATATTTATGTCAAAAAAAATATTCAAAAATTTTCTATGAATAACAAAAATTAAATGTATCAAAATAGCTAAAGAAAAAAAATTTAATTTCAAATTAGTTGACGATTTTGGATTTTGATTTAAATTCTATAAATGTATATTAGAACACTTCTGTTGAAATTTTTTCTAATCTGATTTGTTTACAAGTTTACAACGGGACCAAATTGGACCCAAGTCCAATTGTCTCTTGTTGATTAGACAGCTGCCCTCAGAATCAAAAGCTTCTTAACAAATGGAATAATATTTAAATAATTTTATTCCAAATTAATTACAAGTAACTAAAAATTTTATTTTAAGGACTACAAAATGATTTGAAAATATTTTATATCTAAAAATATAAATTGAATATAAAAATAATATATTTTTAACAAATATTTTGAATTAAAATATTCACAATGAACAGTTATGATTTTAATATATCACCTTTAAATGTCTTAAGTATTCGTTAAATTATACCACACACTGTTTTCTATATTTTAAAACGTATATAAGGTTTCCTACACATGTTTACTATAATTTTTTTATTTTTATTTATTTATTTACTTTTTCTTTTTTTTTCAAATAAACATATGTATGTAGTGTGTGGGATTTGGTTTTGTGTGTGAAAACCATTATATGTATTAAATATTAAAATGGTTAAATGAAAAACTTTAATTTACTACATTTTAGTGAAAAATTAAATTTAAATATTTAAAGATTTTTTAAGTGTTATTATCGAAAGTTTATATTGTTCATATTATGGATAGAGAATGCATCCCGTCATTTCCGGCAAACTTTCAATTTACATGTCTGACTTTCCAAGGAATTTTGTCCGGGAATCATGGGTATTCTAAAGCACTTAAATGAAATAAAACTGTGTGAATTAAAAAAAAAACATACATTTTAGTATTTTGTGAAATAAAATTAAACTGAAAATCCAGCTGGGAACTATATCTTAACAACAATTCATTAAATTATTTGTATATATAGGATGTGCAGTCTTATGGCATTAATTAAATTAAACATTTTAATAAAATGTCAGCACTGAAAACCAGCAAACGATTGTCAGCAGCATAGATAACATGCGGAACTTGTTTCATAGAAATTTTACAAAACATTAAGAAAGTTAAGAGAAAAAGTTAGTAGTAAGTACCACATATCATTAATTATTCATATGATTTTCAACTGGAAAGCTAGAGAAAATATTCTCTGTTATGTGGACGAATATGTAATCGGATCTATAATATGAAAGCTAGAGTTTTATAGCGTATGTTGAAGGATTATATAATAGATAACAGACTTATGCTTAAGGTGGTCCAAAATTCTATTTTACGATCTACATTTAAATGTACCTAAACTTATGAAAGGGGTAATCATTTACAACATCTTGGCCAAATTCCAATTTCCTACGACAAGTGGAACAGTATGACACACGGCCATTTATGTTTTTTTTTTTTCTCCACCAGTACGAGTATTAATTATATATAAATTAGGTGACAGCTAAAGTAAAATTAATACACTAATACTTTATAATTTAATTTTTAGAATACACATTTTTTTACCTACATAAACTTTTTTGGAAAATTTACGAAATACGAGTTTGTTTATTTTTATTTAGCTAACGAAATGACTTAAATTTTTAATAAGATAGAGGGATACACAAACGTTAATAAAAACTGAAAAACTATGAATTTTTACTTGAAATTTATATCATAGATGAACGTTATTATAGGGAATATAATGGCATCAAAAACGCAGTTTCATGAAATGGCTTCGATATGTTGGATATTATAGTTATATTTTGTGTTTGGAAAAAATTTAAATTATTTTTTTAAAGTATAAATGCGAAAGTAATAAATAATGCATACTTTAAGACATTAGTGAAAATAATGATTTTGTGGGTAAAGTGGTGAAGGGTAAAAAGATTAGGCACAGCCGAATATAGTGCTCTAACTTGTATGTTAACCCTAGTCGACCGGAGGAATTTTATAACGTTAAGAGATGGTATAGGTACAATTGTTATATAATTTCCATTTTAAAATAATTTTTTTTCTTTTCTTCATTAAAAACTAACTTATAATAAATCTGTAAATGGCTTAAATATTATCTTATTAACTAACCGAAACTTTTTATTCGTTTTCAATTCTAAAAATATTCGATTTTTTAGATTTTCTCGAAATTCCGTTAAATGCATTACTTTTCCTAAAAAATATGGAAGAACGACAAACGAAATATAAATAAAATTCTTTTAAATCTGCCAAATATACATAATGCATGGAAAATTTAAAAGACGAAATCCGCGAATTCTTTTCTAATAGATTGTAATGTAACGGAAATTAGAGTCAATGTGTTGGACAAGATGTTGTGTAAACTTACATTGAAGCAATATTTCACCACATAGAATATATACAGAGCACCATCCAAGGTTCAATTTAAGGAAAGACAGTTACTGAAAACAATTATACTTGCCAGTAATCGACAAATCACTATTTCATCATTTGGAATAATATCATTTTTACCAAAATTTTTTTCTAAAGTGCAGCGGATGTATGGTTGCAGTACAAGAATTTGGTCCTATAGGATCTAAACGTTTGGAATGGAAATTTACCAATACCAATATCAATAATATAAGCAATATAAGATCAAAAAGTCGAGAATGTTTTGCGTGAAAACCATCTGAGACGAACACTATAATATGACCTACAACTCTTTCATGCAAAGAAACTTAAACCAAAACATATATATATTTATATATATATATATTTATATATATATATATATTTATATATATATATATATATATATATATATATATATATATATATATATATATATAGTATTTTATGCTCATTCATATATATTTAAAGACAGTTTGTAGCGATTCAATAAAACAACTATAGTAAAATTAATTTCATTTCAAAGAATTTCAGCGGTCTAATACTAATAGAAAAAAATTATTGGTCCACTCGACTAGCGTTAAATGTGCTATACACTTTGATTATTTTCATACAATATTGGACCACCCTCTTGAAGCTATAAACAATTTTATACCGCTTGAACTCATTTGAATCACCCCGAAGTGTTTAAGAAAAAGAGATCATTCGCCATTACTTTTCAATTATTAAATTCTTATTATTAAGTGAACTTTTAATAAATTAAATTTTTGAATAAATTTACCAAACAATTTGTAAAAAGGTTTGAACAATATTAACGTCTAAGTAAATATTTTGTTATTCAATTTCTTTTAATTTAATTTTTCTGCCTCAAATTCGAAATTTTTTATGGTACATATCGTTAAAATAAGAATAAAAATGTTGCTTTTAGAATATATACTATGCCAGTATTCATCCGAATTGATTAAACGGTAGATTAAGCACATTTACAATCCTTTTTTAGGTCTGCTAATGTAAAGACTCATAATCTATTTGTTCAATTAATGAGAGTAGTGATAATTACAGTTTTTAATCCGGAATCCCGGGAAGTCCAAAAATGTTTCCCGGGAAATCAAAAAGTCCGGGTAACTGTGATCCTCTATTATTATAGAATATAAATTGTTTTTCTCTTTAAAAATAAATTTTATAAATTTAAATTTCTAGAATCATTAGTTCTAGAACTGGTGTAATCAGAACCATTTCATATTCTTTACTAACATCCTTAAAATTACTGGTGTCACAACTAATTCTGGTACTAATAAAAAGTACTGTTTAAAAAGACTTAAAAAATCCAACAAATTAAACAAAAAATGGTTAAAAAAATGGCCTTTATTAAATGAGCCATTTAAAGAAAGAAAAATAAAAAATAAAAGCGGGTTTTTGAACCGTTCCCTAATGCTTCTACAGAACTAGTTCTGAATGTGACAATTTCAAACAAAAATCATTGATCAAAGAACTAGTTCTAGGACCGTTACCTAGAATGAGTACTGGCTTTAAAAAAATATATAAAATGTTAATTTTTTTTTCAAAATTTTACTTCTTTTATTTTTTTCTATATTTTAATTGTCTTTGACATGTATTTGATTATTTATGACTAAATTAACAGCTGTCTGGAAAAAACAAAATTCTCAAAAATATTTTTGTCTGTATCTTTAATAAACTTTTCATTGTATGTTATTGTTTTGTTTTTTGTTTACAATTCTAAAGATTATTTTGTATTGTTGTTTATTTTTTAGTTGTTTTTTGTTTGATAACAATCTATAGACATTAAATAACAATTTGTAATAATTTAGATCAATCAAAATATAGATTTCATAATAATAGTTTAATTTTTAGATTCATTTCTATATACATACATAGATATTCTTCTGTGTGTTTCTTTTTATTAAGTTTAATTAAAGCATATAATATTTTATTTCTGGGAATTTATGTCTAAACAAATAAAGCAACAAATAAATGACATATGATTTAAACATAATACATACATACATACATATATGTAAATGTCTATAAATTAGTATAAAATAATGAATAGATTTTATTGTTTAATAACAACAACAACAATCAAAATATACAAAATTTTTTTGGAAGTCTTAAGAAAATGTGGGTCATGGAAGTATTAAGATTTGTAAAATTTTTTAGTTTATTAGTTTAATAATGGGGAGTTTTTTATACCAGATTTATTCTTGCTTTAATATTCAGGACTAGAAATTTTACGCTAAGCTATCAGAAAAATAATGGTGAAGAATTTAATAAAAATTGGATTAAAAGTAATCAAAAAACAATGTAAGATTATGAAAAATTTGCTTTAATTTTTTACTATACAAATGTTAAAAATCTTAAATTATTTATGTAAATTAAAAAGTTGTTGAAAATATTCTTAACTTTTAAAGTGGCAAAAATAACACAGGGCAACACTGATTCTGCGGCACGGTATTTCTCAGTCAATTCGGTTGCACGCTATTAAGGTGTACTAAGCATATAAACCACTGTTTTCGAATTAACTCCGATTCTTGCGATATATCGCTTTTTGAAAAATTAATGAGGTTTCACCATATATTGAAGCATATCACGAGAACGATTTGTCCGAATATAATTCGAATTAAAATTGCTTTCAAGTTATGCTCACATTATTTTTTAATACGCTCAACAGTTATAGAGATAAAAAAATCAAAAAGTTATAAAAATTCGAAAATGGCATGAATAAATTTTTTTCTTTCTTTTTTGATCATAAAGATAAATTTGCTGCAAATAAAACAAGACATATTTCATTTAAATCAAAAATTTTGTTTTTATTCACAAATTAGTGAAGATATCTCATCTACAAATATTAGAAAAAAAATTTAGAAATCACAAAGTAAGTTTTATTTTTACTTTAAAGTCAAAATTTATATATTCTTTTTATTCTCTGATCATAAAACTACATCAAAGAATAAGAATTTGAATTTATGCCATTTTCGAATTTTTATGATTTTTTGAAAAAAAAGAATTAAACTTTATGCGATTTTTTTCACAAAATCCATATTTATAGCTGTTGAGCATATTAAAACTATAACTTGAAGGCAATTTTAATTCGAATTTTTTAATATTTTATGGAACCAAATCAGACAAGTCGTTTTTGAAATATGATTCAATATATGATGCAACCTCGTCAATTTTGCAAATAGCGATTTATCGCGAGAACCAGAGTCAATTAAAAAAAAAGTGTTTTAGGGGCTTAGTAACATGCGTTCGAATCCCGTTCCTCAGAAAAAATTTTTCATTTTGTCCTCTAGTGTAATTATTTTGAAATTTATTTGTTTAAATTGTTTAACTATTTAAACTGAATTTAAGAGAATACAAAACGGTATATTACACATTTTACAAAAAAATACTTAAATATTTGAATACCTATTTTTTTAATATAATGCTGACCGTGGGCAATTTCTGTACTTAGACAAGAGAATTTAAGATAAGAAAATATTTTTTTTTTTTTACTTTTGGGAGTCAAAACTTAAATTATTTATATAAAATAAATTGAGCTATTAAAAAATGTTAAAACCCTTTTCGTGCAACCACATTATTAATAGAGAAATATTAGACATGACTTTATACTAATGTAACCGCTTTATTAAGGGAGAAATATTAGACACGCCCATAAAAAGAAATCAGTACGTGATAGAGAAAACCGAAAGCAGATCCATGCTAAAATTTTATTAATATTTTAAAAATATCATTAAATCATTAACAATGTTTTATTAATGATTAATGTATTTTTTTTCTTTATTTTTAGAATGTTCTCACATTAAAGAAAATAATAAATTATTTTTATTACAAGTTAAGGTAAGTTTCCTCTGAACTCGAAACCAATATTTACATATTTAATGAAATGGTAATAATAATAATAATAATAATAATAATAATAATAATAATAATAATAATAATAATAATAATAACAATAATAACAATAATAAAATAAGAAAAAAGTTTTAGTAATTATAATGATTAATTTAAACGTGAAATATCAAAATATAACCTTGAATAACTGATTAATGTATTTCTTTTATCTTTTTTTTTTTTTGTATGGGAATCTTTCAATTTTTTTGCCATTAGTATTTGGAAAGAAAAATCCATTAAGATATAAAAATAAAATTCCGTACAAAACAAATTGGTTGACATCATCAATTATTCAAAAAAAAAAACAATATTCTCATGACACATTCTGTTTTTTTTTTTGCAACAACAAAAATGAATATCAAACAAAATTTATTGCAAAAAAAGTTCTTAGAAATTGATAGCTAAAGAGATATAAAATTTTTATAAAATTTATGGAAATCCCTCTAAGAAATGAGTGACATTATATTTTTAATATTAAAATTTTAATCAAATACTTTAGATAAGTTTTTTCCTTTATGACCTCACAAATAAAATTTTAATCATTTTCAAGAAATTTACATGATAAAAGCGTTAGTATTATACTTGCTTTAATTCATTAAATACGCATGTGAATATAATTTTTGTTCCAGTAAAATGTTATTGCTATAAGAAAAATCTTTCAATGCTAAGTTCTTGTGAAATTTTTGTAATTTTATACCCCCGTCCCACAAAAAAAAAAAAAAAAAAAAAAAAAAAAAAGAACAACCAAGATTTTAAATGATAGAAAGCCAAGACACTCTAATGTTGCATGAATGAATGACAATTTCCAATTGTATTACATTTACATATTTGTGTTACCCTTAATGTGAGGCAAATTTGTTGTTACTACTTGCAACATCTATGTATTCAATATATTCAATTAGTGGTGATGAGTGGAAATTTTCACATGTTTAATGATGATTGTTATACTTTGTTGTGTTCTTTGTTAGATATTGTTTGTGTGCTCTTTTGCCATTTTCTATTTTATTTTAGTTTTGATATAATGACAATATTAAAATAAATAATTGTATCGATTTTGTAAAGCAAAGGGGATAGGGGAAAAAGTATTTCCGAAAATATAAAAAAAGAAGGAAAATAACTCAAGACTTAACTTAACCTAAAGAAATGTTCACATTGGGCAAATATTTGATCAAGTTTGCAAAAAAATTGATTATAGTTGTTTGATCTTGCAAATGTTTGGTATGAGAAAAATACAGATGTGGTCAAGATTAACATGGGCACCTGCCATGACGGCCTTATCCCACGGCGGTCTTACCACTGGGTGAGGTACAATGTGCCAACCAACGCCCCCATGTGCTTATTAAGAACACACAGCTGGCAATTCGAGAGACTCATTGTCTGGATAAGTCTACTCCCCCTTGCTTAGGAGTTGGAGTTGGAGCTATCTAACCTCCTGCCGCACTATTGGCGACTTATGTTGCTATGCAACACCACATTGGGGCTATAAACCCCTACCTGCGGTTTAGGTCAAAACCACAACCACCACGTGACTCCCCGAAGGGCCTCTCCAACAGTCAGTCCAGTCTGGTCAGGCCTCGAAGGTCCTTTTCTCATTATAGGCCCACAGACAAGCCCAGGCAATGGTGCACCTTTTTATACCTGCCAAACTGTTACGATCTCTAGGACCGAAGCTATCCTAGAGTATAACATGACAGGATTTTCACTACCACGTATGAGCTATACATCAAGGAAATATTTAATCCAAGAAGACAAGCCGCCGTGGCGGATGAGAAAAATACAGTAAAAAAAACTGCTCAATTAGTTCTGAGTTCGTGATTGTAATTCCAAATCCTCCAACTAGAAATTATACTCCTTCAAAAATCAAATATTTTACTTTGATCTCATCAGACATAAAAATCTGTTTTTATCCATATATTGATTTCTCCATATATACGCATTAAGAGGAGTATTTTTAACTTAGTTAAATAATAAGGCTTTATTATTGAATGATTAAAAAAAAAAAACATTTAATTGTAAATAGTTTTAAGAATAATATGTATGCTAGCCTGTAGGAAATTCATGGCTACTAAATAAGTAAAATAAATAAAATTTGTGCTTTTGGATATGAAGTAAAAATACAAAAATATTTTCAAACATTTTTTTTCGCCAAAGACTGGTCGAGTTAATAATTTGTATCAATGAGCGCAAAAGTTATGGATGTTTAGAGTTGAAATTTTTAAAAATCTTAAAAATAGTGGTTTTGCTTTATCGAAACCAAGACAACTTTTTCATAAGACATCAAAAGTACTATTAGCATATGTCAAAATTATTACTGAGTATTTAATATTTGTCGAAGCACATATAGCCGTTTAAAACACACAATAATATCCCTTACAAAAAGTGCAATTTTAGTTTTTTTTTAAATGAATTTTCACAAAGTTTTAAACATGTATTTTATTTAGTGATAATTTTACTATGAAAAATAGTTTCTATTATTTTAAAATTCTAATTATAATTCGAAACGTGTGGGGCTGATTTTTGGAGTTAAGAACATAATTTTTTGGTCCATACAATTACAAGTCCTTAAAATATTTCGATGTCATCTGAACTTTAGTATTAAGCAAATAAAATGCATTTATTTGCCATTAATATTAACGTAATTTCTATTTCGCGGTAGTTGTCAGCAATCAAAATGTGTATAGAAAAGAATGCCGCTGTAGCCGGTATAAATGATGTTTCTATTTTTTTTTTTTTTACTTTTTGATAAGCTAAAGTCATATTATATTAAAAATATTGCGGAACGAAATTTGAAAATTTAGTGAAAATTTTAAAAAGTGCACAAAATTTCTGCATTTAAAAATTTTTTTAACGCTACTTTAACTCGGAAGAATCACATATTAAAAAATTCTGCTTAAGCGATCTTTTGGATAATTTCTATAAAAACGGTATTTGTCAATAGCGGGAAATACTCGTATACATTTCATAAATATTTACGCCAATTATATGGAAGTTTGGGATGATGGCATACCATGACTGGTTTTCTTTCAACGAGATATATCTCAAACTATAGAGAATCACTTCGTGTTAAAAATTTAATTTCACTTAAAAAGTGCAAAATTTAAAATATCGTAAATTGTTAGTTTCTTGTTTTTTTTATCACCGCACAACTTTTCATCAGATAGTTACTAGCTATACAACATATGAATTTCTAAAGTGTTGACTCTCGTCTGGTTAATAGTTTAAATCTTAAAGACGTAAATTGTCAGTGCAAAACTGAAATAATTCAAAAAATTCTGGAAAGTTTCAACTAAATTTTTTATACCTTTTCAGGTTTAAATCCTTCAGTTTTTAGGTGAATGATGTAATCTTTTGGATGGAAATGAATCAAAAGTTTTTCTGTTTTCAAAACAAACTTCAGAAATGAAAGACACATAAAGTCAGTTTTAAAGAGTCTTTAAAATTGTTGAAATTCTTCATATATATATATATATTTTTTAAATCCCCAACTAGCCCTTTTGCAGTTTGAAAGGGTTGACTAAAGAAGGCTGAAGGACTGTCAGACGGACATTCTTTAGTAGAATGATTTTTTTTAATTAATTTAAGGTTATAATTCATACTAACTTTGCTTATTCTAAATAGTGGGACAATTTTTTGAAAGAATGTCCAATATTGTTATTTGTGTATCCTACGCATTTTCTTGTGGTAACTAAAACCTGGGAAAATTTTTATAAATGTTTTAGTTAGTTTATTAAAGGTTATTATATTTCCTTTAAATTAAAGGAGAAATAGTTTTACATTTTTAATAGCAAACTTAAATTTGCAGCACCAACATTTTACCATTTTTTTCCAATTTGTTCAGTACTTCATCAGGTTTACTTGTATTGCACACTGGGGCAAAAAGTGGAGTTTTGCGGTATTAGCTACACTGTGAACTTTTATAGCGAGATATTGAAATCGGTGAAAAGAAAGATCTTTAGTATCTTAAAACAAAATGTAGTCACATTTAAGAAACAGAAAGTAAAAATATATTAAGATTTTTATTTAATTATAGCTTTGATCATTTTTAGTTGCGCAATTTTTGGTCATCTTCAAGTGTCTACTTTGAAACTAAATAATTTACTAATCCGATTCACCGGTGTCCGTCCTTCTAACCGTTATTAGTGTAAACATTTTGATCAAACTATAAGTCACAATTTGCAAGATTTTTAATGTTATTTTACACATAACCTTCTTTCCAAATGTTTTTTTCGCAGTACGTTTATTAAACAGTTTCTATTTAAGAGAAAATTATGACACTTAATTTTTTAAATATTGGCCCAAAATTTCACATAGAGCTCCCTTTTCAAAATTATTTTTATAAAATCATGCTAATATCGAGATCCATTTTTTCAGAAATATATATAAAATTAATTAAAAATTATATATTTGTTTATGAAGCTAAGTTATAATATTTTTGTTCCCTACATATCATCTTAAAAAGTACAAAATACTTCAGAAGTACACTTAGTTCTACTTTTGAAGTGGTGAAAATGTTTTTTTTTTTTTTTTTTTTTTTGAAGCACTTGATGATTTTTTTTGCTGGGTTTATCTGTATATTAGTAACTTTTTTAGAAGAAGTAAAACAATTCGCTTTATCGAAAAAAGCATACACCAATCGACTTTTATTCTGTTATAAGTGTAGACACTTATTAATATTATGGCCATCATTAGAGAAAACGTAAAAATTGGAAGTTAAAATTAATTATTTCTTAAAAATCCATATCCACATTGAATAAGTTATTTCTTGGAAATTTCCATAATGTTCAAAGTAAAGTTTAGCGAACCAAAACAGTTGTGTGTAAAAAATCTTCTAAATCACAAAATAATTTTACTAAAAATGTTCCATCAAAATGGGTTTTGTGTAGTTTTTTTTAAAGATTTTATTATTGCTCTCTTGTATCTAATTATCCCGATTTTTGTCTACTTAATATCTGTGGTAATTTTATTAAGGTTCTAACCGATCGCATAAGTTTCAAAGAAATTTTGCTAAGTTACAAAATAAAACAGTTTTTTTTCGCTCTCCTGAAAACCTAGCCATAAACACATAACTGAATTTGTCGGAACAGCGACGAAATACGTTTATGTTCACCAATCTATGTCTTATACAACTTATACACTTCGAAACGTCAAATTTCAATAACGTTTTAACTAAAAAATTGTAAATTTAAAAGTGAGCATTTTTCATTGTTTAATTAATAAACGGGGTTTAGAAATACATGATTCTGTATTTTAAGTTATAGATAATTTATGATAAAGGAAAATAAATTAATTGACTTTGGAGACACACACATAGTTAAGCAAATAGCATACGAAAAAAAAAAATAATAAGTTGGGAGCAAAGTTCACCATATTGCTACCTATTGAATGAGATATTTAATTTAGCAAAATTCGAACTTTTAAAATTGGACTTTCTGCCGGAAATCTGTTCGAGGCCCCTATGTGCATTGATTTCTTGACTTTATGTTAAGGAAAAAATAATTAGACATTTTAACAATAAAAAAAATTGGGAAATGTTTGCTTTTCTAATTTTCTCAGTATTTCATATAATCAAAGTTTATTTAAATTTGAAAAAATAATGCATTATTTTTGTTAATTATTTTATAAGCTTTTTAAAAGCTTTTTATTTACTTTCCTCACTACTTCAAAGTTTGTATAAATTTTAAAAATAATGTAGGTATTAATTTTGTAAAAATGCTCAACATGATGACTTTGAACTGGTTCAAAAATAGTTTGATATTTTTTATTAAAAACATTTAAAAATATGTGCAACGTGTATATATTTTTAAACATGCTAACTAACTATTTATTAAAATAAAATATATTTAATATATTTTTCGAAAGCTTGAAAGTTGAAAAATAAATAATTTAGCTTATTCAATAATAGAAAATTAAATACAAATATTTGAGCATATTTCCTATTTTGAAATATAAATATCATTACTCTTTAAAAATTTATTTCATCTGTAGAAAAAGTTTGTGAGGGATATCTATTTTTTAATATAAATATCCATCATGATAAAAAATACTTATCTTTAAAAATAAATATCAGTATGGAAAAATTTTTAAATTATTGTTTTTTTATACCTTTGTTATTTCAACAAATATTTTCTACTATTCCCTACTAACAAAATAATAAGAAAGTGATTATAATTATTGTTGATTAGAAAAAAACATTTGATTGCCGCAGTAATCATATTCGTATTGCGGGAGTTTCCCCCATCGAAAGAAATTGAGCGTCACAGGCGATATATCTAAGCAATGAGAAATCAATACACCTGGAAGAAAAATAGGCAATATTGCTAGATAATTATCTAGGTGAAAAAAAGAAAATACCGCCAGATAATCTTCTGGAAGATATAATAAGTATATAGAAAAATTATCACTAAATAATTTTTCAAATAATATAATAATGCTTGTAAATTTTAACATCATAAAGCACGAAAATTGAAACGCTCACATAAAATATTAAGTTTTTTTTAGAAGACTAACAATCTCTTCAATATTATTTCATTTTTGAACAATTTTTCGACAACTGATAATCTCAATGGGATATTATCAATTTATTGTGATATATTCTTATATTTCTTAAAGAAGTTTTATAATATTTGATTTTTATTTTTTTTTTTTATCAGATTCTACTTTTTCCCCTACCTTTTACTTTTTTTTTTCCAAAACATACATACTACAAAGCATGTGTAGACTTGTGTTATTTTACTCATCGTAACCATTTGTCATGGATTAGCTTAATGTCAACAAGAGTGTGCTGCAAAGTATGTGGGGTACTTTGGCAATGACAATAGAACATTAGCAAAAAAATAAATTCAGACAATAAATTAAAACAAATTTGTTTTAACGCTTGACAAGCATGCAACAATTGTATTTTATTAGGCAATTTTAATAAATAAATTAAATATCCACAATTGTTACAAGATTTTTTGTATGCTAGGGAAATAAAGAAAAAGGGATGAAAGGGAAACTAAACACGTAAATAAATAGATAAACAAACCCATATATAAATATCTGATGAATGCAAAATAAAAATCAATTTTTCAAAATTTTCCAAAAATAATCAATCATTTCTTGTATTTTGATATAAGAGAACCATACTTTTAACCCCATGAAATTGAGGTAAAACAAATATTTGGCTTTTCTTTTTTATTCAATTTTTTCTTTTTGTAAAACCCTCTTAATTTTTGTTATCATCACTTTTAAATATATTTTTTTAGAACATAAAAAAAATTCTATTCTGTCGAGAGTGTTGTTTGTTATTTGTTTTTCTGCAGCCTTTTAAAACCATTAGATTTTATATTTCTTTTGCCACAAATATAAATAATTCTTATGCTTTTATACAATATACTACTATTATATGTTTATAAAATGTCACCAAAGTACTTACACAACCAATGAATGTATATATATGTGGTAAAGCTTTGTATCTCCAATTCTTTTGAATATTAAGGCATGCAATATAGGTTCATATACATATGAATGTTTTGTGTAGATTTTCCCTAGTGTATTTTCTCTAAACGAATATAGTTTTTTTTTCTGTTGTTATGGTTGTGCAAATGCTTTTACTTTTATTCATTTGTACTTTTTTTCAACCATGTTGCAACATGTCGCAATATTTTCGCATAACATTGAATTATTGTTGGGTATATGGTGCACACAAGCATTGCGTATTATGTTGTATATTGTACTATGACTAAAAAAATTTCTGAACGAGCATAATACTCTTTGGTATTAAAAAATGCATGAATATCGTTAGTACTTATAGCATTCTTTTTCTATGGGATCTAGTATAATTTTTTTTGCATAAAACTAGAGCAAAGTTGCAATTTACAAAAGAAGATTTGCTATGTGGGTTAACATGTATGGATATAAAACATTTCTACAAATATACATATCGTCAGTGCTCTGACGAAGAGTCCTATGTGCAATTTTTTTCCATGTGTATATTTCCTTAATAAAAAAATTTTTTATACAAAAAATCCTATGTGTAGTTAAATTTCTTTTGACATTCTCTCTCTGGATGTATATGCTTTTAAGGATGAAAGCGAATCACAGTTTATGTTATGTTTTGTATTAAGTTTGCAAATTCTTCTCTGTTTGATGTTACTCTTATGAGGTTTCCAATCGATCTAATTCCTGTTCAGTTTGTGATGTGCCGTAAACTGAAAATCTGTTTACGGCCAATACCACGCCTTAAATTTTTCCTTGATCCAATTTTTTTACTTTTAAGGCTTCATTAAATATAGCTTCTGCATAGATGTTAAAAAGTAGGGGAGGTAAAATACATCCCTGCCCCACTTTACTTTTTATGTCAATATCATTTGTAATGCCATCCTTGCCCCTTATGTGTGTTTCCATGTCAAATTTTTTATACAGCGAGTATATTTTTGATCAATATCAATTCGTTATAATATTTCAAGTAGTTTGCCATGCTTGATCGTATCAAAAACTTTCTCATAATCCACAAAGCCTCGAAATATTCATACAATTTTGTACTAGCATCTGTATGAAAAACAAAGCTTCTCGTGTATCAGTTCCTGCTTTGAAATTAAATTGCGTTCTACCCATAATCATTTCACATTTGCTGTAGATACAGTTGTGGATAATTTTAAGAAATATCTTCAAAACTTGTGAGTCTATATTTGTTGCACGACTTGGATTATCTTTCTTTTAGATTTTAATAAAAGTGGACTGAAGCCAATTTTCTGGGAATTATCCTGTTTTATAAATGAGGTTAAACAATTTGACAATAAAGCTAAGGTTAACTTCGTCAATGAGTTTAATTGTTTTGGTGGTTCCTGTTTTTTGGATAATTTGACTGCTCTTCTTATTTCATCTTTAGTGATGGAAGTACTTTCTCAGACTTTTGTCTTTCTTTGGGGTCCGTTATAACCATATTATTTTCACTTAGCAGGAATGATGGAATATTCTTTTTGTGATTTCCACAAAAAGTGTAAGTTGAAGTCATCGCATTTACGCTGTAACTCTTCGATTTCTTTGCATTGCCTACACAACCATTCGTTTTTTGCTAACTTGAATTCATCCAGGATCCAACATTGCTTATGTTTATACTTTGTGGGCCCCAGCATCCGGGTTTCCTTTACAATACTAGATTTTTGCTTCCACAAAATTTCGACGTTCAAATTGTTCACTAATTTCTGTACAGTGATGCGATTTCGTTTTACTGATCTTCAGATTTAAATTATTGTATGTAAAGCGCTTTATTTTTGAAAGTTTAAGTTTGTTGTTAGCTGCTAGTAAGTTAGTAAGTTAATTTGCTACGTCTGCTCCCGGAGAGATTGTTGTTTTTTGAATGGTGGTTGAAAATCGTTTGTTTATTAAAATAAAATAAATATTATCTCTTACAGTGTATGTATTTTGGAGAGATTTTCATGTATATAACCTTCATGATGGTAGGCATAAACATGTATTCATGATTTTGAAATAAAAACCTTGACAGAATTCCACCAGTGGATCAACTCTCTCGTTTTGGTTTCCTAGATCATATGGGCCAAATTCAGTCAAGTATTTGCAATTTCAGCATTAACTAGGATTCCAATACCCTTTTTATATCTAGAGGTATTATTTCCAAAATAGTACAATTTGATCTAGAGTTTATGTTATTCATTTAATAAACGTAATTTTTCTTGGGAATGTGATCAGTTTAGTAGTTTACCCTAACTTTCGGAACGTTGATATCAGCAGCATTTAACATAAGAAACATATGCTGTTTTTAACCGCACACTTTTGGTCAGACACCAAGTAAAGAAGATTTTATCGTTCAATGCTTATTTGAAGGCGGCATTAAGTCGTTAGTGTTTCAACACAGTTTGTCCGGGACTGCTCTTTTTATCTAAAGACCATTCACTATCCGCAACCTGTAACCTGTCCAGTAGCCTACAGCTCGGCTAGAGCTGAAAAATTCTCTGCTCCCCGAATTCGCGAACGTTAAAAAATATTGATTTTTTTTTCAAAGTATAAAATTTTCAAATATCTTAATGAAAAATACAAAATTCAAAGATTAAGAAAAGGTTGCGATTTGATTAAATAAAATGGTCTTGTGTTCTCCGGAAAACTAGTAAAGAAATACATAGGACTTCCGTCCGTGCACCAACGATATGTAGATACTCTTTTCTATCAAAAACTCATACATATTGTGGTTGGTTGTGGCAATTGAGATTTATGTAAGGGGATATCTTATTTAGAGAAAGTTTTTGAAAAAAGAAAAAAATCTAAATGCTTTTAAGAGCTTAAATTGTGAAGTCAAAAATTTTAAACAAGGCTTAAACTATGCTTAAATAAATAATGTTATCTAGAGTTTTTAATTTATTAGCTAAAATGCTACATATTATATACATAATTAACAGCTTTGTAAGGAAACATTCAGCACATTATGTCAGCTATTTGTTAGTCTTAAACTTTAGAAATTTCTTTATTCTAAAACTGCTCTATATCTGGGAAAATATGTCTCAAATTTAACCTTAAAAAAACTTCAATAGAGATAAGGAATGTACACGAAAAAATTCGTTCACACTTTATTCTCAGTAACTATGTGCTAAATTTTGTTATAATAGTATTATTTTTCTTAAAATTAAAATGTAACAAAATTCGAAGCACATGTCGAACATATAAAATAATTGCTAGGAACGCAGCTTAGCTGGGAAATACATTTTTTTGAGTCATAAAAATGCAAAGAGTATACGTTCACCGAAAAGAATCCCTATAGCCGAGGTAAAAACTGATTTAGAGAACAAAAGAACACGATTTTTAAAAGAAACTCCCTACATCTCTAGATGGAATGTGGCTCATTCTCTAAATTTCTCTTTATTTTTTATTAGAAAAGTTTGAAAAATCTGTTCTAAAAGCCCACGAAGTAAAATTCCTAATAGAGACGCTAGAAAAAATGTGAAGGCAAATAAAAGGACGAAAATTATTGAGATTAAATTTTTTCAAAAATATGAATACTGCCTAAAGGGTGATAAAAAGTACGTACTGGTGAACTTTCTATATCAAATATATCAGATAAATATCATACAAAAATTCTAAATTTTCAAGTAAACCTTTGGTATAGCAAGACATTTGCACATGTGAAAAAAAAACACTTCATTCATACACAGAAAAAAGTAGTTCATTCAACTAAAAATTGTTTAAATTTGCACCTCGCACCAAAATTATTATATCAATTACTAATAACTGTAGAAAATGAAAAACCTAAAAATTTTTCCAATTAAAAAATTTATTAAATGAATCAAGTAGATTATTGAATGAATTTAAAATTTAAATGAGAAAAGAGACTTACTTGAGTTAATTAAATTTTTATATAAAATTAAACAACTATGTTAACTGATGAATATAAGGTAGTAATTTTTTCTGTGTAACAGAGGACACTTTTAACAGAGTGTCCAAATGAGTGCTGTAAGGAAATATTAATTCCTATTATTAGAAAACAACGAATTATATTTCTTCAGGGCGGGTCTGTCTTCTCAATATTACAACAAAAATGCAACTAAGTGTTTTCAAACAATTGATGCTGCTATGTACCAATGGAAGCCAATCCATTAAACCGTCCAGAACTCAGTTCATTTTAAGTGTATTAGCCTTTGTAAAAAAAAAAAAAAAATACTTAATAAATACTTAAAGCTGACTAAAAATATATACCAAAAATATAATATATATCTCGGGCCTGGCAAGTCTTGTTCGGATTTTTTAAATAGTATAGTTTCAATTAAACAATATAACTTCCTTATGTATAACAGATCTTCTAAGTGCTGATGAACCCAAAAAATATCTTTGATAACAATTATTAATAAATTAGTAACTAAATCGATTACAAATACAATTTTCATGGGACTTTGTAAATTATACAATTGTATTGGCAAATTGTTTTCTATCCATGAAACCAATTTCAGATAATCTAATAGCATTTTTTTTGATTAAATAATATTTCCAGAATTGGTATGTGAAACATTTTGATTCAAGATTTGCTTCAGCTTTTTGGACAAAAAAATACCAGCATTAAATGAACTGAGTTGATCAAAAGGCAGAAGCATTGTTATCTATTATGGAAATTTGAACACTTTATAATCTAATGTTCTTATATCTGTCATTATGTGTGAGATTCTCTTGAACATTTCTAAATACTTTTATAACATTTTGCGTTAATGATGGACACATGCTTAAATTAAAGGCTCAATATAGACCAGGAATTAAAGCTATCTTCAGCCTGTAAAAGTACTTAAAATTAAAGCTATAAATATCTACCATTAAATTTAACCTAAGACTCAAGAAAGACCCGGGATTAAAGCTAAAAATATCTATCATTAAAGTTAATTTCGGGCTATATATAGGGCTGTGTACTTATAGCTAGTCTGGAGCTATATAAAGTCCTTTAACTAAAACATATAAAATTATATGAAATGCTTAAATTAAATTTAGACAGTGAGAAATTTTTGTAATTTTCTGTTCCTAAGTCTTAAGTAGTTTTTTAATCTTTAATAATAAATTAATAAATTAAGTTATCCTCTGGCTACATCCGCAGATATCTGCGAATAAAATTTGAAAAACCTAATACGCAAGATACCAGCTTTTAGTTTTATATTAATTTAAGCACAAAGGTAAAAGAGCAGCAACTATTTAAAACTTATTTTTCACACAAAAATATTTTAATGTAATCCATGCGAAAATTTTAACCATGGTTCTATTGTTTTTGAAATGTAGGACTGAAAATAAAATCTACGCAAAGTTCTCTACCAAAAATGGTATGAATTATACAAAAGTTCATGATATATTTATAGAAAATTAAATTATTTTTATAGTAAATTAAAAATTTTATAAAATTTAAAAAATGTTCAAAAAATATTTATGATCTGCTCGTACTCTAGCATTTCCCACAGTGCGATGCATCGCCTGTTTATAATGAAATTTTATAAACATTGATTTATACTATATGAAGAATTAGTTTGGAACTATATACACAACTGCATTTATAACTAACTAAACTCGGTTTTTATGAACATTTAATAATTATTTAATCTGTGACTAGAATATAGTCCTACTAATAAACTAATATGGTATTATTTCCATAATTATGTACGATAAGAAATGATATGTGATTATATTAAGTCCTAAGATTCAGGGTAATAACTACAATTGAATATAACCATTAAAGTGCATTGATTTGTATAAAAAAAAATATTTACCCTTCTAAAATAAAGATTGATATGTTATAAACTAATTTGCAAAGTATTTCAGTTCAACTATTTCGTTCTCATAAGCTGGACTTTTACTTTTAAAATACCTCCAAAAATATAGTTTTAACTTTTTCTCACCAAAAAAAGAAAAAAAAAAAAAATACAATACGTAATAGAAATATGTCGACTAATACATAATTATAAAAAATGTTTTTAAATTAGTTTTCACTTTCGTGAAATGAAGATTTTAGTAAAATTTTCTATGATTTGTTTTTTAAAACACTATTTTATTAAAGTGTGAATATTTCGGACATCTTCCATATTAATTTAGATTTGAAAGCATCATTTGAGTGCTCTTATTCAGTACTATTGATATATGTATTCCTTTAACCCTTTAGTAGCAAAAGTAATCAGTGATCCCAAAATATTACTTTAATGAATTTTTCTGTCAACTAAATTGTTTGTTTAAGAAAATTAATTTCACAATAAGCTTACATTTTTCAAAAAACTATAAATTGGTGTAAAATAGCGTTTAAGCTTCAAATACTTTCTTTTACTAAATTATTACCACGGTTTTAAAAGAACTTATTATATTTTTCTTAAATTCATTGATATTTATTTGCAAAAATTGCTGATTTAACCTTTTGAGAACCAAATGTATAAAATTGGAATTTTTGATTTTAAACTGTACATACATATACAGAGTTATATGCAGTTATATGTTTATATAATAAAAATATGACAAAAAGTAATAATAAAATCTTGATATTTTGCGAATGAATAGATATTTAAGATATTTAAATATTTAAAGTATTATTATGTTTCTATAATATTTTTAGTTAATTTTTTATTACAAAGAAAATTTTTATAACGCTATTGAAAGAAAAATCCATATTTTTAGAGGTGTTTAAAAATATTCTAGCTCACGTAAATGCAAACATTTACACGTAATACTTTGAGAATCATGCAAGAACATACTAATTTTCATTTCTAGAGGGGTATATTTGCAAGTATTTCCATAATACACTTTACTATATATGGAGTTTTTGATCGCAAATTTTCTTAGCTTTCTTTTATGCAAAAAATATTTTAGCATAAAAAATAAACCTTAGAAATCTAAAATATATCTTGATATGCTAAAATATGTATTTATAACTAGAGAAAAATTAAAATGCTAATATATATTCATATGTGTTTATATTAAAAAATTTTTTATTATCCAAAATATGCTACCTGTCTTATTTACTTATTAATTTTTCATTTATCTGTATAATCCTTCATCTATAAATACTTCAAACCCTCTGCTTAACAAGCAAACATTTCAAAAATCAAAGATTTACTTCAAATATTCTTGACACTTGGAAGTAAGTATATAACTATTTCTACTCCCATAGTGTAGGTGTTTTAAAAAAACACTTAGGCGACTAAACTATGAAAGAATTAAATCCCAAAAACATGACTTGTAGATTGATTGTTTCCAGTAAAAAACAAAACTCAAAATATATTACTTTAATTACAAGTACTATTAACACTCTTGCTGCAGCAGCTATTAAAAATATTGAGTTTAAGCAATTTTGAATGATATGAAAGGAGTATTTTGAACTTTGGTGTTTTTTGTGTTTCTTGACACATTTCAAAAACACCTGCATTCCAAACGAAACAAAACTAAAACATTTATATACGAGTAGTGCTTAACAAAAGATTATTTTTTATGTTTAGGAGATGAAGTACAGGGGAATGGTATAAATATGGTAGAGTAGAGTATATAATTATATAATTTGATATGTATTGCAATTAAATATAATCAACAATATAATTGAAATGTTAAATGTCATGTCATGAAATGACAGCTTAAGAAGATAATTGTAGAAAAACAAAAATTATAAAAATTAAATAAATATTAAAAGGTGGGAACTAAACAAATTGGTATGATGAGTCATGTGAAAATAGAATCTATAAATACAATTTGCTAAGCATGATTTCTCTCTCCATAGCTTTCTCAAATCTCTATCAGGGAGCGGAGATACGCGGATTCATTTTTTTTGTTTTATGTAATGTCTTTTAAAGTCGGTCTTGGTTTTAAGAAGTTTATTAATGGCCTGATTCAGTACGACAATCAACTTGTTTGAAAATAAAATTTGTATGAAAATTACTAATTTTTTCAAATGTTTTTTGAGTCGTTTTCATACAAATTATATTTTCAAACAAGTTGATTGTCGTACTGAATCAGGCCATAAATTTTCTATACTCATTGTTTGATCTCCAAATCCTATCGAAAACTGATTTTGTATTTCGATCAGGGAGCACATTTACACCGATTATTTATTACTCGTATTATTATTATTATTCAAATCTGTTAACTTCGATTAGTGTGAGGAAATGCGTCAAAATGTTCCTGTTTTTTTTTTTAATATTTCCGGATTTGTTTGTAATATTTTTCTTGGCGTTGGCTGGCTTATACACTAGTAAGTTGAGAAATGTTATTTTTAATATTATTAAAATCAAATAAAATTCGTTTGAACCTTGTTGGCATCAAAAAAGTAACATTTTCAAAATAATCAACATTTAAAGATTAAATCTGTTCCATAACAATTTTTTTCTTTTATAATATATATTTTTAATGCAATTTATTGAAATTTCTTTTATAGATTCCAAATGTAATAAAATATGTTATTTTAAAAATTAACAAATTTCTTTTAACTATCCTTTCAAACATTTCTTTATATATTTTTGTAAATTTTATTTTCCTGTATTTTAATTTTTTGCTATATATGCTAAAAATTTATTTTTCCCTTCAATTTAAATTATTATTAGAAATGTTAGGGAAATGTTATGTTAATATTTATAAAATAAATTTAAAAGGTTATATCTTTACATGTGTATATATATATATATAAGTAAATAAATATACATATGATTTTTTTCTGTTTGCCTCTACTAAATTATTAAAGTCAAATGAAATTTGTATGCAAATATTATATTAGGTTTTTGTAAAAGTTTCAATACTGAAAATGTATAGATATTTATTTACAAATGTGTTAGTATGTTATTATAAATGTGTACTCTCTCTCTCTCTCTTACTCTCCTTACTAATACCTAAACAAATATTTATTGTGTAAACTATACGAATATACAATTCGTATTTGCATATAAAATGAATAATTTAGCAATTTAAAATTAACATTTCGGCACTTTAGTTGCTATAACATAATATTAACACAAATGGTTTTTCGTACAAATCATAATACTTACATACATATAAGAATACCCAGTGAATAGAGGAGTTAATCGAAAGCGAAGAAAGAACTTCCGAGGAAGCAGAAAAATATTTTGGAGTTTTAATTAAAAAAAAGTTTTGTTTATTACCGTTGCTTTTGCTAGTAATACTGCATATAAGGACACAGAACATATGCTCAATGGAGTCAAAGATTTTGGCAATATTTATAACAAAAATGCTTATAAACTTCTAAAATGTTTTTAAACATTTCATTATTTTTTGTAACATTTAAAAAATTGTTTCTAATTTGTGTTCCAGTTTTGTATTATTTCCTTTTAAACTTATGCTTATTGGTCTTCTATTTGATCGCATATCTCAGTTGTTTAATGTGATAATATGATGATGACTTCAGGATTTTCCCAATGTTTAATATTATTACTTACTAAACAAATCATATTTTGTTTATTCATAAACATACAAATAACTCTGTAGACATATGTCTATTAGGGTGATCGACACGGTTTTCCAACCGGTTTTAAACTTTTTTTTTCGCTTTAAGTACCGTCGTTTTTTTTTTTTTTTAAATAATCATTTTTGAAATGTTGAATAAACCAGTTTTTTTTAACACAAAAAACCGGTTTTGAAAATAACATTTATTTTAAGAATGAATGGAAATTTAGGAAAATTTTTTAAATGATTAATATTCATTAAGTGTAATTTCTTGTTATATTATGTAATTTAAATATAGTAGGGTAATTTAAAATTTGTAATATTTCTTAATTTTTTTAAAGGAGTTGTAATTGAAGAAGGTCTACCTGCAAAATCGATTTCGAAAAAAAAAACTCATACAAGCTTTTTCCATATTAAGCCATGGTGTCATTTATAATATCACGTTAAAAGTATTCTTGAAGACATCAATCAGTCTTAAAAATTTGCTATACAACCTCTTTTCTTGATTTTTTCTTGTTAAACTTTTTGGGGAAGTAGAAGGATCTAGCTTTTCAACTGTATATTTTTTTATATTTTGGACAAATCTTAAATGCAAATTTTTCGAGTTTAATTGCGTTTTATTACAATATTTTCTATAAAAGCCTATACAACGGTAAAATAATTTTTAACAGAATTTTTGGTGTTAATATAATAAGATTTGGTATTTTCAAATTAGACAAAAACTATTGAATTTTTCGATTTTGTCTGAAATAAATTAATTAGACTTTCCCTACATTTTTTCTGAAAATGTAAGTACCAAAAAAAAAATAAAATAAAATAAATACTTTTCCTTAAATTATATGAAGAAGTTTTTATAAAATTTAGAAAATAATTTTGAGTTTTTAAGCGATTTTATATATCGTTTTATACTAAACAAAATGGCACTTAAAATTTTGTGTATAAATATGTTTAGTCTTAAAAAAAAAAAGTCTAAAAAAATTCACATCAAATTCGAAATATCGAAAGGGATAAGGAAAATACTAATTTGGGATGTATATCAAAGATTTTAACTATAAAAAAGTTTCTCTGCTTTATATGCAAATTTAAGAATCTTAAATTAATTTAAAATTTAGGAAGCTACCATATCTTTAGTACAGGAACAACTCTAAAAACTGTTTTTTCGCAATATCTCGAAAAAAGCGTTATTTTGCAACAGAGTGTTATCTTCATACCTTAATTAAAAGTTATTTCTTAAAATAATTATATTTAATAACTTCTAGCTTAAAATTTATAAGTTTTGTTGAGTCTTTTGATGGAAATATTAACTTCTGCAAAAAAAAAAAAAAAAAAAAAAAACAAACTGGTTTTTACGGAATTTCAAAAAGTGCAACCTGTTTTTTCCAAATTTCAACTATTCGGACTATTCGAAAACCGGTTACTTCAAAAAGTCAAGTAATCGATCACCCTAATGTATACATATCTATGGAATTCTAATTCATATTTGTTTAAATTTTCGTACTCATATGAAATAAGAATACAAATGTATAAATGTATGTTATGGAATAAATACTAATACTTACATATATATACAGTTAAGGTTAGATAAAATCATCTCAAAAATAATTGAATTGTATTAGATATTTTATTTGTTATATTTATAGCAATGCAATCGAATATATATTATATTTTAATCTCAATGATAAATTATATTTTGCTAATGAAGTGTAAACGAAAATTGCTTAGTTAAGAGGAAAGTTAAAATATTAAGAAAAATCAGCAAATTTAAATAAAAAAATTTTAAATTCTTATAAAAATATTACAATAATTAAAAAGGAGCTTAAGGTTTAAGACAAATGAAGTTTCGATTTAAAACTAGTACAAAAAATTTCTAAATATTGTTTTGATTTGCCAAAAAATTCTATTTTTAATATCTCTTTTATGTAGAAATACTTTTTGAACTAAAAATTATTAAAAATAATACCTTTAATACCATACAAAATTTCATACTTTAGATTTCAGTTTACAAAAGACAAAACTAGGTTAATTTTAACAAATCTAAATAATTTTCCTAAATGAAATGTTATTATAATTTTCATAAAAAAAATACAAATCTTTTGTCACTTTGAATTACAAAATTTTGAGATTTAAATACACCTACAAATTTATCACGTAGCTGCAGTATGTTTTATTTTAATATTTACCCAAAAAGAAAAAATATAGTTAAAAAAGCACTGAAAAATATAAAACATATTTTCAGTGAAAACTTACAATATTTCCAGCTCTGTATGCAGGAGGTTAACAGGTCAAAAAATAAACACACTCTTACACTTACTCGTTTTTTGTCGCCTGCATTTTTTTGGTGAACACAAATGAAAACAGTTGGTATAACATACAGATACCAACCAAAAACTACAGTAGATTAAATCACGTCTCATGTCCAAAAAGTACCAAAAAAAAAGGAAAAGAAAAAAAATAGAGAAAACAAAATAGTGGAAAAATATTTTCACAAGAAATATTCAAATAAAAAACACAATTCTCAAAAGAAAAAATAAAAAAAAAAAAAATAAAACACAGATTTTATTATGTGCTTGAAATTTCATTAAAAAATGGTAGAGGAAATATTTTTATTTAAAATTTATATTTAAATAGTAAAAGTATTAAATTTCTAAAATAATTTAAAGACACTTTTTAGGTGAAATTTAAATTTCTGGGAAAATTTTAAGTTTTGAGAATTATATGTAAAAACTGATGGCAAAAGAACATTTTGCTTTATTTGCTTGAAACTTTATAAAATAATAGAAAAAATGGGCTTTCAAACTATAAATGCAAAAGAGTGAGCTTAATACACAGAGTGCGCATCACTCGGACAAATCTTTCCTTCGTGGAAAAATATTAATCTATTAATTGTTTCTACGCTACAAGTAAATTTTTATACAAAATGATTTGGATGATTTGATCCAAAACAGATACTGGCATTGATGCCAGGATGCCACTTTCATCCAGCAACGCTGTGACTCCTAAACTACTAACCGTATCGAATTGAACTGCACTAGAAAGTTGTAGTCATCTTGTAATAATATGAGATAAGCTACAGATTGTCAAAGTTGACCACCTCGAGTATGAAAAACTTTAAAAAAATCTTAACTTTTACAAATCGTCAGATTAAAAGATTTAAAAATCCTTGTAAAGAGATTGATTAGATGGAAAAACAAAAATATGTTTACTTACCTATGATATGTCTTATGGTTAAAAACATAATGTTAAATTTGACCTTGACTTTTTCTTCTGTTTTTCTCAAATAATTTCCGTAATAATAATAATAATAGGAGTGTACATTTTTAATTTATTAAATTATTATAAGATTTTTAAGGTATTCCAAAATAATCAGTTGATTATTTTTAAATTATCTAATTTCTTCTAGCAGGGAAAAATTATTAAAATCAAGTGTGAAACTTTTCTATTTTTTTTCTTTTTTCTTTCACTTTTTTCTCAAAAATTATTTAGTATTTTTTTTCACATATTTCAAAATACAAGAATTTAGGAATAGATAATAGTGAAATTTTGTTTCAACAAGAGTTGCATCCTACGTCCAGTATTGGTTGAAAATGCTGAAATTTCGAAAAAAAAAATTTCATGTTCATCGAGCTAGAAATAAAAGTCACGCGAGATTTTTCAAATCTAAAAGATGATTTTAGAACTACATATATATAGATTGATCTGACAAAATGACCCGCTCAAAAATGTAGACAGAAAAGCATATTTTATGAAAATAGTAAAAATTTTAGAATCATATTTTTTAAGTACACATACCCAAAAATTCACCAATAACCAATATAATTCATTCAATTAAAAATTGTTTAAATTTGCACTTCCCACCCACCTAAAAGATTATTAATAACTGTAAAAAATGAAAACAGAAAAAATTTTCCAATAAGAAAAAAATATTAAAAAAATTATTAAATCAATTTAAATGTGAAAAAAATATTACTAAATAATAGTATTACCAAAATGAAACAACTGTGTTAATTGAAAAATATACGGTAATAATTTTTTCTGTATAAAAAACATATCGAAATAATTTTATTTAAATATATTTTTAATGTAGTGTATTTGATAGTTTTAGCGGCTAATTCGTTTTCATAAATTTTCTAACCGAAAGAAAATTTTCTTAAAATTATAAATGCTTAAATTTCAAATTTTTAAGCACGATTTCCTCCATCCTTTAAATATGTAAAAAATAAATGAATATGTGAATATAATACTACACCGTACAACGATATTTTTCACACATGAACTAAACCATATACATATGAAAGTAGAGACATTGTATGATATGACTGCGTACTCAGTGTTTCATTTAGTATTCGAGTATTCTTTTAAAAGGACTTTGAAGTTTCTAAATTAATATATTTTTATGAATTATTTTAAAATCTTTTGTTGCTCAACAAACGGTAAGTACATTTTATTCTTAAATATCCTTGAAGTTTTTTTTAACCTCAGGGATATTTGTTATATTGATATTAATATTTTAATATTAATTTACTAATATTAATAATTAATATTAATTATTAATATTAGTAAAATTATGTTAATTTTAAAAACATCACAATGGAATTTCTGAATCCCATACTTTGTGTCTTTAGCTTTAACATTTCAAATTTTATAAAATTTAAAAATATCCCTTTAGTGTTTATCTAAATTTTGTTTTCGAAATATATGCTATAATTTTAAATATTATTTAATTATAATTCTAGAAGTAAAGACGAATCTTTTAGAAAATTTTGAAATCGGTCTATTATTCTACCATTTTTGTATTCTAGCTCCCTTACAAATGTTTTTCGGAAATATTCTTAAGCGATCCAAAATGTTTTGAATATGCAAATAATTATATTATATATAAATATAATTGACCACAGTTTCTATATGAGGTAATGTCAGTATCGAAATAAAATTTGGCTGGTCTATTTGGTATTTGAGTATAAATCCTGCTATAAAATTTCGCAAAAATAGGACTTTATTTAATCCCATACAACACCAATTTCAGACTGTCACTCTTAAACGCATAAATTAAATATAAATAATTTGATTTGTGATTTTATTTGCAATAATTAAAACTTATATAACTATAAATTATACTACCAAATTTCAAGAGGATCGGTCCATAATTGAATATAGTTCCCATATAAGATTAACTCCAAAAAATCACTTTAAGCGCAAAAATTTCATATAAAGAGGATCGGTCCATAATTGAATATAGTTCCCATATAAGATTAACTCCAAAAAATCACTTTAAGCGCAAAAATTTCATATAAATGATAGATTTCGAAATAAATTTGACATTAATATGTTTTGTGTAAGTATATAAAGCTCGTTACGAAGTTTAACAAGGATCGGCCCTAACATCAGTTTAACGCGCTTCAAAATGGTGTAGAATATTAATAATGAATTTAAAATTAAATAAATAAAAAAACTCAATTTATAGTCGCAACGATTACGCTTTCGAACACATTTTAAAGTTTTTACAGCTCGAAGTCCCAATAAACTGAAAATTAAATTTCTACTTTGGTTTTTAGTAATAATTTTCAAATAGTTGTATGTGTTAAAGTAATAAAATTAAAATCATACATGAAACTGAATGTTAGTATCTTTAACACATATTATTTTGGAAATTATTTGTTGCAAACTTTCAAAGATATTAAAGGATTAAATATTCGAAGGACATTTTTTGCAACTTCTGTTTGGATTATTTCAACAAAAACTAACCCAAAATTCTCCTCTTTCATTTGATACCCATATCGTCCTAAAATAGCAATTATAAAGCAGCATAATAAAAAATTAACCTGGTGCATCCTTCCAAACTTTTCAGTCCTTTAAAAATAAAACCCGAACATTAAAAGAAAACCCGAAAACACACTTATACTATATTAAGTTTTATTTTTTACATTTATATTGAATTTATCATTTATCATTATACGAAGACTTATTTATCGATAAATTATTTACCTAAAAATATTAAAGACTATTTTTAGGCTCCATTCGTAAACCATCAAACTTTATGTCATAAATTTGTAAAACTTTTTCAAATTAATTTAAATAACTGTTATTAAATGCTATGCACTAATTATTCTTTACCCTATAAAAAATCAAAACCTTTATTTAAATAGCTTAAACTTACACATATACAACTGTATTGCCATAGAACAAGAAAAAAAATATAAATTGTAATAATAAATTTATTATTGTTAAATGGTTTATTTTTTGTTTTATACTCCTTGTGGTTGAATAAAATTTATAAATAAAATCCTAAACAATTTCAAAATTATTATTAATTTTTTTCTTGTTGGCATGAACAACACGTATAAATATGACCTGAATATAATGATCTATACTTCCTCTGCTAGGTATTCCTATCTACAACATAAATAAAGTTAGTTTGCAGAGTTGGTGGAAACCATGGAAATTACAGAAAAACGCTTGAAAAATTTTTAATTTTTTTATAACTATTTATAAATTTAAATTTATTGGTTATAGTTTATTTTTTATATAATATTACTATTTGTTTTTATTTTTTATTTTTTTTTTTTCAATCAATCCCACAACTAATCACAATAAACGAAAATGGAAAAAAATGTATGTTGAAAAATACATGTAACAATTTTAATAGAATTTCGTTACAATTTATTTGAACTGACCGTTTTAATGTTCTCTACCGTCTGTGTGTCAATGTAATAAGAATCACATGATTCCCATGATTTAGAACGGATTGTGGATATATAGGGGAGTTTACTGTAGGGTAGATTATTGTATACAGAAACATTAAACCACAAAACTAGATTTTAGTTTGTATCATAATATAAAAAAAAAAAAATTAATGTACTAGTGGAATGTGCAATATTACATGGTTATAAACCAGCAAGCATTTTGGTTAAGATTCAGTGAGTGAGGTAAGAATAAAAGAACTTAAATTGTTATCTAGAATCATAATCAAACTTTATGCTTTTCTATTTTAATCATCATAAAACTTAAGCCTATAATCTGGAATTAAATATTAAGCTTTATAGATTCTGAAATAAAAAAGTTTTGATATAAACCTTGATTAAGATTTCATTTAAAGCTTTACAATATTAAAACTTTATAAAGATAAATGCTTTCGAAAAATTAAAACTTTTGCTTTAAGCTTTCTAATATGTTAATCCTTACCATCAAACTTAGCATACTTGGAAAATTTTGAAACTTTTTTTTCTTATTATTTATTCACCGCCATATAAATTGTTTGCTATGTTTTTAACTCACAATATTATATTGTATGTACTACTAGTTATATAGAGTAACATGTTTTGTAGTAATAGCATTTCCAATTGTTCTTGTTATTGCTGCTGCTGTTGAATGTAGTTTGCTATTATTGCTTCTGTTGCATGTTTGTTTCACTACAAGTTTTTTTTTTATATTGTTGATGATGTATACTTAAATGATGTTTCATATCGTTTTATATTTTTTCTTCTGCTTTCAAATCACAGTCCATCTCTCAAATAATTTTATTTTACTTATTTTTTTTTTCTACTTTGGCCATGTAACACAAAACATATTTTTGCACTACATTGCATTCAATTTAACTGAACTTTTGGATAAGCTTTTTGCATTACAATGTGTAATGTATATGTTGAGGAATATTGAGAAAAAGAATGTTTGTATTTTTCTATAAATGTTTTTTGTTTATGTAATCCATATTATATGGCAGGAAAATTGAAAATAATAAATATAACTACAAAGAATAGAAAAATAAATTGTAAATCGAATTATTCAATTTCGAGAGGGAAGCATGTAATTGTTGTGGAGTTGGAAATGTATTGAAAATAATTTTATTAAAACTAATTTTGTAGACAAATTCTCGATTTCAGAGCAAAAAATATATGTGGACTTTTTATAAAACATCTTAATTCGAGATATGACCATTTAAAGGTTTTTTAATCATGAGAGATATATTTTGAGGACACTAATCGGCGTTTTTATATATATAAAATTCACAGCCTCTGTTGTATCGTTGTATTATTGTATATCTTAGAAACAAATTAATTTTGTGTTTTCTTTCAAAAAATTTGTTTGCAAAATATCTACGACATACAAAGGTACAACGACGACGGTGGTTTTCAATTGGACAGTAGATTTTAAGATATATTTAAAGGTATAAATATTAATTCTCCTGAAAAATTTAAAAATTCGTATTAAGTTGACTTAAGCTTTTTTAAACAAAAGTTGTGTCAGTATTTTGGAAAGGTTAAAAGAGGTAGGAGCACCACGTGGTTTCAAAATCAAGTAACTTATACGTACGAAAAAGTTCTTAAATCCTCTAAGTTTGCGTACATTTTCTGAAACTTGACATACAACTTTTGAGCTTTGAAGACAAAAGTTATATCTATGTTTTTTTTTTTCATCGACAGAAAGAATTTTTTTTTATTTATTTATTTTTTTAATTTGAATATACCTACCAACTTATGCTTTAAATAATATTTCTAAAAAAAGTTTGCATAATAAAATCCGTTCATACGTCCGTTTGTCCGTCTTAATCTTCCAAGTTATGTGATTATATTAAAAATAATCCAAATTTTTCTTAATAAGTAACAGCCAATACCAATAACTTTAAATAGTTTTCTTTAAAAAAGTGACCAGTCAATATTTAGCGTAAACAGAGAGCTTAACAATGATCTAATTACTGAAAACAAAACTTGGTTGAGGTGTAAGGAATGTAGGGAAGAACATTGAGGGCATAAAGCAGATACCGATGAAGTATATATTTGATTTCAAAATACTTAATATGATTTGTGTGTAATATATTACCGTTCAAATAACTATTACGGCTTCGCTGGTTAGGGTTCATCTAAGATGTTCAATTTTCAATGACTCTGGCGCATAGATATATCAGAATTTAAGTTGTATTATATATTATTTTTACTTTGATAGCACTGGTCGATTGTGGCAACTTAAAAATCTCACAAAAATGTCTAACAACATCAAATCGCAAGGTATCGATGTTAGTTTATGTCGTCTTTGATCTCAGTTCATACTCTCAAATTGTTCGTGGTGATAAGACTGATCGGCAAAAAATATTAAAAAACATTTTTTTATGTACATGTCTAATATGTATTTTTTATTTTTTATTTTTATTTTTGCCCATCAATGTATATCAACTCATATACATGGGTATTTTCATTTAATTGTGAATAGAATCAAGGTTTGTACATCAATTTTGATGACACATAGATTATTTTATTCCTACCACTACCAATTTTATGCTAAAGATTAAAACGGTCACATTTTCAGCATTTTCGCTTTTTAAAAAAACTTTTAAGAAAAAAATCTTCAATTTTGGAAGAACAAATTTTTTCGGACACAAAATTCTAAATATTTCCGAAAATATTAAGCATATAAAAAATTATGTTGGGGCGGTTTGCAGATATTTTTATTCTTCTATTCTTGTGTTATGGGAAAATATACTCTTGTAAAAACCCACTATGGGACACACCCATAAAAAAGTCCATATCTGATGGAAAAAAAACTGAAAATAGATTTGTGTTCAGCATATCAAAATCGATATAGTCCAACTATTCGTCTTTAATGGAGGGTTTTTTTGCTGACCAGTGTAATCAGCTTTACATCAGCAGCTTTCTAGGCATGCATTTCATATACATAATAATTGGTTGAAAACATTTCCGAACTAAAAACGAAAAACCATTTCTCATTAAGCAAGGCATTTTTAATATCTAAAAGAAGAGTGTTCCTTTTATAACGTTGAAATCAAATTAAAAATTGTTTAATAAATTTATTTAGTTAAATTTAAAATGAATTACTAGTGCAACCCCGGAAATTAACCTAAACTAAACCCAAGTTAACAATGACAATGAAGCGAAATTTCCTCAAAATATTTATTTTTTTCTAAGCAATTTGGTATTGAAAATCTACTAAATCTGTTAAGTAGAAAAAATTTTAAAACAAATTTTCCTCATATTTAGATAAATAATAACATAATACTTTAGATAATTCAGCAAGAAATATATTTTTTTAGTTTAATTTCGAATTTATTTCAAATCCATTTGCTCAAATCGCTTCAAACTGAATATTCCAAATTTCTATGTCTGTGGAAAACACTCTCAATTTAAAATTACTAGCAATAAAATAAATTAAATGAAAGTTTCCCAAAACAGCTGAAAGCAAAACCCATCCCATACTTTGATTTTTTTTTTAATTTTTACAGAATTTAGCTCAACATGTTGAATACAATTTAAAAACAAATCCAATAGGATAATTTTTGAAATTAAAAAAATAATATTCTTTCAACTTTATACTTTCTATATTTGAGTGAGTGTTTTTTGTCATACTTTCTCCGATTCCCTGTTTTTCTACTTAATAGTTCATCATAATATTGGTTGGTGGGTGATGGTGTAAGTGGACATGTTTCAAGGATCCTTTAGGTTTTATTTTCTGCATACATATTTTTTTGTTTATTTTTTTAACCATTGTGTACAAAAGTAGTTGGTGTGTCACACGTCCACATATATTTATTCTATTTACAAGTAACACCTTAAATTACAAAGGTGGTTGTGTATATTTTGTTTACTTGCTTTATTCTCTTTTAGCCATTTTATTCAACAAGTATAGCCTGTTTCAGCAAAGTTTAATTTTGTTATACAAGAATTTATATGAAGGTGTATATAGTATGGTCGAATGATAGTGTTTGCTAAAGGTGTAAAGAAAATATGATTATGTGGTAGACATTTTTATGCCCTACACCACCATAAGTGGGATAATTATTTAATTTAATGAAATTTGTTAAACATGTCAGTTATAGTCAAAGTACGAATTCTAATAAAATCGGTTATGATTGGTTCATTATTTGACCTAGCCCCATACAAATGTTCCCCTAAATATGGGTTTAACGGGCATAACTGCCTTAAATATAACAATATTTAATTGAAATGTAATAAATATAAATTTCATATAAGTAGAAATCATTGCTTTATGAATATCGGTATATAATTCCTCTTCCGAAAATCACTTTAACGTGAATAAATTCCATACGAATGTTCGTATCAAGTTATATTTGACACAAATAAGTTTTATAAAAGCAGAAATCATAGTGCCAAATTTTATCGCAAGCGGTACATAACTAACTATAGGTCCCATATAAGGCCCACTTCCGGCAATCAGCCTAAAATACATTAATAGCATAATATAATGGCATATATTTCAATACTATATAATACTCTTAATACAGGTATCGGTCAACAATTGACCCCATTCCCATACAAGACTGCTCCCCGAACTTTGATATACATACAGAATGGTGTAGGGTATCATATAGTCGGTCTAAACCGACTTTACTATTCAAACTTTTTTTTTTTTTTTGTTTCCTTTCCTACCTTTTTTTATTAATAAGGTAAACAAAAAATTTTATGAAACACTCCTAAAAATTATTTTGTTGAGAATGTAGTGTTTTAAGGAATAAGTAAATAATAATAATATTATAAGAATTTCCTTAATATTAAGGTTGGTAGCAAGTTTTTGTTTATCTTTTAGGGGCAGTAAGTAATATAAATGATAAATTTTTGGTGGTTGTTTATAGAATTTTATTTATGCATATAATTTTTGTTATTAATAACAATTTATGTAAACGTGTTATTTTTTCTTATTAAATTTGGTATAAATTAGTTTAATTTGTTTTATTGATGAAGAGTGTCCTTTAAAAGTAGATTAGGGCAGAAACCTTAATTAATTTAAATTAATATTAAAGCTGGTTGCCAGTGTGTTTAGTTTTAGAGAGAAAACTGTATAATAAATGAGCAGTGTTGCCAGTTTAGCCTTTTTTAAGTCTAGATCTAGCCTTTTAATTTTGGTTTTAGCTTCATATTTTTTGTTTTAGCTTCTAGCTAAAATCCTTTTTTGATTCTTAGAAAAGGCTAAAATGTTAATATGTCAATAGAGAAGAAAATAATATATTATTTGCTATTAGTATATTTTATCATTTTTGTGTATTTATTCGCACAAAAAATTGAGATTATTTATATTTTATAAACATTTTCTCATACAGCGCTTCATACTCCAAATCAAAAAAAAAAAAAAAAATACTAATTTTATAGAATTACTAAATAGATTAACTTCACTAACTTTTTTCTGACCATATTTTTGGAGAATTTAGCCTGTTTCGACCTTTTTTAATGTTCAATTTAGCCTCGTTTTTCTCATCTCCTGGCAACACTGTAAATGAGGATGAAGAAGAGCAAACATGAAAAAAATAGTTTGTTCAAAATAACTGCTTTACTACGTTAGTCATAATATTTTTTTTTTTTTAATTTACCTAAAGCTTTGAAATATTTTTCATATATAAAATAAATAATAAAATTGAATAAGGTTTTTAGATTTTAAAAGAATGTTTAATATGAAAAAAAAAAAATATATATGAGACAAAAAAGTGAATTCTTTTTATCCCCCAATTCAAGTGGTTTTTCTTTATTATCAGTTTTTTCCTTATTTCCCCAAATATTGCCTTAATGTGACCGAACTTGTATTAAAAATAAATTATATAAAAATTAAAATTGCTTATATATTTTTGAAAAAATCAGTAAGATTAAAAAATTTATTAAATAAAAAATTAATTCTCCAACAGTGACTAATGTAACACTATGTAAATTTTACAAAAAAAAAAAAAAAAAAACAAAATTAAAAAAAAAAATAATAATAATAAATAAAACCTGTAGCTAGGTTGAAAAAAAATCTGTCAACATATCAATACGTATATCGATAAAATTTTGCAACAAAAGTCAGAATTTCTAAAATTAAATTTCAAATTGGGTTAAAGAAATCAATTGAAATCAAAATTTTCAAAAAATTAAATATGCCAAATTATTTCCATAAACTGAAAAATTATGATAATAAAACTTCGTAGAAAAACAGAAATGCCTAAAATTAAATTTGAGGTTTAGTCAATCAAAATCTTCTGTGATCAATATTGTGGAAAGCTATAAACTAATAACTGATTTTGTAAAAAAAGCCGGAGTTTTTAAATCTATTATAATAATATCTGTAATAATAATATTTTTAATAAATTCGAGCTGTGTATTGTTTTTGTAACAATAAGAAGTCGTATATCGGAAAGATTTTACAACAAAAGCCAGAATTTCTAAAATAAAATTTAATGCTACTAATTACTAATTAACCTAATGTTATATATATATATATATATATATATATATATATATATATAATAAGAGTTTTATTTTCTCAAGCCTGCACATTCCAAAATTACAATTCTTCGCTCACTGATTAAAATACAAAATCAATTTGCAATCGGATTTGAAGCGCAAAAAATGATTATAACAAATTTAATCTTTAAACGGCCTTAAAATATATTACGGAAAATAAAAAAATTCCCGTTTCTCCGCTCCCTGATAGAAATTTCAAAATCTTCTATTATATGGTGAGAATAATAAAAACAATTTTTTTAATAATTAAATTTTTAAGAAAAAAATCTTGTTATAATTTATATAAATTGTTTTTTATGTAAAATTTATTTGAATGGATAATACTAATAACAACTTCTTTTTTTCCCTCTTTATATTTGCAGGTAAATATATTATTAAGCTCATAAATATCATAAACTATGGTAAGTGTATTAAAAAAAACTATAATATTTTAAATAAATTTAAACAAAGTTTTATTATCACTCAACAAAATCTTTAGAAAAAATATATAACAAAAAAAATTTTTTAAGAAAATTATTATTATTTATGATTTTAAATATAAATTACAAAACTTTAGCAAAAAATTAAAAACAAAGATATTAATACAAAACAACGAACTTAATAGCCCTTAGTGTTCTTTTGCTAGTTCGTGCTGATAATTATTTTTCTTTTTCTAGTTTAATAATTTTGTTTTATAGACTAACAAATAAAATATTACACATATTTTCCCATTAAAAAAAAACTCCTAATAATTTTGTGTTCCAAAAAAAAAAAAAAAAGTTATAATAGCAACACAAGACAAATATGTGCCAACGCAGCATATAATATGCAACCAGCATAAAATCATAAACCATGAAATTACAGTCACATTCGACAAACTTTTAATAGTAGTCTTAATAAATTTACTCAACTCCAGCTACTGTCGAACCTAGTACACACACTAAATGTTAATAAAATGTTTGAAAGTAAAAATTATAAAAAAAATTTTTTACCATAACAAAACATTAGAAAGGGAATAATATAAATTATAAACATCAACAACACGCAGTTTCGTTTATCATGTATGGCTAAGAGAGAGAGAGAAGATGAAATAGTTATGTTTTTGGTCAATGATAATAAAAAAATATAATACAAAATAAAACCATTACGAAACTTTATAAAAACAAAAGATGTACAAAATGATAGACCAGTTGTCTGTTATTAAAGCTGTAGCAAGGATACAGTAGAATAACAATTGATAGACAAAGACTTAAATAAATTAAAACCTTTTGTGAAATATTGAGATTTTTGTATAAATAAATTAAATATTTATGAAATTTAAATGTATATTAAGAGATTTGAAATTCAATAGTACTTATATTCCAAACGAAAAAAATGCTTTAAATTAGAGTTTAAATTGATGCCAAAATTTCAATACTGAAATATTTTTAAAGCTTTCCAAGGAATTTTAATTTGTCCTTTCCCACTTTTTACTCACTGATTTCAGTCATATTCTGAATATTGATTCTGAATATATTTCGTTTAAAACAGCTGCCAAATTTAATAAAACAATGAAAGTGAAATGGTAGATAATTAAAAATATTGATAACAATATAGTACATTAGAAAACAAATCGTTTAAAAGTTTAATTTCTTTAAAAATATATATATATTTTTATATTTATATACTTTTCTTCAGTTTCATTAAAATTTGGCACAAAATTGTCAAGATTTTTATCCTGTCATTCCGTTATTAGATATTGAACCAATCTTTATTTAGAATAAATAAATATATAATTAATATCTTGTGTAAGAAAAAAGGATAGACATTACTTTAAGATTTAAAGTAAACTTCAGAACTTACTTACAAATATTTATGTTTTTTTTTTTGCGACAATAGTTTTCTATTTATTCTGTAGATTAATAATTTTAGTTATCTTTTGTTTTAAATTGCATGACAAGCAATATCGCAGCCATAGCTTTAGTTCTAATTTTAATTATAAAAGCTTTTATGATAAATGCTTTATTTCAATTACAATGGTCAACAAAAAATCATCATTTAAAGGCTAATAGTGGATTTTGATGTGCTAAACACGAATCTGGAGGTTTGGATTTTTTATGGGCATATTTAACATTTCGCCCATATTAAGGCATATACAATATACATGAGTATATTTCACCATATCCCAAGAACGGTGTATATGATTTATATAAATGATACACCAACATATGCGGACTAAATAGGGAATAAAAATGTAGTTTATTAGTAAACATGAAAATAATGCAAAATGGTGCTTTATTATATAGAACATATTTTCTAATATATTTTTGCTTTCCTTACACTTAATTAATATTGCCATTCACAAAAATATAATTCACATTCCTCTAACTTAATATTAAAATATTAATATTAAGGAAATTGATTATTGTTAACTAGCAAACAATTTATTTGCAAAAATTCTTTCCAGTGCATTTTTCTCTCTTTGCACTTTCAACTACGAAATGAAATGAAAGAGCAAAAGAATACATATGAACTTAGCCAGCACAAATGTGCTATGAAATTAACATCCGCACCCTAAGACGTTGCTCGGCGCTCTGAGAATGCATTTGTTTCACATTTTCTTTTTGTATTAGAATATATACTCTCCATTGTACATAGAAAAAATATTCAACTTTATAATTTCATATTTTGAATTTGAAAAAGACCTATTAAATAATTTATTTTCTATAAAGAAGATAATTAAAAAAAATACAAAAACATATAAAATTTATTAAATAAATACTGTCTCATATCCCCTCAAAAATTTCTTCCAGTGTTTTTTGAAAATCTTGCGATTACACAATCTTACTGTTAGAAAGCTCAAGCGAGACTGAGTGATTTTGTTTATCTGTAAGAGCATGCAGGTGTGAAAAACTAGGAGTGCAAATGCACATGTGTGCCAATTTGTGCTGTTTTTGAATTTAGATTAAAAACTATATCCTAACTACAGAATCCGAATTTTAATCCACTTGTAATGTCATTCAAACAATTTTCATTCTACTGTCTTTGTCAATAATAAACAACTCAAGCCTTTTGAACTTCTCAAGTCATCATTGTAATCATTTCAAGAATATTTTGCGTTATTATTACATTTTAATAACTTGAAAACAATTTATGTTTAATGGTTTTCTTATAAATGAAATATGATCATATTGAAAATACAGATAGAAAATTAAAACATTTAGGAATTTTTCTAATAAAAACGTAAAGATGACAATAATAAAACAAAATCATAAAAAACCATAAAATTAAATAACTATAAAAATTCTACCAAAAATTTTATGAACCATAAATTGTGTGACCCAAATAAAACAACAAAATATAAATTAACACTATTGACTGAAAGTCATAAAGTAAAATTTTAATATACATATATATATATATATATATATATATATATATATATATATATATATATATATATTAGTTAAAAATTTTTAGCTTAATAATTTTAGCAAAACTGAACAAATTTCTTTAAGTTTATTTACTACTTCTGAAACTTCCTTTAAGTATGACAAATATAAAAATAAAAATAAAAAAATAAACTTTTAAGATGACGACGCGTCATCTGGCGCCAAATATCACGTCTAGCTCTTTGTTGTTTTTATTTTCTTATTACTCGTTACTCTTAAAGAGCAGCAGCAGCAGTATTTGTATGTGTTACTGGTAGTTGCTGGATGTTCATTTTTAAGTACCTTGTTATGATTATATTCCTGGGGATTATACTCCTGTGTGTAACAAGTCATGCCATGTCTGCTGCTGCTGTTTCTCATTCTTCCTCTATATCCTTAACATTTCTTATGACTCTGGCTTTATTATATTTTTCTTGAATTTATTTATTTTTTGATATATACTTCTTTTTTTTTTTGTATACCACTTCATGAAGTATCGAGTCTAGTCTAAGATAAAAAGGTAAAAACAAAAAAAAGAAAAAAAAAACGAACATACCTTGAACATGACATTTGTGGTTAAAGTTTCTTTTTTATTTATTTTATTTTTTATTTTTTTATTTTTTGTTTGCTAGACATTGAAAACAATAATATAAAAATCTCAGAAAAAAGTGTTTTATAATAAAAATAATAAGTACGTAGTAAACTGTCATATGGCATTGTATTTGTATTCTCTCAGTAGTTGGAACGAGCATTATATCTGTCACAATAACAATGTTCTACTATAGTTGTTATCAAAAGAAGACGATGACAGAAACTTTTTATGCTGTTTTAAAGAAAAATACACAGATTTATTGTTGTTAGTTGTGAGCAAGGAAAGTGTTTTAATAAAATTGATTTTGAGGTAAAATATTTTTTGTTGTGTTATAAACTTAAAAGTGTTTCTAAGTTATTTCTAAGGATAAGAGATTAAAAAATGTAATTAAAAAAAAGTGAGTATTAAGTTATGAGAAAAAGTAAAAAGTTTTAAAGATATTAAATTATAAAATTGAATAGAAACATATAAAAAGGCATAAATTTTAAAAAGTATAAAGTCATAAAAATTATTAAAAAGTATGAAAATGTAAAAAATATATATTATTAAAAAGTATAACATCATAAAAATTTATAAAATAATAAAAATGATAATGTAAAAAGTATAAACTTATAAATATATAATAGAATAAATATATTAAAATATAAAATTTATATGAAACTATTAAAAATTATAAATTATAATATATATATATATATATATATATATATATATATATATATATATATATATATATATGTATCAATAAAAAAGTATAACACTATAAAAATTTATAAAATAGTAAAAACTAAAAAATTATAACTAAAAAAGTACAGCTATAAAATACATAAATTATGAAAAAGTATAAAAGTGTAATAAGTTTAAAGTTATAGAAAAGATAAATTATTAAAATATAAATTTTAAATATTTATAAAATTATCAAAAATTATTAAATTATAAAAAAGTATAAATTTTTAAAAAAGTATAAAATTATAAAAGTGCATATAATATCAAAAACTATAAAATTATAAATAAAAATAAAATTATTTTAAAGGATATAATTTTAAAAAGTATAAAATTATTAGAATAAAAAATTTAAATTTATATAAAATTATTAAAAATTTTTAAAATTATTAAAATATTAAGTATAAACAAAAGTATAATATTATAAATATATACAAAATATTGAAAACTATAAAATTATAATTAAATATAAAATTATAAATATATAAAAAATTATAAAAAATATAACATAATAAAAAAACCATAGTTGTACAACATATAAATTATTGAAATGTATAAAATTATAAAAAATATTAATTATATAAAATTATAAAATTATAAAAATGCATATAAAGTTAAAAGATATATAAATTACGAAAAATATAAGAATTGTTAAGAAGTAAATTAAAGTAAATACAATATTAAAAAAAAAACTACAAAATTATTTGAAAGTAAAAAATAAAAATAACAATAAACTAAGTGGCTAATTAGCACAAAATTATGGAAAATTTAAGAATAACACAAAATTTTACATTTTAAAATCTAAAGCACTTTTCAGTTCCCTTAATGTTAATATATCTCTACAAACTTTTAAATCTTGTAAGATTAAATCACATACTTTCCTCTTACAAAATTTTCACTTAAATGATTACAAAATGTCTAAGAACTTCTTAAATTAAAACTCTATTTGATCTCACAAAAAAAAGGTAGACATAAATAAATGCTGTCAAGCGCTTTCAGAAGTACAACATTTTAATAAACTCTCCTCCCTTTTTTTTTTTTTTTTTTGATATGATTGAAAATCTCTAACACATCAAAAATAAAATCCCCTTTTAGTTAAAATTTCTTTTAAGAACCAAAAAAAAAAAAGGAAAACTTTTTAATATTTGTTAACTATACTAGTATTATGTGGAATAATATACGTTTGTATAACTGAGATGTATGTATATTATATTTTATTATTTAGACTTTAAGCCAAAATCTCAGATATTTCATTATTACTTAAGCCACAACAGTAAATCTTTGTTGTATAGTACCATACAACTAAATTGTAAAAACACTTTCTTTTTACATTTTTAGCCAACCAATCAAAAGAACTTATTGTAGAGTAACTAGAGTTGTTATCTTGGTCCTTAGCTTAAAGGAATAAAATTGTTTGTAATGTTGTTTCGTGTTATTATTAAACTGGAAGCCGGAAATTTAAAACCTTTTTTATTTTGTATTTTGCTTTATTATACGTTTTAGATATTTTAGTAGTTTTTTGTTGTATGTTTCATTTGCTAAATATTAAAAATGCCCATGTTTCCACAAAATAAAATGGTAAACTGATAAAAGAAAAAGTTTATTATATTTTACATGAGTAGAAGCAGCAGTATTGGGAGAAAAGCTAAATTGGTATAATAATAAATGAAAAAGGCATTAAATTCCAATCCATAGCTCTAACACAGCTATAACAAAATTTTCTACGAGGTATAAATTAATAGTCTCCTTCTCTTCACTCTTTTGGGCTGATTTTTGTAGAATTTTTCGAGCAACTCCAAACAGCAACTCCAAACAGATAGCTGAGAATGGCATCTCTAAAAGTTATAAAAATTTTTAAACATTATAAAAACTTTAAAATTTTATAAAAAAAATAAGAATGTTATATTCGTCTTGGGAGGTAGGCCTTAAAATGGGCATATCATACCCACTTACAGTCTCCGAGTTTATGTCAATTCTGAAGCTATTTGTACAAAATTTCTTTGTCGTATATGTTTCTGTGTATGAGGTATTGGCGGAAACGTATGAACTGGAGTTACGGCGGACACCCTGTTTTTCTAGTTTTTGCCCCATAACTTCTTTTTGTTTCAGTACCAAAAAACCCATATATAGGACAAAAATTTGAGCTAAATTTCATCCCCATAGGTGATCCGCCACGAGCCCTCTCCTGCTTTCAACAGCCAGACAGACGATCATACAGACAGACGGACGGATTCAGAATCTTACCGGGTTCCAGAATATATATAGTCTTTTCGACATGCTACACACGGAATGACAAACGCAATATACCCCCATCTTTTTTGGTCTTGGGTATAAAAATATATTACAAAAAATAAATAGTATATACTTAGCACGCAGACCGACGAACATTGTTAGATCATCCGAGATTATATATATATACTTTATGGGGATTCTTTGTTAAACACGGAATTAAAAATTTAATATTATGAAAAATATGAAATTTTCAAAAGCATTAAATTATGTAAATTCTCAAACTTAAATATAAAATAAAATAAAAATATAAAATTATAAAAAGTATACCATTATAAAAAGCTTAATATGATTTATAAATTTATAAAAGGTATATATTTATACAAAGATATAAAATTTGAAAAAAAAGTATAAAATCGTAAAATACTATAGAACTACAAAATAGTATACATTAAAAAAAAGCAAATATTAAAAAAATAAAAAATAAAAAAAAAATTATAAAAAAGTAGAAAATTAAGAAATATATAAAATATAAAAAAAATATAAATTCATAACTAAATACAATATTGTAAAAAATATAAAACTCTAAAAAGAGTATAAAATTATAAAAATTAAAATTTAGGGGACAAATGCAAATTAATTCCATTTTTAGTTTGTCCTCTTATTCAATATCAATCTTATTCGTATAATATAAATTGAAGTTAAACAGAAAGTATTTTTTTGTTAGATATTTCACCCTGAAAATGTTTACTAAATGTTGCTAAATTTACTTTCCTTTTTTTTAATTTCTTTGCTTTCTATATTATTTTCAATATTTCCCTTAGATGTTTTATGGCAGCCTCTATAACTTCTAAATTCTACACACTTTTACTTTGTAGATTTTTTTTTCTCCTATGAAAACTGTAAATTTAAAAATTTTTATGTCTATTGTTTTTTGTATTAATCTGTCAAAAATTTTGCAATAAAATAAATCAAAAACATATTTGTGGTTTCTGACAAAAGTTGCAATAAGTTTTGAAATATTTTAGAGATATATTGAAGTTGTTTTATTTGGAGAAATTGGATATTAAAATGCATTTTGATCTTAGGAAAAGTAATATTAAAGAGTTTCAAACTCTTTAACAAACTTTATTAACTTTGGCAAGCAAAAACTAAATTAAATATTTCACTCTGCAAACTAGTTGTTAATACCAATAATGTTCAATGAATTTCTATATTATTGAGCTTGTTCTTTTTGCAGTTAGTTTCTAATAAACCCATAAAATCTGTAGAAATATATATATTCCTTTTTATCCCTTAACAATAAAATAAAGAACAAAATTGAAATGAAATTCAATCTGTAACTTAATACTTTTTTACAAACAACAACAAAAAAGTCTACAACAATACAAATACATGATTTATGTTTGAGTATATTGGTTTACGATTATAAGCTGTGGCAGGAAAAAAGGATATATTTACATTATATTTAACAACACACTTCAATAAGTTTGAGTGTGTGCTCGTGGTGACTTAATATATATTTTTGTATTGGTATTGTTAAGTTTGTATGTATGTAAAGAACTGATTAGTTTTTTCTTTTTTGATGAGCTTTATTGAAAAGGTTTCCTTTCATTTCTTTGCTTTCAAGTATAATCATAATTGTGTTTTAAAAAATTATATGTACTTATTTGGAATATATATTATTATTTATTTTTTTTTTTTTTTTGCATTCTGTTTAAATTTGTCTGAATTGAAGAAATCTATTTTTTGTGGAATTTGTTTGCATTTCAAGAAAATTAGCTTCATAAAGATTTAATTATAAAACAATAATTCTTGAAGAAAATAAAATATCGCATTTCATTTTAAGAAATACGAGAGGTTTAAAATTGATATAAACAATTTTTAAAATTATTTAAAGGTCAAGGACGTTCGTTTAAGGTATGAAATACTAAAATTTGTAATCAACAAGTGAGAGTGCTATACTCGGCTGTGCCGAACCTTATATACCCTTCACTCGTATTGAAATGTGTTATATGAAAATTAAATACATTATATTGGATGTAATTACAAATATATTTACCTACACTATATTCATGTAAACACCAAAACTTTAAAAAAGTTTCATTTTCATATAAAGTTGAAATAGAATCAAGATTTTATAAATCCTTAAATCCTTATAAATATTATAAAAATGAGGTGTAAATTTGTTTGTTTATTCGTTTGTTTGTTTGTTTATTTGTTTGTACATTCGGTTTTCACGAAATTTGACACACAGATAATGCCAGTGCCAGAATTGTTTATAGGCTTTATTAGATATTTACACCTGTAGTGAAGCGTATACAAATTAAAAGTAAAAAATAAGATGAAAATAGTATAAAATTATAAAAATTATACATAAATTATAAAATTTTAAAAGCACACGAAAGTATAACATTATAAAATGCGTAAATTGCAATGAAAGCACAAAATAAAAAAATTATAAAAAAGTATAAAATTAAGTAAAATGCGAATTTTAGAAATGTAGACAAAGTATAAAATTATAACAAATACAATATATAAAAAGTACAGTTATTACAAATAAAAACTAAATTAATATATATAAAAATTAATATAGAATTATTTATAGTTCAATAACAGTATGATTATGAAGAGCAAAAAACATTACATGTATAAAGTTATTTGGAGGTATGAAATTATAAAAAGTTATAACATTATACAAAGGTATAAAATTGTAAACGCATAAAATAAAAAAATTATATACATAAATAAGGATAAGGATAAAATTTTAAAAATATATATAGAATAATCAAAATTATAAGATAAAAATAATATAAAAAAAATAAAAGGATTCAAGTTATAAAGAAATTATAAAAGTATTAAATATTATAAATTTATGTAAAAATAGGAAATTATAGAAAATAGATATATAGAGGAAAAAAGTGAGAAATTATTTAGGAGCAAAGTATTGAAGAAAAAAATAGTAAAATGGATTAAAATTTTTATAATTTACAACATCATAAAAGACATAAATGAAAAAAACAAAACAAAATAAAACTATAAAAAAGATATAAAATTATAAAAAATAAGTATAAAATAATAAAAAATAAAAATTATTAAAAGAATATAAAATTATAAAAAGTATTAAATTATAAAATATGTATACAATTATAAGTATACATTCTAAAAATGTAAGCAAAGTATAGGTATTATAAAGTATAATATTATAAAAAAACAATTATATAAAATTAGAAAGCGTATGAATTTATAAAAGAATTAAAAAATTAAAGATAATTTTTTTTTAAATTATGAAAAAGTATATTACAAAAAGTATAAATTATAAAAGGGAATAACATTGCAAAACAGTACAATAATAGTAAAAAGTGTTGTAAAAAAATTATTTAGGAACATAAGACTACAAAAAATTCTAAAATTATAAAAAATTATAACATTATAAAAATCATAAATAAAGAAAGTCTGAAACTATAGAAAGGGTATATAATCATATAAAAATCTAAAACTTAAAAAAATATTAAATTTTAAAGAAGTGTAAAATCATAAACAATTATTTAGTCTTAAATAATTATAAAATTTATAAGAAAAAATATAAATTTAACAAAAAGTATAAAATTGAAAAACAAGTTTAAAACTATAAAAACGTATATTATAAAAATTATACAATATTCAGAAATATAACATTGTAAATAAGTATAAAATTTTAAATATAAGATTTTTTAAGATTTTATTATATTTTTAAATGTACTAACTTTCTTAATTTAGTAGCAAAACTAATATTTAAAATCTGTTTATATAATTTAATTCAATACCAAAACGTATTACATGAGTATTGCTCTCTGCGGTTTTCTAACAATAAACTTTTCATTCACGACACACTCATTCAAACGCTCAAATTTTATCTTTTGAATTGTTGAATATGTTTCCAATCAGTTTGTGCATAATCATAACCTTGTGTATATTTTGAGCATTTAATTCCTGTTATTAAGTTATACCATTGAAGGGATTTCAAGCATGTAATACCCTTTTAATATGAAGAATAATATGCTCTACTTAGATGTACTTCAAACAAGTTGTAATTTACAACAAATAAATAATAATCGATAAAAGGCTTTTAATAAAACTGACCATATAAGTATAATTTAATAGAAATTCAAATAAATGCATGAGCACAGGCAGAAATACATACATGAGTAATAAGGACACAGATAAATATATTTGTATGCTAAAATAAACCAAGTTAAACACAAAAGGCAGTAAAGTAAACTAACTAATTTTATATATTTTTGAAATAAATGAATTTTTATTTTTAAATATATATTGCAAATTCTTATAAGACATTTGTAAACTATTAATTTATTAATTAATTAAATCTGTAATTCTGTTTTACTTTTAATTTTTTTATATATAATATACATTCCTTTAATTCTCTGGCTATTGTTCAAAATTAAACCTCTTGTAAGTGTAAAGTTCTTTTTTTTAGCAAAAAATAAAGATTTTTAATCCCTGGTTGGTTGTCTGAAGTTCAAACCATAAAATCTCTTAATTAAATAATACATTTTATATGTTCTTCTTGGTGTGTTTGTGTGTTTCTTAAGTCCACATAAACTTTTGTTTTAAACTTTTAAATTTCTTACCCATACACACAAACACATATTAGCCAGAGCATAAAACCACTGAAGTAAACTTATTTAAAAATTAAATTGCAATATGCTTAAGAATTTTGCGAATGAAAAATAAGTAGAAAACATTAAACTCAAATTGTTTGTGGTTTGCCGGCAACTAAAATAAAAAAGAATTTTCATAAAAAATAGATTCAGGAATAGTGCAAGCAAATCTATAAAATTACAACCACATACGAAAGTAATAAAGTAAACAATTTAAGAAAGAAAATAGTTGTGTGAAAGGAAAATGTGAGAAAAACTTGTTGAATGTGTTATTTAGAAGCAGAAGATATTTTTTGGAGAATTTATATCGGTTAAAAATAAAATTTAAAAAAGAAAACAAAAAAGTATAAAACAAAGAAAAGAATTATAAAATTATTAAAAATATAAAAATATAACAGTTAAAAAAGGTTATGAAATTATGAAATGGTTGTACAGTTATAAAAAAAATCATAAAAATTAAAACAAAAATTAAAAAGGAAAGAATAAAATTATAAAACAAAGAAAAAGTATAAAATTATTGTTAAAATAATAAGAGAAAAAAGGTATAAATTGTAAGAAATATAAAATCATAAGATATTATGAATTTGAAAAAGGAGTAAATTATAAAAAAATTTAATAAAATAAAATCATAACACATTATAAAATAAATTATAAGACAAAGCAAAAAAGTGCAAAATTGTTAAAAAGTATAAGGGCTGATGAAGCTGACTTTAATCCTTAATAAATTTTGTGGTAATACTATTTTAAACAAACGAATTACGAGACGTTATGTAAACTAATCGGACTTTGTGAATAATTTCTGCATCTTCTTTGTCGTTGTGCAAAGTTGTAACAGTTGCATACAGGGTAATCAAATTTTCATGCCAAAATTTTTTACTTTTTTAAAATTTTTAGTTTTTTTTTTGGGGGGGGGGTCTATGCTCCCCTCAACGGAATATAAATCTTGAATCAGGGATTGATACTTTTAATAATGCGTACTTTGCGCTGTATCTCATTGATGTGCCCAAAATAGTCAACGCATTAAATAGTCTCAAAGTTCGGATATCAAGTGCGACATAAAAAGAAAATCAGTTTTTCGCGAGGCACAATCACAGTTTCATATAGAATATCATGGATTACTGCAAGAACTTGGTTTGTAGTTATTTTACAAAAAATAAATTTAATAAAAAAAATTGATAATGGCCCAGATATTTAAAAAGGTATAAATTTTACGAAGTGTAGAATTACAAAAAGCTATAAAATTATAAAAAGCATTAATTATAAAATACTTTGGTTGGTTTCTAAATATTTTAACATATTTTTATGACATTTTTTACCATTTGCAATTTATTGTTATTCTCATTATTTTTTTAACAATAAACCTCCAAATCTGGGCCACATAACTTTTTTATTTCAGTTATTTCGTTTTTTAGTTGTGATTTCGAAAAAAATGTTCTAAATATCAACAATTTAAAAGAGTTCCATTTAGTTTAATAGCAATGAAAGTTTTTTTAATTACGACAATTTTCCAACTGAATAGTTTGTTGGCCTTTTTATTTTTTGGTTAAAACTTTTCATGGCAGCAAAAAAAAAAAAAAAGAAACTTTAAAAAGCAAGATCAATAACAACATAAAGTAATAAACAAAATATTTCTGCTCTAAATAACGTTGCAACTAAAGTTACCTTAAATGATGCTAGGATAAAATACAGCTTTAATTTAACTAAATAAATTTATAAAAAAATCATTTCAAAATATTTTTTATTTTAGCATTTTTTTACTACCTAATGTTATTGATATTTTATTTCTTAACATTTTTCTAAGTAATCCATAATATTTTTCCTTAAACTGAATTTGTTTATTTTTCTTTTCAATTATATTTTAATATTACAATTATTAAAATCACCTAACATAATGCATTTTTGTTTTTCTTTCGCATCCCACTTTCTCCTACCATATAAAACTAGCTCCTAATGAATGTGTTGCTTTGGAGAAAAATTACATTTTTAATGTTTTAAATACATTCATTTTTTCCATAAACTAAGGAGGAGTATCTTTTCTAACGGAAAATTAACAATTTCACAGTTAGTTAATTCACAGGAAAATTCAGCAGCAACAAAAACTAAATCATAACACTAACTATAATAGTTTTACTCTTATAATATGTATTAGAGAGGGATGAGAGCTAGTTAAGAGAAAAAAAAAATAAATAGTTGCTGAGCAACACCTAAGTTTATAACTATTCAATAAAATTATAATTACAAATCATGGCTAAATTACAGGGGCCTCTACTTGAAAAGAGAAAATGATAGTAAGAGAAGGGGACGTCATAAGGAAATGAAAATTTATTGATTAACGCCTTGTTTGTGATTTCTGAAAATTTTCTTTAGTTTTTTATACACTTGTTCTTTTTTTCTTATGCTGTAATTATAGCATTTTTGCTTGTCTTACTTTATAATTATCTTTAAAGCGATTTAATTGTGTTATAGTTTGAATTTATCTTAATAGAAAAGAAGTGAAAAGATAGTAATTTTATAAAATGAAATATTGAAATTGCCTAAGATGGCAAAGTTAAATATAGTAGAAACCAGCACTTTTAAAATATTATATTTAAGAAATTGTTGTTGCAAAAGCTAATATGTACTCAGTGTGACCAGATAAGGGAATTTGTCCCCGAATTTGAGATTTCATCTTTCATTCGGGGATAGTGGGTAGAGATTTTTGGGATTTTAGGTAAGCCTTCTTTTATTAGCAGGAAACTTTCGTTAGATTTTATTTTTAGATTTATTTTATTTTGATATTTTTTTTCTGCAAAAAATGTCGATAAATTTTATATTTATAGAAAATGTTCTTTTAATATTAATTAAAAAAAAAGAAAACAGTAATTTTGTTTTTATATCAAATTTTTGATGAACTTTCTTTTTATAGAATATTTAAAAAATTAAATAAATTTAATTTGTATAAAAAATTTGCAATAAATTTTTTTTATAGAAAATTTGCCATAATTTTTTTTTTTAAGAAATGTATAAATTTCCTGTTGATAGAAAATTTATTTTTATAGAAAACTTTCGATAAATTTGTTTTTTGTAATAAAGTTTCAGTAAAACCCCATTTACATTTGCACAAAATCTCGTTTAATTGATATATCAAGCAAAATATGCAAAAATTTATTAGATTTTAGATAAATTTTCCATACAAATCAAAACCTAGTTTCCAAACTAGGAGAGATTTTACCAAAATCTCACAAAATTTAAAAATTATGGTTGTCCAATACTATTTTTCTTTCAGTGTGCTAGTAAAACAAAACAATGTGTTAAATAAAAAAAAAAAAAAAAAGGAAATGACTTGAATGTAAATTAATTTTTTTTAAATTTAAATAAAGCAATGAATAAACAAAATATGATTTGAAATTAATTATAAACAGAGACCGGATTTTAACCGAATCTTTGGTGTTAAACAAATAAAAAAATCCATCATAATATTTTTATTTTCATCAATAGTTTAATTTTTTTTTTTTATTTTGAGCAAAATTGTCATTTGTGATATTTATCACATGAGTTGAAAATTATTTTCAACTTTTTTCATCGGATGAAAAAAATTCTAAACAATAATTTCATTGAAGAAAAAAGTATTTAAAATGTATTCACACAATACACATAAAAAATTCAAATAAATAAAATATTAGAAAATATTTTCTCAAACAAAAACAAACATATAAATAAAAAAATAACCATAATTTTAAAAATTTTCCATACTTATATTTATTTTTATATTTATATTATATTTATATTAAAAAATAAATATTTTTATTTTAAATATTTTTTTTTCAACAAATGAAAAAAAAAACAAATAAACGGTAAATATATTTATATTGATAAAAAAATAAAAATAAAAAATTAAACAAAAGCCTGATTATAAATAAATGTAAAATTAAAAAAAAAAAATGTGAAGCAAAAAGTGTTTAGTGACTGTGCGTAAATTGTTCAGAAATCAGCTGTTAAAGAAAATCTGAATGAGTGTCAAAAGTATTAATGTAAACGGGGTAGATTTTGTTTTATTGAAAACTAATTCTAACAAGATTTCAAATGTAATTATAAATGCAGTATAACACACTTTTTATAAAAATTTTGGACAAATTTGATATTTATAGCAAAAGTTTTAAGAATTTCTTTATAGAAGATTTTTAAAAAATTCTCTTGTTATGGTAGTTTTCGATAAAATTTCCTTTTAAAGCAAATTTCCAATAAATTTTCCTTTAATAGGAAAATTTCGATAAATTTTCTATTTGTAGGAAATATAAATATGCTATGTCTATTTTTTGTAGAAAATTTACAATAAATTTTCCTTTTATAGAAAATTTACGATACATTCTCATTTCATTTTTTGCTTAAGGCATATTTCATTTTTGTTTAGTGGAATTTGAATTGGATGGCCTTTCATCTTCAGAAACACAATTTTTCAGAAGAGTAAAAAAAAGCTGAAAAAACCATACTATTCTTATGCATAAAAATTTTTTATTTATGTAAGCATAATATGGTTGAGGTGCCACAAAAAAATATCGCTGTGCTGCAACCATATTATTGCTATGCTTAAAAACTATCTATCGTTATTCTTTAGTTGGTTTTTTGCATGGAATCTTTTCACAATCACACTTAATTTAAAACTCACTACACTTGACCACCTGGGAGTAGCAGCCTTTTGCTTAGATATACGCTGGGCGTCTTGAATAGCCTTTTTTTTAGCGGCACGTTTTTGTTATTTGGGTATCTTGATATCTTGTTAGCTCTGGGCACGACGATTGGCCATGGATGCATCGGACGTTTTAAATTATAAATAATTATAATTAAATTATAAATAAATGAAACTGGAAATAATATTATTAAATTATAATAACATTCATAATATTTTTGTCCTATGAAAATTGTTTTATTGTAGCTAGGATTTCAACAACAATAACATGTTCCTTAATCAAACATATTGCTAAAAATAAAAAAATAATTGCCAGCTATGTTATTAAAAACTAATAAAAAATGTTACTGCAGTGGCCAAATTGCTATTCAATTAAAGTTTATTCAACAGTAAAGATATTTGCGATAACAATATATCATTTCAGGGAAAGGTTTATTGTTGCGGCAACCATGATGTGAACATTACTTTTCTCCGCGTGAATGTGTATAAATAAAATAACGATATGGAAGATTTTGCATTGTAAAAAAAACAACATTAGTAATCTAAAAAATCAAAATAATTCAAATAGACTACTTTATTTTAGAATTGGTGCAGAGTGAATGGTGCTCCCCATACAAAGAAAACAATAATTATTATTAGAGTAAAAATTATTTATCGCTAAAAGGAGAAACTATTAGAGCAAAATTTTTAAAATTGTGTGACAAAAGTTTCCTTATCAAAAATCATAGCTGATATGATAATAAGGCGGTCAGCTCTAGTAGAAGTGTTAGTCCCCATACAATATATATCTTAATTATCGCATATCTATGGAACTATTACAGTAAAAGGCTCGATAGTTTTTGGGAGACATTTTCTTGTCAAGTTCCACATTTGATGTGAAAATAGCGTAGCTTTACAAGGGGTAGTTACCGCCATAAAGAGTGAATATTGTATTATATATCTAAAAAACTACTCAACCGATTTCAAGATTCATATTCAGTATGTATACATTGGTCAGAATTAGAACATGTTATATTTAAATTGTCAAAAAATAAAATAATTACTAAGAGAGATAGCACAGAAAAAAAAATCACCATTTACCAAGTGTATTAGTAAATAACTCATTCAATTAAAAACTTCTTTAAATTTGCTCGTCTTCTCAAAATTATTATATCAATTACTAAAAACTGTAAAAAATAGAATACAGAAAAAAATTTTCCAATTAAAAAGTTGATCAAATCAATCAAGTAGATGATTCAACGAATTAAAAAATTTAAGTGAGAAATACAATTTTACTTAAATTTTATTTTTATTTTATATGTACTTGAATATATTTATTAAATCTAGATGCAAAATGAAGCAACTGTGTTAATTGAAGGATATCAGTTATAATTGTTTCTGCGAGAGGGTTTTGTACAAAAAAATAAAAATTAAAAATTTATTTTTTAAGTTAGAGAAAGAATTACAAAATGTTAATAAAACTTGAAAACTGTGAGATATAGGCTCTTGATATATTGTTCACATTCGTAAATAAAAGCCTTTATGTAATTTAAACGTAAAAGGGGTCACAAATGATCGGGTTACCTATTGATAATTTTGATCGTCTTGTTAATCCACAATTTTAGCCAAAAAAATACAATTGTTCTACAATTTATTTATCGTGATGATGATAACGTAATTCTTCCAAGGGCTTCTGATCCAAATCCAAAAAACTAATTGAATTTAATAATCCGTTAAATATTAATATTTGTCCAAAAAATTATTACAACTTCTCAGCTGTCTCCATCGCATACCAAAATGTTAGAGGTATGAACACAAAGTTAAAATCCCTTTATTTAGAGAATTTTGATACTGAGCATAATATCATTGTACTTACTGAAACGTGGCTCCGAAATAAATCTGATAAAGAAATTCATAAATCTGAAATAATGTGCAGTAAATTTCAAATCCATAGACGTGATAGAGTGGGTAAAGAAGGTGGGGGAGTATTGATTTCTGTCTCAACTCTTTTTCCTTCAGAAGAAATATTTTTTAACAATGATCAAAATATTGAATTTATCGCCGTATGTGTGTTAAAGCCAAATTTAGAACAATTTTTATAACTTGCTCTTATATTCCTCCTGAGTCAAACATTCAAATTTATGAACAACATGCAAACGCGATAAAATTTGTAGCTAACCAATCCAAACCTGGTCTCCAGGACTCCATAATTGTTCTTGGTGACTTTAATATTCCAAATATTAAATGGTGCGAAACTCTTGATTCATGCTTTTTAAGCCCATCAATAAGATCGGAAACATTTATTGAATTACTGGATGCTATTGCTGTTTTAGGACTATTCCAAATAAACAACATAGTAAACAAGCTTGGCAAATTACTTGATCTTGTATTTGTTGATCAACCTGAAGAATTTAATATTCTTCGCATAAATCCATTATTAACACCAGAAGATGCTTATCACCCCACTCTTGAAATAAGCGTATACGTCGAAACAAAGATATCATTACAATCCAATGTAAATGATGAGATAGTTTTTGATTTTAGCAAAGCTGATTGTTCCAAATTAAATCACCTACTTTGTTCTGAAAACTGGTTTGAATATATTCCTTACAATAAAGTATACCCTCGTAATATTGACATCATTTTAAATAAATTCTATGATGGCTTATTTAAATGTTTTAAGAAATCAATACCAATGACGAGGAAAAAAATTGCACATGGACCGCCTTGGACTACAAAGCAGCTCAATAGCTTGAAAAATTTGAAAAAAAAAAACATTATAGAAAATATAAAAAACCCGGTTTATCTATTGATTATAAGAGGTACTCCATATCAAGAACAGTTTACAATTCTGAAATTATCAAATGTTACAATAATTATCTTTTTAGGGTGAAAAGAAACCTTAAAAATAATCCAAAATATTTTTACCAGTTCGTAAATCCTAAGCGTCGAGTCTCTGTATATCCGTCCATGATGAAATTTGGAGATAAAGAATCCTCTAACGATGCAGATATTTGCGATATGATTGCTGCTTTCTTCTCATCCGCCTATTCTCATAAAGATTTACATGAACTTTCCAATTATCCATATCCAATTCCAGCTGCAACCCTAATAAATTGTCCAACATTAGATAAATCGATGATACTCAGAGCTGTACAGAATCTAAAATATTCTGATAAATGACGGTGTTCCAAGCTGTGTTCTTATAAAATGTTTACATTCTCTTATATCTCCAATAACCTACTTATTCAACATATCAATATTTAGTGGTTACTTTCCTGAAGTTTGGACGAAATCTTATATTATACCTTTGTTTATATCCGGAAGTAGATCCAACATTTGCAATTATAGAGGTATTGCTAAATTAAGTGTTATTGAAAAACTTTTCGAAAAGATAGTTACTGAAATCCTTTCGCATCAAGTTGTATGTTATCTTTCGCCATTTCAGCATGGTCTTAAAAAAGGATGTTCTATTACTACTAACCTTTTGGAGTTTACAACGTCAGTTATAACCGCATTTGATTCCGGTTTACAGACAGACGCAATATACACAGATTTCAGTAAAGCTTTCGATAAAGTAAATCACGATCTCCTACTGTTCAAATTGGATAAACTCGGATTTTCTCCAGTTTTCCTTAAATGGATTTCCACATATCTTAAAAATAGATGCCAATGTGTATTATTCAGAGAATGTACATCAAAAACCATTCCTGTTTTATCTGGTGTTCCACAAGGTAGTCATCTCGGCACCTTATTATTCCTAATATTTATAAATGATTTACCAGCTTGCATTAAGAATTCTAGAATATTAATGTATGCTGATGATGTAAAGCTGTTCCATAGCTTTAACTGTTCCTATCAATATTCCTTACTCCAATCAGATCTTGATGAATCTAATGGATCTGAATTTAAGAAAGTGTAAACACATGATGTTCTACAGAAGAAGTCCAGTACTCTGTAGATGCACGATAAATGGATATCAACTTGATCTAGTCGAAGAATTTCTTGATCTGGGTGTGTTGCTTGATTGTAAACTATCCTTTAATTCCTACGTTTCGCAAATCGTTAATAAGGCAAAAGGAGTTGTAGGACTCCTCAAGCGCTGGGGAAGAGAGTTTAATTATCCTTACGTTTCCAAGCAATTATTCATATCTCTTGTAAGACCAATCTTGGAATATGCTTCCGTGGTCTGGGATCCTCAATACGAAGTTCATATAAAGAAAATTGAATCGGTCTAGAAACAATTTCTCTTATTTTGTCTTCGTAATCTTCCATGGAATCCTAATATTAATTTACCATCATATGAAAGTCAATTACAGCTTATTGATCTCCCTACTCTTGAAAGTAGGAGTAAATATATCAATATTTCATTTGTAATTAATTTAGTAAACCGTTCAATTAATTCTGAGTTCCTGCTTCGTAAGATCGAATTCGTAATCCCAAATCGTCCAACTAGAAATTATACTCCTTTAAAAATAAAATATTTTCGAACCAATTATGCCAACTTTGATCCCATGAGACGTATATGCAATCAATTTAACAGTTTCTATCCATATATTGATTTCTCATTAAATCCAATCCGCATTAAGAGGAATATTTTTAACTTAGTTAAATAATAAATTTTTGTTATTGAATGATTATTAAAATATTTTATTGTAAATAGCTTTAAGAATAATGTATATGCTAGCCTGTAAGAAATTGTAATTTCATTGGCTATTAAATAAATAAATGCATACATAAATAACAAAATAAGTATTATATACTTAATAACTATGTCTTGTAATTATTATTTTTATAATAGCTGTTATTTAAAAATATACATTATTTTTAGTTTTTTTTCTATTCTTATTTGCAAAATAAAATTTTTTAAGCTTCCTTGAATTTGAATCAGAATTTGCAAATTCTAGATAATAGTTTACAACTTTAAAAGATTTTTTTTATAAAAACTCATTTAAAATAAGACGACTAAGTTATGAAAAACTTTATAATTAACACTGAAAATATTTGCAATATTTTTATTTCAATTCATTACCATTTTGCATTTTTTGTTATTTTTTAGTTTTAATTTTTTTTTTTTTTGTTTTTTTTTTAGACACAATCATACACTCTTTACAAATAATTTATTTCCTGTTTGTGTCTGTTTCCAATCAATATAATGCAATTATTATTATTTTATTTTATTTTTTATTTTTTTTGAGTACTTAAAAATAACCACATTTCTCAATAGATTGTAAGAAAATATTCTTAAATGTTTCATAATAAACACTCAATTGATTTTTATAACAAATATAAAAAATAAATTTCAAGATTAAAATGCATTTAGAGAATCACTTTTTTAATTAATTTTTTATTCAAAAGTATATATAACAATTGCTTAACACTTCAAAAAATTTTCTTCTTAAAAAAGAAACATTTAACATTTTCATAATATTTAATTATTTCTTAACAAAAAGTGTTGGATACTTTATTTTTATCATTTTGAGTAGAGTAAAACACATGAAAGAGAAAATATGTAATTCTGGTTGAATGAGGGTAAGAAATTATTATGAATGTAAAGAACATAAAAATTATGACTTTCAAAATGTGTTGAAATATTAACAAAATGTTGTTTTCAGTTAATAAATATAAGTTTATAAAAATGTCATTAACTAAAACTTTAAAGGCTTCTTTTACGCATTATTTGGCAGTCATACAAACTATATACTTCATTACCTTGTAACGATATTGTAACGATTTTCTTAAATTGCAAAAAGCAAACAAAGATATTGGTAGCAAAATCTTTAAAACTTCTTAAGCTTTTATATATTTTACTTATTTTATATACTATTTTCTTAGAAGCTTTGTTTTTTTATAGTTATTTTTTTAAGCAATATTGGCTCATTATTCAATGTTATGATTTTAATGGCCTTATACACTTATTTTCCTGTTTTCCCTAGAAAGTCCTTAAGGCTATATTGCTTACATGACACAAATTTATTTATCCCTAGGTAAATATATTTCTTATAAATTATCTTTTTTTCCTTACCAAATAACTCTTTGAATATTTTGATATTTGTCAATTGTAGGAAATTTTTCAAATATTTCTTTTTTTTTTTTTGTCCTATTTGAACTGCTTAACAAACCCTTTTCAAATTTTAACATGAGGTCTTGTTACTTGAATTTTTTTTCTGCAACAAATTGACAATTCCCCCTAGAGTAAGTGGCAAAAAAAAAAAAAAGAGTAGAGAAAATATAAAATAAATTTTTGGTAATAAAACATATTGGCATATGTCACAAATACAAGAAAGATGTATAAGCTACGTGAATTGCCAATTTTCTCTGTTTTTTTTTTTCTCTTGAAATTTTCTTTATATTAATTCATGAATAATTTATTTTGTATTAAAAATTACCTTTGTATACTTTTAAAAGAAATTGGGCCACTTTTGAAATTCGTACATAAATACTACATAAAATATACATTTTCCAAGTTTATTCTTTTTAAATTGAGGAAATCACTTAAATATATTAAATTATAGTATATAGTTATAGTATTTTTTATAAGATTATTTATAGTACACAGAAAAAATAAAAAATAAAAAAGAAATGGTTTATATAAAAAAATTATGGATTTTCCTCCAATCACTAAAATAATACTATTAATTAACTGAAAATAATTATTTTCCTTTAAATTCCAATTAATTTTTTTAACCAAATCAATCGGAATTATAATTATAATTTTTATGTAAATCAGCTAATACTTTTATTAGTCCGATTCTAAAATTATCTAAATCCATTGCAATAAAAAAGTTTTCCTCAATAAAAATACTCAAATTTTTGATTTTCCTCCAATCACCAAAATAATACTATTAATTAACTGAAAATAATTATTTTCAATTTAAATTCCAATTAATTTTTTTTAACCAAACCAATCGGAATTATAATTATAATTTTTATGTAAATCAACTAATACTTTTATTAGTCCGATTCTAAAATTATCTAAATCCATTGCAATAAAAAAGTTTTCCTCAATAAAAATACTAAAAATTTCAACGAAATGCTTTAATGCCATTTTACAAATACATATTTATATAACACAAAATTAGTTTGAAAAAAAAAACACATTTATATTTTAGATTGTAAAATAATAAGACTAATATAAAAATGTTAGATGATATATTATATTTTATTGACTGTTTTTGGTGGATACTAAGGTGGTATACTAAGTGCATACTTAGTATATCAAATAATTCCTGAGAAAGTGCTTTATAACAGAAGTCATCCAAGTTGGATAATTTGACAAGGGACTGAGGTATATTTTAAAACTTATGGAACGACACACCAATTAAATCCTTGAGCAATTAAATCCTTGAGCCAACTATTTATCAATTTATTCAAAGAGCAGCTTCAAATGTGTACCTTTTTTACAAACTCAAAATACCCCCTGGCAGCAACGACTATAACACGATAATGATTAATAATTTCATAAAATTTTAAAAACATTTACTTACCCGATAATAATATATTTAACATCATCTTTGGCATTTGAAGAAATACAATATGAATTTTACAGTATAAACTATTTTTATCTTTTATTAGACCACAAATAAAAACCAAACAAATTAAAATCTTTAATAATAATTGATAAAAGAAATATTTTGTTTTAAAATACTAAATATATTTTTCTTTGAAATTTCCAAAGGGCTGTCAATTTATATCAAAATAAACTAAACCAAATTGAAAAGTTAATTATATTAATAAACAGTTTTTATTAAATTTCACTTTAAAACTATAACAAATTAATTAAAAATTTTATGGAATCATTTTTTCTGTGTAAGTTTGAGTGAGTGAATTTGTATTTACTAAATATATATACCCTGTGAACTTGCAAAACTGGACGTACACACAAAATCAATTTTATAAATGCTTATACATACATACAAGTGTTTTTTTTTATGAAAAAAATTAGGGTTGATAAGTTTAGTACTATTCAATCAAGTAGCCTTTTTATTAATTTAATACCAAGTTTTCAAACTTCTTTATATACTTTTATATTGTGTTTGCCGGAGATATTTGGTTAGCAGTCGATTAAAATCTCCAAGGCAGGACTCAATTAAAACTATTCCACTTATTCACTCTGGGACATAAATATTGATAATTATTAATTGATAATTTCCTAGAAAAGAAATATCATCGAAAAAGAGTAAAAAGAAAATTTATGAAACATAACTTACAAAAATGTATATATATATATATATATATATATATATATATATATATATATATATATATATATATAGATATATATATATATATATATATATAATAAATATACATATAAATATATATATATATTTATATTTATATAGCGGTATTGTTAATTTTTAATTTTTTTTAATATAAACTCTACTTATGCGGATGTAAACATAGTTTTGGAATGGCAAATAAATATTGCACATCAGTAAAAGATATGATATTTACATAGATTTTGGTTAAAAATTATTGATAAATTTGCCTTATTAATATGTTTTATAAAAAACATTGAATTTGCCTGTAGTCGGCATGAATTTATCAAATATTCGTCACGTCATAATCCAATAGTCGACATGGAAATTTTATTAACGAAATAAAACATTGCTCTGAAAATTAATATTTTGTGCCTATTATCCTAAAAATGGAGATATCTCAAATTTTCCATTGTACACACACCTTAGAATAGAGGCTCTCACCTTTTCATGCTTCACGAACACATTTTGATTATTAGTATAGAAGAATTAAACAATAGTTAAAATTCATTTATTTATTAAATATAAAAACTATGAATCTTTTAAAGCTTCTAAACAATTAAAATATATTAAATTTAATAAAATGTTTTTATTTTTATTAGCTTTTTAACATTAGGTGAAATTTCTAACAAGGCACATCTTATTTCATGTTCCACATCCAAACGGTATCTAAATTTGAATTTTATGAACTGTTGGGCAGAAAAACCAGTTTCGCATATATGTGTAGTTTCACATATATGTTTAGCAAAATATTTAACGTTTCATTACCAAACATCGTGTTATCTTTTTAATATTTTAACCAAAAATTTTCAACCAACATAGATTCATCAATATCAATGTTAAATGGATTACGAAGTAAAGTGGTTTGGAAAGAAATGGTTTTCAGCTCCGGATAATATTTTGAAAATTCATAGTGAAGTGAATCCAAGTATACTATTATTCTTTTCATATGTATGTTCTTTTTGATGATCAGATGAATCCAAGATATCATTAAGCAGTGGAAATGAGGCATAGTTTGATAGATGAGATTGAAGATTGAATAAATTTTTGCACATAAAATCATATATTGAATTAAATTAAGTTAATTTATTTACTTGTCCGCCTTGAAGATTATTTTTTTAACGCCTGAATAAATTTAGAGATATTACCAAATTTAGAGTTAAAAATTTTTTATAAAGATCTTAATTTTTGTATAAAAGAAAAGAAATGTCTACTTTTGTCTTTAATTTGTATAATCTCTTCTATATTTTTCCCTTCGAAATCCAACGTATTAGTAAGGAAGTAGTAATTTCTTATGTTCTACATTTAAATCGACACATAGGACTTTAAGAAATCTATTTCTTAAGACACTGTTCTTCACAAAATTTACTACGTCTATAATAGTTTGAAAAGTACTTTTAAATATATCAGTTAAGGTTCGTGCAGCAAGTACTTGTCGCTAAATTACACAGTGAGATTAAAGTGATCTAAAAAACCTGATCGTGAACCCATCACTGATGCGTCTACTCCTGTACAACTTTGCAAGTAGACAAAGGTTTAGTAAACAATAATTCTTGCTTTATTTCACTTTCTGCTATAAATCTGCTATAAGATTTTTATCTTGGTTGGCTTAAATTAGAAACATCAGTCGTTTCATTACACGGCAGGCCATCAATTATTATTATTATTATTATTATTCAGATTTATCTGACAAATGGATATATATATAAGAAGAGTTTCAAGATTTGTATTGAAATAAGTCTCGAAAAATGCGCAATTTTTCGTCTTGCGAATTTGGTCCACAAGAGGATTTTTTAACGCGCTCTGTCATTCTAATGCATTAATATAAATATTAAAAAAACTTAACATATGCCAATACAACATCTTTTTTTGTAACCTGTTCAACGAATACTTTTATCAAAATAAGAATAAAAAACTAATGCCGACTTTAGGATTGAAGGAAAAAATTAAATTGGCTGAAGACGGTAGTCAATGCCGACTATAGAAAATTGAGAACTCTTGTTGTTCCTAAGGTCGCCAACCACTAAAATCATCATTGTTCAGGATATCTATTCAAAACAATGTTTGAATAGATATCTACCCTTATGATACAAAAAAATTTTTTTTTGAAAAAAGCTATCCAAATTGGGTTGTTACAGAATGAGGAAAAACGCCACAAAAGTACTCCACTTAGTGTAATGTGGTCATTACAACTAGAAAAAATAATATATTTTCAATGCAAAAATGGTCTTAAGGTAATATTTAATAATCGGCATACTTATTTATTTATGTATGTTTAATTAAAAAATTGCCAAATACTGTTATATGGCTAACTTAGGGGCACTTACCAGGTATAAAAATTGTCTTTAAAAATAAAATATATTAAAAAAATGTATAAAAGGAAATTGTATCAAAAATTGCATATAAAATAAATATAAAAATTAAATTAATCAAAAATTTTCTATAAAAATTAAATTTATTGAAAATTTTCTATAAAAATAGAATTTATTGACAATTTGTCAAACTAACATTTGTCGAAAATCTTTTTAGGTACAAAAATTTGTTGAAAATTTTCTTTAAAAATAAAATTTTTCGAAAACTCTATAAAATAAAATTTATTGAAAATTTTCTATAAAAATAAAATTTATCGAAAATTTTTTAAAATAAAATTTGTCAAAAATTTTCTTTAATAACAAAAATTTGTTAAAATATTTTTATAAAAATAAAATTTATCGTAAACTTTCTATAAAAAGAAAATTCATCGAAAATTTGCTTTAAAAGTAAAATTTGTTGAAAATTTTCATTAAAAAGAAAATTCATCAAAAATTTTCTATTATTATAAAATTTGTCGAAAATAAAGATAAAAATAAAATTTTCTATAATAGATAATAAATGAAAAATTTCTTATAAAAAATTTTTCTATAGAAAAAAAAAAAAATATCAAAAAAAAAATCCTTAAAAAAATTATCGAAAATTTCCTTCAAAAAGAAAATTCATAGACAATTTCCTATAGAATAAATATTTATAAAAAAATTTCTTTAAAAATAAAATTTATCAAAAATTTCCTTTAAAAGTAAAATTTATCAAAAATTAAAAAAAAATAACCTAAAATATAAAAGAAAGTTTTTCAAAAATTTCCTATAGAAAATTTATTGAAAATTTCCTTTAAAAATAAAATTCAGCGTATTTTTTAAATAAAGTTTATCGAAAATTTTCTACGGGAAAAAAGTTATGAAAAATTTCCTATAAAAATAACATTTAAAAAAAATTTCCTTTAAAAGTAAAATGTATGAAATATTTCCTGTAAAATTAAAACTTATCAACAATTTATCTACTAATTTACAATTATTTCAAAGATTTCATTATAACTGTTAAAAAATGTAAATGAACGAACTTTTTTTGTTTAGGACTGTAAATATATAATGGAGATTGAGTTAAGGTTTTTGCAACTGAATATTCTTTTTATTATATACCGAATTTAATTTATCATTATATGTTTTTTTCTAAATATTGGTAATAGTTACCGAAAATTATTAAATGAGAAAATTTACCATATTGCTACGTTCCCTACTCTTGATATGGTACTGTCTGAAGACTTTACGTTACATATTAGATTAGTTTTTTATGGGCAAGAAAATCAATCACCATAGAAATATAACATACATATGTATGCGGATTACTGTATTATTGTGTAATGAGCATAAGAGGGTAAGCAAAATTTGATTTTGTTATCCTCTTCTATCTTCAAAAGCAAATCCTCAATAAAATCTAAAGAACAATTATAAAAAGTAATAAAATCCTAGTTTTATGCTAGTGGTTGATGTAATATAATCTGGATTTTACATGAAATTCAAGAAAAGGTTCCAATATAATATATGTATTAGAATAAGAGATTTGTATTATCTATGATTGTTTTTATACTATTTTTTCAGTACTTAAAAGTAAAGAGAAAATAAATTAAAATTAGATTTTTTAATAAAAGCGAAACAAAAGGAAATAATTTTCCTCACCGACACCTTCATTACATTTCATTGAATTGTGCTTTTAAAACAGATGTATATACCATAAATTCAGCGATAGTATAGTACTTGGAACCGAATTTATTTTAGTTCCTGAAACCGACAAAATTCGATTGGCATAAAATTCGGAAACTGTTTCTTCTTTGCATGTCACTAGAGATACAATTGATGATATTTGCAGAGAACTTGACCGACCTCTTTTGACTTTTTATAAATGGTTGCAGAATTGGTCTCTTTCTCTTTGCGAAAAAATACGCAATACTTGACTTAAGATTCTATAGTATAGAGTATAGATCAGAAGAAAGGGAGAGAGACCCTTGAGGACTATCGTCACAAATCGTTCTTTTAGGGAAAAATCAGCACAAAGAAATGACGTAAACGATTTTTATGTGTATAACTCATAGCTCTGGAATAATATAGATGATAATGATATTTAATTATTTTGCTTTAAATTTCTTTTTCTCTAAAACGTCATTTCATAACTCAATATACTATAAGTTTGGTACTTTCTTCTTCCATGAAGTACTTTTTGTGTTCTTTTCTGTCACAGGTACATTTCTCAGCACTAGAGTGTAAAATTATTTGAATGTATGTATGATTTTAAGAGTATGATTGATGTTATAAATTCACAAATTCAAGTGGCCACTTAAATCGTTAAAGTATGAAAGTCGGCTCTGTTTTTTCTCTTTTAGTTTTTTTTTATACATATATAGCACAACTTAAGTGGCATTACTTGGCATTTTATATTATTACAATGAGTTGGACAAAAAACTTTTAAATAAATGAACTAAGTATTAAAAATTTTGAAATGTTGGAGGAAAATGTCATTATTCCACAAGAAAAGTTTAGGGAAGTGGCAGGAGTTAATATTTTAAGAATTTAGTTTTCATTATTAGTTAATATTTGTTTTAGGTATTAATTAGTATTGAGTAGAAACTAATAATTTAATTTCAAGTGGAATTCGTTATGAGGTAGAGGACCGCTATGAAAAATTTTAAGTAAATAATAATGTTTTAAGGTCCTCCCACAAAAGAAATTTGAGATAAACATAGCGGACGAAATAGTGCTACCATTGCACAGTGAGGCAGAATTGAAATTTGTGGGAAATAAATCTAATCGGCTGGTTAAATTTACATAAAATTTCACATAGGCGTAGCAGAGGAGAGTACAATTATAATTTTGGAAGAGAGACCCACATACACTTCAAGAGCGGAGCTACTGGGGCTCAGGGTAGGATACCTCTGACATAGAAAATTTTCCATCGCGCCAAAATTTTTATTCTTATCCGACTTTAAATATTTATATCTTCGTAAAATTCTCGATAAGGCCTATGAAAATTTATTTGCATTTTCAAGTTATTTGCATCTAAGATTCCAATTGTCTCAATTATATAAGGTGTTGATCCAGTTTTTTCAATATATATCCCAATATTTTTCTCCAATTTTGTAAATTCTTTACCCAATAGGTTAAAGAACAAAATTATCTATCGAATAAAAAAACTAGAAGTCGCTATCTATTCTGAGTCCAAAAATAAACGATTTTGAAATTGAAAATTGCAAAATTGTATTTTTTTGTGATTTTTGGCCGAATAGGTGTCAAAACTCTTTTCTCTCTAAAATAAAATTTTGTTCAAGAACATATAACAATTTAACATTTTTGTGAAAGGTATCTTCACAGAGATATCTTTAAAATTAAAAACAAGTTTATACACCAAACAGGACTATGCAGAGACCTTCTCGAATTTAACCTACTTTAAATCAAAATTTTTAAATTTAGTCTATATGTTATGAAATCCCAAAGGCTAGTTCTGTAAATCAAATGCAGTTTCGAAAACTTTTATGTGTTTAGAAGAGTTTACCAATGGATTTTTCTAAATGTAAAGAAGGAGGGTTCCACATATCCTGAAGGGTATGTTGGGTCCCATCCAAACTTAAAATTGTAAAATTGTTGCAGATTTATTTCCAAAAATTCGATTCTGCCCCACTGTGCACTGCGGACTAGAAAATCAGTGATATCTCTTAGTGTCTGAATTAGAATATATTGTAATATTCTTTAAATAAAGAATACTCATAACATTTATGATTTAGAAACGTAAAGCAAGGACATGTTTAAAATTTGTTTAAAATTTCATTAATCAAATACCAGGTAAATATTCTTTTAAAACTTGTATAGAATTTCTCAGAAGTTTTCAATAATTTCATTACATTTAAACTCCCCTTTTAAAAAGCCATTTAAAAAGTTTAACATATTCGTGGACACAAATCATTTCGATGCTATTTATTTTTTCCATTGTTTTCGAATTTAAGATTTAAATAAAAATTGTTAAGATAAAACAAAACAAATTCCAAGAAAAAACTCCAAAAAGAAAAATAACCTACAATGTATTTTATTTCAAAATTTTATGGCTTTGAAATAAAGAAACAAAATACCAGTGGCAATTTAAAACTTTCTTAAATCAAAATAAACAAATTTTTAAATTTCTATACCCAAACTAACTGTCTCTCCGTCTATCTTATCGCTAACCATTCATCTTTTTTTTAAATCATCTTAAGAGCTCAAATAATAAATAAATATACATAAATTTTATTTTTATTTATTTCATTGTTGATCGGCCTCCCAGGAAAAAAAGGCAAACGTTTTAGAATTATTGTTTCTTGTTCATACGATTATTTGAAATATTTTACTTTTATTTTCGAAAAAAAAAAACACAACCAGAGTAACTTTTAAAAGCAATAAAACTCTCATAAATTTTATTGAATTTGAAAATATTGTATAAGATGGAGTGGTATGAATGAATGGGTTTTGTCCATCATTCATTTATTCCAAAAAAAGAAAAAAATGTTTCTTCAAGCAATAAAAATGATGACGTTAGCAGTGATATTGATGATAATAAACACAACATTAACACATAATTCGTTCAAACATAAAATAACAAATTTTGCTTAAATTTTATTTTCTTTGACTAAAATATGTCTCAATTGATTTGTTCGTATGTGTAACTCTTCAAAAAATTTCATATATGGGCCATTATCAAAAATGTTTCACATAGCTGAAACTGACTTAAATCCTTAATAAGTTTTGTGGTGATACTATTTTAAACAAACGGGTTACATATCTGAACTCAGAACTTTTGAAACTAATAGAGTGCAAAATGTTAGCACCATAGGTTTCATTTTATAATCATGATTGTTATTCAAAGTTCAAAAACTTAGAAACAAAGCTAAAAATTACTTAACTTTTTCTCATTCTTCTATATTTTTTGTTCGAGCGTTTAAAGTATAAACGATTTGATTTCATGCGATCTTATATAAACTAATCGGACTTTATGGATAATTTTTTTTTTTTGTTATTTGTTTATTTTGCATTTTGTTTATTTGTTATTGTGCAAACTTTCAACAGTTACATACAAGGTAGTAAAATTTTTATGACAAATTTTTTTTAATTTTTTTGTTTTTTCTTTTTGTGGGGTCTGTGTGCACCTAAACGGGATATAAATTCTGAAATAAGGTTAAATACTTGTTGCAATTATGCGCATTATGCGCTATTTATCGTTGATGTTCCAGTAGATAGTCTAAAGTCTATATATATGTAGTCTAAAAATCGATATATATATATATATATATATATATATATATATATATATATATATATATATATAGTCTAAAAGTTTTTAGAAAAAGTCAATGTTTCTCGAGTCACATTCACAGTTTCGTATATAATAGCATATTAAATATTAAATATATTTAAAAATAATATTAAATATTAAATATATTAAAAATAATATCAATAAAAAATTGTTATCGACTTTTGAAAAATTACGCAAAAATTGCACTTTCTATTTTTATATTTTTAAATAGCAAATTACAATTTGTACAAATCTTGCATATATTGATGTAAAAACGGACATAAATATAACTGATCGAGACCATAAATTTAATTCAAATATTTTTGATAGTTGAAAACTTGACACTTGTTAAAACAGATCTTGCTAAGATGCATCGTATGGTCAGTACAAAATTTACCATAATTGGTACAAATAGATGGTGTTTGAAAGACAAAAATTTTATGGGCCCAATATAATTTATATGTGTTAAAAAAGGATCACAATATTAAATTACATTTCTCCGTAACAAACTCTAATCAAATATATTTTCGTACAATATATGTATAAATATCCTAGATTCGATCCGCATTTTTTGCAAAATTTAAAAAAATATCAATTTTTAGTATAGAGCAATTTTTTACTTTTTTTTTTAATTTAACGTTGAAAATATCATAAATTTTATTTGAATAACTCAGTAGGCTTTGATATTATGCCTAATTTTTAACAGAACTATACATAAAATTTTATGTTTTTAAAAATTTATATATGTTCAACTTAACACCATAGTGCCCCATTTTTTTTTATTTTTGAGTAAAAAAAAAATCATTCAATGCAAAAGTTATGTGAGATTTAGGAAATAATAATTTTATTATCTATAATTTTATATATATATATATATATATATATTTTTTTTTTAATAAATAAATAATAAATAAATAAAATAAATATTTTTATACAGTTCTTCTTCATGTATTTATGTTGAAATAATGGGCTTCAAATTATGTGGTTAATCATTTGTTTGTAAAGATTTATCGCTAAAATGTAAAAATAAATCAATATTTTTTCATATTTTCTAGACAACAGCAATATTTAATAATATTATAACTAATCGCAATAATCCAATCCTTATGTTCGAAATATCCACAAAATATGTTAAAATACATTTACTCGGTAATGGGGACCTACTATTTGGAAATGTGAAATACTTTTGGTATTACTGTTGATACATTGAATCAAGAAATTTTATACCATTTTTTTTGAGTTTATATATATATATATATATATATATATATATATATATATAAACTTATATAAATAAGTGTTAAAACTTTTATAAATAAGTGGTACTTGAAATAATGGACCAATATAATCATATCCGATAATACACAAAATTGGAAAAAAAAAATTGGAAATTCATAATATTTTACAATAGCTACATTCTTTACATTGCGTTTCTTATTTGCAATTTTGTATTGCACAAATGAGCGGTCGTAATTGAAGAAATTTTTTATATTTTCTTTCACTAATTAAACGCATAAGCATCACACAATATAATCAATATTTTTTTTTTAAGTTTACCTTGATCAATTTTACCTATATTTCTTTAATTATTTATTTTATTGAATTCGGCGCAGCAAACAAAAATTCGCAAATCGAAAAAACAACCTTGTGTATTTTTGTAAAAATTTTCTGTGGTAAATTTTGTAATAAATTATTACTTTATAACAACAAAAATTAACTCCAACATTATTAGAAAAGTTAATATTGAATGCTAATATTGTTCAAATAAAATATAATAACAGTGAGAATATGTGCATTGTGACGCACTAAAGGGTTAAAATCGCTATACTTCGCGGCCCCTGCACGAAGTGATTCCGCATGCATACTTTATATTTATGAATTTAAAAAAAAAGAATATATATATATATATATATATATTTATTTTTTTGATGGCACATTATATATACTTTTTGAAGGCCAAAAATTTTGGGAATGGCCCATATAAAATCTTATTTGATTGCTTTTCTTTTTATTTTTTTTTATGTTTAAATTTTACTATATTGTTGTTGTTTGTATTCTGTTTGATTTTAGTTTTCTGTTTATAGTCTAAAAAATTTACCACAATCAAGTTTTATTCAAGAAATTTATTGATGAAAATAGAAAAATTGTTTTCTGTTATTTAATATTAAAGTCTTTTTCTTCAGGCAGCTTTTGTTACTTAAGAAATTAAAGGACAAACTTATTTGTAGAATATATTTTTTTCTTGTTGTTCTTTATTTGGCTTAATGTAAAATATTTTGATTGATATTTTCTTGAATGGACTTTAGAATTGATTATATTTTGTGCAAAATCTTTTATTCTATTTCTATAGAAATATTTTTTAGGGTGGAGATTTAATTTATTTATTTTTTTGTGTAATAAACAAATTTTAAAAGTTATAAAATAAGTAAATAACATTAATACAAGGACAGTTTTATTATTAGAAAGAATAAATTAAAATTAAAGTAAATTTAATTAAATGCTCTAATTATCTAACCAAAATGTATTAGTAAGACAACCAAAAATGTGCTTTAAAAATTGTTTTATACGCATAAAAAATGTTCGTAAAATCAGAAAATATGCCCTTTATCATTTAAAAATATGCTCTTAAAATATTATTTTTTCTCGCTAAATTTTGAAATTTCTACTACTTGAATATCACAAATAACTTATTTTTTATTAACAATTGCTTTAACATGTTCCCTTTATTTACTTAAAAACATTCAAAGATAATCAATTTATAAGATGAAAATTATTAGGAAATTGAATTAAAAGAATGTTTGTGACAGTAAAAATAAAATTTAACTAATGAAAAATTATGCAAAAAGTTATATAGGGTGCAATATACGTATTTTTTTTCTTAGGTGTAAAATATGCAAAATTATGCTCTTTGGTGCAAAATATACAAAATTATGCTTTTAAGTATAAAATATGCAAAAATATGCCTTTAGAATATCTAAAATATGCTCTAAGGTAAGGATTTTCCATGAAAATGTGCAGCTAAGCCTAAAATATGTAAGAATATGCTCTAACAAATCCATACCAAAATTCTTAAAATTGTTTGAAACTGATAAAAAATAACTAATAGTTTGGTTTATTTGAAGCCCAGAAAAACATATTATTTTGCATATTTTTGTTGTCCAGCTTATTAGTAAATAATCTAAAAAAAGATTCTAAAAATAACCTTAATATTATGCTAAAAATAACGATTATTGTTAAATTTAACATCTACTTGTAAATAAACATTAATGAATTTCCAAAAGATGACCAAAAGCCAAATTTATACCCATATACCGAATTTTGTGACAATGACAAAATTATAACAAAATAAATTTTAAAAATTTTCGTTTCTGATCGCGTACGTTTCTATCGTATATATTTGTAGCTTTGTCATAATTTTGGACCAAAATAAATTTTTCAAGGGAGAAACCAATATCTTCTGCAATCAAGATGCACACATTTTAAAGACAAACTCGTTGCCTTACTTAATTGTATTATTGGAACTATTTTTATTGATTTTATTGGTTCTTAATATTGAAAATTGTTTGCTGATAAGGAAAATCAAACAAGAGCATCATTGTCACCCACTCAGTATAATTTAAGTTTTGAAGGGGGATCTAATAGATCCCACAGAAGAGGTAATGTATGTTTTCAAAATAGGGCACCCCTAGTATGTAATATTTTCTTTTATTTTAATTGTTAATTATATTCATCTGAAATTTAAAATTTCATAAAATCTTGTTGCAATTCTTTTAAGCTAACGGACACAATTTTCATCTTATTTCTTTCAAGTGTTTTCTTTGATTAAATAATCAATCAATCATAAATCTTGAAAAATAATTTGATGTGATATCTTCTCTAAGTTTAAAAATAATGAATTTTGGATTAAAAAACTGAAAATTAGCGTTTTATCTCTTACTGCTTTCAATAACATTTTTCTATAAAAATATATAAAGATTTACACTTTTTTAAAATTATCCTCACGCAAAAAATGAATCCATAGCCCATAGCACTATACCTAGACATTTATGAGTTTGACTTTAATCGCATTTTTGTTGTTTTTTTTTTTATAAAAACACTAGCTGACCCGGCAAACGTTGTGTTGCCATATAACTTATTGCTAGTGAATAACCGAATTGCTTTATCTTACGCCCTAAATGTTAAAATTTATAGCCTTTAGTTCATTTAAGGCTTGAATGTATCATCGGATAATTAATTTAAAAGACACGGGTAGGGGAAGAAATGTTGGAATTTCCAAAAAATGTATATCTTTAAGTTCCTTTCAGATGTTACAGTGTCTGTATGCCAAATTTTAAGAAAATCATGTGACTAGTTGAGCAGATATAGGAAGGGGTAGCTTTTACCAATCTTGCCCTATTTCACGCCCTAAAAAATAACTCTTGTAACTCTTGTATTTTCCTTCCAGATATTGAAAATCGGTTGATTAGTCAAGAAGATATAGGGAGGGGGATCTTTTACCCCTGTTGCCCTATTTTGCGCCTTAATAATAAAAATTATAGGTTATAGTTATAGCGATTGATAAAGGCTCTTAATTAGGGATCTCTCAAGAATCACTAAATTGACATTGACCCTACTCCATGATTAATTCTTAAAATTTTCTTATGTATTCCTTGAAATAAATGCTGTTGCTTAGCAAGTATAATTGTAGAATATGTAATATATCAGTTAGGGATAATATTAAAATGCTTTAAAATATTTATTTCTAGTTCTATGGCGATAGAAATGTGGCGTTTTTATATATAAGTCATACTAATTACTAATTTAAATTTTATTTAATTTATTTAATTTCCAAACATTGGGAAAACATATTTTTAATTTTCATAAATGTATGAAGTTTAAACAGAAAAATGTTTGAAATCTTAGAAAACTATACCAAATTTCTAAGATTTTGATCCGTAATAGGCCATAGTTCCTAATTAAGGATCTCTCAAGAATAACTTAAATACCATCAATGCGTAAATAACTGCAGTTTCTCGAGTTTCACATTTACGCCATGCTTAATTCTTTAAATTTTCTTATATGTCTTTTAAATAAATGTTTGTGCTTAGCAACTGTAATTCTTGATTGTAAAAAAAAAAAAATATTCAAGTCTATATATCCATTATAATTAAAGTAAAATATGTAAAATTTTTTGAAGCAATTAAAATTAATAGTTTTAAATAATATTACTTCGGAGGCGACGAGAATATGATGTTTTTATAAATACCTCATTTGTTTCCTGGATTCTACATATGAGCTTCTGGTTCATACATTCTTCCAATTTGAAATTCAAAAAGCACATTTAAGCCTAAAATGTCCTATTGGTAAATTTACAAAATTTAAGGGGATAAAAATGTCTACCAATGTACGAGTATATTTAGCAGCAGTAGTAGCCAACATGTCAGTGATTAAAGTACATATAAAAAAACAACAAAACAGCAGGAATTCTTTAGTAGAGCTGCTTAAAAAGGCCAAGTTTAAATAGTAACTCTGCCACTAACAAAAACTTCCACTACTGATGAGGCGTGTTAATTGAGCAAAAAATTACGACTATATAACAATAAAGAAGCTATTGCTATAGATTTTTATTTAACAAGTTTTTTTTTTGTCTTTTTATTTGTATTGAACTGACGATTGGCAGCAGGTATTCATACATGCATGCATTATTGCATGTATGTATTTATGCTTGCAAGCATTTATTGACTACATGCTGCGTTCACAACCATTTGGGCTGCTAGGTATTTTTCACTCATTTTCTTATTGAAGTAATTAACACTTTTGCAGCTGTTATTTATTTATTTATTTATTTATTATGTTTTTTTTTTTATTTAACACAAATTGTTGTTGCTTCAATTACAAAAGTCATACAATCGATATGTGGACACTTAAATAAAACTATTTAAAATTTTAAGCTCGTATTTGTGTTAAGAAAGAGCAGGAAGAGGAGCAGCAGCAGCAGCTAACTTTATATAAAACTTATATACGCATTTAGTAGCAATACGAGGAATATTTGTAAGTAATTTCTTTGTATAGGGAGGAATAAGCGAAAAATACTAAGAAATTAAAGTAAACACGTCTTATGGCTAAAACATACATTTAATTCTAGATGGTTTAAAACAAATTAGTTAAGAACAAAATACATATCATGATATTGAAAAATAATAAAAAATAACTCTTGTATTTTCTGCTTATCATACTGGTTGGTTTTGTGTTATTTACTTGTTTTTTTTTTCTAGTTGAAGGTAAAATTATTTTTCAATTTTTTTATTTTACACCTAGAAACCATTACTGCAAAAATATATATCTTTGACGTAGAAAACAGAAAAAATCTCTATTGTGGTACAAACACACAATCACTTCAAATTGTTGCAGTATATCCTAGATACATACAACTCTACTTACGTTGTTTTAGTTTTATGTTTTGCCTCTTTTTTTTCTTTTGTTCGGCTTTAACCACAAAATCATGTTGCTGCTATTGCATTTTTCGTTTCGAACAGCATGTGTCATGTGGTTACAAATGCAATTTATTTGTCTGGATGTCGGTCTGTCGTTTGGTTGATCATCTTTTAGACAGTCATTCAGTTTGGTTACTGGTTGGTTGGATTCTATCTGATGATTGTTATTTTATTATAAAAAAAATAATGAACATTTTTGTGCAGGGTTTTTGTCAAGAAACAGAAACGACAAGGAAAATATTGACACTATTTTTTGGTTTCTACTTGATTTTGAGTTTTTTCTTGCGGTTGAATGAAATTTTTAAAGATTTTATTATGTCATAAGAATATATATATATATACCTTTATACAGGAAAATTCACAAAAAAAAAATTAAAACTATTGTAATATAAAGATAGGAGAGGTTCGGAGCACCATGAGCCAAAGAATCTTCTTTGAAGCCAGTTCTAGGTTTCGAATGGAGGTAATTATACTTAATGCTTAGTAAGGGATCATAGACGTCATTTGAAGATAACTCATCTTGTATATAAAATCTGCTACAATTTTCCTTGTGTTAGCGTGGCTGATTTTGATGTCCAAATCCGGTAAATTCCCGTTCTAGGGGCATTAATTTCGTAACTGGAAAAATAACAAAGTCTACTGTTAATTTTTGCATTGAATTGCTTAAAGAAGTGATTTCTGTACAACTTGTCTTTGCTAGAGCTTGGCCGCAAGTTCGACTAACATATATTTGTGACAATGTTACCTTTTAATTTTAGCACTTATAAATATGAAGTTTTGTTCATATATAGTACATATAATTAGATTAGATTTATGTATATATATATATAGAGTGATTTCCGAAGGTGGCCTTATATGGGAGTATGGGCCAATACTAATAAAATATCTCACTTTCTACTTATATAAAAGTTGTTTGTTAAATATAATCACATAATACAAATATTTATATGGGATTTATACTTCTTAAACTGTGTTTAGTTATTGACCGATCTTCATTAAATTTGGCAACATATTTATAATTATATAGAATTTATTAGTGTCAAATTTCATTAAAATATTTGTATATTTTAGGTATTTTTGAGCGTTAAACTCCTACTCCGGGTAGACAGTTGTGTGGAGATTAGGTGAAATAATGTTCCGATCTTAATCAATTTCAATAGGCTTCGTCCCTGTACCAAAAAAATTATTCGTGACAAATTACATTAAGATATCTCAAAAAAGTGACTTGATTTACAAAGGGTGCATTTGGGAACATTCATTGTGTATAAAATGTTTTGTTTGATGGCGCTACAAAAAATTTTTATCTTCGGCGTAGAGATTTTCAAAATTTCATCAGTGCAAGGCGGAAGCCATTTTAAGGTTTCTATGAAACTAGAATATAAAACACATAATATACTTTGATGCCCGAGAGAAATGCATTCTTTTTACATCACTCTGATGCATCATAAGTCATTGTAGGTCTTATTTGGTTATATATAACACTAATGACACTCTTGTTGATCGATAGCAACTCTGGAAACAAGCCTCTTACCCTGAATGAGTCGTAATAATTCCGCAAAATCTACAAGACAATTCTTTTTTTTTATCATATCCAACAAGATTGACAGAAAGCATTGACAGTTCTTATTGTTTTATTAGTAGTATAGAACATATGATTATTCCAAATTAATCTCTTGTCGAGTATAATCTCAAGCTATGTACTTTATTTGTGAACTCAAACACTTAGATACGTTCTGAGTCTCAGAATTCAAAGTTGGATACAAAGTCTGTATTTGGTACAATAATTACTTTATTGGTTTAATAATTGGTTCTCGCTCCTTCCTTGAATTTAAGATTATTTTCAGGACATTCTGAATCCGTTCCTCGGCCAGTTCTATATAATATCAGATTTTTTTTTGCTATGTACAATAGAAGTAGATAAGCGCACGAAGGTTTACTAATGAGAATAGAGCATTCCCTAACGGTGATGGGGTACTTTCAACTCCTTTAACTCCTTTTCATTATAGCTGACTTATGCCATTGGTTTTGTATAAAATCTAATAACTAGAGGGTGGATTTACATACTTTATTGTTTTAAAATAAGCCCCCAGGATATATTTTTCAAAATATATAACATGCGCTAAAAAAATTTTAAGTATGTATTTGTGTAAGTATAAACTTTTAAAAACATGTGGTAGGGGCTTATTTTATTATTTAAAAAAATCCATAAACTATGTTTTAAAAATTTTTAATACCTCTACAAATTTCTAAAGTATGCACTTATTTAAATTTAAATTTTAAAAACTTATTATAGAAACTTATTTTAAAACAATAAATGATGAAAATCCGCCCTCTACTGATAACATTTTCTGCTCCATTGATATTAGCAACCTGTTGGTTTTGCCCTTCAAACATTTGACAAATAATATAAGAAAGTAGTTTTTTGTAACTCCAGCTACAACCGTTGTTAGAAAATTTTTTCTAGTTCTTTATAAATTGTATACTGGGTTTCATTACCTTAACGTTTTACCTCTAAGTACAACTTTAAAGGAACAAATTATATGTTTTCATAATGGCAACATTTTAATAATTGAAAACATTTAATAATTTCAGCTAAATCCTAGAAAAACACACACACGCACTCACACAAATACCTTAATATTTTTCAACATTGTAAAGTATTATTTTATATACAACTATCTATAAATGCTTTAGTTTTATAAGGCCAATTTATGATGCTTCTTAATGCAACTGAAGCGCTGCTGTTAATAAAACCAACCAACGCCAGAAAAGAAAAAATTGTTCATAATAAATATCAGCTAAAGTATCAATTTATCGTAGTTGTTGCTTTTTTTATACTATGGAGCAAAATTTTAAGCGTTATTCTTTTTATATATGTACGTACTTCTAAATACCAGAAACAAATATTAATGTTGCAGGCAGCACCTTGAAGGAAACTGTAGAAAAAAAATATTAAACAAAAAATTTGCAGATACAGAATCTTACACAAGAATAACCGTGATAATGATAATTTTTTATAACAACTTTTATATGTTTTATTTATTCCATATATGTTGAATGCATGTAGTAGAGCTAAGAGCACAGAGTGAATCCAGAGAGCGAGAAGAGTTAATAGGAAGAAAAAGTTTCAATATTGTAGGTTTTAATATCAGCTGCAAGTAATTTACACAACATATACGAGTTTTAATGTATACTTCCCTGAAGTTCTGGGATCTTGAGTTAAGTATTTAGGCGTCTATTTACTAGACACTTTTACTTCAATTAAAATTAAAACCATCACCATTTTCGTGCATTTCAGAAATTCACTCAAAATCTTTTTATGAAACAATTTGAAGCTATCTGTCCTTCTGTCTGAACTTCTAGAAAATATTTCAAGAACAAAGACTTAAATCATAATTTTAAAGCACCACTTCTCTTACAATTAGCTAGAGATATAACTTGTAAATACAAGTTTAAGCCGTGTGTCAAATAGCCTTAAAGCTATATCTGACCTAAAAATTATACTTGAAACTGCAGGTACTGGAACTAGATATATTAATGCATGAAACCTTGAATCTTTATGCATCATTATAACAAAATATTACTACTTTTAGCAAAATAAATGTTAGTCTTTTTTATTATTTTTTTATTTTTTTGTTCTTGCCGTTGTTACTTAAGAAAGCATCTTTTAAAACATTTTATAATATTTTTTTTCTTTGCTTTTGCAACATCATCTTCATCAGCATTATCATTATATATATATATATATATATATATATATATATATATATATATATATATATATATTTCCTATATTTCTGAGCTGCTCACTGATGATGCCATCCGTTCATATTAGTTTTTAATTTCATACATATGAGTCTAAAATACAAAGAAGAAGTAGAGAAAAATCTATATGACACACGACATGCATGTGCATGTCAGTCAGTTAAGGTGATGAATTAAGTGAATTTTATTTTAATAACATGTTGTGTGTATATTTCATGGTTGAAGGTTTGTATACAATGTTTTTAACAAATCAAATAAAAAAATACGTTTAAAACATTATGTATTATGTATTACGTATTTTTTTTAAAAACAAATAAAACAAGTAATAAAGATATAGTCGGTCAAGCCCGCCATATATTACCCCACATCAGAGTGTATGTGCATCAAAATTCTTGGAAGGGATCTTAAATGGGACTTGTGTCCAATTGTGGACCGATACTTTTATTAAATGTAATGTATTTTTCTATTAAACATACATATGCATTATAATGTGTTGATATTAATATTTATATTGGATTTTAATACTTATGGGTGTTTCCCAGAAGAGGAACTTGTTCGGGACCTATAATCAATTATGGGCCGATTTTCGTGAAATTTGGCACTGAGGTTTCTACTTATATAAAACTTATATGTGTCCAATATTAACTTGATACCAACATTTCTATGGAACTTATGCACGTTGAAGTGATTTTCGGTAGAGGGGTTAATCAATTACGGAACGATCTTCATGAAATTTGGTATACGGATTTATACTTATATGAAACTTATTTGTGACAAATTTCATTAAATTATTGATATATACGAGACATTTGTAAGCGCAAGGACATTGGCGTGGCGGCTAGATGAAATAATGGACCGATCATAACCAGTAATAAAATAATTATTTGTGCCAAATTTCATTAAGATATGTTTATAATTGCTGCTTGTACTTTGCTCGCAATGTTTACATGAACAGATGGACGGACATCGTTAAATCGACTCAGGATGTGATTCTGTGTCGAATGGTATACTTTAAGGTGGAACCCACCCCCCCCCCCCCCAATGATTTTTTCTGTGCGTTACAAATATCAGCTCAAACGTATAAAACTCCAACCATTTATGGTGGTGTAGGGTACAATGATTTTATACACATTAACTTACGGTTTTACTGGCAGGCATAATGGGTGAACAGAGATTTAAAGGAGTTGCGGCTTTTAGAATAAAGCTCATATAAAATCTGTTATTTTGCCAAATGGTAGAAGCAAAAAACAAATACTGTAATATTGAAACAGGAAAATGTTTTATCCTTCTTTTAGTAGGATTATTGACCTGTTAATTTTATCCTGCAGAGATCTGCAGAAAGTATGAAAAATTTAGGTGATATCATTGGGTTTTCATAAAACATTAGTTAGAAAACCAAAATAGTTAAAGCTTCTATACTAACTAAAGCTAATCAGCTTTACAATAAAACTGCCAGGACTTAAGATATAAAGTAATTTTAATATGTTCAATTACTGTGACACATACGAGTATTCGAATGACATTTACTTTGACTTAGCAGATCATTTCTGTCGATACCGAAGCTCTTTAATAGTTTTGTTATTTTTGTTCTTTAATTTTTAATGTTTTGTTTAATTCTCTATTTCCCCAAAGATTATCGAAAATTTTTTTTTTTTCAAATCTTGAGGGAAGGAAATTTAACAATGGAATTTCGATCGTAAGAAGACTTTTAAGCAAGTTATCTGTCTTTTCTTTGATTGCTTAAACGGTTTTTTTTAACTCTAGCCTGCCTTACCTGAGCTTTGTTTTTAATGAATGTTCGCTAAACGCGAAAACGAGCAAACATAATGATCTCAATCCAGATTGCTAAAAAGATTTACAATTTTCATGGGTTTACATCAATGCATATACATCACAAGATATGTAGATAAAATGTATACATCATATTGTGGCCATAACTCGCAGTCCTCACCTAACATAAGACATTGTACATTAGCATCATGCCAATAGTAAATATAGACCGTTCAACTTGACGTTAATGTAATTTTTTTCGATATTTAAACACAGTTGTTAAAGCAAATGTTATAAAACCGTGTTTAAACATCAAGCCTTACACACAATGTTTTTTTACTAACACAGACAAAGAAATTATTGCATGTGCGTGGAATGCAACAACAAAACAAGAGGAAACAAGAAATTACCATGATTGCATGTACGTCACTATTTATGATATTTGAAGAGAAATTTTTGACATGATATTTTAACATCACATGATCTCTAATGAAGACTAGTCGTAACAAAGCTCTTGAAAAAAGTTTATTTCTCAACTCTAGAGATTAAATTTCTTGCTTTGGGAAAGCTTCTCCTACAGTACTTAAAAGAATCGTTGTGTTTTTTTTTATGAATTAATTCATACTTTTACTTTTCTGCTTTTGATTCCAACTATAAATTGTGTGATAGTTTAAACAGTATTTAAGTATATTTTATCATAAATTGTTTCCTTTAATAAAAAAGAGGAGTGTTTTCACTGAAAGAACTTTAATAAAATGCAAAAAAAAAGTAAAAATAAAATAAATAGAAATTACCGAAAGTTATTTGCTGCAGAAAGATCACTGAAGATCTTTAATAAAAACCTGACTTAATTGTGACTCAAGGACAAAGAAAGAAAGTATTTGAAAGGCATTTTAAAGGTATTTAAATAATACTAGAAGTTTATAACTATAAAACTAAAAGTTCTAATTAAATGTTTAACATGCTTGAGAAGTTTATAGCTTTTCAAAGTAGGGAAATTATTTCTTTCATATAGTTTAAAATCAAAATACATTGAACGATATTGAAGAAAAAGTCAGTTTTGTAGCAGTGTTCTTAAACTTTTTTTCGTTTAATTCTTTTCATAGAGAAATTTTTTAAATTTACACCTCTCACAAAAATTATTATATCAGTTACGAATAATGGTAAAAATTGGAAAATAAAAAAATGTTTCCAATTAAAAAATTTATTAAATCAATGAATTTATGATGAATTTAAATGAAAAAAAATCTTACTTAATTTATATTTTTCTATTTATTTTATTTTATTTTTACTTGAAATTATTAATTAAATTTTAATGTAAAATGAAAGAACTATGTCAGTTGAAAAATATTAGATTAGTTCTTTGAATCCCTTGTAGTTACTTAAAAGGTATTTAATACATTTTTAATATACTTTTATACCAAAATGTAAATTGTACCTGTTTTTTTACCTTAACATATTCAAAAACCTTCAGTTCGATTCCTTAAAAAAACAATGAAAATATTTTGTTCCATTTAAATTCTATTTCCCTTATATCTTAAATGCAAATTTATGCTGATTTTATTTTTAAAAATCATAAAGAAACTTGTAAGTAAACGTTTGCTGCCAACATATATAAAATCATAAAATCATTCATGTTTAAAACAATATTTGTCTATTTACATTTTGTTAAATAAACTTTACTCTATATCTATAAAATAAAACGATACCTAGAATTCAGTTAGATATCGTAACTCCAAACACAACCTTAATGCAAATACTATTCAAACTCTCATATTTGTTTAAATGAAATAATACTATGAACAAAACATGTACGCTCTTCATGTTATACGTATTAAAGAATTTTATGAATGTTCTTGATATTTTTCATCATATATGAATATTTTTTAAATAGGAAACATATATATTTTCCACGAAAATATGGCAAATATCAAGCACGGTTGAAATTTATAACTGATATTTGTATAAAAGAAACATAAATATATATGTATAGGTAAAAAAATGTGCAGAGGGTAAACATTTTTTACACATTTATTTAAGAGACTAAAGGAAATTTTATAAAGGCTTTCTGTACACGTTTTTTACACATTTTAAATGTTTAACATAAATCATAATATTTTATAAGTGAAAATATTTGAAATATGTTTAGTGATGAAATAGAATATAAAGTTCTAATGGAGCAAATGATTAAAGGGAAAAAGTAAACTATTAAACTTTGATGAAAGTAATACTTTTATTAAAATCACTTTTAATTTATAAAGAATTAAAGTTTTTATAAATTAAAAAATATAAATAATTTTAATTAAAACATTTTTTTTTTGATATACAAATTTATTAATACATAGAAATAACTAAGAATACCCTGTAAAAATTATTTTAACAGTAGCAGTGTGAAATATATTTTCTTCTAGCCTGATACAGACATCATTAGCAAAAAATTTCAAAAAACTTTCGCTTTTTTTAATAATTAGGCTGGGTTGGGATTTTTAATAATAAACAAAATATTTAATATTTTGTCTTTTCTATATATGTATACAGATATATATATATAACGTTTTTTATTTTTATTTATTTTTTTTTTTTTTCTAACATTTACAATATGCTCACGTTTAGATATTTACAAACCATAAAAATATTTCATAATAGTAAAAATTTATCAAAAACACATATGTTTTACCTCTTAAAAGAGAAACAAGAAAACCAACCAACATATAATAAAAAGGAGAGAAAACATACGCTGCACAGTGTTCCCAAAACTATTTCTTTTCTTTTTTTCGGAAATAATTCTATAAGTTGTGAACCGTCAGAGCTGAGGTTTATGGGGCATAAATTAAGGATGTCAGGTTTAAAAAACTAGGAAAAAATGAGGGCAAAATGTGGTTCGACCTAAATATCTCTTAAACTAAAAGAGATAAACTACACGTGTAAGCATGCTACCTACGTGCAATTTTTTTTTTTTACTTTCAAGTCATAAATTAATTTTTGGCGAATTTTTTAAAAAATTGCATACCCAAAGTTACACATTTTTAAGGTCTACCCTCTACCCCCTTGATCATTTTGGGAGTTGTGCTCCTCCAAATTAACTGCAAAGCACATCTGCTGGGACGTTGTGTAACTTTATTTAGATATTTCAAAGGGTTCACAGGTTACAGAATTATTAAAAAAAAAAATCGTTTTGGAACACTGTGCGCTGCTACATAAGATCAGTAACAAAAATAGCACTTTACTTATATTCCTAAGCTGCTTTTATGGCCAAAACTTAGAAAAAAGAAAAATAAAAAGAAAATTTGGTTTAACATTTTAGCCCTTAAAAAGGGAAGAGTGCAAAAAAACTGAAAAAAAAGAAATATTGTATCTAATACTTATAATTATTTACAACATGTTCCCCAACCCATTTGAGGTATATTCACTCTTCTCTGCCACACGTCTTAGTTTACTCACTTTTAACATAGAACGTGAGGTTTTATCAAACATTCAACAAAGCCACTGGCCAATATTTCTTCATACAAACACATGTTTTACTTCTAATAATCACACATACATAAAGTAACATTATAATGTTGATATAATGGTGTTCTATCAAATATGATGCTTTTATTGAATTTTATGACCATCATCATCATGGAGTAACTCCAACAAAATCATTTTATAACAAAAAAAGAAAACATGATATGAAATGTGAAAAAAAGAAAACAGTTTTTCAATAAAACTCGTCTAAGTAACTAAGAGTTTGGTCGGTTTGGTTGTAAACACTTTGGCAGGGAAAGGCATTAAAAACAACAGAAACAAAAATAAATAATAAAAAATATTCTTCAAAATAAAATTCGTTATATTAACAACAACGTAGAAACAAACATTAGCTTAAAGCTTATAAAATGTATTAAAAGGAATAAGTTTAAGGTTACTTGTGTTAAAGGTTTTGTTAAACAGGCATTTGTTTATTTTAATGGCTGTAATAGGAACAGTGAGAGTAATAGAAAGAGCACAGTAGGTTTATTATTTTTTAGATAATTTGGAGAAAAATATATATTCAAAATATCCATTATTATGTTGTTAAAAGGTTATAACAGGTCAAAGTAGTTCGATATTTATAACTCTATTATATTAATCCATTTAGCCCACTTTACGATTATGAGCATTCCCATTCAGCCTTTAAATATAGGCTTTTATAAAGTCTACATTAGTTTAAATAAACGTAATGTGTTAGCTTTAATGGTTTTCGAATTTAAACCTGAATAACAATCCCAGTTAAAGCTTAAATCATAGCTTAATTTGAGCTTTACTCGTTGCACAACTTTAGCTGTTACAGAGGTTTTTATATAGTCCAAATAGATCTACATTTGCAGTTTCAGTTGAGCTTAAAAAACAAATTAATTTTGGATTCAATCATAGGCCTTAATGTAAAGTGTGTGTTCGAATAAAACATAACACACAAATTTTGATATAAAGGTTGACTGAAATAAGTTAGAGTTATGAATGAAGCAATACATTTTACCACTTTTTCTGCAGATATATTACATGTAATGGTATAGAATAAATTATTGTTTAGATATAAAATTTTTTATTATTATTTTATTATTATTAGTTGTCCACTTATATTTAAAATTTGTCAATGCTTTCAGTGCAGCATTAGTCTTCCTTAAATGGCTTTTGACGGGGGCCCAATATCTTTCAATTGGCCGAAGTTTTAAACAGTTTGGGGGGTTGGCATTTTTTGTAACAAAATTTATTGTACTTTTATTGAAATGGCACGATAACAAATTTATATATATATAAATGGGAGCATTATTTTTTGTAGACACATTTCTATATAAATACTTGGGTGAAAGACTCTCATCTTCCATTTTTTTTTTTTACCGATTTGGTTTATGTTTGCCAACTAATGTTAGTTTTAAAAAGGTTCACATTTTTTGTGGAAAGGCCTTTGTTGAATTTGCTATTATATAGGTTCACCTTGAGCTTTAAACCTTAGTTTACTTTAGCTTTAAATGTAATAAAATTTGAAATTAAATTGAAGCATAATTTGAGCTGTAATCAAAGGCTTACCTAATCATCCGTCGTTGTTCCTCCTGAACTTCAATCGTGGTTCAATTTTCACTTGAATTGTAATCCTAGCGTAATCCTAGTTTAACATTAATGAAAACCCTATTTGAGTTTCAGTCATAGTCTCATTTGAGATTTTATCTTAGTTACATTTCGTACATTTAAGTTTAAGATGAAGTGTCATTTAAGACGCCTCTCATTTAAGCTTTAATCCGATTTTAAACTTAATTACATTTAAAATTTAATCGTAGAATTCCCATTTCAAATTCAGTTGGAGTGCTGTTTGCACTTTAATCATATGCCGGTTTTAGCTTCAGTCATGACCTCATTTTACCTTATTTGAACTATTATCATAGAACTTTATAAAGCACTAAAACATATTAATCTTACCAAAAATAAAAATGTTTTATAACTAATATTTTATGCCCTTCTGTTTTGACCATTTTATAGATTTAATTTCTGTTTTCTTTTATATTTCTCTCCCCAAATAACAACAACAAAATGATCACACAACAGAATATTAAAAATAAATGTTAATAACATAATAATAATAATAAAAAAATGCGCATGAATGTGGGAATAAACTAAAATAATTCCATAAGGGGGCACAAAACATGTAAAGGTGTATATTTTATATTAATTTTTGATGTTGATGTGCCGGTGTTTTTTTTTTTTTTTTTTCTTACTCCTGTTAGACGCACATACACTCTGCCATAAACTCATAATAAAATAATATTCAATGGACATCTGTCTATTTATACGAGTGTAAAGGTTTTATTTTTAATATGGGTTCATATGAGTAGCTCTTACTTTGATTACTTTATAGAAAACTGGAAAAAAATCATATTAAAATATGACGCATTTTTATTATTATATATTTACTTTTTTATAAAATAACAAAAAAAAAAAAAAAAACAAATATTTCATTGCTTTATGCCTCCCACTACAACAAAACGTTTTCATTACATATTCTTTTTTTTACAAATTTTTATTCCTGATGACTTTTATTTACATTGTAAATTGTAAATATTTATGTTGTATAAACTTTTATTATTTCATGAAAAACAACAGAGAAAAAAATTGTGAGCAGAAAATATAAACGTTAAATGTAATAAAAACATAAATATTTTTGCGTTTTATGGTTGGTTTAAAATTTACAATCCACTAAAAATCTATAAAATACATCATTCGTATATGTTTCTGCTGGTTAATTTTATTAAAATTGGTTTTATTGATTTTTACAGAAAACAAGAAAATCTGGCGGAAAAGATTTAAATTTAAAATTTAGTATTTATTTTGTTATGAAGAGATAAGTTAATGTTTAGGAATATAAAGTAGTTTATTTGATGAAATATTTAATAGAAACGTAGTAAATAATTCATATTACAAAATATATTCAAATTTATGATTAAAATCTTCGAACTATGGTTTCAAATGGGTCGAAAGTGCCGATTAATTGAAATTAAAAAAAAAGTTTTATAATTATTGTTGGTGTCTGGTGAAACTATATATAATTTTACATCACTAGTTATTAAAATTAATCATCTCTGTTGTTTAATTTATCTGTAGTGAGCTGTCAAAGTTGTCAAAATATTGGTGTTCTATTGTAGAGTGGAAAAAATCGAAATTTTGAATTTTGCTTTACAAAAATTAAACTTTTATGATGGAACCATCAAACTTAGGTATTTTTTTACTCAAAAAGGTATTTTGTTACTTAAAATATTTTTAAATTTTTTTTTTCAGTATAAAATTCGGGGTATTTTTCGTATTTGATGGACCAGATCTTTTTTATTGGGCTTATACATGTATATTAAAAATAGTACGCATTCTTAGCTTGTATTCAAAAAATAAAAAGCGACGCATATGTTGCAATCTTTTTAGATATTTCACCTTATTTGTACAATAAGCAAAATTTAGCAAAATCATTGCATAACTGACTGATCAAAGGTAATAAAATATGAAATTTTGATTTTAATTCCCTATGGAATTATTGTTTACTTAAATTCCTTTTGAAATTATTCAAATAACCATATTTGTTTGAAAGATTTCACTTTTCAATTTATATTCAAATATTTAAGAAACCTATAAGCTGAAAACTGGTCCTTAACTGTATGTCTTATATGGGTGCTAGGGCGAATAGTGGATCAATCCTTTTTATAATTTGCAATAAGAATGTTGTACACATAAGCATTTGAATAATTTATTTTGTTGACAGCATCAACATTAATCCATATGGAAAAGCACTTAAGAGTATATTTCGGGAGGATTTTTGTATGGAAGCTATATAAAATAATGAATCGATTTGAATCAAATTCACCGCAGTGAATGACGAAGACAATATATATATACGTATGTGCCAGCATACAAAAAAAAAAAAAACTGAAAAAGAGATAAAAAAGTCATGATTTTAACATTGTATTGTCATTGGAAGGAAGTACTTAGTGTTGACAAATATCGGCAGAAGTTATTTTTTAACCCATAGTTGTCATTGGAAGAATGTTTATTCTGTTATGCTTCTTGTTCATTGCTTTTGAGGTACTTCTCTGAATACTATAACAAAATGCTTTAAAATTTCTTCCTGCCAAAAATACATTTATTTTCACCATTAATAACTTCTAAAAAAGCTCAAAATATGCACTTAGTTCTACTTTTCAAGAGTTTAAAATGCTCTTTTTTGGAAGCACTTGATCGATTGTTTGTTAGGTTGTTAATTAACGACGGAACCTAGCTTAAGAACAAGAAAAATCTTAAAATTGGAAGATTTACTTTTTCCATTTAATTGTACTTAAATTAATAAAGCAAAATATAAAGTAAGTTATTTTTATCATTTTCGGAATAAAGCGCCATTTTCCATGACATTGAAACTATTGTACCTCATAGAGAAAACTGACTTTGTATATAATATATTTTCTACTTATTAATGTCATAATTTGTATACAGTTCAAGTTCTTAAAACTTTTTAGAGATTTACTTTTCATTTTTAATTATTAAATGCCTTAACTAACATGTCTTTTCTCTCTCATTTACTTTCAGCTAATTTACTTAATCTCATTTGTAATCCTCAAGAAATGTAAGTAAATAACATTAGTTTATTATTTATTTTTTTTTTTTTTTTGTTTTTTAATATTTGTAAAACAAATCCATTTTCAAAATTAAATCCCTTTTAAAAATCTTCTACTAACACTTTAATGCCAAAATTCAATGCTATTTTCTTTGCATATTTGCCAAATGCAAATTTAAAAGAAATAAGACAAATAGTATTTTTATTTTAAGAAGAACCACTTAAAATGTTTATGGGTTGATATCTTAGACATGTGGACAGGTGCAACAATTTACAAATATACATATATATATTTTTATTCAACTTCATACACAAGTTACAACATCATGTGTGCAGTGTGGAGTATCAATGACACACATGAAATTTTCTTCATATTGGATTTAAACTGAAATGCTATGATACTTTTAAAACAATACAAAACATAGACAGAAGGACAGACAGTTGGCTACACAGCTTCTGTAGTCATTTATTACAAGAGCTGGTAGTGTCTCCCTTTTTAAGTATTTAAATATTGTTCAAATAAAAAAATAGACATCTAGTCATAGAGACAATTTAATGCAATTTAAAAAGGCCGTTTAACGTTTAAATAATGATGTAGTGAATTATAATGGAATTCAAAATGATGAAGCAACTGATCAGAATGGGAAATGATGGAGGTTATATGGAATTTTTCTTACATAAATTGAAGGTCGTTATAAAGACTACTGGAGATTTCGCTGCAGGTGTGTGCTTAGTGTAAGTAAAGCTTCCATCATTGATCTTATATAGTTCGTTTAATGATTCATCCAAGTTCTTTTTATTACTAGTGCTATAAACTTTAGTCATAGAACTTTATAAAGTCCATTTGATGCATTAATTGTCGGTATTTCTGCCGCCCCTTTTAAGTTTTAATCGTGGAACTTTATGAGTTTTAAGAGCTTCAATTACACCGTCAGTCATGGTTTTTCATAAAGTTCTATTTTAGCTTCAAATCGTAATATGTTAATATTTAACAATAGATCTGTGCAAATTCCCTTTCCTCAATCGCTGATATATGTATTTGATAGCCGTTTTAGTCTTTAATTGTAGAACTTAACATTTTTTATTATGTGTTTTATATGTAGTTTTTTTTATTAAAGGCTGTATTTTGTTGCTCCCGTTGAATGTTAATTGTTAGCAAAAATACAAAATTAACCCGATTTGGTATCACTTTATATAAATTTGTAAATTGTACAAAGAAATTTACACTATTTTCTTTATAGAATAAACAGTTAAAAAAATATTTTCATTTAATTTCATTTTTATATTTTTTAATTTTTTGTCATTCTTATATTAATAATTGTATTTTTGTTCATAAATTGGGTGCACTTTTATCGACGTTAAAGTTAACATTCTAACCCTCAAGGCTGTCTCAGGTCATTTTTATTAATTTTTATTTTCTTTTATATAATTTATATTTTAATTTATTTTCGTATTCCAATAATTTGGTAAATTAAAGCTTCGGTTATAGTTTTTCAAAAGGTATCATTTGTGTTTCAATCCTCAAGCCATTTTAAGTTCAACCGTTAATTTTGAAATGAGCACCGAATAAAAATAGACAAAATTGTGTATCAATAGAAATAAAAATCATTAGTCAAGCATGCGATGTTTTTGTATTAAGCTGTCAAAGCTAACAATTTTTAGATATTGGGAAAAATACAAATTTCATTAAACTTAGGAGTACTTTTTTTAATAAAAGGTTTCTTAGAGCAGAATTTTAAAATTTAACCATCATTCATAGAAATGTCTACTGGAAAAAAAGTCCAAAAATTTACTATTAAATTTAATAACAAACTTTACATCAAATGATCGCTAAGACTTTCATCATTCAAGAGATGTCTCATTTTTTATTGTGCAATTAGTCTGCATAAAATAAGACGACTCTAAATTCGAGGAATTTTTTCAAGTATTCTTATAATTTTATGTAACAAAAACTGGTTTGGAAAAAAAATCGCAAAAATTCGATTTTGAATATTTAGACGTTTTTATTAATTTAATGTCATAAAAATCCCACAGGGAACAATACTACAAATAAAAATATGAAATATTTACTTTTAGATTGTAGATTGTATAACTTTGGTGAAAATATCAAAAAATTTCTAAAATATTGTCAACATTAATGAGCAGCAATAAAGGCATAGTGGAAAACAACATAAAACTGAATGGTGTTCAATATTTTGAAATGTTTCCAATGCAGCCTATATTAATTTGTATGTGTTTTCTGTGCCAACTTTTGAACAGGTTTAAAATTTAAAAATTATCCAATATTTGTATTAAATATTTAAAGTTTTTCAATTATCTGTTGAAAATATTAAAGATAATGATGAATGCATTCCTAAGATATTTTAAGATGTTTGTTTTCAAAACAATAAAGAATAATCGTCATTTTATTAGAAAAAAATAGCAAAGAAAATACAAATGAAAATCAAATTATCGAAATCTTAATTCCGCCCAATTTCGCAGTAACAATTAATCGAAACAAATCAAAGCAACAGTACTAATAATTATTACGCAAAAGTTGGTCAAAATGGAAGGAGTTGTCACATGGTAAATTAAAATTGGTATATATATATATATATATACATCCTGAATTATAAAAGTAATCTATTTGCTAAATTTGTAATTCGAATTGAAACTTATTTATTGCCCAACTTTCTCCCACCCTGAATTTTATAAAATTGTAATTCACAGGGACAAGCCCATAATTTATGGACATATACTGAAATTTTGAAAATTGTAGAAAAAAGGGAAATTAATTATTTAATATGGTAAAATAGTAGTATTTTCAACTGAAAAATAATCAATAAGTTTAAGATTTAGTATTTAATGTTAACGAAAGGATATACAATAACCCATAAGTCCTTACCAAAAAATGTCTTAATATATAATTAAACTTTTGTGTTACAGTATTAGCTGTACTCTGCTTTAACTCTAGCTATCGTTTAAAAATATCGCGAATCTGCAGTGATGTTGAAAGTTTTCTTTGAATTTATCATGTTACATGCAATCTTCAACTTTAACCCATAATAAAAATACAGGCAAAATATTAAGATTTTTTAAAATTTTGAAAAGTCTTTATAAATAAACGGTCGGACGGTGTTTTTTCTCAAGTATTTGAAATTTAGTATTTTCCAAATATTTATATTATATTTTTGAAATTTGTCCTAAAATACACTAATTTTGAACTTTGATGGAACGAAACATAAAATACAGATTGTTTATTCTCATATTTATCTGAAAAACAGTAAATGTTGTCTTCTTTAATATTCTGAAAGACAAAAATCCAGTTTCTCCCATACAAAAACCATCCTAACAGTGCACAGTAGGGCATAATCGAACACTTTTGAAAATAAATCTGTTACTTTTAATCGGTTGATTAGATTTATTTAAAGTTTAACGTAGGCATACAGAGGAGGGAAAAATTTTAAGTTTGGAAGGAGGACCCTACATGCATCTCAGGAGCGGAGCTGTGGTAGCTCAAATTAGGGTACCTCTGACATAGAGCTTTTTTAACCACCAGCCACATTTTTGTTCCTTACTCGATTTCAAAGGTTTTTGTATCACCTTCAACTTCTCAATTTTACAAGATCTTGGTGAAGTTTTTCCATATATAGTCCAACATTTTTTTGACGAATTTTATTACATGTTTTTTTTTAAGTTAACGATGTTGAATTTGAAAATTGCAAAAATTAACAAACAGACATACGAACGGACATCAGAATTCTATCAAAAAAAAAAAAAAAATTAAAATTCCAAAAATCCATGTTTTTTACTTATTGGTCTATAAAAAAAACAAAATATAAGCATTAAAAAATTGATATCACCTTTCATTGAATTAAGCGTAATTTTCGACCCCTTTTATTCCAATGAACTGCGTGCATTTTAAATTCAATTGTAATTCCATTTGGGCTTCAATCTTGATCTTATTTAGGATACATTCATAATCTTATGTGAGCTTATTTCATTTGAAGTTCAAAAGGTTGATTTTCAAATTCTATTTAAATTTAGTTATTAAGCATATATCATTATTTGAAGCTCCATTTCAGCATGGTTCTTAGACCTATTACAACTTTAATTGAAGTATCATTTTGCTTTTAATCGCAGTGCATTCATCATATCATCCTATATAAAATTATGGTTCTCTCTTAAACCCATTTTTGGGCTTAACTTATTATGTTATTTGAAGTTCAATATTTTAATATCATTTGAGTTTTTATACCTTTTGAACTTTAATCGTGGTTACATTTGAGCTTTAGTTGTATCAAACTTTGAGCTTAAGTATACCTTGACCTTCAATGAAAATTCTATTTGGTCTTAATTTATAAACGTTTTTAACCTTCTAATATAGAGTAATTTTAGCTTTAATCGTTTTTCTATTTAATTGTAGTAGCCAATTCCATTTAAGATTTATTTATCTTTTGAGTTAAATTTTTTCCATATTTGAGGTTACTCAATGCTCCATTTGAGCTTAAATCTTAGTCACACTTAAAAGTCAGTCGAACTTATTTAATTACAACTTTCAGTCTATTTTGTACAATTTTAACTTCAAAATGTTAAATTTTCAATTTCTTGGAATTTCCTTAATGTGTTATCATCATCAACACACCGATGTAATGCATTAGTCCATAAATTCCTTTCCCTGCATTTTTTAAATTGTTTTGCGTTTATTAAGACTATTTTCGTTAGTTCTACATTTATCTACTAAATTATATTTTTCTTCCTGTTCATGAACACACGTTTAATGCAATTTATTTCACCTTGTTTTTTTTATTGCTTTGTCTGCTTTGTGCAACTCTAAATGCTTTTCGATGAACAATTTTGCATTTTTTTCTATAATAAATAATTTAAGCCGAAAGCAAGAAGATACTAAAGTAGAAAAAGAAACGAAAGAAAAATTGTACATAATTAACATGTGAACTCATTAAAAACTTGTTGCAACTTCATAAACATTATAAAAAATAAGTATATGTATAAATAAATAAAATTAAAATAAAATGCTACTAAAAACAGTTTATAGTTTATATGAAATCTACATATTCTTGAATACATACACATAGAAAACATAAATGTGTGTAGGTATGTGTTTGTTTTAAAAGGAAGTAAGACTTTACGCCTCATATGCTGTCAATCGTTTTGTGCTTCAAAGCGTTTAAATGTTGTTGAAGCACACACCTTTGCCAAAAGGAAAGATGGGCATAGATATGAGTACTTTTTTTGTTGGAAATAACTGCAGCTGTTTGCTAGAGCAAAAGCTAAAAAAGAAAAAACTAAAAAGAAAAAAGAAAAAAATTATAGAAAAAAATTATAAAAGCCTAACCACCTTTACACTTACACATTTCATAAATTCGTTTAATTATAAAAAAAGATCTTAAATTCTGTAACTTTTTTTCTTCTGTGGTATTTAGAGATTATTTCTTTTTATAAATAGTCTAAGACCCATATACATAATTTACACTCTCCAAGCATGGTTAGGAAGAAGTAAAGAGAATATCTAAGCTCATTAACATGTAAATAGTGATAATGATGAGTAAAAGGTATTTAATCATCTATGGCTTCCATTTTTCTTTTAATATTTGTTTTAGATACTTTGAAAAAAAAAAAAAAAAAATATATATAATTATTATAAATAGCATAAACCATAGAATATAACTAGAATTTTATGTGAGAAGCACTTCGAATTAAATTTTCAAAAAAAATTACTCATCTTTTTTTGAACACAAAAACAAAATATATGTGATTACATGTATTTTGTTGTTGCATAAAATTGAATCATATTTTTTTCTCTCACATAAATATCTACTTATTAATCTATGGTATAAACATTGATATTAACTTTAATTTACTATATGCTTATTAAGTTGGCTTAATGATGTAATGGCTACTTTGGCATTTTTGAAAGACGGAGATTAGTCCGTATTTTGTGATGATTTAATGGGGAGGAAAGAAAAAGTTGTGGTTAAGCTTAAAAGGAAAAAAATGTTAGTAGTGAAGCAGATAAATAACATTTGTGGTTTTTATTAATATTTAATTAAAATAGCTGACTTTTTATATTTTTAGGTGCATTAATTTTGCAGTTCTCAATGGGTTGTAGAAAAGTTTACACCGAGACTTAAACGATATTGTAAAATTTGACATCAATCGGAAAAGTCGATTAAAAAATATGTGACTATTTCCTAAATATTTTAATTTGGATTTAATGTGGTCCATCGAATTGAATAAATCATAAGATTATCTTTATATATATATATATATATATATATATATATATTGAATTAAATATACATATATTGAATATATATATACATATTATATATTTATTAAATCTTACACAATTTACATGAACTAACAACAATTCATAGAAAAAGTTTTTAAAGGGTCTAAAATTTCTTATGACTAAAAGTTATACTTATTCAAATGACTAGGTTATAAATAATAACGTATTTAACATGCAGTGTAAAGTGAAATTGAATTTTCAGGTATTAATTTTGAAAACTAAAGATTATAAAATTGTAGCTTGTGAATAAGAATTTTAAGACAACTAAGGGCAACCAAATATATAATCTAAAGAAAGTGTATAGAAAATTGCAAAATATGTCCTAATAATTAAAAAAATAAGCTTTTAAAATATTATATATTATTATGAATAAATTTTAAATTATCAGTTATTAATTTGTATTAGAAATTGCTAATTTTGCACTTAGATACATATATACAAGTTATTACACTCTATCGGGAAATTACAAAATTTCTATTAATTTATGGGATGAACCATGATTTGAAAAACGTTTGTGACAATAAGAAGTAAATTTTGCTAATAGCAATTTCTATAAATAATACTGTTGCGTGCAAAATATGTGCAATATTTCTATTAAGTACAAAATAAGCAAAATTATGCTCTTTAGGGTAATGTATGCAAAGTAATGATCTTAAGTATAAAATATGCAAAAATATGTTATTAAAATTGCTCAAATATGCTCTAAAATAAGTATTTGCTATAAAAATTTGATAAATTATTTTTCTAAGCCCAAAATATGTAAAAATATGCTGTAAAATTTTCTGAAACAGATAAATAACCAACAATTTGGTTGATTTGAAGCTCAGGAAAAATATGATTTAGCATATTTTTGTTTACTCTAGTTTTGACTTTTAACATCCACTATAGTGCAATGTTTTGGAATTTTAAAATGGCATAGTTTTTGTTCTGTAAAAAATATTGATTTCAATCTTTTTGTATATACACAGAAAAAAATTTTTTTTAAAAAAATTTCAATTAAATTATTAATCAGAATTTTAAAATATTATGTTTGTAGATTCATGTTTTGGGATTTTAGGACACATAGGCTAAAATAAAAATTTTGATATGAAATAGGACAAATTCGGGAGAGTCTGTACTTAGCGCTATTTGGTGTTTGGGCCTTTTTTTAAAATATAAAATTATGGTATGTTCTTTAAAAAAAAAATAGATTAGGGAAAAAATATTAGGCTATATATTGAAAAAAACTGGACCAAGAGAGAAAAAAGTGGGTTTTTAAACTAGCACATTACCAATGCTAAATCAATCTGAGCTACAAAATAGAATGAGCTTATGAAAATTTTCTCCAGTTAACTTCTAAAAATTATTTACTCCCTTTTAAAGCCAGATTACATTATTTTTTTAAACTTAAAATTTAGGTGTCAAAAAATTATTTTTTCCCAACCTAATCAATATAATATAAATCTAATCGTCATCTTTAATACAAAATATCTATAATAAATATCATTAATTAAAATTAAATACCTAATTTTCTATTATATGTATAAAAATCAGACTTTGATTTGACTGGTTCACAGACACTCCCTATAAAATTTCACTGTAGACAGCGCCCTCTATATAAATATTTTTTTTTATTTTTTGCTTGTTATTTATTGTAACGTCAAAGTCTTTAATATTTATGGCTAAGGAAAAAATTGTTTAAATTGTATTGACATCTGCATGAGACATGTGAGTAATTTACAAACAACCTACAGCTACAGTAAGCCAAATAAATTGATACGCAGATAGACGGACGGATGGATGGATGCATAGAAGGACGGACATACAACGAGCCTAAGTAGACATAATACACATGGGTACACGCCCCATAAGTGAAAATTTTTTCTGTGTTTATTTGAGGCTCATTAAGACGCATGTTGCGTGTTGTATTATGTTGCGTTTGTTTTTGCACAACATAACGAGCTCAGAAGGTGGTAAAATGCACATGTGTGTAACTATATGTAAAAGTTAAAGATAAAGACTCCAACAGTCTATTCAAGTACAAACATAAAAGAAATTCAAACTTTAGCTAACAATCATTACATTTCATTTGCAACCAAACGTAGTAAACAAATATAAACAACAATTTTTATAAAACTTTTGTGGAAAAAAAGGGAGCATTACTTTGTTCTAACCCTGCTAACATATGTATTTTTGTTTTTGTATGAGTTCATATAACTAAAGATTTCAATATTGTATTCATATCAAACAACAATGAAATGCGTCACTTATGGCACATCATTAAAATAACCGCAGTGCAAACAATATAATAAACTCACGCACATGTGTAACAACTAAACGTATATTTTTGAGTGTGTATGTACATTTTATAAACGAGTATATGCATGTATGGGTAGTATTTGTTCATTTTATAGTTTAATGTTAGCAAGCTAAATTTGAATGATTTTTTTTTACAAATCATTACAACAAAATGAGTAAACGAGGAATGAATTCAAGTGAAATAGGATAAGAAATTGTAAATTATGTAACAGGAAAAACTCCCCTGCATACTTAATATGTAGATCTTTATATAATTCTATATGTGCTGCTATCGAAAGTCTTTGTATAGATTTATTAGAGGTTTTTATATATGTAGGTCTATATAAGAGCATAAATTCTGTATATAGCCCTACTTCCGCTTCAATCAAGGATCGTTTATATTGAGGGTCGTAAAATAGTTTCATCTGAGCTTTCATGTCATATCTTTATATTACAATTTTTATAAATACTATGAACAAAAGATCACATGAAACCATTATTAATAATCCTTTCGCAGAGTGTGACATAGTTCTATTTCACTTTCCACCACTTTATATAGTTCTATTTAAGCTTCAATCGTTGGTTTATTGCTGGAACTTTGATAGTAAGTCTTTATATAAATCCATTTACGCTTCTATCGCAGGGCTTCATAAAGATCTATTTCAGCTTCCATCACAGGTTTTTAAAGTTATATTTGAGCTTAAGTCATAGATATATATATAGATTAAACAGTAGAGAAACAAACCATTATATATTTATTAACTTTTTCATACGTTATGTCTTTATAAATATCAGTAAGCTTCAGTTGTTCTTCATATATTTTTGTCCTATTTTCAGTTTTGACATAAAACTTTAAAGCCTATAAATAAATTAAAAAAAAAAAAAAGTTTTTAAAAAGAAGGTTTTTTTCGCATAAATCTTTTATAACATTTAAACATATTTAAGGATTTAAAAAATTTTTCTATTTTCACAAGTCACACTTGCATAACTATATAGATTGAATTTTTAAGCAAATTTTATAATTAATCTATGTTTTTAACCCAATAGCAACAGCTGCAGAAAAATGCAACTGCGATGCAGGCTTAACTAATTATTTTTTTTTTTTTTTACTTCAGAAATTCGGAGACTCCGCACATAAGTCATATGTTATACATTTTTTGGTTAGGTATTAATTTGATATATATCGTCAATTCCTTAAAAGAACGCCCATAGATTTACCGAGTGTCGCTTAATTTTCATAAAATTTTGCATGCAAATAGTCCTCGGATATCTATACCGATTTCAATTTTAAGTTTCGCGAAATTGCGAAAAGTTCCAAATTTATTTCTCCTAAAAAACCTTAAAAATCTCAAAATTATGTACATTTAAATAACAATATTTCTGCGAAGGCTTTGTGGAATTCAATGATCTAAACGACGTTTGAATTGTAATTACCTCAGCTTTAATATGAATTCTTAATAAATAAAAAAAAAATTAAGAACTGCATTTTAATGCAATCGTAGAATATGCTATTTCAAATCTTTAACTTTTGAGCATATTGAGAAAACAAAACTTAAAAATTTTTGGAATGCGAACATCCGCTACACGTAACTTAATATCTGCAAAGACCCACTCAAAATTTTTAATACAAAAATTCAAATTTTCGGGTAATATTTTTTAAAATAAGTATATAATAAATATTTAACAAATTTATTCGATTAATTTTTAAACATTTATTTACTGAACAAAATAATTTAAAATACACCTAAAAAATAATTAAAATATAATTAATTCACAACTGTTAAATATGCATCTAAAAATTGAATTATATTTGCAAATATTTGTTAACAAAAAGGCTATTTTGGAAATGTTTACTATATTGCTGAAAACGAAGATAATAGCCATTTAAATGCTTTCTAAATTACATAAATCTGCCAATCGCTTCAAGAGATATGAATATTTAAAGTTGCATACTTTCTATATTTTGTTAACTTTCATAAAAATTTTTTCCAAAAAATAAGAAAACATAATTTTATATGAAAATTGTTTACCATTTTTTTTAATTTTATAATGCGTAATAGATGTGTATGTCTCAAAAATGTTCGATTTTTGTTTTAATGTAAAGATGCCGCAATTTAAAAAATATGTTAAAAAAATTAAAATTTTAAGTAGAATATTTAACGCAAAATGCATTTCAAAAATGCAATTGCATAAGAATGCATTTTTAAAAAAATGTCTTATTTTTTAAATATACATATTAAAGCTGACATAAGCAAAATTCAAACGCCATTTAAATCTTAAAAGTTTACAAATCCTTTCTAGAGATGTTGATATTTAGAGTAACAAACTTTGTTTTTTTTTTTTTTTTGGTTTTTGAGAAAGTGAAAAAGCGAATCAAAATCCCGAGTTTTCGCAATTTCTCGAAACTGAAAACAGAAATCGATAAATGATATAATGTTTGTTTATACAAAATTTTATGGAAAGTGAAAGACACCATGCAAAATATGCCCTTTTTTGGACGTTTCTTCATGGAATTGTCGATATATAACATTAAATAAAACAAGAGAAATTTGCATCAAGTTAAAAAAAAAAAACTTTTGTTAAGGTCCTTCATAATTTTTAAATGTATTTTTCTAATTAAAATATTTTAAATATTTCAAAAGGTAGATAAAATTTCGGTTCCGTTAATATATAATAAGCATACATTTTCTTTAATAATTGGGAAATAATAAATTTAGACATTCACTTTTTTGGTTAAATAATCTAAAATACTATTACAGCTGTGTTTTTGACTAAGTTGGCAACCTTGCTTTCGACTGATCTCAGTCCTTAATACATGCAGCTCCATATAAAAAACCAAATGATTGAATATATAAAGAACCATGCACACATACAAATTTCCAATTCTTATTAATGACAACGACAATGATGTCGAATATGATTTGAAAAATGAACCAGGAATTCATTTTTCCTTGTGATTGTAGTTGTTAAGTAAACAATAAATTGTGGGTGTGTGGGTGTATGTAGAAGTAAAGGAAGGCATGTAAGTGTGTAAATAATTTATTCACAAGTTTATATAAAAAAGCTGCTCCTAAAGTGTATGTATGCGTAAATGTCAATATGTGTTTAGATATAAGTATTAAAATGCAGATTTGTTAAGGATGATGAGTTTGTATTTATATTTATTTAAACATGTGTAGTTAGTTATATGATTGTATGTATATTTTAACTAAATGAGAAATCAAAAAATTTCTTATACGCTTCAACATGATTTACATACAAATCTGAAGACTGATTTAGATAAATTAGGATGTTACCAAGGTTTTATATACATACATTTCTAACATAAATACCACTCATGAAAGGAAAAAACCTTTTATATTTACGTCTTGTAAGTATGTATAATATGTACATTCTAATGCGGATTGTGATAGAGCAGTCATATGTTTTAATGACAATCATTGATCCTAATGATTTGAAGTTTGATTTGGAGTGGAGTGTTTTCTTTGTTATGTTGCTCACAATAATTCTATATGAATTTAATGAGGATGATAATAATGATTGTATCAAGGGGCGTTAATATTAGATGATTTTATATACATATACGTATTATATTTTATGAATGTATTTCGGTTCCTTTATAAATATATATATATATATATATATATATATATATATATATATATATATGTACTAAATTACTTTCTTTAGAGTTTTGCCTGGAAGATTTAAAGCTTGGTTACTAGATTTTCAAAATATGTTGCAAGGGTAAGACGACCTAAGATTTTTAATTTTGCCGTTTATGGAGGTCTTGAAGAAAACCCAATAGGAAATAAAGATTTAACACAAAATCAATGAAAAAAAAAAAAAATAAAATAAAAAAATAATATTATTTTTTGCCAAAACATTGTTCGCTCTTTCCAAGTAAACTCTGTTCAAGTAGTTGTCATTGGTAGGACCATGATTTATTCTTGCTGAAAATAACTAAGTCTGCGTTTTTTCTGCGTTTTATTTTAAAGTTCTCAAATTAAAATCTCAAAAAATATACGACTTCCATTTTCTGCTCTTTATCTTGAAAACAATTCAAATAATTAAGGACAAAATGTATGGGAAGAACCGTTTCTTATTTTATTGGTAAATAACGTATTAAGTGTTTAATTGTTCGATATTTTAATTTATTTGAACAAAAACCTAACATGAATCCTTAAAATATTACTTAGTTCCATTTCGCGTTTTTTCCCCGTTTTCTAATCAGCTGTTTTAGAATTATTTTTTATGGTTCAAAGAACCATTTCATGTTTAGTTAGATAAAAACAGACATGAATTAATCTCCTTTTCATTTATTTAAAAAATTTAAACTTTAGAAGGATCATTCCATATATAGTTTGTAAATTGTAATTTGTAAATGCTATGTATTGAACTATTTCTTCTTTTAATTTATTGCAGGAGTTTAGACATATCAAACCTTAAAACATCACTTGGTTCTATTCTTTCCTATCACCGGTGTAAAGGGTATATATAAGTTTGTCATTCCATTTGTAATTTATACAATATTCTTCTACGATCCCAAAAAGTATATATTTTCTGGATCCTTATTGATAGGGAAGTCTGCTCAAATCAGTTTTTAGAAAACCCCAGTTATCAGATATATATGTTTTGTACATCAAATTATAGGGAATATTTCTAGCCAGCGGCTTCCTTTTTGCACATAAAAATTCGGAGTCTTTTTTTGGTATATTTTTGAGTAAGAAATGTACAAAATCGGTGCATTAGTAACTGATATATCGGTCAAAACATATTTTTGTACCTTGCGAAGCTTCTATGTAAGCCTGTGAATTCGTTTTTGTACAAATCTGTTGTAAATATTTTTCTAAAATTTTTTTTTTTTTTTTTTTTTTTTTTTTTGAATGAACCACATCGGTGTATAAACAACCGAGTTATTGGCAAAAATCTGAAAAAAGTTATTAAAAATATACACACACAAACATATATATAAAAACCATTGCAATGACTTTCAGTGCGTTTTTTTTTTATATAAGAAAGAAGTAGTTGTTGATTGTATATATATATATATATATATATATATATATATATATATATATATATAAAATACTTTTCGGTATCAAAATAAATTTCAAACAGTATTTTTTGACTCCCAGAGTACTAAAATTCAAATTTTTGGCATTTATTTATTTTTTATTTTGTGCAAATCTCAAAGAATGTAATTTGTATATCTAAAACTAAGAATTAAATACAATACCAATTCATTAAATGATCTTATTTAGGTTATATATTATAGTAAAATATGAAGATCTTAATCAAATGTGGCCCTGTTAATGATATAAACTTATGAAGAAAAAATCGTCCAAGATCAATTCCTTAAAATCGAGCACTTTAGCTTTCATTATTTGATGTCTTTGAAATTCGAAATATTTTTACTTCAATTTGATTTACAAAGCATCGAAACTTCTAGTTTTAATAATACTTGTACATATACATATTTTAAAGTTGACAATTTTATAAATTAAATTTACAACTCAAATGTTTCTCTAATGAAATTTGTTTGCTCTTTGAATTGTCCTAATTATTTGTCTAATTTTTTGGGAACTCGAAGAACCTGCATTTAGTCATAGATCGTGTTCATAACAATTCAAATATTACTTCTGAGCACCAAATGTAAATCTAAATCAAAAATGTTAAGAAAAACATAGGCTTCTATACAAAAATATTATATATCTTCAAAATATATTTTCATTTAAAATTTTTTTATTTGAATTATGGAATATCAAGCTAGTTCTTTACCAGTATCAAATAACTTTAGGGAGTACTTCAGTACTTTTGAATGTTAAATAGTATCAAAAAAGTACTATAGTGTCAACTTTCCCATCCGTGGTATGTTTGGACGTTTTTCAGTTTGAAATAGAAACATTGCAATGACTCAGTGTTGTTATTTTCTTTTTTTTTAGGCATGTATCTACATACAAACAAATGTATATAAATTTAGTAGTCATCAGAAACTATCAGTGTTGTTTTTGTTGTCTTTTTTCTTAAGAAAGCAACGCTTACAACAATATTTTAATTTTTGTGCTTAAATTTTTGTTATTTGTCGATAAGAAAGCGCATAAAACATTCGGCAGAGTCGAATATAGCACTCTAAATTGTTTTTTATTCAAATGTTTGAGAACTATTTCTTAAGATTCGAAGTACCAGTTTTTGTTTTACCAGTAAATAGCCCAATAAACGTAAAATTATTTATTTCTCAAAAGCAATCAATCTCCTATTTCCCCCACTGCACCTCCTATTTATCTGCATTTAATAATATTTATCTTTTAAGCCTAATTTCCTTTAATAACGTGTATTTTATATATTTAAAACAATATCTTGCCAAATTGTTTTATCAATATATGCTTTTTTTCATTTCAATTAATTTAATCATTAAGAAATCGTGCAAACATTTCCTAAATATTTTATAACAAGAAAACAAAAGTTAAAATTCTGAGGAATTTTCCTTGTGGGTAAATGAATGTAAACATCATCAGCAATTGCGACATAAAGTTATATTAAATTTTGTAACGCTGTTTTACTCATACCAACAGAAATATTTCTAAGATATAAAAAAATATGTGTATGGAACATGTACTTCTTAAGCAAAAAAAAAAAAAGTTAAATGAAGCGTTGTTTCATTGTGATAAACATGACATTGTTGCAGCCAACAACAACGAAACAGACAGCAGCAGCAACATCAATATCGTTCGTATTGAACATAATTTTCTGTTGTAATGCTAATGATGTCAAGATGACAACGCCGCTTTATTTACCCCAGATTATGGTAGTATTATATACGAGTGTTATATACATACATACTTCTTTTCATATCCACATAAAGTGACATTTTTTTTTTTGTTTCTCTCCCTTTAAGCAAAATACAAAGAAATCTTTGGCGAAAATTTGTTGTGTTGGCAAAAAGACGTAAAATTTTATTTTTAAATATATTTTAAATAGCAAAAAGTTGTACTACAAAGTGCAATGACTTGTAAAAATATAAATAAGCAACGTATCGCTTACAATAGATTATAATTTTCTTATAAATCATTAATTTTTCTTATATATGTGTATGGTATGTTGTGATGTGTGTGGCTTAAAAAGTTATATATAACAACCAAAGAAATTTAATAATGTATAGTATACTGAACTTTTATTTATAAATAAATTATTAATATAAAAATTATTAAGTGTAGAAAAATTGACAAGTTGAATGTATTTAAAAGATTAAAAATTAGAAGCAAAGATTTATCAGGAAATGGGAAATGAAGAAAACTTTAGCTTGAAATTTAAATATTTAATAAATTTTAGGTAGAAAAGTCTCAAATTTAGCACAGCAGAGGTTTTTGAGGAAATAACTAACTCGTAAGTCTTTATAATAAGATATTGGTATCGTTGAAAAGAGAAAGATTTCAGCTTTTTAAAAATGTTAAAAAAATTATATGTCACGTTTGAAAAGTTTAAATAAAAAGTAAAGATGTACTAAGATTTCTTTTTTTTCAAATTAAAACTTGTAAATTGTAAGATGCGAAATTTTTTGAAGTTTTATGTAATTCTTATAACGTGTAAAAAAAAAATGCTTTTTAGCCCCCTTCAGGTATTTAATTTGGCACTAAATAATTTAATTTAATTTGGCACTAAATAATTTCAGTGGTGTCCGTCTCACCCTTATTAATGTAAACATTCTGATCAAGCTATTATTTACAATTTGCAAGTTATATTAATGAAATTTGACACATAACTTTCTTTCCAAGGAGGACTCAAGTGATTTTCGTGAAAACCGTGATAAAAATGTTTTCCGGAAACACTTTTTCTATTAAAGTAAAAATTGTGGTATCTAATTGGCCCAAATTAGCTTCCACATAAGGCTTTCCATTGAAAATCGTCTTTGTGCATACATGATAGATGCTAGAATTGAGATCAAATTTGGTTGTAAATTATATAAACTTGTTCCACTTTACATAGACAAATAGTATGAAAATCTTGTGTAGCAAGTTTTAAGAGTGCTAATTATTAAAATTTAAATTATTATTATACTGGTCTAAAATTAAAATCTAATGTCGAAAAATTAACTTTAGAAACAATTTTGTACAGAAATATGTATAAATTGCATTAAAATTTGAATATTTTGTGTAAAGCTAAGTTAGAAAATTAAAAATATTTTTCAGCATACCATGCCAGAGCAGAACAATTTTATTATACTTTTAGTCCTTGGAATACTGGCTATATCCTGCATATGAATATGTGTTCTCCAACTTATGCATTGTAAAACTTTTACGCTTCGAGACTTAAAATTAGCATAACATTTTTAATCAAAAAATTATTAATTTTAAAATTAACATTAGTCATTATGTAATTAATTAATGTTTATTAAAAAGATATGATTTTGTATTTTATTATATGAACAATTTTTTATGTAAGTGAAAATAAAGTATAAATATCACCTTATATATTTTCTATATTTAAAGTTGATGCTTATGTTAGTAGCTTTAAAAAAATAATAATGTTTTTGATTTTGGAGACACTCAACTAGTTTAACAAATGGCATACCAAAAAATAAGTTAGGGGCACAGGTTGTCGTATTTTTGGCTTTTAATTGCGATATTTAGTGTGCAAAATTCAAACTTTTAAAATTAGACTTTCGGTCGGAAAAGTGTTCAAAAGAGAGCCCTCTGAGCAGTGTTTTCAAAGTTTTAACGTGGACGTGACAATATATTTTCTAAAGAAACTAAAATGTTTGAAAGTTTTAAAAAAAGCTCTAAATTTCCAGAAAATTAATCGCAGAAAACCCCGATTTTAAAATATTTTCATACACATACTTATTTTCCTATATTTCTTTAAATCAACATGTAAGAAACTCTCTAAACAACAATTTTCATTTTTTTATAATAACCACTAGTTATTGTGTTCATTATTGTGTAATGTATGGTCATTATATTCCGTATTATTTTATGTATTTCAAATATTTGTTTGCCTTTTATTTTTCATATTATTTTGTAAACAACCGAAGAACTAGCTATTTGCATTGAAGGTAAATAGGTTTTTAAGCGGTCCACGTGAATTCTAGACTTTATTACACAAAAATTATGACGAATTAGTAGCAGTTACTAACTATTAGCAATGTCTTTGATGAGTTGTACTGTTGCTCAAAGTTTCACACTTGCTAGAAGCCAATCGTTCTATATTTTAGGAAAAACGTGAAACGCTCTTGAAATCACTAAAGTCTTTTTACACTGAAATAAATTTCTTTGCAATATATCCGGTTGATCATATTTTTTACTTGTGTCTATATTTATAAATAGTTTTTGTAATATTTAACCAGAAGTTTTTCTCATTTGTCCAATATTTCAACTATTTCCACAAGCTCTAAAGAAATTTCTAAATCAAGCTCTAAATAGTAAAATATGAGACTTTATTTTTTTAAAAGTCAAAGTTTCTCTATATCATATTCAAGTATTTTTTTTTTTACTTTCATTAGTCCTACTTTTCAGGCCTACTTTTTTCTTCCAATTTTTAATGCAACACCCAGCAAAAACTTTGGTGCTATAACTGATGAATTTTATTTGATATTATTTGAGTACCAAAACAGATTTTTTATTTTGATTTTTTTTTTTTATTTTTATTTTTTTTTTTTTTTTGCACCAAAAAAGCTTGTTTCAAACTTCAACCCACGTATCCCTTTACTGCTTATGTTTTGTTAGTCTGCCGTTTAACTCGCCACACCTAAATGAACTGTTTTTTTTATGTGATAAAAAGTAGTTTTCAGAAATCAACATAATTTATAAAACAAAAAAAAAAAAATTTTTTTTTTGCTTAGTTGAGCGTTTTATATAAAAATTTTTTAGTTAGAATTCTATTCATATTTACTAAAAACTACTTATTTAAGTACTAATAGGTAATGCTGGGAGTTACGATTAAGGCTACATGTAATGTAATGCATACCGGAAGCTGTTGCTTTTAAAACTGGAAGTTAAGTTTTTGGTTGGTATGAGTCCAAAAACCATTAAATTTTTATTCAGTATATATATTCAGTATATATATATATATATATATATATATATATTTGTTTATTTCATCATTAGTTTACTAACTATTTTTTTTTTTTTTTTTTTTTTTTTGTCACTTTTAATGACATTTAGTAAATATTATGTAAAACAAAACATTTCAATAATTTATTTGAAAACCATTTCTTATTAGTTAAGTCTCTTCATTTACACTAACCTTAACAATGAAGTTTTGAAATTTGAAATAAATGATACTTTTTGTTTTCGTTTTTTTAATACTCCATGGCATATACATTTTTGTATTCTATATTGCTGCTTTTATACACACCTCTTACTCGCAAATAAAAATATTGTGAAATGAAAAATTTGCCGTGTGCTAATATTTTATTTGCAAGTTAATAACTCACGAAAACTAATCGTGATTAGTGAAACTAATTGCAAATAAAGCGTTTACTTCGTTCATAGAATTTTCGATGATAATAGTTATACTTTTCCCATCTGGCACGATAAAGAAATATTTATCGTATATAAGCAGTTAGTTTATTTTTTTTTTTATTTTTATTTTTTTTTATATTTTTTATCATTCGTATAAACATAATATATAAAGTGATTTTAAAATTTAGGAGGCTTCACATACAAAATTTAAACTACATACATAGCTTTATTGTAACGTGTAGTTACAAATATAACAAAATAATTTCAATTCTCATTTAGTTATTGTAAATTAAAACATTAGCAATCAAGATTGGGAGGAAAAACGTAGCCGTTTATCGTAGAATTTTTCTGCCGTACTGTACTTAGTATTAGCGCAGCCCATTCGATCCTATCTAGCCGATTGAGAGGCGAAGCATTTATCTTATCGGATTGTATTTTGTGAACGAAACCTATAGTTAGCCGAAGCATTTATGTTGCCGGATTGTATTGAGAATTCAGCTTTCATTTCACACTAAATTCTAATTGACCGACTAAGAGCCAAAGAAATTATCTCAGCGTATTGTATTGTTATAGTTAATTTATTCGAAGTATTTGATAATCCAGTTAGTTATATGAATCATGGACGCGTATAATAGCGTATAGAACTACTTTTTCATAACATTACTTTAGTAACCAATTCACATCTACCAAAAACAAATTTAAAAATCTGTCAACTTCACCGAGAAAATTACTTTAAAGACACTATTTTATGGAATTTTTATTTGTTATACTATTTTTTAAATAAATGTAGTACAATCTAGTATTAGACTAAAACATACATTTCAGAATATGAGAAGACACTTAAAATTTATTGCATATTTATTCATATTGCAAAAATATTTATTAAAATGTGAGTTTTAATACATCAAAATAAGAACAAGAAAAAGGACGTATATCCATAATTTAAATAATATAATAAGATGATCTTTTGCTATGATTTTGTTAATAATTTCAGCAAATTTATTTGAAAAGAAAAGGTAAAAACATATTGTCGATCAGATGCGATCATTTGATAGCCTACACCATGTGTTATTTATATTGTGGAGGAGGTTTTTCATGGAACCTGTGCTCAATTGTCGGGCGATTATTATAAGATTTGATGGTTTTGATATTTATATAATACATAAGTATATCTAATAATATTGTGATATTACTATTTAAATTATATTTACTATGCTCCTGATTCCCGAAAGTAGGTTTTATATGGTGTATATGGTCAATTATAAACTGACAGTGGTAAAACTTTGCACCAGGTTTTCTATTGATATAAAACTTATTGAGGTCAAATTATGTTGTTATGCTAGCATTTATATGGGACTTATGCACTTTAAAAAGATTTTCGGGGGAAAATCTTATATGGAAGCTATAGTCAGTTTGCTTGGTGAAATTTGGCACACTGATTTCTACTTATATACAGCTCACTTGATCCAAATTTTAATGAAATCGTTGTTAATATAAAGCATTTATGAGCATTCATTACTACTATTGTTCTAGAGAAATATGGAGATATAAGCACGTATTCCATTTTAAGCTATTTTCAGCCGCAAAAGTTTGCTTGTTCTAATAAAAATTTTTAGCGACACTTTGCATACATATATTTGTTTAATAAATGTTACCAAATGTTGGAAAAATGTAAGGAAACGATTAAGCTTTATGATTTTATGAAGGTTTTATTGCCTCTTGTAAAATTTTCTTTATGGTTTATACGCGTCCATGCTTCATATAATCGTAGACAAAGAAAACAAACCTTTGAAGAAACTGGACAGACTTAGTATACTCCAGCTGGAAGCGAAAACTGCATTAAAACCAATAAACAATTTTGCTGGAATATAAGTTGAAACTTATGTATACTTAGACTGGAACTTCCAAGTGATAGATAACTAATTACAAATTTGTAATATTTTAATACGTTGATGTCACTGGAGGCTATTAAATAAGTAATTTACCTGATATCACCGAAATAACTATTTCCTTGAGACCTAAAACTAACAAGATATGAAGCCTTTCAAAAAATCTAACTCTGACAATGAGTGTACAATTTTTAATTTAATCTTAAAGATATTTATTTCTCGTAAGTGTATTAAATTATGAATAAATAGAAATTTTAAGAACGGAAAATTACTTTCTTGCATTGGAACATTACTGAAAAAAAACGTTGCGCATGTATGGTGAAACTTTCTGATTGCATTTCGATTCAACTTCTTAACGTTTTTGCTGATGAGCACATAAATATCTTTTCATAATTTAAGACATATTGCAAATATTTATTTCTGCCGTTCTTACTTTCTGCATTTTAGTATAAAAAATATTTATTCAATAAATTTTTCTTTATAATTTAACATATATAGCATTTTTACCAAATTTCACTAAGTAAAGATTTTAATAAAAAAACTGCACTAATTATTATCAATTTAGGAAATTTTAATAAATAAACTTTTTATTAAAACTTCTTTTAGTAAAATGTTCATCTACCTTTTTAAATAGCGTTTGATCAGCTGGTATAGAGTTCAAAGCTGATACAGTACTTTCTTTTTTTTTTTAATGTTCTGCAAGAAAGAAGCATTTGCATGAAAATCCGTTGGATACTGAAAAGCAACACTCCCAGGAATTACTGAAAAATGTATGCGAGATAAACGTTGAAATTTACAAGGTAATTCATAAAAGATGTTTTTACTACTTTAACTTGAAGTCAAGTTTTTATTAGGCCCCTTACTGGTCTATCATAAATATAATACGTAGATTTAGCCATGAACAAATTTTTCGCTAATTTTACCACAATGTATCTCTTATTGAATATATTTTTCAATTTATTCCTTTTTTTTTCCTTTATATATCTGGCCAATGTTACTCAAATTTTATTTAAAATAAAATTTTCTATAATAATTTTACGTGATCTATGACTTTTTTTAATATAAAAGTTTTATATATGTACTATTAACTTCTATTTTCTCTGCATAGATTCATATTACACTAGATTACTTTTGCTATTGTTGTTCTTTTTATTTTTGTTATTGTTGGCATTGATGCTGTTATACTTCGTTATTGTTGTTATTATTTGTAGAGCACTTATCAAATTCTATCATATTTGATATGTTGATTTTCTAGTATAGAAAAAAAGAAACAAAACCCAACTTGAAAATAAACTCAACTAGCAAAGTTGTAAAAGTTAAAAACTAACTTATATACACATAAGAACACACATACATATGTACAGACATACATGTAAACTTTATAAAAATTATGTTTAAAGTTGGTAATACATGTATGTACATTAAAGTGCATTGATTTGTATGGAGACAAAAATTATTGCAAATGAACCCCCCTAAAATTAAATATTTATGTTTAATTATTTGGTTCATGTGAGCTGAACCATTTTTAGAATACCTCCAAAAGTATGATTTTCGATCAAAAATGTAAATAATTTAAAATTTTTTATCATATGATATGATAAGATAGACAAAAACTTTAAATTCGAGTAAAATAGTGACTAAATCTCTTTTATTCGATTTTTATTGCGGTTTTAAAGGAACTAATTATATTTTTCATAAATTCATCTATATTTAAGTATAATTAATCTTTGCTTGTGACCTTGCATTTGAAAGAATTACAAATTTAATATTTTGTTAACTAAATGCATAAAATTTACCCTCTTGCTATGAAAGGTTTAATTTTATATAATCTTCAGTAGTATCAGGATAGATCATTACAATAATAGACTAAAACACAATATATATTTAAAAATTTCAGAAATACGTAAATATTTATATGTTTGAATAAAGAAAATATAACAAAAAATATTAGTAAAACCTTAATATTATGCGACTGAAAGGAAACATAACAGTTATTTAAATGAATATTCCAGGCCTCTATTACAATTGGAAGTTAATTTTCTGTTAACAAAAATTCTGATAATAATATTTAAAGTATTTTTAAAGATGTTTTGAAAATAGCCCAGCTCACGTAACTTTAAACGTTCAGATGTAATATTTTAGAAATCATATAAGCACGGACCAATCTTCATTTCTAGAGGGGTACATTTGCAGCTTTTTTCGTGAGGCTCTTTAATGTACATTATTGCCGTTGTTATTATTGTTTGTAGTTTTATATCTATGGCAAAAAATCTTAAAGTTTTATATGGGTATAAATCAATCATAACTTATGTCATATTTTACTCTCTCATATGCATATAGCAACATTATATATGTATTTTATCTTATTGTTACTTTTTTTTTCGTTTTTTGAGTCATTTGTTGGTAAGATAAATACGTGTATATAATTTTTTCAGATCCTCGAGTATATGTTACAGAGTGTAGTATGTGTTTTTCGAAAAACTACTTTAAAGTATTTGTTGTTATTTTATTTTTTTTTTTTTTTCTATAAATGACACTTTAGTATGTTTACAGACATATACACAGATACTCACTCACTCATATTCATTGGTTTAGTGTGTGGTGTCATTGTTTATTCTATGACAGGCGAATCGTTAATATTAGGGATTTTGTGAATACACAAACACACTCAAGCAAACTAAAATAAACACTAAACTTTAACAGATAGTTTTATGTCAAATGCAGAGTAAGGGGAAATATATATTGTGAGTATGTTGTATGGAAATAGTAGTGATGTTTGTCATTTTCGTTTTAGTTGTCTGTATGTCCTTCTGTCTGTTTGTCTCTCTGATGTGCTTGTATGAATTGTTGTTAAAGCACTTGCTTTGCATTTGTTGCTTGTACAAATTGTCATGTCGAGACAGATATATTACTGACACTGGCTTAAGTATAAATTTACCAAAAAATAAAAATAAATGCAAAAAAATATGGAGCTTAAGACGCGTTATGATATGGATAAACTTATTTAAATAAAGATCTACAAATGTATGTTATATATGCATGTGTCTAGGGGGATTTATTAAAGAATGTCATAGATGTTTTAAATCCAATGGGAATTTATATGAAAAAAAAAAAAAAAATATTGTAAAAAAAATAGTTTTAAAACTAAAAATTTAGCAATATGAAAATCATTGAGTTTCTAAAATAAAATAATAGACAATACTTATATCAAAGGGTTGTAAATATATAATCATTTTTCAGCCATTTCCTAAACATACAAGTTTGCCATTTTTCCTTTGAAGCGGTTGTTATATTAAAATTCGTTAAATTAGAATTGCCTCGGCATTTTAACCTAGTTCTATTCTAAATCTTTCCATCATTTTAAATAACGAACTAAAGTAAAAATGAAAATTTCTAAAACATTTAAAATGTCCCTTTTAAATACTTATAACACAATAAATAATAATATAAAAATCTATTCATAAATGTATCTTTTCCAGTGATTACAAAACAAGGTAATTAATTATTCATAGAAAAAAAAAAACGTTTAAATGCTATATTGGCTAAAATCATCTATCGAATCGTTTTTTTCTTTTTTTATTTAATAGAGTGCTTTTTATTCTCTAAGCAATTCTAAACTAAATGTTAACAATTAAATTTTCTAACTACATTTACAAAACTCATATGTGTGCGTCTTGTATTCCTCTATATATAAAAATATTTTTTATTTTATTTATTTATTTTTGCATTACATAAACTTTTTTGTTTATCTGTTTTTTTTTTCCTTTATGTTTTGCCTGAGTAATGATTTATAGCCATTGCTTTTATGCGCCTACACTTAGGCACTTAAAAATAAAATAAAAAATGGCCTGAATACCCTCTATTGCTGCATACATTTTACTCACACAAATTCATAAATTCAAAGCTCTCTTCTCTATCTCGCTTCTACTAACATATCAAAACTCTAAATAGACAAATACTATGAGAACAAATAAACAAAAAATTCAGTTCAGATTTTTTAGCAAATGGAAAATATATATCTTTTTTTTTTTTGTTTGTTATTTGCATTGAAGTAAACAAATTCACAAATGGAAATTGCATAATATTGCTCTCATATGATGCTGTTGCTATAAATGGTATTCACTACATATCACATGCACGTATGTATGTGTATCTATATTTGTGAGTAGAATATGGACAATAAACAACGTTGACTTGAAATGGTATATTTATTCTGTTCGTTTTTATTTTATTTTTTTTTTCCAAATCAAAACTGTAAAAGTTTTTAGTACATTTTATAAAATTTTTGCTATTTTTACATTCATATGCAATAGGATCGTGTAGAGAATATTTTAAATGTATTTAGTTTTTATTTTGTTTGATTTGATTTTGAATGTTGTATATAGTTCTAAGGTAAATAGTTATTGTAGAAAGCGGCCTCGAAAGGATTTTTTGTTTAATTTTGAAAAATAACATAAAGAATTTTTAATAAAAACGCTTTAAATTTATTAATGTAAAGCAAACGTTTTAAAAAAGTAGTCTCTAAGCTTCACCCTTAGGGGTTTATGCTGTCTCAGATAGGGTACAGTGTCAGTCAAAACTAACTGAACAAAAGTTACTTTTTAATTAATTTGGGTGTAACGCAACTTTTACTTCGTTTTGAGAAAAATATTGTTAATAGGAAAAGATTGAATATCAGTTAACGTTATAACAGAAATATGTTTTTTTAGAATTCCTCTCCGGTCTTAACTGCTCTTTTCTTTTTGATTGTACGTATGGTTATTTTAATTCTTAATGATTTAAGACCACTTGGAGTCGTATTATAAACATTTTAACTTTCTTTAACAATTTTTGTATCATTATTGATAGTCGTCTTCCATATATTAACGTATATATATATATAACTAACGTATACTTTAATATATTACCGTCGATTTTGCCATAACATTTTTCAAAGGTTTTAATGGGTCATAAAACTTCGAAATGTCTAATGTGATGATTTTTAACTATTCGCAGGGTTTTGATTTAACTATTTTAATTTTCATCACTAAACCTTTTCATAAAAACAACAGTTTTAAATAGTTTGTTTTATCGCGCTTTATTAGGAGTTGTGTCAATACTTAATTAAATTGTATATTGTATGGACGGACAAAATGTAACAATTTATATGTTTTAATAAAATATGGAAAACAACCATTGCATGGGAGTAAATATTTTTGTAAAAAATAATATTGCTCTGCTCATACGAAGACAATCTTCTAAATATAGGATTTGTTCAGTTAGTTTTGGCCGACACCGACACGATCTTTATTTGATCCTACTTAAACTTTAATCGTTGGCATTTACTTTAAACGAAGATCTTTATATAGTTCTTTTTAAGATATATAGTTTAAGTGGTATAGTTCTATTTAAGAGAAAGGAGTCGCTTTATAGAGGTTGTAATTAATATTCTAAGTATATGTACAAGTGAATTGGAATTATATTGGGATAATGTGGATTATTTAACTTTCTAACGCAATCTGGAATGTTATTTATGAAAAAAATTATAATTATTGTACGACATTTTAATTAAGATTTTAATTATATGATGAAACTTTTCTACAGTATAAAATTATAATATTTTTTTCTGAGTTATAAGCAGTTGTAGTGTTATATCTTTCTCCACAGTTTAAAAATAAATTGTTATAATTTTTTAATACTTTGTCAGAAAACTGTTATACTGCTAATTTTCTGAGTTATTATCTGTCGTATAGTGTTACAATTTTAATATAGTTCAAAACAGTTATAATATAATAACACTTTCACCGAAAAACTATTATATTATTGCAGAAAACATAATTTAATTTGCTGAGTTATATACTGTTGTAAAATGTTATACTTTTGGCATAATTTCAAAATAAACTATTATAGTTTTATAAAACCTTGATGGAAAATTGTTATATTATGATAAGCAATAACTAGCTATCCTGCATAATAATTTGTTTTAAACTGTTATGCTATTACCATAGTTTCAAAATAAACTTTTGTAATTTTATAACATTTTGGCCGAAAATTGTTATATTATTACAAAAGAATAAAATTAACTTTAATGTACAATGAGTTATTATAAATTGTTATACATTCATATTATTTTGTTTTAAAACTGTTATAATATTATAAAACTCTGAAGGAAAAGTGTTATACTATGACAAAAAATACAAATAGTTTTTACGTGTAATGATTTGTTACAAATACGTACTTTATAATTTGTTTTAATTTTATAATATTTTGTGGAAAATCCCTTATATTATGAACAAAAAAAAATATTTAATTTAACTGTATAATAATTTTTTAATCTGTTATACTTTTATCATTGTTTCAAAATAAACTGTTATATTTTTATAACACTTTGAAGGAAAACTCTTATGCTATGGCAAGAAAGTAAATATAATTTACTTAAACGTTCAATAATTTTATATAAACATGTACACTTTTAGGATAGTTTATTTGATCCTACTTAAACTTTAATCATTTGAATTTACTTCAAACGAAGGTCTTTGTATAGTTCAATTTAAGTTATAGTCGAAGATCTTTATTTAGTCTTTAAACTCTTGTAATTTTATATATAACTAAACTGTTATAATTTTATAATACTTTGACGGTATTCTGTTATGTTATGACCAAAAAAACTGTAATAAAAGTCATAATTCGTTAAGAAGTGTTATATTTTCGGTAAAGTTTCAAAATAAACTGTTATAATTATAAAACGCTTTGACGGAAAACTGTTAAAGCTTTAGCACAATATAAAAATAAACTGTTGTAATTTTATAACACTTTTGCGAAAAAATGTTACACTGTGTTAAAAAGTGGGATCTTTAATTTAAATTTAACACTCTTATATTAGAAAAACCTGTTGTAGTTTTGTTAATTTTTAAGGAAATTGTTTAAGATTTTAATATTATAATTTTTTGAAGTTTTAATTGAAATTTATTTATTAAAAATAATTAGGTACATATCATATCACTTTGTTTTTTCTTTAATCTCTAATCACTTTTTATGAAATGAAATTTACTTTTAATAATTAAATTTACTACTTTCTTACGTAAATATGATTTAAGTGGCGAAGCCCCTTAAATTTTAAACAAATTTATTCATGTCAATCACATAGAATTTTTTTGTAAACACATAAAATGCTACAATTTCTGTCCTTTGAACCATAAACCAGAAAAGAATTATTATATTACATAAAATATATTTTGTACGAAAATTAAAATAAACAAGAAAGCTTTAAGTCAATTAAAGTGTAACACTTTATTAAACACCCTACAGTAAGTAAAGGAATACTTATAAATCGAAAATGAACTTTAAATAATAATACATAAACCATAACATTTATAAAGTTTTCTAAAGTCGTTGTAAACTTTATAACATCTTTGCAATTTTTTGTTGTAACTATAAAGTAAATTGGTCAACAAAGTTTTTTTTTTTTAATATTGTTATCTATGGTCCAGCAGTAGGAATAAATTTAATGAAATTTTGACAACAGAACTCTTAAATGGTCAGAAAAAGGACAAGGGAAACATTTTATATTTAGCAAGAATTTCTATACTCAAATAACCAGAATACTAGAGGTAACAATGATAAAATCCTTATTGAAAATGCTAAAAGTGTTAGTAAAGAAGAACTTTTCATTTTAATTAAATAATTTATTTAAATTATTAAAATAAAATTTTAAGCTTTAGTAAAATTTTAACTTTAAATCCTATTAAATAGAAATTTAAACATATTTATATAATTTATTTTTGTATATAATTCTTATCTTTGCAGTTTGAATTCCAATAAAGAAATAAATTAGCAATGCTACCAAGTGTCTTCAACATTAAATCGGCCATATAAGGACACTTAAAGGGAAACTTTTATCCCTGTGAAAAAAAAGGATATATTTGTATTTAATATTTTTCTTTTCACCAAACCCACACAAATAAAAACTTTATCAAACTGGCTCATATGGCTATGCATCATAATACCATGTTTCCGGGAAACGGAACAAAATTTCAAACTAGACCAGCCTCACCACAGTTTGCCAGCTTTTCGCCACCCTCCGATTATCCACATGCTCAGGCTCAATCTGCAGTACATTTACATCAGCAACAACAGCAACAACAGCAAATGCAACAACAACACCTTCAACAGCAACAAATGCAACAGCATCATCTGCCTCAGCAACAATATCCAACACACGGTATGTCTATGCGTCAACCTGGCAAGAGCATGAATGCTGGCGGCAGCATTAAGTCACGCTCAGCTTCTTCAACCGCCCATCATATGGTCAATTCAAATACTATGACTGGTGGTATGTTGACAGCAATGTCAAGTGGTGGCAGTTTGGGTCATCATCGTGGTGATTTGATATTTCCCGACGACATGGATAGCATAGAATTTTGTATGCCTCCTCCACCGGCTCCTTCGAATGGCATGGGTCATGGTGTGAGCAGTGAAATGCTGCTGGTACATGGTAAAAATGGCCTATGTACAGGTGAAGCCTTTACAGAGAGAAGGAGGAGAGGTCATAGTAGGCGCAGCAATCATAAAATGGATGTAGAACAACAGGTTAGTAAAATTTACATTTATGTATCATCTAAAATTGCTTAAATATCACTTTAAAAATTGTACTATACTTTAATTCGATATCTTTGTTCTTTCCCTTCAATTACAGGTCAAATGGTCTCGTAAAAATATTGCTGCTACCATGGAACGTTTCGAACCCACTCAACATCATTCCTCCTCTTCGACTTCGTCGCTGGAATATGGGTTTGCCGCCAGTGTTGTGACACCTTCATCGACACCCTCTCATCATTCGCAGCAACAAATCTCACCTGCTCCCTCACAAACGTATCAAGGTGGAGCTGCGACAGCCGTTGCAACCAATAACTCTGCTGGTCCATCGGGTAGTGCACCATATAACCATGTATATTCGTATGCTTACTATGAGCCAGGTGCAGCAAAATGTCACACTAATATACCGCAAAAGGATGAAGCCTCAGCCATAGTACCAGCCCCATTAGTTAGTGCGGCGCCACCTTCTAAAAGTCCACCCCGCAATTCCATTAGAGCTTTGTTGGCTAAAAGTTTTCGCTCCAAATCAAATAGTGGCCAATCAACCTCATCCTCGCCCAGTGGCACTGATGAACGACATACTTATACTACGCGTTATGGCACCACAGAAAATCTCTACGAAGAGGTTAACGATCAAAAGATACGTAAAGTTTTGTCCGATAATCGCATAGCGACCTCAAATGTTAAGGAAGAATTGAGAAGGGTTCAGCACAATCACTTTAGGGTATTGGATGAATTGAATTTATCTCTGGAAGCTTTGATAATGCCTGAAACTCCACCAGATATTAGCCCAAATCAGGTGGAAGATGACGATGGTCCATCCACTAGTGCTGCGGCGGCGGCAGCAGTAGCACCTCATTCGATTGCCTCCGTATCATCGGGTTCTCATAGGGGACCTCGTCGCGGAGGTTTGTTGGGAGGAGCCGCTTCCTCTTCTTCATCCACAGTGTCTTCTTCACAGCAGCGTACCTTATCTCACGCCAGCCTAGAAAATCTTTCTTCAACTCTTAACTCTATCGAACTGAAAGATCACACCCATAGTTCATGCATAAATCCCGAATTTGATGAGGGTGACCTCGATAGTGGCTTCAGCGGTAGTGGCAGTAGTAGTGGTGCGAGTTATAATGAAAGTCTGCGTTATTATAAAACGGGTCCCACGCCCAGTCATCAGCACCACAACCACCACTCTCAACAGCATCAACTGCATCAGCATGGCGGACAACATCATCTTATACAACCCACCACTTTACCCCACAATATGCGTAGTTGTCGATCATCAACTGCATCCGGTACATCAACTTCCAAAAGTAGTATGGTTTCATCCGAGGATCAGGGCATTGGTATGATGACCTCATTAGGTAGCTGTGGAACAGCTGTTACCTCACCAGCAAATGGTAATCTGTTAGCGTCACCTTTTAACTATGCCCGCCGTTGCTCCGACTCACAAAGAGCTTCGGGACGTTCAGCCTCTGATTCCTCAGCGACGGGTGCTAAACCGAAAAAAAACTTTTGGAAAATAAAACCGTGATGCTATAAAAAGGCTTTACGTAAACTCTGCAAAAAATGGAGTATAGTGGTGGTAAGTTATTCTTAAGTTAAGCATTTACAACAACAAGTGATGTATTTGTAAAAAATTATTAAAAAAAGAAAAACTAAACAAAATACAATATTATTTGAAACATAATTATTATAATTTACAACATTATATTATTACCTACTTATATTATTATTATTATTATTAAAAATGAAATGCATTTTTAGTTAAACTAAGCATACAAACAAGTATTTGTTAATTTAAATATAAAAAAACTAAAGTAAAACAAAAAACATTAAACCATAAAACGAATGTGAATAATAAATTTATTGAATTTTTTGAGTTAAACAAAATTATTGCATTTTTTATTTTATTTGGTGGGTTTCACTGCATTTTATTCTCTTATTTTGTTTAATTTTTATTTAGACAATTGGCTAATTTATTATTTATTACGAATTCAGTTCTCATCATATAAGTTTTAGTCACCCAAAAATATATACAGTGTCTTACATAAATTTCTGAATTTTGATTTTTAAATAAAAATTTAGTTAGTTTAACATTAGTTATAACATTAGGTAAAAAGTATCACAAAATATTAAATCGTTTCCGAGAAAATGAGAAAAATAACACGTGCAGTCATTACAGGTACCTCACAAAAGTATTTGAATTTTTTTATTTTTTGCATTTGAAGATACTCAAAATATATATATATATATATATATATATATATATATATATTAATTCGTATTGAGTATCACTGTTAAGCATTTAATAATTCTTTTTATAAAATTGGGGGGTCAAATTATGGGAAAATTAAGAGCAATTTCTTTACATATATCTTGTAAGAAAGAAATCCAGAATAATCAAATCATTTTTTCCTATATGATTTCCTCAACATAAAAATTTTTAATTGGAAAATTAAATGGACTCTGTCATGTCTTCGAGAAATATTTTATCTGCAAAAGTTATAAATTATGACATCCCAGGTGGTGTTAATTGGTCCAATATTTTGTTAAAAATGAAAAATCTTCAACATTAAGCCCATTTTACTGAAGTATTGGTTACCATATTATCTAATAACTTTTACATTATGTTTCTATAGGTATTAGCTTTTTAAAATTGGAAACTTGGATACCGGCTACAAAAATACAATGCAAATTGCAGCCACAGTATTACATAACTATAAATCTTTCAAGCTATCGGGCACTGTAAAAAGGTAAAAATATCCGAAAGAGATAACAAAACAAAATTAAAAATTTTCTGCCGCATCATTTTTCGAGTGCAAGTTGTTAGTTCAAAAATAATATTTCTATGTTACTAGAGACATAAAACCAAGTACAATTATGTCTCCTAATATAATAGGATGATATTTCTCTACATTATGAGATAAATTTTTGATATCAACAGAACTGAAATAATATAACAAGCGACTAGAATGCTTAAAATACATCATTTTAAAAAAATCTTGTAAGCAATATAATACTTATTGTTGCTGTAACACATATTATTCTTTACTATAAGAAGAAAGAATAATAGGCGTGGTCTATGTCCATTAAATAAATAATTAGACTAAATATTCCCTAAACCCTAACTCCAAATTTGGAAAATAAATCAGTAAACATTTGACAGTGATACCTTATGACTATTATTAACAAAAATTATAATAATTTCACAGTTTTTAATTTGTTTAACACCTTCAAATACAAAGGTGATGAAAATTTAAATGCTTTTGTAAGGTAAATTCGGTGACTTTTCGTACTATTTCTAGATTTTCCTGGAAACAAGGCAATATTTTTGATTGCAGTTCCTGGCATTACGAAATTTACACATAAGCTAACAAAATTCAATTAATAAATCTAAGAATTAGGCTTTTAAATCATTTAAATAAAACCGTTTAAAAAATTTTTTAAATATTCATATACTTTAGTCAGACACTGTATGTTGACAAAATGAACGATACAGATATAGTTGTAAATGTATGCTTTTTACTGATAAGTTTTGTTGTATTATACGACTACATAAATACAGTTACGGAAAAAAAATAGGATCAAGCATATTTATTTTAAATTTGTTCAGATTTCCTCAAAATTTAATGCAAGAGAATAAAACTTTTTTCGCCAAATCATTGCGAATTGAATTGAAAATCTATATAATAGTGATATCCTTTAATATTATTCCACGACGATATATCGTCTCAAGCGCAAATAGTCCTTATTCAGTGCCGACAAAAAATATTGTCAAAGCAAATTCGTCAAAATTTGTTAAAACTTTTTTCTAAAATTGTATACTTTTTTAAATGGCAATAACGATACTAACGACAAAAAAACTGAAAAAATATAAGAATCGTTGATGATCTTTAATTCCTAGAATTATTTGTATCAAAAAGGATATATAAAATAGGAACCTTATAAACAGGGCAAAAAATCGAAGGTCCAAGCAAATACTAAATATAGAAATCGATAACTGACAGTCAGATAATTTCATTTTTAATTAATAGACAGCATTCAGAAGCGATTTGAAAAGGTCTAAGATCAAAAAAGATAATAATGGGATCAAAAATATAAAACGAAAGTAATAGGAATTTAAATTTCTTCCAGCAATATAAGAGGTAAATTCGAGGAAATACAATTTTATCAAAAAACCATTCCGGAAAGTCCACGTCTTACAATACACACCATGAGAAAACTCAAATTGAATTCTAAAGGACCCACACAACATCAAGAATAATAAAACAAATGAACTACAAAAGTTAACTTTGGTTGCATAAACATCTTTGGGTCCATAAAATCAGAAAAAGGAAGACTTTACACCTCCTGTCAATTAGCATATCGGTATTGGTAATGTAATGGTGTGGAATACTGCCACAGCAAATTGCTAGGTCGATATCTGAGCATGCGGAAATTATAGAATGATATTCTAAACAAACTATTTTTCCTTCAACTGACTTCTTATCTTTTTAGAAAAAACTATATTCCTAATGGATTTTAGACCGATTAAAATGAATTAATAGTTTCTAATTTAATATATTCCTTTTTGTGATTTTATGCCCATAAAACACTTTCTTCATCCTAAATATTTTCAAACTGCTACGAAAAGTTGTCTATTACTTAAAAATGAAATTATCTAACTATAGGTATCGATTTCTATACTTAGTATTGGACCTTCGATTTTTCCCACAATTTTAAAGTTCCTATTTGAATGATTCTTTTTGATACAAATAGTTATTGAAAATAAAGATTATCAATGATTCTTCTCCTTTTTTAAGTTCTTAGTTGTTAAAACCGTTAATGAAATTTAAAAAATGTAAAGTGTCGACACAATTTTAGAAAAAAATTAAAAAAATTTTGATGAATATACTGTTAACTTTTTTTTTGCAATCAGAATAAGAACTATTTGCGTTTAAGACGGTTATTAGCATATGGTTAAATATTAAATCAAGGAATTCGCAAAAATTTGTCAGTAAAAATTTAATTATTTTGTGTAAAATTTTTGAAATCTAAAAAAATGTAAAACAAAAATACTTGACTAAATTTTTTTGTCCGTAACTGTATTTCTGTCCTTGTGGTCGACAAAATTTCTGTATTGAAGTATTTATAGGTCGAAAGTTACAGCACTGGGTATGTATTTTTAGCTCAGTTAGTAGCTCATGAAGTTACCTATTACATAATTTTATCAGAAATAAATCATAAATTAGCAGAGATTTTTGGCACAAAATATATATTTTTAAGGACACCTAATTTCCACGACCATTATGGCAAATAGCAACTTTCTCTCCAAAAGACCAACACATTTTCAATATTATCATCGTAGTAATCTGTCAGATTCAACGGCTTAAATCTATCCAGTTAAACTACACAACTAGAATGTATAAAAATTACTAAAGAATTTCATTTTTTGTGAATCTTTCTTAATAATTCAATTTTACCTGCAATATTTTGGAAACCAACTGAAATATTAATGTAAAATCGCTTAAGTGGCGCAGCTTCGAAGATTAGTTGGGCTCTACAAAAAAGTTAATTGTAACCACCCAGTTACACGACCAAAATAAGCGTTGATTAATATATGCCCCTGTAACTCTGCCTATGGTGGGCATAATTTCAATCGATTGTCCATCCTTTTTTGTAAATCATCCAGTTTGGAAGTTGCAATGTTTGGAATTTTATCCAAAAATTATCACATAGATTACAAAATTATCTGGTATTCATTTTCTTCAACTTATAAGATAGCAGAGATATGGAGCTAAAGGAGAACATAAAGTTGTAGAAGGTGAATTTTTTTTTTTAATTTTCTTTAAGCTACAATATTTTGGAAACCAGCAGAGATTTTGAAGTGAAATGTTTTTCATGCTTCAGCCTGGAACTTATGCTTTCCTACAAAGTAAATTCCAACAGCCCAGTGCCACGCCCATTTTTCCAAAATAAGCGTTGAATAATAAACTTTTATATAACTCTGCCTGTAGTGGGCGTGGCACGTTCAACGTACTCCCATTCGATAAAAGTTAATTTTTCCTGCCTACTGCCACACCCACTATTAGATAACTAGTGTTTAATCACATATCCCTTTTTATCTTATCCCTTAGTGGGTTTACTTATTGAACTTGTTTTCCTTCCTCTCCAAACAAAAAAATGAAATTTTAACTTTAAGTGAATCAAAAGGCAATCATGGTAATAAATATTGAAAAGAAAAGTTAATTGTAGTGCAAAACTTAAAAATAATATGGGGATACCTGGAAACCTCGGGTATTGACTCCAATAGGTGTCATTTCTTTAAGCCATTTTATATATAGACCAATTTAACAGAATTAGAAGCTTTAACCGTGACGATCTGAAGTTTCGTGGTTATATTTTTATTATTATAGAAATGCGAGCATTTTAAATTCACAAAAAGTACCCGGGTATGTACCGCAGGTTTAAGAAAACATTTTAATCCTAACATTTATGTATTTTTCTATACTACTATGATTAATTTATATATTGAAATAACTTATTATAATGTGTGTGTGTCTTTTTTAACAAACTACCGACTTCCCAGAACTTTCCCTTGGCATTACATTGACTTGTGCAGATTTTGAAGCATACTTTTTAGGTTGCATTCAGCTTAATTAAATGAAGCATATCTAATGGTGTATGATTTCAATAGAATTTTTTATTATCTAACCCCCGGCAAAATATCTAACGCACATGGAGAACAATAGAGACAAAATCCGAAATTATTACCTACAATACAATACAAGTATGAGACTCAAAATTTACAACATATTTTTTATGGTCTCAAGCGAAGTCAACAGCTAACGTTGATCAAATTTATAGATTTTTATCAGCACCAAATAAAGGAGATGATAATGAAATCATAACACTTTGTCTATAAGTTGCACTATAAAAAAGACATGAGCTAAAAGAAATTATGAGAACACATAAAACAACCACCATGATTTAACCACAAGACAAATCACACACACTTATAATGGATGCATAGAATCCTTGGCAAACAATTATGCGTATATATAATGTTCAAACAACTCTAATCATGCAATGCAAACAATATTTATATTTAAATATTATCAGTTTTCGCCAAGAATGAAAGATGAAGATTAGTTAGAATTACAAACCAGCATAAGAAGGAATTGTTTGATATGAGGCAGTAATTGGAACCACAACACTGACGACATACACAAATAGCAACAGCAATAAGAGTGGTGTAAAAAACTGTGTATATGCAACTGTATTTATGTTAATAAAGTACACATTTGAAGTTGTTTGGGGAAGTTGTTGTATAAGTACTATTTTGCAGAAAAATTATGCACCCATTTTAAACTGAAATAATGTTACATTTGTTAAATTATATCCGTTAAATTTACTTAATTATTAATTTTACAAAATTTTAACTTTTGGCAATTCAGTGTCAAAAACCAATTGAACTGCTTACTTAAAGTACTACTACAAGTGCCCAATAGTGCTAAAATGTTAACCAATAAGGTACCACTAAATAGTTATATCCTAAAGTTGTCAAATTTTCATCCCCTTCAAACATGTCTGAAGCTAAAGTGAGTGTAAGAGAAAGTATAGAATTATATCGACAAATGCTTATTTATGGGATTAGCTAAGATTTCCCCTCCTCAAGCGTATGCAATGAATTACAGCCACTATTTTAAAACAAAAGCTAACAACAAACAAAATTCACAATAAGTGTAGAAATTGTATAGAGATGAGACGAAATGATATGAAAATGTTAGCAAATATGTGGGTATATATCATCCCCTAATATTTAGTGGTTTTGTTTGGAAAATATACGAGTATTATTGCAATTTATAGAAGCAAATATAGCATTTTAACACCAAAATTTAATGCAATCATAGTTTGAAAATATGTATGTACGAATGCTTTGAGTGTGAATATATTTTAGTGGTTTTGTGTGGCTGTGTGTACGTATACATATAAACTTTAGTCTTTAAGTGAGTGTGTGAGTTTAAGTATTTGGATATCATTTTATTTCTGGAACACACACAATTAAGTGTATGATAGTTTGTGGAAACTTAAATCTTCTTATATGTATACAAAATTCTAAATGTACATATAAGAAGAGGAATCGTTTATTTTAAATACGGTTGCAAATAAGTAATGAAATGAATCTAAGGGTACTGTAAATGTACCCAGCAAAAACTTCCATTGCCAAGTAATAACAGTACAATACTTACACTTCAGCATCTTAACTCATTATTTTAACGGTGATGTTATTAGATGTAACCAGTTACCATATATGATTCCAAATAAGGTCTTAAATAATTAATTACCCCAATATAAATGCATATTCATCTGCTCAATAGTTACATAATTAGTTACATGTAATACTGAAAAAGTTAATCGTTGACATAAAACAACTTCTAAGTAATGCAGACGGGATGTTGATGTGGCAACGGCATTCGGTAACTGTATGTCATTATAAAGTATTTGCTGAGTATGTTTAAAAAATCTGTAGTTTACAGTTATTTTAACCCAGAGTTTAAATATTTTTCATAACTACTTGCATACATATTCAAGTTTCTACACCTAATAAGACAATTTTCTAAAATTCAAGCTGTAGGAAAGATAGATTTTCGCAAATTTATATTACACTAGAATTTTATAGATTACTATTATTCTCCTATATATGTGTTCTATAGATAGATTGGTATTTCACCATCAAGAGGTCTTCTTCTAACCAGTCTGTCTTATAGCCCGTTTGGCGGTCAAAATACTACAGTCAAATGTTGAATGTTTTTAGAATTTTCGTTTTTTTTTTTTTGCAAATATTTCAAAGTTTTAGGGAAATTTGTTTTTGTGAAAAATAATTTTGTTGTTCGTTTATAGCGCAAAAAATGGTTTTATCTATAAGCGTTAGATGAGTTTTTTTTTGTGATTCCAAGTCTTAAATTTAAATTCATCAATGACGACATGAAAGATTTCTCATTTTGAGCATCAAAAATTTCCAAAGTTTACAAAAATATTAACAAATGTTCAAACTCGTTAGTTTAGACTTCGTTATACAACTTAAGAATAACACTATGCGACAAATTTTGGGTCATCAAATATTGCCTTAATGATTCCAACGGGAAATGAAATTATACCAGCAGGTATATCTCTAAATGGCTTTTTAAAGTTAGTGGAAATTTCGATTTTAGGAACTCTCAAACTTCAGATATTTTGGAGAATTTTTAAAAAGACTTTCGTTAAATTCAGTTTTTCTCCATTTTCATTAAAAATCAATTTTGCTTAAAGAAAATGGACTTGGCATCCAGTCAGTATTTCCTTCAAGGAATATGTATTTTCTTTCGCCAAGTTTAATTTTAATCAATTCAGTAGCTCAAACATAAGTTAAAGTTAAATAAAACAAAGGGATGGCAAAAATGAGCGTGGTGTGCAGTAAAAATCTAGTATAAAAATGCTAGTAGTCCATAAAACAATAATGGGATTCAATTATTTAAACGTTCTTTTTTTTACTTTTAATCATATTTAGAAAAAGGCCTCCGAAAAATTTTAAATACCAGAGACTATAAAACCGAAATTCGAAATTACTTGGAAAAATCCTTTGGGGGTTTTGCTAGATTATTGGTATATATGCTTTCATTTTGCATTGGAATTATTGAGGCAATTTTTTCTTGTTGCACTGTGTAATTTATTAATTTATTTATTCATAGTCTGACTGTTAGAATTTTTTTGATTTTTAATAAGTTATTTGTTTATTAAAGGAATATACCGGTTATCTAAAATATTTTATTTTTATTCCTGCATTACAAAGGCTTCGTTGCTCGTTTTGTCAATTTGAAAACATATCATTTGACTTCAGTGCCATTTCATAATTTATATTTTCCATATTTGATTCAAATATTATCATTTTATACAAGTCTATCGTATCACACATTATCGTTTTGTACTTAAACTAAACTTATACTTTGACTTGCGATTTTGAGTTAGACTACCTTTAGATCATCGCCTTATATTTACAATCTTATATCCAGAAAATCGTTCATTTATACAACAATATTATATTCAAGCTATCGTCTTATAATCTGACTGGTATCACACTGTTACAGTGACAAAAAAAACACTCAAGAAATGACACAGCGTTCGATATAACCCCTTTTGAGGATAAGTAAATAAATCAGTTCTAAAAATTTCTAATACACCTTTAAAATTTGAGTTATGCTCAAGAATCTATTTTTGGGTAGGTTGCTGCATATGTGTGTCCCTAATTCTGTTAATAGTGTTTAGGTTTCCACGAAACCAATATGGATAAGACACCACGAAAGCTGATGAAGTATGTAGCGGTACAGAAAATACGTATTATATGATAAAAGCTGGACCTATATCATGCAAAATTGAGGCAGTTAAATTTTTAAATGCAAATAAATCGAAAATTACTTGAGATAAATGGCACTTGCACATGTTTTTATAATTCTTGTCGAGAGTTATATTCCTATGCTTTCCAAGCCATTAAGATTTTTTTTTAACAATTTAGGGAGCTACGAGATATTTACCGGCAGAGAAAAAATTATGTTACTAATTATCTGGATTTTTTAATGCAGTGTAAAATGGCACTTGAAAGCTTTAAGTTCTTTATTCTTTTTTATTTGCATTTATTTAGTTTATTTTTACAAATATTAATTATTTTATTAACGAACATTTAATAAACACATAAATACATAAACAATTATTCCTCACAAATAATTTGATTACTTACTGACAAACGTCAGAATGTATACACAAAAACGTGTATTCAATAGTTGTGGAAAACAAAGCACGGTCTAAAAACAAAGATTCTATCTCTGCAACAAAAAAAAAGCATTATTTTTATAATAAAAAACATTTAACATTTAATAAATTAAATTTATTTAACATTTAACATTTAAATAAAAATATTGGCAAAATTTAATGATTATAGAAATAATTAAATTTTTCCATGTTTATAAAATTTTGTTTCTGGTAAAAATATTCTCCAAATATTGTATTTTTGTTGTAAACCATATTAAAATATTGTTTGAAGTTAACCATTAAATTATTAAAAATAAATAGAACCGTTTTAATCATGAACATAATAATATTAAAATCTATGAAACATAACTACAATAACATAATATTATTATTGTGAGCATGTCGTAACCATGTTTTTTCTCTGCATGTAAATATGAAAAGAGTCTTTCGAAATTTTTGAAAATTGGCTTGTAATGTACTCAAGAAGATCTATAGCTCACATTGTTTTTATGAAAATGTATTTAGATTTCTATTCTACCCTCAAACTATCGTCTTATATAAAAATAGTATATTGTATCTCTAAAAGAATCTCCTGTGCAAAACATTTGGAATATTCATCAGCATGGGCTTCTTGCCATCTTTATAGACATGGCGGAAGATAACTCTACACCTCTGCCCAGAGTTATCGTTTGGTTACTTTAGTCGCTAATTGCCCCATTTTTAACCACCTGGCCACTTTTTGGGCCCTTTTTTATAACGGGACTAAATAGTGGCTTTTTTTGTTTGAAATATCTAGATACATTATTGGTAAAATTAAAAAATAATACTTATATTCTAATACATATTTTTACTTTGGCTCTCAGCAGAGCCTCGGCGAAACATCTTTTTTCTAAATTATTACTAATGAAAAATATACTGTCCAACAAACTTAAGGTCAACACTTGTGAATTTATGCTTTCAGTCCTAAATTTGTTAGACAGAGAGAGAGAGAGACTGGAGTCCGAGTGAAATCTTCGTACAAAAGTACAGAACTTTAATTAATAAAAAGAGAATTTTATACGAGTATTAACTCTTCTTATGAATAAATCTTTATTTTTTTCATAATAAAAACTATTAAAAATAAGTTATTTTATTAAAACTGAGTTTAGTAGTTTTTTCTAAAATACAATATTCTTTTGTTTTTGCTTTTATCAAATAAACAAATTTTTATATCTTTTACCACAGGTGTAAAGGGTATATATAATTTTGTCATTCCGTTTGTAATTTCCACAATTTTCATCGGAGTGCAAAAAAGTTTATATTTTCTGTATCCTTATAAGAAATGATGTCGATGATGATGATATCCGTCTATCTGTTTCATATAAATAATAACGTGTAAAATTGAAAAAAATAGATTTTTTAATAGTAGGCGTCAATTATAGGTGTGATGTCCAACCGAGATCTAATAAAACTTAGAACCATCTCTAACACTTATACTATCTGTGTGTCAAGTTTCGCAGAAATCGGTTCAGCCGTTTAGACGTGATTGATACACAAACAAAAAATAATCAAACAAACTTTCACCTCATTTGTATAATATATATAAGTAAACAAGTTTGCAATCGTAAATTGCCTTATTATCTCTGTTTGGCAGTTCCAAAGCAGTTTGTGGAATATAATTAGACACCAGCAGAATGGGATACGCATTTTCTGTGCGCTACACACTTCGTCAGTATTCATGGTGTCTTATCCATTTTGGTTTCTTTGAAACATAAACATGGCGCCCACCTTGCACTGGATGCAATTTTGAGGGACTCAATTAGCAACGCCAAGCGTTTGGGGCAAGTAAAAAAGAGAACGAATCTATTTTCGTAAACGCTATTACAGATGTGGTTCCAGTATCCAATCCAGTAGTCGGTTAAAAGGACCATAAATAAGTTTGCAATCGTAAATTGCCTTGTAGTCTCTGTTTGGCAGTACCAAAGCAGAGTTTGTGGACTATAATTAGATACCAGCAGAATGGGATACGTATTTTCTGTGCCGCTACACACTTCGTCAACATTCGTGGTGTCTTATCCATTTCGGTTTCGTTGAAACATAAACATGGTGCCTGCCTCGCACTGGGTGCAGTTTTGAGGGACTCAGTTACAAGCACCAGGCATTTGGAGAATGTAAGAGAGAGATTGAACCTGGCGTCGTAAACGTTGTTATAGTTGTGTTTCCAGTATCCGGCTCGAAGGACCATATGCAAGATATAAGAATTTATGAAATCTTGAATCTATTTCTACTTTATATAAAAATGTAAATTACTTAAAGTTTTTAGTATTTACATAGCTATAGTATAGGTAAATATATTTTGATTACATGAATTTTCATATAACACATCTCAACACGGGTGAAGGGTATATAAGATTCGGCACAGCCGAATGTAGCACTCAACTTGTTTAGGTATTGAAATCGTTGGTCCCTGTTTTTTTCAAAAAATCCCTTTGGCGACCTGATTTTTTGAAATTACATCTTTTTGGCCACTTTTTAGAAATTCTCAATGATAACGCTGCCTCTGTGTTTGCAGAAGTGACCAAAGTTAATCACTATTTATAATAACAACAATCTTTACTATTTTCCAGTCTTGAGTAGTATTTTTAATCCCTGGGTATGAGTAACAAACCTCTGGAAAGAATATTTCTCTTGCTCTCTAAGTATATCAATCCAATTGGTTTGTTGATTTTTGTAAACGAAATGCCTGAAATTGAAAGTAATTTTGAATAGGTTTTTTGCCTGGGATGTTCACAAGTAGAGGACGTAACGGTCGAAGAGAGAATTTAGGAGAGCATTGAATCATTCTTCGTTTGTTCTCTCAAAACGTTCATCATAAAGGTAGACGGAATTGGACTGCATTTCCGTCAGGTTTTGAAGAACCACATTCTACCGTTTTGCCGTTATAAAACTGCCTAAAGTTTTTTAAAAGATTGTAAAATAAAAATAAATTTTCATATTTGAACTCCTTGTGTTAAAGCCTACAAAAGTTGTTTAACATTGAAATATAAATATCTTTCATGCAAGTCAACTCACTAACTTTGTAGGAATGTGCCTGGTAGATCAAATTCAAACATAAATGTTAAAAGTAAAACGTTTTCATTACTAAAACTTCAGTGAATATTCAAGTGTTAAACCTTTGAATTTCTTTTAACGCACCACTAACTACTACCACAAACACCCCCTCACACTATTTACTTAGTGGAAAGGAAAATTTTTGCTTATATGTCATTATTTTCTTTTAATAGCTTTCAGCTTAAGCATAAGTATTTATTATTTTTCTATTCTGTGTTTAACATTTTCCCTAAATCTTATTTGTCTTAAATCCCGTTCTCGATTACTTCTTTTACATCTGATGTGTAAAATACACACACTCTCCCATACAGCATCAGTAAATATTTTGGCTGTGGGTGCGTGTTGCATGCCATGATTGTCATCTTTATGGAATGCATTTCAACCATAAAGACTTATAAGGTTTTTTTTTTTTTGGAACACTGTGATTCAATTCGTTTTATATAAAATATTATGCAAGAAAAGGGGCGACTTTAGTAAAATAAGGGCATATGTGTTGATTTTAAGTAGAATTTATAGTTTCGAGCATAATTGTGTTGCTGTAAGTAAGCAGATGGGGAGAGAGGAAAAACGATTTTCATTAGATCAAGTGATGCACAAAAGAATTATTCAACTATGCAGCATTTGTTGATGATACTTGTGATGCTGTAATTTTTTTTCTATTGCTAAATATTTTCTGTCTTTGTGTTGTTTAAATCTTTATTTATTGAGGAGGTTTTAAATCTGGAGTATCAGGAAAAAAATCTGTGTGTATGATGAATATATGCATTAATGCCGTGCCACTATTTGTTTCGTTAGGAAATCGGGGTTGCAATACAATTCAATCAATTTTAATTGATTCATTTTACACGCTTATTTTCAGTTAAATGGATTTTTTTTTTTTGCTAAAATGAATTTTACTTGTATGATGACCGGTTAATCATAAAAATAAATGTAAGATTTTGTTTTTATTTTTTTCGGGAAATCTTATCGTAATGATTACTTTGTTTATTATCATGGGAATATTTTATTAGAACTATTGTTTTTTATGAGTTCTAAATATTAGTTATTTAGTAGAATATTTTGTATGTGTGTTTCAATTTAACGGAAACGGAAGAGCCTTGTTATGCACAAGTATCTGCTTCAATTAATCGAAATGAGAATGATGATGAGCATGATTGTTGATAGTTTCATTATTCCACTTATCAATAGATGAGTGTTATGAAATACTGTTTTTTATTTTTATTTTATTTTATTTTATTTTTGTTATTTGCAGCAGAAGGTCAAGTGTTAGTTATAAATAAGTTAAAGTTTTAATATCTGTAACGTTTTTTATTAGTGATGATTTGCTACTCCCATATAAAGTATGAGAAAATATTTTGGGAAAATGTTACATGTTTTATTTTTAAGCAAAGTAAATTTAGTTCTGTATTCTAATAAACTTAAGTGTTTATATCATTTAATTTGTAGGGTTATAAAATTGAGGCATACAATATGAAAAACATGATGGAAATAAAATTTTTATAAATAGTAATTCCTTTAGTTTTATAATTATTATTATTATTATTATTATTATTATTATTTTTTTTTTTATAAAAAAGTAAAACTAATAACTGAGAAATTAATTTATTACATAATTTTTAGTAAGCAGTCCTAGTTTTCGTAAAAAAATCGATTTCGTTTTTTCACAGAAAAGTCTATTTTGATTAACAATTTTATTTTTAACTAAAAATTGGATTTTTCACTAAAAATTAAAATTTTGGTGGTAAATCAATAGACAAGCCTTTAGACAATCAATCCTACTAGATCAAACGAGATCATTTGGTAGCTTTTCATGTAAAGGCAACTATATGTAAGGGCACTTTTAATGCTACATTTAGCATTTGAACAGATTAAAATACATTGACAATTTATAAAAATGTGCTAAATAATTTTTATCACTTTTTACAATGTTTTTTAAATCAACAATTTTTGTTTAAATTTTGTAGTAAATTTGACGGAATTAGTTGTTAGTTTTAAAATATAAGCCCTATTTTTATTTCATTTCCCATTATTACAAATAATTCTGAAGAAAATATATTTTAAGTTTTCATTTGAACTATATTTTACAAGAAACAAGGGCAACGAAAATATGAATTTATCTTTACAAAATAATTTAGTATTGTAATTTGCCGCTGTAGAAAAATTTTAAATAATTTTTTGACAGTTTAGCACTTTAATACTAAATTTTCTGGCAACACTGGTGTATTGTGATATAATTATTACAAAACTTTAAAGAGGATATTTTTTTACACAATATTCACAACACTTGTCTTCAGCGTTTATATATGGTCATAACTGAAGTCCAAAGTAAAAGAAAAATTAAATACTTTTAAATGAATAAAATGTTTGCTTTTTTATGGCATATAATAGAGCCAGAAAATAATATCTCACATTATAATAAAAATAAAAAGTTTTTATTATTTATGATGGCAGAGTTTGCTAAGCACTAGTGTACAAAAATTGACAATTTTAAATATAGTATAATTGCTATTATTCTTTAAAGTTTTAAACTGTTTAACAACATAAATATCCAAAGTTATCCACAACTTTTACATACGCCTTATAGATCATAAAGTTCTGTGGCATATTCTATTTTAATATTTAGGACATTTTTGCAAATATCGATTTTAAGTCCTTTTGAAATATTTGATATATCTTTGAATGTTTTAGACCTCAGCTCACAATTTCGAAAATAATTAAATGAAATTTGGTAACTATAGTGTTTTTAAAACAAGAAAAATTAATGCTAAAAATAATTATCATCGGTTCATAATTTCACATAGCCCCCATACAAAAATTTTCGCGGAAAAGAGATTTGACAGTTATAAATAACATATATATATAATCAGATTGCGATAAAATTTAGCAATACTACATTTTGGTAACTATAATTTTATAAGAACTGGTCCATATATAATAGCAGTACCCATATGTAGCACTTCTCGAAATTCACTCAAAGTGCATAAATCACATAATAATTTTAATATCAAGTTCAAATTTGGCACAACCAGCTTTTATTTATAAGATTATACAGATTTTGTGGTATAGGAAACGGTGGCAACACAGTGGTATTCATGGAAAAAATTTTATTTTTCCAAATTTGTAATTTCCTAATATGTTGAATAAACTTCAGAACAGTAGAATTTTCGGAACATATTTATATCTATTTCTAATTACTGAATAATAAAATAATTTTTATAAATTTCATTTTAGCAAAAAAAAAAAAATAAGGAAATAACAAAACCTATATTTATATTTTCGCTGTTTTACATAGGTGTAAATGGTATATATGAGTTTGTCATTCCAGACCAAAAAGTTTTTGCTTTCTGGATCCTGGTAAGAAACGATGTTGATAGGATGATGTTCATCCATATATATATATATATATATATATATATATATATTGCTATTGAATTTCAGCAAGATCTGTTCATAAATGGCGGAGATATGGTTTTCTATATAAGCTAGGCACTTCATCTTTGCTAAGAAGATTTTGAATTTTTTTTGAATTTTTATGCTGAAAAATGAACTAGATCGGTACTAGATATCTGAAAAACGCATTTTTGACTTTCTGAAACCCTTCTTGAAGATTAAGATTTTGTTTTTATATAGATCAGTCATAAATATTTTTTATGAAATTTCGGTTTCTTGAATTAATCATATCGATTCATAAACAACGAAATTATAGGCAAAAATCTGAAAATATTATTAAAAATATACACATACAAACACATATAAAAAGCAGTACAATGACTTTGTGTTGTTGTTTTTTGTATAAGCAAGCAGTAGTTGTTGATTGAATATACATACACACAATCATTTTTTGTGTATGTTTGGAGTTTTTTAGTTGAATAGAAGCATTGCAATGACTCAGTGTTGTTTTTTGTATAAGCATGTATCTACATCAGTGTGGGGCGATTTGCTAATTTCCTATATTGCAGGGTAAGACTACAAATTACTGCGTACGCATCGTTGTGTCATACGTACACTATAAACAATTTCGTGTGACTTCGTTCGACTGCTGCTCTCTCTCTCTCTTTCTCTCAATTTCGTCAAAGCAAATCAAGGCCCAATCAGTTAACTAATTTTTTATGTTTATGTTTTTACTAAGTTTTTTTTTTAAAATTTCAATTTATTATATAAATATTTATTTTTGTATTTTCAATCAACTGAATAACTATTTATTATAGCAAAAAAAAAAAAAAAAATTAAAGATTTCTAGTATAAAATAAAGTTGTTAATAACAAAAATTAACTTTAATATATGTTTTGTAGTTCGGTAGTTTTACTTTTGACAATTGCAAATTTTTTTCAGTGGAAAACTGGGCAGCATTTACTCAATTTCATTTTTTTGCACCAAACACAAGCGCAAATATAAAGTGGTGTGTGTTACTCCACATATACAAACATATGTATATAAATTTAATATTCATTTTTTGTATAAGCGAGCAGTGGTTGTCGCTTGTATATATGCACAAACATATGAAGCATAGAAATGGCTATTAGTCTTGCTTTTTCGTATAAGCAAACAGTTTGGTAAAGAGCAGTATTATAATTATTATTGACATTGTTTTTTTTATATGCAATCAGTTTGTTTATATATACATACAAAAATATATAAATAAATGTATACTTATGAGTTATTATTGTGTATGTATTTTTTTTGTTTTTTTTTTTTTTTTTTTTTTTTTTTTTGTTTAAGCTAGCGACGCTTGTGGAAGAAATATATGTATTATTATTTTTTAAGTTTTTTCATTAAACTCTAGAGAAAATTAACTTATATACCAATCACTTATGTTAAAATACCGCTATTTATTAACGTATTAACGTTTGGTGTACCTTTGCCCTAGGTGATTCGTTAAGAAAACTTATACACACGGAAATTTATCAGAGTGCTTACCTCAAGGGATACGAAAATGGTAGCGAAATACAAAAAATAAGAACAGATTTGTTGAGATTATGTCTTGCCTCTGTGTAATATAGTTTTGACAAAATTATTTCAAAACTTTGCTCCTATGTGCTTTGTTAAGAAAACTTTTAGACACGAAATTTATCAGAGTGCTATTTGTTCTTACCATAAGGGATACGAAAATGGTACCGAAAATACAGTTTACGTCATGCTACTGTGAAATATAGTTTTGACAAAATTATTACTTTGAAAAAAATGTTCACCTTTTGAATTTTATAAATGAATGAGCCATGAACTTTTAATAAGCTCACCTTCATATTTAGGTTTTTATTTAATTCAGAATTCAGTGAATCTACTAGGGCATTCAATCGATTTATCAATTAATTTTCGTCCATTAACTGTTCGAATGATTTAAAGTTGTTAATTTCGGAATAACGAGTAAACCGAATGATTAACTGAAAATATTTGTTTTAGAACCATAAGGGCATTTTTCTTTTAATTTTAGTTCAATATTATAATCATACCCTACACCACCATAAGTGGTTGTGGTGTTATGCGTTTGTGCTGATATTTGTAACGCATAGAAAAAGTTATCCAACAGCCATCATAAAGTATACCTATCGTCACATAATCACTTTTTAAATCGATCTAACGATGTCCGTCTGGCTGGCTGTCCACGTAAAATTTTTGCACAAAGTACAAGTCTACAAGTGTCAGTCTTTATACCAAATTTTATGAAGATCGGTCCACAATTGACCATAGCTCTAATTTGTTTTTTCATTAATTTTGTTTGGTGCTTCATAATACTAAAACATATTTAAAATCTAGAGAAAATATAAATCCATCTTCCGAAAATCACTTTAAAATATTTTCTTAATATAAAATACATGTGTGGAATAGGCTGTTTTCGATGTTTTGAATAAGAATCGGTTTTATTTTTTTTATATCACGCACGGATTTTATTTTGTGGGCATGACCTGGTTAAGTTTTTCAACTTTTACACTTGAAAATAGAGCTTTTAGATATTTCGCAAGTATTTTACAAAATTAGTTTTTTAAAAAAAAGCTATTTATATTGATTTTTTTTTTTTGGAGTTTTATTGACTGATCTGAATAAACTATTTTGTAAGTTTTTTGATGCATATGTATGTGTTGCTTGTAATATATCTAGGTAATTAAGGAATAAATCTTGATTGATAACTTGAAGTTAATATAAATTAACATCATTTAGTATTTTAATCAAGGTTGCCTACCGTTAGCGCTCAAATGCCCTTATTGATAAAAAAAATCATTAATGTTGGCTACCGTTACCCCTAAAATACCGTTACTGAAATAATCTAAAATGCCATTACCCAAATAACACAAACAGTGTTGCCATTTGGGTACAGATTTAATTCTTAAAGAAAAACTTCGATAAGTTTTAAATTTTGTAGATAATTGTGATGAATTTAATATGTAAAGATTTTTCGTTAAATATTCTATTTATAAAAATTTGTTGCTAGTTTTCTTTTTAAAGAACATTTTCAATGAATTTTCTATTTACATATATATAATGTTGAATTATTTTTTCTTTAGTAAAAATAATGAATTGATTTCTATGTATAAAAAATATTAAATTTTTATTTGTTTTTTATATGCCGTTTACACCAAACGAAAACTGGTAGCTTTTGGCTACAACTTCATTAATTTCGTTGATTTTTCAATGAAAAATTTATTTTATAGTTATATAATTAATATTTGCAATTTTTTATTTATTAACATCCTTTAAAGATTTTTTTGTAGTTAGATGTGAAGAACACATCAATGAATTTAATGCAATTAAGAAAAAAAAAATATATATATCAAAAATCTACGACCACTTCGTTTTTTAATCTATATTTAAAGGTTGATTAAATCACAACTATGGTCCGATTATGTTCACTATTATGAAATGTATGGGGCATCGATATAATTCATAATAGTGAACATAATTTAGTCGTAACTTAATTCTTATTTTGTATAAATTTTTGTAAGTTACGTATGTGCACTTATTTTTGACATCGGACTTAAAATGGAATTTTTTTTATTTTTTTTTTTCAAAATTTTTCATTTTTAACTACCATAATATAAACACGGTCATTTCTTGTCCATTAATAGCATTTTAAAATTTTTTCTGGTTGCCAGATATTAAAAATATATCATCAAATGTTATAAACTAAAAAAACTAATTAATTTGTGCTGACATTGTTGATTAATTTTTTTTTTGATGAAATTTTAAAAATCACTATGATAGCGATTATTTTCGGCGTAATTAACAATATCGTATCACTTTTAATTTATATTTTAGATATATTGATGTGGATTTTAAATGTTGTCTAAAATAGAATTTTAGCAAATTTTTTATAACTTTTTATTTTAAACCTCCATAACACTACTGTTCGCGTAGATTTGTGTTTCATTAAAGCCATCTAATATTGGTACCAGATAGGATTGATGTGTCATTAAAATATTTTTCAACTTTTTGAACCCCAAAAGTAAACTAGTTTGAAAAAATGCCCATGTATTCTGGGTGCTCATGAAAATTTAAGACGATCTAACGATGTCAGTCAGTCTGTCTGTCGAAAGCAGGATAGGGCTTGCGACGGATATCCTAGCGCAACGTAATTGAGCAAAATCGGTTCATTAATAAAAAAGTTATGGAACAATTATTAAAAAAAGGGTGTGCGTCGTAACTCTAATTTATACTTTTTGGCCGATATCTTTTACGAAAAAGCATATACATCAACAAGTTTTTGTACAAACAGTTGAGGGACTAATGCAAAGTCGGAAGCCAAAAATGGGCATGATCCGCCCACTTTACTGACCACATTAAATATAAGTTGGAACAATAAAGAAATTTTGTACAAATAGTTCAAGTTTAAAGTTTAAACTCGTAAACAAATCTTCCCATATAGAGTAGGCCAAACTGAATATAACATTCTTACTTGATATTTTTTACTTTTGCAAACATAAAATTTTGCCAAAAACAAAGGTTACGCTTAATGATCAAATAACTGTTAACATTTTCACTATTTAAAATCCTTATAAATAAATGGTAGTGATAAATCATCTAACTTCTATGCAAACTCTTGAATAACAGTATAATTATTTATTTGCAATAAAAAAATACATAATTTATTTTCGAAAGTTTTCTAATATAATGAATAAATTAGACAGGTTTTTAGCTGATCCCTAATTTAAATGAATTTTCTATTATATTCACTCATTCCACAGAAACACTATAACAAAAGTGAGTCTAAGTGAACCAAATGCCACCCCTTTTTGTATCCCATCCTGTAAGCAAGTGAAATATCACGCAATTCGCGTCTTTTTTCGTATTTTGCTTGTTAATCTCATTTTTGTCATTATCTCAGTTTATAAGCAATTTATTATGAACCATTTCAATATTTTATTTAAATCAGATCACGTTTTGTATTTTGTTCCATATTGTGTGCGTTTATTTTGTTTTTTATTTTAGCATACATATAAAAAATACGTTTGTTTAGAAAATACGTATTGTCTGGGTCCCTTTATTGCTATGTTTTTTTTTTTTTTTTTTTTTTTTTTATTTCTTTGTCAGTTTTGTTCTAGTTGTCAATTTTTTTGGTTGCTGCTTGTAACTCCCGCATAAAGTGTCCTTCATTGTGCAACTAATTTATTATCTTGTAGAAATTAATCTTGATATGTTGCCGTTCTTTTTCTTTGTTTTGTGTTGTTATACAAAATATTCTGGCGACTTTATTGAGGTCTTAAATCTGTGTACGTAAAAAAAGAAACAAAATATTGTTGAAGCACACATAAAAACAGATGGATGGATAGCTGGACGAGAGGATAGACAGGGAAGCGAATTATAAACTCACGCAAAGCAAATAATATTACACACATCTGCGTAATATTGTAAAATGTATTTTTAAGCAACAGACTTTTAATGGAGTAATTTTTAGACTCTGCGAAGTTTTCGGAACATACTATTGGCAGAAAATTTTCATTGGTCTGAAAGTTTTTGCATTACCAAAATAAAAGTGCTTTCAGATAAGTTTACAATATTTGGAATGAGAATACTTGTCCCTGGTGCAAATATTTAATTCCTCTTTCAACATCTTTATTGAGAGGTTTAAATTACCGAACGAATTCATTCTTTAGAAAACTGCTCTTTTTCCAAAAGCAAATAAAATTTCATATAAACGTCAAAGACAAAAAGAAAAATCAACAAAGGCAAAATCTTTAAAGCGTTATTTACTGGGGTCATATATTGTACTATTATATTTTTGCGTTTGCTATTTTTCTTTGAATATTCTTTACCAGCTGAAGAGAGCGTAAAGGAAAGAAGAAGGCTTTGTTGGTTTCAACAAAATGAGGCTATGAGGGTGATTTACATCATCAACAAACCGCATATAATTTTTCTTTCTCCTTAAAATAATGGGGGGTTTTTTTGGAAGTTAAAATATACGAAAGGAATCAAACGAAGTAGTCGCAGTTAAAGTAAAATATGTATTAAGTTAGCAATTTCTTTAAGAAGGCAATATAGAATTTTAGTAGGAAAGTTTCGGGAAGTTTTTATATTTCTATAAAGTGCTTATTAAGATATAAGAAATAAGCTTACTCACCTAAGTTATCCCCTGAAATTAAAAAGATATTTACGCTTTAATTAAAAATTTTTAATTTTTTGTCCCGAATTTATTTAGATTTTTGTAATATATTCCTAAAGAATATGTTAAAAGAATATTTTGATTATATTAAATTATCTAGGAGTGAAAAATGTTTAAATTCAGCACCCTGAAATTAGTATGAAAAATAGCTTTTTTCCACTTTTTTCTCAAAGTTTTGTTTACAAAAATTTTTTCTTTAAATATTTCAAAAGCCAAAGCTTCATAAATGGTTAGTAAAGAAATTTTAAATTTTGATTTAAAAAACGCGCCAGGATATGTAATTATATATATATATATATATATATATATATATATATATATATATATATATATATATATATTATATAAATATTTTTATATTCTAGAAAAATTGCCAAAAAATTTAAAATTTTTCACGGATAGAAGAATTGAGATAATATATTTTTTTGTGTATTATTTCAAAATATATTAGAATTATAGAGTATTAAAAAAAATAAATTTAAAAAAAATCCACGGCATGTTCCCGAAAAACTAAATAGTGTCGAGTCCAAAAATCAAAAATTTAAAATTAAACATGAATATTTGTTTACTGTAGTAAATAACTTAGATGAGTAAGTAGGTTTTTTTCTTTGTCTCGCCAAGCACTTTAAAGAAATATAAAAATCTTTGACTTGATTGTGAAACATAATCCAGGTGGTTAGTATTGATAACCTGTAGCTGATCTCGTATTATTGCAGAGTGACTACAAAATTATTTTTCTAAAAGCCTAAATCCTCCCCTATAACTTTCCCATACATTTCAATCCGATTCAACTGGTAGTTTAGGAGGTACAGATTTATAAAAATAAAATAATTTTGCGATTTGCGAACGCAGAAATGCATAATTCCTCTCAATAAGCCGTCAAGTATGAAAATCATTAGATAGGAAAAAGCAAGAATAATATAAATGAAAGAGATATTCTAAATGCTTAAGATAATTAATTGACTCTTTCTTTCTCTAAAAGAGAAAATTTCAGCTAATTTTAAAAAGGATTTCAATTCCCTAATCCTATTCCCAAGTGGGTTTACAAACAAATGTCTTTTAATGTTGCCTCCTCAAAAGTATAAACTTTCTACTTAAAAACTGTCACATTTTTTCTCTAATGTCTGCCTAGTTTAATGTCTGTCCTACACAAAATGGACACAGTTCTACAAAATTCTATGCGTGAATTCCATACACACATTTTTACATACTTTTGTTTTAGTAATTCTTCATACTTATTACGATTATAAAACCTAACTATTCATTCATTTAGTTATTCTTCAAACAAATTTCCTACCACCCTTCCTGTTTATGAGCACAAACATTCATTCAAACGTGTATACACTATTGGCAAACTATACAGCCTACATTATTTTCATGCTTCCTTAAGATGACGACCTAAAATAAGATTCAGTTTAACAACTTATTGGCGCCTTGCCCACACAAATAAAAATTACTACTTTTTGAACTTTTTCTTATACATACTTCTAGGATCTTAAATATATTTACACATATTCACATATTATGTGATTTTATTTTTAGTTTTTTTTTTTTTTTTTTCTTTTCTTTACTCGTCGTTTCAATACCAACATTTATCAAAATTTATACTGTTTGTGAATAAGTACTCTCGTAATTTTCTAAAGTTACAACCAAAAAAATTTTCCAGACATAATTTCTTTGTGCTTTTTTTTATTTTATACGTACTTAGTTTATATTGGTTGGGAGATTTAATCAGTTTGACAAAATCTTTGTTCCGGTTTTCCGTTTTCAGTATTTTTTTACGCAGTAGTTTGCTTGCAAAAATTTTTGCAAAAATTTATCGTCAGTGAAATTGGAAAATTGATTACATATTTGAATTAAGATATGAAAAGGGCATAATGAGAACATGATGGGGAAAGATTATAATTTAGTTAAGGTTTTGTTAAGAGGAAAAATATAAGCACAGTTTTATCTCTTTATGCTTTAATAAAAAAAAAAAAAAACAGATTTCTAAATACGAAAAATTAAGCAAAATTGTTTGTTCGTCTTATTTTAAGCTTCATACAAGGAGAAAACAGTTTTGCTGTGGCAATCGAGTTTGGTCGGTTGCGTGTATTATCCCGCAATTCGGTGCAGATGATTGCGTATTTCGGCTACCGCAACTACATAAGGAAAAATAATTCGATTAGTACAACTTCATAATATACATTTGTGTATTAGGCTAGGCCAGTTAAAAAATGTAGATTTTTTATTTACAAAAGTAGTTTTTATTATATATTACAACTACAAATCTATCTAAACATGTATGAATATAAATTTTTTATTAACCCGACCGGAGCATTAATCCCAAACGACTAATTAAGCACTTTTCAAAGACACTGATAGCCTTAGTGTTAAGCATTTGTTCTTAAATCTGTAATAAACAGAATAATTTTGAAGACACGTTGGATAATACAATACCGACATAGATTTTTATTTTGGCGAAATTAAGAACCAACTTTACATAGATACTTAATTCATTAATCGATGCTTAATTTATTGATTAGAATTATTTTTCGAGGAACGTTCAATAAACTTCAGTATTGTTTTATCATCCTTTGGCCTTTTTATTAAAAATTAACGGTGATTCAAAAAAAAAAAAATTAAATAAATAAATTATATATCATATATATGCATATATATATATATATATATATATATATATATAAATTATATATAAATAAATATATAATTTTTAAAGTCAGATGTTTTTAAATGTTTTTCAATTGTAAATAACGATTTGTTTTTCCATTGGTTATTATAATAAAATTTTCGTAATTACTGTAACTAAAAATGTAATTAGTGTTTAAATTCTTATAATACAATTTTTTTGTTTTTTAAATTTCCAATACCGATACATCGTTTCGTTATATGAATTCAGTTCGGTTGCTTCTCCTGAATTTGTTTATTTTATTTTAGTCGAGTGTATTTGGCTACTTTAACTGAATTAAATGTTATAAGTACAATATTTCCAATATAATTAAGTTTTTTCAGCGACTAAATATGTCAAATTATTGAACAAATAAAAATTTAACTACTGTTGTCAGATATACGTATTTTTAACTATTTTCCAATTAATCTTTTTTATGTGTGTATCAATAAATTTAATTAATTTTTTTTTTTTTAATAATACAACACTTTTAGATATTGACTCATATCTACATTCATACAATTTTCCTACTGAATTATTTTTCTAATACTCTTGAGCAGTGTTGCCAGAAGACAAGAAAAAAAGAGTCTAAGTTGACCTTTAAAAAAGGTCAAGAAAAGACTAAATGCCCCAAAAAATAAAGCCAGAATAGTTTTTTTTTAATTTAGATTTTTTTTTCTCATTACTTTTTAATATTTTTCTCGGCTAACAGCGAAATGAAATAAAGCAAAATCGCCCAAAGCTAACATGGAAAATTCTCCAAAAAATTTGGGTCATATCTCATATGAAAAACAACCCAAATTTTGCGGTAATTTTTCGTCATTTTTTGGCTGTAATTCGTTTTTGGGTGATTTTTCACTTTTATTTATTTTTTTTTATAAATTTTTACAGCAAAAGTTTAGTTTAGCGAAGCCGGGGTTTAAATGCGCCAGAGTTGAAAATCCCTGCGTCCGGTCGAAGGCCGTCTATCCCACCCAGTTTAAACTTTTTTTTAGCTTAAACTAGATATGGCTGTTTTTTTTTCAAAAATTTTATCATATAATATATTATTTTCATACCAGTAAGTATCATAACATTGGACAAAAGTGATTTTTCGTAAATATTTGGCATTTTTTTTACCTTTCTGGGCAAAATTTCCATTTTTTATTTTTTGACAATTCTCCATTTTTTAGGTAATTTTTCATTTGAGTGATTTTTCTATATTTGATTTAGGCGATTTTGTTTTGGGTCATTTTTCTGGCAGCCATTCTAAAATGCTGACTAAACACTAACTAAATTTATAAACAAACTTACTCACTGAAAAGTTTCTCAAAAAATTCCCATACAAAATTTGGGTTATATTTCACATGTTTTAAAGTGATTTTTCCTTATTTTTGTATTATTCCTTTCTGATTAAGCATTTTAAAATTTTTGAGTAATTTTTCGCACTAAAAAGATTTTGTTTTTAATTATTTTTTTCTTCTATGGTTGAAGTATATTAAAAAGTAATTATAACAATGGAATTAGTAACCCAACAAAACAAGTTAAGGCTTTTTTAATTTGGAGAATGAAGCGCCGCAGGCGAAATTTTTATTTGTTTCTGCAAAAATAAAATTAGTAATGCCAAATAAAAAATTATTTTGTTCGTTATTGAAATACTAACATTTTATCCTTTTTAAAGCAATTTTATGAATTGAAAATGGCTAGAGAAAAGCTAGAAGCTAAAATGAAAATTCTTTGGCTAAAAACAAAATGAAAGGGCTAGATTTAGCCTTAAAAAGGCTAAACTGGCATTACTGCACTTGAAGCATAATAATGTGAAAAATTAATCTATAATTGAGTATAGACTCGTTAGTTTCTTAAACCGAGAAGATCTAATTTGATCTACTATATTGTTTTAGTCTGTAGTTAGTCTGCCTCATTCCTCCAGTGTAGCGTTAACGTTGAGAATTTTTATAAAGTCCAAAAAGGGATTAAAAAAAAAAAAAAAAAAAAAGAAAAAGAAAAAAAAAACTGTAAAAGGGGATTTTTAAAGAAAAGGGTCCTAAAGCTTCAATACATAAAAAACTCCCTAAATTTTTTTTATTTGATAAAAACAAAAACAAAAAATATTGTGTTTTAAGAAAAACTATTAATTCAATTTTAATAATAACAAAATAATTTATAATAATTTTTTTATTGCAAAAATAAAGATTAATTCATAAAAATAATTAACATAAAATTCCGTTTTTATTAGTTAAACTTCTGTGAAGACACTTGGACTCCAGTCTTCCGAATACCCATCTAACAAATTTAGGGCTGAAAACATGAATTCACAAGTGTTGACCTTAAGTCTGCTATACAATTTATTTTTCATTAGTGATAATTTATAAAAAAGGACCTTCCTCCGAGGCACTGCTCTAAAGTAAAGTAAAAATATAAATTAAGTATTCATCGAATATGTTTTTTTTTCATTTTCTCCATTTAATCCAAAAAGATTCGACATTTGATGTTTTAAATAGTTGTTCACAAACCTTATCATTAGCTTTAGTTTTTAACAATTTCATTTCTTTTATAACTTCTTCGTGAATCAAATCAAAATAACTAATTTCTTCGTTAGAATTAATATATAATGGGCACATAGAAGAAATTATTACCGCATATTTTCAATTTACACAGTTGTTTCATTTTGCATCTAAATTTAATAAATATTTTCAAGTAAATATAAAATAAATATAAAATTTAAGTAAAATTTTATTTCTCACTTAAATTTTTAATTCATTCAATCGACAACCTGATTGATTTGGTCAATCTTTTAATTGGACAAATTTTTATATTTTTCATTTCTTTACAGTTTTTAGAAATTTGATATAATCATATTGTTGAGAAGTTCAAAATAAAAAAAAAAAACAGTTTTTAATTGAATGAATTATTTACTAATATATTTGGTGATTGGTGACTTTTTTATTTATATAGATATTTCAAACAACTTAGTTTCTCGTCATTTAACACATAGTTTTAAAAAGTCGCCATTTACTTCCATTAAAAAAACGGTCCAAAAAAGTGGCTAGGTGGTTTAAATAGGAGCAATTGGCGACTAAAATCATCCAATGGTAAGAAAATTTTCTAAAATGTGGCTTGATTTAAACCCCATTATGGATTAATCACACATTTTTTGAAAATATATCTACGAACAAAAACTACAAAACATAATTTATGTGATTTTACATTTTCTTAACTTTTAGAATTGCCGTATTTCATTATATATTGTGTAAACTTTTTACAAAAATCTGACCATTACTTTATGATATAGTAGTCTGAATAAAAACATAATTCGTTTGACTTTTTTTTTTCGAAATGTAAAAATTGTATAAATTAACATATGCTTTTTTCCATATTTTTTATATTAACCATATCTATAGTTTTTTTACGACGTAAATTTTATTTTAATAGTATTTAGGAGATGAAACAAGTACATAATTCAACATATTCAAAATATATTTTAAAATTCCATTTTGAAAAAAAAAAAAATATATAACTTGAGATATTATTTCAACAAAATATTAATTTATTTATTTATTTGTCATAGAAATTCATATCCTTACAGAAATTTTATAAGTATTTATAACAATTTACAATTAAATAGGTATACAAAAACTTAACAGAATTGGTTTAAGAAATTTATTACAGATTTTTTTCACGCTATCAGAACTTACGACAAGTCGATAAATCTCTATATTCGTAGTATTGCACATTTTCTTAATTGGATTAGCATCAACATAATTAGATCTAAAAAAATTTCACCGATAAAGAAGTGAAATAACAGTATGGACATCGAGAAATATTGAACATAGGTTAAATAATTAAAAATTGGTTACATTTAACATAAATGATACATTCGACATAGTACTATGGCTTTTTAATGTAGGTAGTTTTGTACGAGCAAGACATATAGTGTAAGATGTCAGATTGAGTAGGTTAAATTATAATCCACGAAGACAAAACAAGAGGAATTGTTTTTTGCACCAATTCAATTGCACTGGAGTGAGTTTCATAAATAGGGTCCCGTAATACAAATCCATATTCAAGAATTTAATGCATCAGTGATCGATATGGGGATTTCGGATCTTTAAATTCTTTTGCCCAACATTATAAGAACTAAGTGATTAAGTTTATCAAATGCTTTACTGAAGTCAGTATAGAAGACATCAGTTTGTTTCCTTAAAAAGAAAATAGTCAGTAATTCATTTTCAAAATGTTCGGTAATTGTACCCAGTTTTACATTAAATCTATAATTTTCGATTTCAGCCTTATAAAGGGAAAAACAACACCATTACTATTTTGCATATTCTTTGTATATTGACTGTACATATCGGTTTGAAAAATATACTAATAATTTTCATACAAATTGCGAATATATTTCCACGATAGATAATCTAAAATTGTATACCAACTACCTTTAATTTCAATTGAAAACCTAAGCGAGAAAGACTGACTATATGATACCTCACACCATTGTGTACGAGGAAAAAATTTCGGGAATGGGACTTATATTACTTATTTTATGCTCTTTAGGGTGATTCCAAGAAATAAGTTTATATGGAAGCTATGGTAAATTATGGACCGATTCACGTAAAATTTCGCAATGTTGCTTCTACTTACATAAAACTTATTTGTGTTAAATATTAACTTGATACTAACATTCTTATGGGATTTATGCACGTTAAAGTGATTTTCGGAAGAGGGGTTTATATGGGAGCTATGGTCAATTATTGACCGATCTTCATTCAATTTGGTACAAAGATTAATACCTGCATAGAACTTCTTTGCACCGAATTTCGTTGAAGTATTCTTATTTTAAACTTTAATGAAATAATGGGCTGATCAAAACCAATTTTGATAGGCATCGTCCTTGTATCACGTGCCAAATTTCATTGAATATCGTGCTATACACACGAGGTTTAAATGGATAGCCTGCCATCCAGCCAAACGAACGGCGGACATCGTTAGATGGATTTAAAAAGTGATTCTAAGTCGATTGATATATTTTAAGGTGCTTGCTGGATAACTTTTTCTATGCGTTACAAAAATCAGCACAAACGCTTAATACCCCAACCACGTATGGTGGTGTAGGACGAAACGGCCTTCTGAAAAATAGTAAAAATCAGTTATGTAGTTTTCCCTCTTTGTCACGGATATAATATCAGGTAAGGAAGAGAATTTTTTTATTGTTCTTTAAATAGGAAAGGTTTTAAATTTGTATTTGCGAATGTCAAAACTATTTAAATGGGCCGCTTGTGAGTCGCAGCCACCATTTAAGAACCATTTTACTAAAAATATCCTTGATTTTAAAAAAAAAATTTGAAGTGCGGCAAATAGTTTCAATGACATGCAAAATGATGCTTAATTCAGGAAATTAAAAAAAAATAATTTACTTCATATTTTGTCTCACTAATTTGGATATAAACAAGTAGAGAAAGTAAATTTTGCTATTTTAGGATTGGTTTTTGTTCTTAAGCCAGGATCCGTCCGCCTGTCCGTCGTAAATTAACAACATTTTTGGTCAAATTACAGATGCGAGTTTTTAAGACAACTTAACCAAATTTTTCATATATGCTTATATTGATTTCGTAATTTGCTACAGTGAATTTAATTCAAATCACTTCATTATTTTACATAGCTCTCATAAAAAAATCCTTCCGATATATGACCTTAAGTACTTTTCCAAATGGATAGCTGTTTGTACTGAGAAAAACATAAATTTTTTCAAATACTGTATGTGCACTAGGGGTGAAAAACACAGGGAACCACGTCATAGCCCATATTATACTGATACAAAAAACCATTTTCAAAAGTTATTTCGATGAAAAACCCTTCCGCACCAAAAGCAAATTCTCAAACCATTTGAGATTTTTTTATTAAATAAAAAGAAAGAAAAAATTGGCTCTTTATGATTTTTTTTATTAAATACATAATCTTTTTTTTAATAAAAATAATGCATTATATGAACAAATTTAAAAAACCTTAAATTTAAAACTTCATCGCGTTTGGTGCCGAAACTTTTTTAACGATGGCGAAAATTTAATATAGCGTCTCTTAATATTTTCTTATTGTACAACACATTATTTTTTAAATATAAAGAAGATTGGTCCACTATTGGCCCTAGCATTGTTGTCCATTCATGTTGATGTGTGTTTTGTATGTGGTGGTGGGTCACCAGTCCCGAACTGTTTGGAGTTGAACTGGTAGTAGTCATACTTGGCTACGAAGTCCGACCGGTGACTTAATACTAGTACCACGGGTGTCAGGAGCCCCTGGAACTTCGGTTCCAGCCTGGCAATGGTGCGGCCCCTTGAGGAGCTTCGTGGTGGTTGTGGTTTAGACCCAAATCGCGGGTAGAGTGTGAAGTTGCATTGCAACCAGATGCCGTGACCCATAGATCGGAAGGAGTTTAGATAGGGTCCGCTCCTAACCAAGGGGGAGATCATGTCCAAATACATGACTTCAAATTGGTACTCAAGGATGATTTCGGTCAGACTTGGGGGCGTTGGTGGACGCATTGTATTTATCCTGTGCGAAGAGCACCGTGAGGTTGGGTCTACATGGACAGGTACTCACGTAAAACCTTCGACGTTGGCCCTAGCATCCATATAAGATATACAACTTTTTAGATTATATATTTCTTAAATATGTGAATGTAAATTAAAAAATAAAATATTTAAAACAAAAATGCTTATCTGCATAATTATAAATGAAACTTTAATAAAAATATTATTTTGTTTAAATATTTTAAACAATTTTTTATGTACATTTCCCACACAATTGATCTGAGACACATTAACGGTCGGGGGAACTTGAAATGATTTTACCATTTTGTAACTGATTTTTATATATTTTCTCCTTACTGATAGATAATTATATGTTAATTACAATTTTGCTATAATAAAGTTAAAAAATTAGTATTTAATTAATAGATTTTCGAAGAAACTGCATTTCCAAAATTTCAGATCCGATTCGAAACGGTTTCGTGATATTCGAACACTCTGTTGGTTGCAAAATATATTTTTAATATACAAGGAATAATTCCATAGGGAATTAAAATCAGAATTTCATATTTTATTAACTTTGATTATATAACGTTTTTGCTAAATAATTGTTTTCAGAAGACTTGAATATTTATAAATAGGGTGAAATTACTAAAAGGGCGCAACATTTGCGCAGTTTTTTATTTTTTTTTTAAGTACAAACAAAGAATTGTTTTTTTTTTTAATATACAAATCTAAGCCAATACCGCCAAGTATAAAAGATCTGCTCCATCAAAAATAAAAAATAGCAAAAATAAGGTCATTTCTTAAAAAAATATTTAAAAATATTTACGTACAATATCCAGAAAAAAGAGAAGTAGGTTTCTTTTGATAACAAAATACCCTATTTAACAGATACATCATAAATGTTTAATTTGTAGAAGCCTTAAACGAAAATATAGGCAGTATCTTTCAACAAAATGTCAGTATTGTCCGCTGCACATGAAAACACCAATATTTTGCTAATTTAAACAACACAGATGATTGATTTTAATAATTAGTGGTGCAAAATTTTATATACACAGATATATTGATTTTAGTTCTCAAAATTAATACCTTTTGTCAAAAAGACAAACAAATTGTATAAATTTTCATTTATATTTTAATTCGTAAATGGATGTTGAGAATTTTTTATGAGTTTTAGCCACATATTGGGAACGGAAGAACATAATAGAAGCGTTGTTTTTATTATTAAACTGATGCATGTGCTATAGAATGGCAGTAAATTTATGTAAATTTCTAAAAATTACTTTTTATTGGAAATTGCAATTTAAAGGGATTTGTTGTTAATATATTTATGCATAAGTATTTTTATTTAGCAATTTTGAAAAATTTGTAAAAAATTAAGTACAATTTAATAATATCTATCGTTTATGAAAAAATTCATAATTTTTATGAACAAAATCTTAAAATATATGAATTTTTTTTCTCTATATAGTTTCACCAGATGCCAAACATTATTATAAAAAATTAATTTTTAAATTGCAATTAATCGCCACATTTGACCCATTTGAAACCACAGTGTGCTAAATATGCTATTTTCTGCTCTACATCTTCCAGCAAAAAAGGAACTTACAAAAACGTAAAAAGTGATGTAAAATTTACTATTAGTATATACAGAAATCATTCCTATTATTTATTACTTCTAAATTTCCTATTTATTACTTCTAAATGTTGTGTCCTAAAAGTAGTCATATTATGTGAAACTAATGCTTTTGAAATTAATGACAATTTAGTTTAAAGATGATACAAAATATATCAACATATATAGTAATCGCGGTTGTCAAAAAAGTTCACCTACAAAAAGCGCTAAATTTGAAAATCATTTAAAAATTATATCAAATGTAATTGTTTTTAATATTCAAAGAATATTATTAGTTAACATTTTTTTCTATATTATTATATACTATATTCCGTCATTAAACAACTCTCGATGAAACTCAGGGGCAATTCAAAATTTTAGCATTTATCCTTATCCCAAAATACCGAGACCAGCTTACCCCAATATGTGAATTCATATGCGGAACATGGTATACTATATGGTTTTCCAATCATTATTTTAGTAAGGAAAATTTCGGAACTCGTTTTTTAAGTTTATCTTTAAGAAACCGAATTTAAACACCAAATATTTTTTAGTTCAGATTTTCTAAATTAACTTTAGACGCAATTAAGTTAACAAATCCTCATGGAGTAAAACAACAAAAATTCGAGATCTGAAATGGTTTCATATAGTACTAGCAAGCACTCAAATTTAAAAAATCAAAAAAGTGTTTGAAAATAACAAGTTTATTTTTCTTCCTTTTGATTCCTGTTATAGCGAATTTTAGCACATATCCCTCTAACATTAACTACAATCCCTCTAACATTAACTACAAACAATTACAGAAATAGACCAACTTATGTTCTATCAATGTGTCGTTGACTAGTGTTAAATTATATTGTGATAAATTTAAAATTTTCAAAATTTTATATTTTTGCACTTCTATAATTAGAAAAATTGTGCCGTATAGAGTATTGTAAAATAAAGAATGGAGGTTTATTTTTCCTGTAATTATGAATCGTTTAGATACATCTCATTAATGAGGAACACACAACGTAATTTCGATGAAGCTAAAGTATCGCGTAATCACAAAAGCTTTCAAAATCACATTTTAAAGTCGTTGTGGTACGATAAAATACTAAATTACAAAAACGTTATAAGAAATTATATTTATAATATGTACATCTATTCGATACTAGTGAAGTGAAAAATAGGTTTCAGCAAAAAAAAAAAAAAAATTCATAGATCTGAGGTCGTGGTGTCTTTAATATTTCATAAATCGTCGAGGCACACCTAAGGCGCTAATTGAAATCGATGAAAATGTATATCAATCTAAAGCTGTAATTAAATCTTTTATCGGAATAAAGTGGCACTCAAAATTAATTACGCGTTTGAATTTAATGCAACTCTTAAAATTTTTAGATGTGTATTTTTGTCATCGAAAAATTTATTTTATAGTTATATAATTAGTATATTCAACTTTTCATTCATTAACATCATTTGAAGATTTTTTTGTGGTTAGTTGTGAAAAATACATCAGCGAATTAAATGAAATTAAAAAAAATATTGAAAATCTATGGACACTGTGTTTTTTGCTCTACATTCTAAATGGCGGTTTATACAGATTTGTGGTCGCGATTATGTTCAATAATATAAAATTTACAGAACATCCTCTAATTTTATTTTATATACATCTGTGTATGTTACATATATGCATTTAATATTGATATCAGTTTTAAAGTGAAATCTTTACAAAATAGCCATTTTTTTCCATTAAAAAAAGCGAGAAAATCTATGCATACTTTGTTGATTAAATTTTGTTTAATGAAACGACTATCTTCTGTGTCATCAACACTATCGTATCACTTTTAATTTGTATTTTAGAACCTCCATAACACTAACACTGTTCGCTAAGTCATTCACGCTAAATATATATGTATATATATATATGTATATATATATATATATATATATATATATATATATATATATATATATCTATATATATATACTAAATTTAACCATCATTAATTTCCTTTAATTATGAAAGTAATTAGTTCTGTTTTAACCAAAAAAAAAAAAAAAAAAATATTTTTTTACTAACAAGAATGAGTAAGTTATAATTAAATTGTTTTTCCATAAATATAAACAATTAACCTGAAATAATGTTGTGTTTATTGTAGTTTCGTAAATGTTTTTTTATTTGCTATGAAAACACACATACCAACCGCCACAAATTTACATTTAGTACATCATACAATTTTATAATTGATTTTCATAATTCACATTGAAGTTTTTAATTAAAATCCCTTTTTCAAACTTAATAGGTGCTATACTACTCATTCAGTCACTCTTTCAGTCATTCAACCATTCATGCATTCTATCAGTAGATGCTGAGCATAATATGAGTAACAACAACTGTAAATATATTGTCAACATTTTACCTTTTGGTAAATATTTGTAGCTGTTATTTTAATTAAAAATCAACTTTTTGTCCAAATTACATCTCAACTACTGTTGGCCAATAAGGACGAAAAAAAAACTGATCCAATACTTGTAATATTGGAAAAATGTTACCAATACTATGAGCAACAATATCACTAAAAAAACCATCTGCATTAAATTAAATAATATTTACTGTTCTCACACACGATGTCTGGTTGCAATGAAGTTAAATAAATAATTACAAATTGTTGTGTATTATCGTATAAGCGTTGTAACATGTACTTTTTTGACACTAAATGTACCTATAATAGGGATGAAAATATTATAATTTAAATCCAAATTAAAATAAGAATCTAATTGAAGGATCCTTTGTTACTTAGGTTTATTTTTATACTTTAATTCCCACTTTCTAATTATCATGGATATTAAATCATTTAAATTGGATAGAAAATATTAAAACATACGTATGTAAATAGTATTCTAATTAAGTATCAAACAAATTTATACCAAAATAATTTAATATTTTTGACGCTTTCAGAAGTGAAAGTCTGATTGGGAACAGTAATTAATCTATGACCCCAACTTTGCAATTGGAATCAATAGACAAATTTGCTATTATTAGTTCAAATTGTACCAAAATATGTATCTTAGTACCTAGATTTTCATCACTGGTACATAAGAATATGGAAACTTTTAAAGTATGAGTATAAGCATGAACATGGGTATGAATATTTTCAATGCTTTTAATATTAAATGTGGCAGCAAGAATGACGATGTGGCGGACAATGTAAATAACAATACAGAGAATGATAAAGTTTCAGTTTTCGTTTTTCCCTTTTATTTGGCGGTGACGGTGGCAGCTTTATTTAAATGGTGGCTACCATAACAAATGACATGAAAAACAACACCTTTGTCTGGCTCACAAAAAAAAAAAAAAAAAAAAAAAAACTGTCTGGCTTTAGTAGCTGGCTCAATGTATAGCTGACTGTTCGGCTGCCTGGTTGTTTCATTTTTTGGCTGATTGCCTGCCTGACTGGCTTTGGCTGTTGGGTCAGTTATCAAACAAGGCAAAGTTAAAAACCATAATGGAAGTTAACATAATTTTGATGTTATCAAGGCAACTACATACACACAATAACAGTAACCGAAAAACAAAATATTATTTATAAAAAGCCAATATTTAAGCATTTGGTGTCTGGTAGGAAAAACCATTCTTTTCCTCAACCAAAAATTGAATGACCATTTGCCGACTATACATATGAATACCCAGCGAAAAAAATAAAAATTAAATTTTTGGAACCAAAAAAATCTACTAAATTACAAAATTTTCAAACAATTAATCAATAAATTGTCATTGCTCTAAGAAGCTCATGTCCGTATTAAAGTCTTCTTGAAAGAATCACTTCCAGGGAAGCAGTATTTTTTGCTGGGTTTGTGCAGATAAAATTAAAAATATAAAAATCACAGTAAGAGAAATAATATTTTCTGTAAAAGTTTTTATGTGAAAAATAAAAATCCTTAAGAAGGAGTTTCCTTTAAAAAAATTGGTGCAGTAAAGAAAATGTGTATATGCAAAATAAATTAGCTCTTATTCATTATGTAATTCTTGAGTTTCAGGATAACATATGTTGATATTTTTCACTATTTTTTAATATTAAATGTATTCCAAGACTTATCTTCACTTAATGTATATATTTGGGAGAAAAACCACATCTTCATTCTTATACCTCCATTTGGGGTCCATTGTAAATTCCTACAAATAGGAGGAAAGTAAAAAGAAGAATAAAGAAATAAAGGCTATTATTTTAAGCATTTTCGTTTTTTTTTCACTTATGACGCTGTTACAGCAAATGAGCAATATTTTTTGTTAATTCCATTTTATGATTTTTAGAACAAATAGGCTAAATTCAAGATTTTGATATAAAACTTTCCAAATTCTAAATACTCGAGATATAACACCGTTGGAAAACTAAACACGTTTTCTATTTTAGAATTGTCGCTTTTATATCCTGGGCTACGATAGATGGTTGGGGTATTATACGATTGTGTTGATGTTTGTAACGCAAAGAAAAAATCTACAAGCTAGCGTTATGGTTGGGTGACTTTAGTAGCCAATTTCAAACTATGTTATTTGAAATATATCAAATCATTTTATGTTCATTTTAATAAAGAAATTACTTATTTTGAGATTGTTTCACAATGTTATAAAAAGAGAATTTAGAAATCAATTGAAATTGTTAGAAACTGAAGTTAATGTAAAGCTTACGAACAACTATTTAAAATATCAAATGGCACAAATTTGGGAAATTAAAAAATATATTCGATAAATACTTAACTAATATTTTTACTTTACCTCATATCAGTACATCGGCGGAAAGTTTTTTTGTTTTAAATCCATGCTTCCAGTCCTTAATTTGATAGACTTGAATTTAGAAGACTGGAGTTCAAGTGAAGACCTCACACAAAAGTACATAAGTTTAACTAATAAAAAGAGTATACTATGTTAACTATTTTTATGAATTTATCTTTATTTTTGCAACAATAAAATTAGTTCTGCAACTAATTTCAGGAATCATAAAAATATCCTGTATTTATTCTACTTTGGCGTTACGACCAAAGATTTGTTTTGAATTTGTCACCCCCAGAACTACTTCTCTGAAAGTGTCACCTTTCTAGTTCACATTCTATGGAGTGGTTATTAGAATTTTTTTATTTAATTTTTCTTTCTATGAGCCATTTTTTAGATTTAATTTAATTTTGCTACTCTTTTTTAAAAGTTTTCAATTTTTTAAATTTTCTTAAGTTTTTTTTTTAAACTGTTCAAAGTACCAAGCAAGACATTTGGTAACCTATAATTTGTTTATATGAGCGATGAAGAAATAATACACAACTAGTTCTTAATTATTAGTTCTCAAAAGCATTCTTTAAACCCAATTTACAATCACAATACGGTTTCACTCCATGAGTACAAGAATTGGTTGCGAGACCGCTAGTTCTAAAGATATTACCCAGAAAAAAAATTAACTTTCAATTTTAAAAGCAACAGCTTCCTGTATGCATTACATTCTACCTTAATCGCTACTCCCAGCATTACCAATTAGTGCTTCTATAAGTAGTTTTTAATTAATATAACTGGAATTTGATTTTAACGTAGCTAAGTTGTCTAGAGCGTCCAACACAAAAAATGAGCATTAAGATCAGTTGAAGCAAATAATTTTGTTTTTTTAATAAATAATATTAATTTATATTTTGTCACTAGGGAGTGCAACGATATAAAAATAGGGAAAAGGAAAATTTATGTAAAAGAATCCTAGCTGTCGGATTTTTATTGTTATGATAGTGATAGCGAAATAATCGTGGAAAAAATAAAGTCATGCAGTTAGAAATATGTTTTTTTATTTGGTTTCACCTTTTCCCTATGTCTATGTAGACGATTTAAAAGTGGCGGTGTAAGATAAACAACACTATCATCATCTAACAGCTTTTAAACACCTACAAGAAGTCTTTTTTCATGATTTGTGTCCTGTTTTTTTCTCCGTCCTCTGTTTGTCGGTGTTTCTTGTATGTGTGTTTTTTGAGTACTTATCTACCTTTATGTGTTTGTTTACATTTTTTCCTTAAACCAGCTATGAATGACCATAATTTCAGGTTAGCCAATGGTGTAAAAAAAAAATATTGTGAATTTGTTTTTTTCAAATTCAAAAAAGTTTTTAACATAAAGCTTTATTATCATAAGAGTTAATGTTTGAGTTCATAAACTTTTTAGTCTCATATAATAAACAAAAGCAAAGCACAGACAAAAATGTCGTTTAGTCAGGTAGAAAAAACGCAAAAAATAAATAATGTATTTTCTTTTATACTTCTAAACTAAAGTGACAAATCCTATTAAAGCGAAAGATATGGCGATAACAATTTCATATAAAAATCTAGATATTTCAGTGTAAATAATTTTGGGGATGTTAAATTTATTTTTAAAATTAAAAATTTGGATACTTTAAAAAATACAATAAATATTTATCTTTCCCTTAACACATACTTTTATAGAGAATATTCGATAAATTTTCTTTTTATAGAAAACTAGCATAACCCGGTGCGCTTTAGTACCCCCATTGTAGCAAAAAACAAAAAAAGTAATAATAATAATAATAAATAACTAAATAAAATAACTATAAACTATATATGTATGTATTTATTTTAGTTATAATAAAGTAGTCTATTTTACTTTTGGGTACTATAGAATGATACTGTGAAAATTCAAGAAAATCTGTCCAGCGGTTTAACTATATATATATAATCTGTGTTTGTTGGTTAGCTTGGGCTTTATAGAAAGCTAAACTGTTGGAACGATCGTAATATCCAAAAGCAAATAGGCTACTTTACTTTTCGATAAACGTTTTGGAATGTTAGCCCACATACAAATCAAATAATTATCGCAGATTGCAAGAACTATAACACGGAAATTATTAAGATTTTGCGGAAATAATTTTATTATGTTGTGATAGAAATGGGGCGGGTAGGTCAAGGAGGAGTGACAGCCCCCATACAAAGGAAGTATTAAATATTGCACATCAAAAGAACTATTGCAGAAAAATTCTCAAGATTTGGTGACAATAATTTCCTCACTAAGACCCACAATTGAGATGAAGACAAGTATAGGGTAGTGGTGGGTGGACATGCTCAGTGGTAATGTAAATATGAATTATAGCATAGCTAAAGAATTATTGCAGAAAAATTTTAAAGATTTGGTGGGAATAATTTTTTTAATGAGATTCATAATTGTGATGAAACTTTGAGAGAGTTGCCCCCATATATATATATATATATATATATATATATATATATATATATATATATATATAATTATATATATATATATATATATATATATATATAATTCCTATTTATATATATATATATATATATATATATATAAATAGGAAACTTATACCCAAATTTTAAAAAGTATATCTATACGCTAATATTCTAAAAAAAAAATAGCAATAATCGCAAGTTTCGTACTAAAAAAAACTTAATCTGATATATAAATATATATATATATATATATATATATATATATATATATATATATATACTTATATATCAGATTAAGTTTTTTTTTTAGTACAAAACTTGCGATTATTGCTATTTTTTAGTACATTATCGTATAGATATACTTTTTATATAAATTTGGGTATAAGTTTCCTATTTATAGATTTTAATAAAAAAATTTTTTGGCATATCTTCTTTATTCACAAAAATTGGGGCAGATTTTTTTTATAGAAAATTTGCAATAAATTTCAGAGCATTTTTCATAAATTTTCCGTTTACAGAAAATTTGCTATAAATTTTATTTTTTTATAAAATTTCTGGTAAACTTTAATTTTCATAGAAAATTTGTGATAAATTTCTTTTTATAAAAAATTTGCTATAAATATTCTTTTTATAAAAAATTTGCGATATATTTGTTTTTATTAAAAAACTATCTCTTTACAGAAAATTTGATATAGACAATTTGCGATAAATTTTGTGTTAATTGCATATTTTCATTCAATAGAAAATATGCGATAAGTATTTTTTTTTTTGTATTTCTATTTTTTTTTTTTTTACAATATTTTCGTTAAAATTTATTTTTATAGAAAATTTACGATAAATTTTCTGTTTATAAAAATTTTGCTATAAATTTTCTTTTCATAAATTTTTTTTATTTATAGAAAACTTTCGATACATTTTCTTATGGATAAATTCTCTCTCTCTCTCTCTCTCTATATATATATATATATATATATATATATATATATTTGGGATATATATATATATATATATATATATATATATATATATATATATATATATATAATCGAAATTTTTTATGCAATTTATTAAATTACATCTAAATAAATATGTATAACATTTAATTTTTATTAAATTAAAATTAATGATAACTTATATTGGGTGGCCAAAGATAATGTATAACATAAATAGTTAAAACACAAACAAATTACAACAAATTGTTTCATTATTGTTTATGGTTTGGACAACAGTACCAAAAAAAAAAAAAAAAAAAAAAAAAACACATATGAATAGACAAATTCAAAATATTGCTATTGTATTTTTGTTGTATGTATTTTGTTATCATTTCAATATCTATCTAAATATTATGGTGTCACATGTTGCAGTAATTAATTCATGTCTTGCCCACAAACAATTACTTTAAATTAGAAAAAATTGTCGCAGTCTATTAGACACCCACAACTAAATACTGAAATCTAACGTAATGTATGACTACGAAATATGAAAACCTAGCAAAGCAGACCAAATATATTTTTTGACTGCATCAGGAAAGAAAAAACCAAAAAGACCCCCCAAAAAAACAACCAAAGAAGAGAAGTATAGCAAATGTGCCAACTCTTTGATAGTCATTTGATTTTATAAACCTAAACTGGTTGTAATTTTTCACCCACTTCTAGTCTAAAATACTCATACGAGTATTAGGAATAACCATACATTAAACATTGTTTTTGGGATTGTGGGGAGTTAATACATTTTGTACAATATAAAATTCATGTTTTGTTATATTTTTTGTTTGGTGGGGATTTGATATACTTTTATATGCATATTTGCAAATGTCTATGTATTTTATTTTTTTTTGTTAATTATAAGGAATACACGCACACGCTTACAACTACTTTATCACATCCATGGTATTTTTAAATGTAGTTTCATATTAAGATTCAAGTTTATTTTAACAATAAATTTGTCTATGTCTGCTAAATGACTGTTATACCAACCATAAACACCAAATGGCACAAAAAGCAACAACAATTACAACAATGGTACTTGTAATAGTAAAATAGTCAAAGCAGCAACAAATACAAGTTGTCCACAAAACACTTTTGTGACTGACTAAAAATATTAGAGCAATAAACAATTTACTAAAAACAATTGCTAAATGCAACAGAAATATAAAATCTATGATTTTAAAAAACAAGAATCATTTAAAGTAAAATCTATGCAATATGTATTATTTTAAAATTCTTGTTTAACAAAATTTGTTAAAGAAAGCATATACCATATTTTTGCTCTACTGTACTTTACTTATTGCAGATTCCCTAGAAGTTTAACATATTATAGGATACTTTGGCCGTAGGATATAGCTATAAATTGTGAAAATTGTTGGGGCAGACAAGCTTGGTATTATTTATACTTTTCATAAGATTTTCTGGAGCAGTAATATGATGTATATGATACTTATAACGTGTCTTATGATGCACAAGAAAATCGGTTCTATAAAAGATATTGGTTTCATTTTGCATATAATTTATAATTATTCCGTCTAAACAAAGTAATTTATTTTAAAAAATAATATTCCATAATTTTATGATTTTTGATTAACATTAAAATTTGTGTAAAGAAATGGTTTTTGAAAAACTATAAATAATTTATCTCTAATAAAATCTTTGTTAGTTAAGATAATCTAACGAAATTTTCAGAGATTATTAACTATGAATTAATGAAATGTATAAAAATTTAAAATTTTTATAAAAGGAATGAAACAATTCCCAAAAAACCGTCGAAAATCCCAAAAATGGAATTTTTTCCATTTTATCCATAAAGTCCACATTTATATGGTAGAACATGTTTGCAAACTCTTTAGAAGACATTTATGCTTAAAAAACTTCATTTTGTGAGTACATTCATGCTTTGGTATTTTAGAACATATAGCTAAAGTCTGGGCAAAACTCAAAATATTTGAAGTCGGAAAAAAAATTTGGCAAGTGGACAAGAAATTTTCTATGACAGAGGTACCCTATTTTGAGCAGCAATAGTTCCGCTCCTGAGGCGTCAGGTGGGCCTTTAAAATTGTACGCTCTTCTGCTACGCTTATGTTAAATTTCATGTAAATCCAACCAGCCGATTATAAATTATAGATTTATTTTCAAAAATTTTTGATTCTGCCCCAATGTATAATTGTAAAAAGGTCATCTTAAAAAATGTTTTTAAATGTTTTCTCTTATTTCCTGCGATTTAAAAGATACTAAAGATCGTTTTATAGAATTTAAAGTGGCATATTGATTGTAATAAGGTAGTGGTGAGTTATATAAATTATTTTCCGATTTTTTAAACGATTTTTAGTGGAAAATAATTTATATAACTCACCACTACCTTATTACAATCAATATGCCATATATATATATATATATATATATATATATATATATATATATATATATATATATATATGTGTATATATATATATATATATATTCTCGAAAATTTCCGATACAAATTTCCCGGGCTTTTTAACTGGCACTTACCTGGATTTTTTTCTCCGAATAGGAACCCCACGTACATCACTATAATGGGATGGGCAATTTTCGATTGTGCTAATATTAATTAAGATTAATAATCAAATACATATCGACCGTCTGTCTGATCGTGTATTCTTTGTAATCAATATGCAAGTCGCATTGTTGAAGAAAGCTTAATGAAAGTTGATAAATTACCTTTTTTTTTTTGATCATCAACACTTTTGACATTATCTGAAATTTTTCTATTATATCGGCTAGCTATCATGCAAATTTCTTACCAAAACTAGACTTTAATGCTCGCAAATGAATAAATATATTAAGCTATCTAGACAAAATTCGGTAAAAATATATTTTATGTAAATAAAAATCAAAACTCATAATTTTGTGCAGATGAATTTCATTATGATTGATTCACAATTGTTCACAGCTCCCATATATGTAAGGCCAACTTCCAGGAATCCCTTAAAAATATATACACTTCTAAAATAAAAACATTGATACTCCAGATGGAAGGGCCAAATATTCTCCAAAAAATCAAAATTTTTATCAAAAATCAAAATTTTTACTAAATATCAAAATTTTTACTAAAAATATGATTTTTTTCCAAAAATCTAAAATTTTATTACAGATTAAATTTTTTTATAAAAAAATTTTCATATAATAAAATTTTTTTCAAGTCAATTTTTTTCAAAAAATTAATTTTTTTAATCAAATATTTTTAAAAAAATAAAATATTTTTTACAAAAAAATCAAATATTTTACAAAAAATAAAATATCAAGTTAAAAAAAAAATCAAATTTTTTCACAAAAAAATCGACTTAAAAATTTCGACTTTTAGTAAAAACTTATTTTTAGTAAAGATTTTCATTTTTAAGAAAAATGTGTATTTTTAATAAAATTTTGATTTTTAATAAAAGTTAAGATTTTTTGTAAAAATTTTTATTTTTAGTAAAACTTTTAATTTTTAATAAAAATTTTAATTTTTAATAAAAATTTTAATTTTTAATAAAAATTTTAATTTTTAATAAAAATTTTAAAATTTAGTAAAAATTTTAAAATTTAAAATTTAGTGAAAATTTTAAAATTTAGTAGAAATTTTAAAATTTAATAAAAATTTTAAAAGTTAGTGAAAATTTTAAAACTAAGTAAAAATTGTGATTTTTAGGAAAAATGTTGATTTTAATGAAAAATTTGATTTTTAAGAAAAATCATAAGATATTTAAAAAAAATCAGTATTTTGGTGTTAAACCGAGTTCATAACAAAGAAAACCTAATTTTTCACTAAGAATTGGGAATAAGATTTATTCTTTGAATAATAAAATAAAAATCACAAAATAATTATTATAAGTTGAGCAGAAAAATAAAACTCAAAAATAATCATTAAAAGTGAGCGAAAAAATAAATATCAAAAATTATCATTATTTATTGAATTTTATTTTAAAACTTATAATCATAACGGTCCTTACCTTTAAGTTTAAATTTGATTCAATTGTAAGTAATAGATTTGCTTTGTTTTTAACCTTCATAAAGAATTGTCCCAGTTGCACTAAAATTAAATTCTGAAAGCAAGACTATTTATAATTTTTGTCTTAAAATTTTGTGGTAATTTTAAAATGTTTACATGAAAAATCGATATACACCTGAATAATTCTGCAGTTTAGTATTTATCGCGTAAAAATCCTATTAATGCGTTAATATCCATTGCTTTTAAATATCCAATTATAATTGTTCTCACTGTCTAAATTAGTAAAATCATTTAGCTTTTTATATTTTTGCATTTCACATACTTTTTTTTTTCTTTGTATATAAATGCATTTGACACATGTTCATATGCATGCACGTGTACGTGTTTGGGTGCGTGTCTATGTGGATATATAACTATAACACTTCCCGACTGACCTTAGTTTCGATATTAGCAAGTGGTTGCTAAAAACGAAGAATTTATCCACCATATGTCCATTAATTTTCACAATATTTTCTTAATTTTTTCCTAAATTAGAAACAAAAGTTCTACTAAATAAAAGATCGTCATACAAATTTCATATTCTTACTTAAATAAAATTAAATATTTTATTTGAATAAAATTTTTAACTACTATTATGTAGGTGAACATAAGGTGCTTAATCAGAAAATTCACAAAATCCGCAATTTAACACATGGAGATATTAGTGTTTTGGTTATTTTTTGATTTTATGTAATTTTTCATGAAATGTTAATAGGTTCCTTTTCTTTTCCTTAAGCAAAGCTAAATTCGTAGTTTGTTTTATAAAATACAAAATAATACGACTTTTCCTAATTAAAAGCATTGAAGGATGAAGGATCCAGTCTTGCAATTTCTATCAATTAAATTAAATATGGAATAATGCAAAATGGTTTACACTATTAGCCAATATAAGTAGAAATTTTACTGGTTTTGGCAAAATAGTTAAAAGCTTTGGTAAAAACAAAAAAAAATTTGCGATTTTTTTTAACCAAAAATTTATATGTTGAAATTTTTAATAATTAATAATCCAAGTTGCACTTGATAAATAATGAGTATATCGTTCAAGTAAAAGAATAAAAGATTAAATATACATAACCGTTTGAAGATTATGCGCTCCTAAATATTAAAAATTTTCTTACCAAAATTCTATTTTAATTTATTCTGATTAAGTTACCTGATTTCAAAACCAAATATCTTTGTAACTAAAAACGATACAATAAAACCAGAAACAAATTTAGAAAATTGAGTGTGTTTTACATTAAGATCAATGTTAAAATTAAACTTATTCAAACATTGATTTTAAAGTTTTGACTTATTTTTTATCAGTCACTTTTTTGGGATGCACGCGGGATAATCCACATCGATTACCTTCAACGTTGAAAAACAATAAACGGCGAATATTATGCCAACTTATTAGACCGATTTAATGAGGATTTGAAAAGAAATTGAATTGGGTTACGAATTGGTATCTCATCCGCCATATTCTCCGGATTTAGACCCTAGTGACTACTTTCTATTTCCAAATCTAAAGAAATTGCTAGGTGGAAAGAGATTCAGCTCCAACGATGAAATTATTGACCAAACAAATGCCTATTTTAAGGACCTCGAAAACTTTTATTTTTTACGCAAAGTAAATGTTCATTATATAAATTATTATTTTTAAAATGTAATTTATTATTATGTACCTTCTTTTTTTTTAATATTTTATATACTATTGAGTTAAGTTCGAAATAAAACACAATTTTAAAAATTAAATAAGTTTTTAATTTTAGATTGGGAACAAAATGGAAAATAACAAAGTAGTAAAAATATCGTTTTCGAACTATTGCCATTGTTAATAATCACAAGGTGTTAGTAATATCAATATCGTATAATTTTCACAATTTTTTGATATCGTAAAGGAATCACTAACTAATATTTTACATTTCGCAATAATATCGCTAAAGGTACACAATTAATACAATAGACAAACATTCGATATCGAAAGATTTGCTGCCACAAAGTGAGCGCAGGTGTGCTCAAGGAACTCATACTCGAATCGCCAACGATAGTTGTTAACGAATGTTTTGTCTGAGATGTGTACAGGAAATGCTGGAACGGGATATCATTATCAAAGTTTGTGGTCAGCTGGGTTAAAACATATTTAAACAAAACAGAAATTTTTTGTTGGTTGCATTTCAATAATTTGTTGCAAAAACACACAATAGAAACATTAAATGTGAGATGAGGTGAAACTCTAATAGTAAATAGTCGACACCATAAGTACTCGTATATGTTCGAAACCAACACTTGCACTATGTACTGTTGAGGTCATAAAGTGAAAAAGCAATTTAAAGACAAAAGCAAATTTATGTTTTAATGTGGTTGCTTCAATTTCTACTTCACTTGGGTTTTTGTTGGTGAAATAATGTCAGTGTTCATTATTTATGCAACAATTGCATACAACAAATAAGTATACATTTGGATGAACAAAAAAAGTGGTCTACAAAATGAAGTTCATCTTTGGGTAAGGGAGTGTAAGCAAATGTTTATGGTCTTAGTTTCATTAACCAAAATACGAGTATTTTGCTAGTTCTTGTTATTTTTTTATGAACTTAAAGCAAACACCCTTCTATGTTATGTCTGGTGCATCTTTATTTAAAATAAATATACAAGAAATGTTTCTATTTCCAAAAATAAAGGGAAACTCAAATAAAAATTTACAAGGGTTGAAAAAAAACTTGTAGACCTTCTCATACTTGATATTTTTAATAGATTTTTAAATAATTTGTTAAAGGGGTGACCAAATGGGATTTTATGGTTGAATGTTAAAGTTTAGAAAAACAATTTAAAAATGTTTACCGTTTTTTTTGAAAGTCTTCATTAATCTGGGCACATATGCAAGTAAATTAGAGTAAACATTTTAAAATATTTTAAAATGTTTAAAATAAAAGGGATTTGCTAAACTTGGGAGTAATTTTCATTAAAATAGTATATTTTATTTACTTTTCTTTATGAATTGAAAACATATTTAAAGATTTTACATAATACCTTTCTAGTCTTTTGTGCATTTTTATAACACCAATATTTTTTATTATCTAAACTTTTTTTTTTAAGTAATAACAAGGGCAACTAAAATATGCTCTGAAAAAGTGTTTTATGCACATTAAAAACATTAAAAAGGCCCTTAAAATATTATTTTGTTTGCTTGAATTTTAAATTACTTATAAAGAGTATGATTTGATTTTGATTAAAAATTATGAAAAAATCATTTATAAGATGGAACTACTTATAAAGGAATCAAATTTAAAAAAAGTTGTCGACGGTAAAAAGGAAAATGGTTTAATTGAAATTATTCTCTTTAGTGTTATCTCTATTAGCTACAATGCACAGAAAAATTATAAATGTTTTATCCATAATAAAATCTTTGTTAGTTAAGATATTTCAACGAAATTTTCGGTAAATATAGACTTTATTATTTCAAATGAGAAAATGTAGAAATATTTTGTAAAACAAATCCAAAAAAAGTGGCGAAAAAAATTGGATTTTGTTTTAATTTTTTCCATTTTGTTTTAATTTTTTTGATTATTTTTCTTTAAAATGATCGGAGGGGCTCATTAAAATATTCAATTTTTATATTTTATTTCAGCATTTTTGATTGCTAAAAAAATGCCTTTGAATTACATAAAGCACATTGGGAGACTTGCTATAGTTTCTTTTAATGGTTTCTCTTTTAATTTGCCAAAATAAATGAGTTTTGGCGAAAAATGGGACAATTTTATCTAAACGCATTTTCCAAGACCCGTCTAAAATTAAGGATGCCTTTAAAAATTACGTAGTTTGCACAATTTATGATTATGAATAATGATTATGGTTATTTTTCTATAGTTTAATCCGAAAGTTGTTTTAAAACTAAAAAATCACATATAACCTGTAGAACTTAAAAAAGGATACTGCTGAACGTTCGTCAAATAATATAGTAAAATTATCTTAGAGTAAAAATTCTAGCAGCAGATTTTTGGTTGACAAGTAAGCTCTCCAAATTATAGGATGTAAAAAAAAATCCGACCAAATACTAGAAAAGCTAAAACGATTATTGTAATCAAGTAAAAAAAATAATAGTATTTAATTTATTAAAAATATCAGAGACTGGAATTTGATACTAAAATCCAACTTTATGTTTTTATCTAAATCGAAAAATAATATTTTGTGTTCAGAAGATAATAAAAACTGATCATAGTTTTTTTATTTTTAGTTTAATTTCGATTTCGATCGAAATAAAAACTATAAATATCATTTGTGATATTTATCACAAAAGTTGTAAATTGTTTTCAACATTTTCATCGGATGAAAAAAATCTAAACAACAATTTCATTGAATAAAAAAATATAGTAGAAAATATAAACAATCATTTGGAAATTATTCCATACTGATATTTATTTTTAAAGATATATATTTTTTACATCATGTTGTTATCGAGCGCTTTTTTAGATGGTATTTCAACCCACATAGGAACGAGCGGTTAGCTCGTATGTCATCTATAAAAGCCCTCGATAAATTAGTTATATGGATAATACATCAAAATATCGGACATTGCTATCTCGGGTCCTCTACCTATAAAGTCTCAGAATATAAAGTTTCCATCAGTCTAAATACTCAATATAGATATATTGGGGTAGCAAGTGTTTAAAATTTTGTAACTATAGGAATAGGTATTTTTAACTGAACATTATCTATAACTTCGGCTGATTGAGTCTACCTAAAATGTCACATGGCAGAGGAGTGACAATTTTAGGCTTCGAAGGGGGACCTTACAGAACCCTTAAGAGCGGAGCTATTGGGGCTCAAAATAGAGTATCTTCGATATAGAAAATTTTGAAAAATTTTGTTACTTATCCGATTTTAAATATTTTTACATCTCCTTAAAGCCCTTGGTAAGGCCTATGAAAAACATGCTTGCATGTGCTATTTATCAAATACAAGTTTTCAAGTTCTTTGCATTTGAACTTTCAATTATCTCAATTTTGCAAAATATTTCTCCAGATTTTTAAATATATTGCCTGATATGTATCTATCTAATAAACAAAATGTTTAAATCGATGTAAGGGACTAAATTTTGAAAATTGAAAAAATTATGATTTTTTTTGCCGAAAAAGTATCTACATATCTATCTCTTTTTTCTCTAAAATAAAATTTTCTCTCAGAACGTACAATAGTTGTATACCTTTCCAAAAGATGTCTTCATGAAGATGACACAAAAATTAAAACCTAGCTAAATCAATGAATATATATAAATGGAGATCCTTCCAAATTTGTCCTATTTTTTATCGAGGTATGTTCTAAAATCTCAAAATTGAAACAAAATCCAATTTTTTTCGCCACTTTTTTTTGGATTTGTTTTAAAAAATATTTTTACATTTTCTCATTTGAAATAATAAAGTCTAGATCTACCGAAAATTTCGTTGAAAAATCTTAACTAACAAAGATTTTATTATGGATAAAACAAAGGAAACCGATTCTCTTGAAGTAGTCTCAAGAGTGTGCCTGGTGAAAAAAGAAAATTTGGAGAGCCTAAACTCTGTTATTCGCAAGGACACATTACAGGGATGCATCACAAACGAAACAAAATTACTATGTTTTTAAATAAATGGCATGAAATTTCATTTTAGTGAAGGGACGCACATACCAAAAAGTAGAAAAATATTAAAATACTTGTAGCTAAAATTTTAGCTTCAGAATTTGCCATCGTATAATTTATCACCGAATAGAGGTAGAATCATAAGATAAGAAGTAATATTGTTCCGAAGTGTACTTCTCATATACAACATATACTAAGCATCAAACCCATGAGATTTTTCAATCATTTGAAAAATGCTGACTATTCAAAGTAGCTCGATAATTATCACAAAGAAATTTGATTGACCAAATTACCATCAGTGAAACTCTGCTGAGACGCAACAAAATCGAACCACTTTTGAAGCAGATCATTACGGGCTATGAAAAATGGCTTCATTACGAGTATCTGAAGCGAAAAGAAATCATGGTCAAAGGAAGAGTGATTCTCCATAAAAAACTTCAGTCTTGTTTGACGGCAAACAAGGTTATGTTGAGTGTTTGGCGTTATTGGAAGAAATTTTCCTCTATGAGCTGATACAACCTGGCCATACGATCAATTCTGAATTCTACTGTTCATAATTCGACCGCTTGAACGAAGCAATTAAGAAAAAGTGACTATAATTGTCCAAGAGGAAAGGCTTGATGACCTGCTAAAATTTTACTACATTTTGGAAAGTTTGATGCACATTTCGTATAGACGGGACCTTGCACCAAACGTTTACTATTTGTTTCGGTCTCTGCAGAACTCTCTTGATGGTTACATTTTGGCTAACCGAAGAGCCCCTGAAAAACACTTGGCCAAGTTTTTCGCCAATAAATCACTGAAGTTCTATAGTGCACAGCTTTAATTCAAGAAGTGAAATGGAAATAAATCTGCAGATTGCGTACTGCTGGTCTGATTTTAATGAAATTTTATACAGTTGAAGTGTAGTATGCATAAATTAATAAGTAGATTTTTACGTGAGAGAAAAAAACTTGAATCAATTGTCAAATCTTACTTCATGCAATAACAATATACATGTAGTCACATATATTTCATTTTTGTGTTTCGGAAAAAATGAGTAATTTTGTTGAAAATTTTGTACAAAGTGCCTCTCACATAAACTAAACCGAGGTCACTTTTAAAAATGTTGAAAATTGTAGCTCTTTGTCCCTCATTATTGTTTGTTCTCTATTCCTTTTTTTTTTTCTTGTGACTTACTAAGTCCAGCTCCTAACTTTGTCTATTTTTTTACATATTTGGCGGGAGCTCCCAACTCTTGATGCACTGAAAATGAGAATACAGTGCGATGGACTCAACGCATTTTCAAGTATTAGAAGAAAATGTACATTATTTGAACTTATTTAAAATAATAAATGAAATGAATTTTAAGCTTTTAAATACTTCAACTCGTGTTGAAGGGTGCAATTCTGATCTTTTAAAATTCCCTGAATCCTGGTACCAAAACAATAGAAAACTTTTTGTATATGTACAATTCATTTTCAGCTAAAATAGTTATATCTACAATTCAAATATTATTAGATAGACAAACACTCCTTTTTCATGTTTTTGACGCCACTTTGTAAATTATGTTTTATTTAATTTTACACGCACTTTCAAATACTTGAACACATGATAAAATGTATTTTATTTATAGTATATAGTACTAAGCTGTTTTTCTATTTTAGAGTTTTTTTGTACTAACTTTGGTTTGTACTATCAGTGTTGCCAGTTTAGTCTTTTGATGACTTTAGGTTTTGCTTTCAGCCTCGAAATTTTCGTTTTAGCATTTGGTTTTTTCTAGCCTTTTGTAAAACAATTGCCTTAAAAATGCAAAAAAAAAAATAGAAGAAAATAGTTTCTTATTTACTATTATTGATTTTATTTTTACGGAATCATCCTTTTAAGTATTTGTTTGTATTTATTCGCACCACTTATTTATTTTTTATTTTTATATAACAAAAACTTTACCAGTAGCGCTTTATTTTCTAAATAAAATATAACTAAGTTAATTTTATGGACTCACTAAATCGATTATAATTTTTTTTTTTAATAGTTCATTAACCGTGGAAATTTTTTATGAATGTAGTTAAAATAAATTCATCACGCTTGCAAAAATAACAATCATAAATAATAAAAAAAAAACTTAAAGTAAAAAATCACACAAAAACTAAGAATTGCTTGATCAAAAACGAATTACAGCCTAAAAATGACGAAAAATTATTTCAATAAATTGAGTATTTTTTTTTCATATGAAATTCGTATGCGAATTTTTTATATGATTTTTAATGAAACCGAGAAAATATAAATCTTTAATTAAAAAAATAGGTTTTTCCTAGCTTTATTTTTTAGGGAATTTGACCTTTTTTACCTTTTTAAAGTTCAATTTAGACTTTTTTAAGTCGCTCCTGGCAACACTGTGTATTATACTCGTAAATTGAATATGTTGTGTTAAGTTATACATTCTGTTTACCTGTGTTAAAATTTTTATTATTTATATAAAACAAAACAAAAAAAAAAAAAAAAAAAAACAAGTAAGAAAGCTGTAGTCGCCAATTTCGACCATGTTATACCCTGTAGGTTATTGGGCATTGGGTATATGCGTCAAAATTCAGGGAGGGGTCTTATATGGGACCTGTGCCCAACTGTAGACCGATACTTATTTAAGGCATAGTGTATATTGCTATGAAATATACATATGCATTATATATGTTCTTTATGCACTTTAGGGGGATTCCCGGAAGTGGACCTTACATGGGAATTATGGTCAATTATGGGCCGATCCCGATAAAGTTTGTTGCAGCTGTTTATATTTGCTGATTTGTATCAAATATTAACCTTATACTATTATTATTATTTCTAAAAATGGTTAGTATGGGAGCTATGATCAATTATAGACCGATCGTCATGAACACACAGCTTTCTGTTTATATAAAACATATATGTGCCAAATTTTGTCAAAATATTTTTATATTTAAGGGATTTATGGTCGTTAAACACCTATGCCGGGAAGGAAAAGTTATTGGGGTTACGTGAAATAATGTACCGATCTTAACCAATTTCTTTAGACTTCGTCCTTGGACTACAAAACATGTGCAGGCCAAATTTCATTTAATTATTTACAAAATTGTTGCCTGTAGTTTGATTACAAAGTTTACATGGACAAGATGATTTGTATACATTAAGGTGGGTCTTATACCAATATTTTTAGTGATACAAACTTCAGCATAAACGCATGATACCCTCCCCACCTATGGCGGTGTAGGATATAAAACATAATAAATCTTTTTACATAAAACTAATAAAATTTCATAAATAAGTAATGAAATTCCTATATAACAAAAACTACACTAAAACAAGAAAAAAAATAATTAAATAAATAAATAAATAAATTTAAATACACAGGAAACATAAGTTAACTTTGAAAACATTTTTGTATGATTATTTAATTATACTTAAAACAAAATTTACAATAAAAAAACATTAGAACATAACTAACTTTACAGCATATAAACAATGAAATTAAATAAAATGGAAGTAAATAAAGTAAAGCTGTAAAAATCATGCAAATTAAGAAAATGTTTTACAAAATGCATTATAACTTTGATTCAATTTTTATTTTATTTATTTTATTATTTGTTTTTAGGAATACAATGCTAAGACTGCCTCATGTCATATTATACAATATAGAAAATGTGCGAATTATATTTTGTCATCATCAACTTGTTACAGCATGTTAAATCCAGTAGAAGAATGTCGACGTCCAATATTTCATGAACATTATGGTAAGTAGTGATTAAAAATTATAAAAAAGTATTAAAAGAGTAAGATTATCTAATTTTTGTTTTATTAATCTGTCATATTAGGAGCCATATAGTTTATCTAAGTATAGAACATTGAGGCCATTTGCAAAATAAATGGTAATAAATCTGGATCTTATAAACTGCTGGAGCGATCTTGATGAAACTTAGGACGTCGATAGGGGAGAAGCTAGGCTTTCAGAATATTGTCAGATGTAGTGTGTAAGTGAAGCACGGACGCACAATGCTTTATCCCATAGGAAAAAAAATCAGAAATAAAGTTATGCCATGAATGTTAGTAAATTTTATATCTTTGGAAAGCTAACACAATAGCTTAACTAATAATCAGTGTTACCCGGAAGTGAGAAAAAAGGTCAGAAAAGGCTAAATATCCCCAAAAAAGAGGGCCAGAAAAAAGTTATTTATTTTTTTTACTTTTTTTATTTAAAACCTTATTTCTGTCATTCTTATTAGTTTTTATTTTTTTTAAGATCTTAATTTTAAAGATCTTAATTTAATTTATATCAAATTAGTTTTTTAATTAAACATAGAAAGACTTTCAGTAAAATGATTCAATAAAAAATCGCCCAAAAATTCCCATACAATTTTAAGATATACTTCATATGTAGAACGAACCAATGTTTTGAGGTAATTTTTTTTTTTTTTTTTTTTGTAATTTTTGAACCATAATTCCTTTTTTATTAAGAATTTCCAAATTCTTTGGTTATTTTTCACTTTTATAAGATTTTTTAAAATATATTGATAAATATGTTCTACGGTTAATGAATTATGATATAATAATAGATTTAGTAAGTCTATAAAACTAGATAAGTTATTTTTGATATGGTGAAAGAAGCGCCGCGGGCGAAAATTTGAGTTAAACATTAAAACGTATCAATTTTTTTGTACGAATAAATACACTGAAATTGCTTAAATTAATGATCCTTTTAAAATAAAATTAGTAATATCAAATAAGAAATTAATTTTTTTGTGGCTGAAATTTTAACATTTTAGCCTTTTTAAGGCAATTTTAAAATTCTAAAAAGGCTAAGAAAAATCTCGAAATGAAAATAATTTTTTTTTATTTGTTAACAATAAAAGGCAGTACATGTGTTTTTTTTACCAAAATTGAATATTAGGATTTTTTTTTTAGAAAAGTATGTCATTTTTTAGTTTTGCTTTTAGTAGAAAATTTGATATTTTAAAAAGCTGCGTAAAAATAATTCCAAAATTTTGACAGCAATTTAAAAATTTTATGTTATTGTAAATCCTTATTTAGCCATTTGATAAAAAAGAAAAACATAGGCCATTTTAAATATAACTATTAAAGAATTAAATTATCCAATTGAAATGTTTTAAATTTACAAAATTTCTGAAAATTTTAATCGAGTTTTCTGTAATATATTCTGGAATAAACTTAGTTTTAGGGCTAATTAAAAAATTAAAAAAATATATTAAAAAACATGTTATATTTTATTCATGATTTTTGTAAGCATAACTGGTATTTTATTAGACTCTAAAGGAAAAATTTAAGATTTTTCACCGCAAGTTTAAAATCTATGAATTTTTTTTTATTATATTGCATGTTAAGACCTTAATTGTGTATATCAAATATAAAAACAATTTTAAAATTTCAACTTAAAATATAAGAAAAATTAGAACTAAGGGCTAATTTCAGAAGCTATTAGATAAATATTCAAACCAATATTCCACAGAATGACAATGAAATCTTTGAGCTTCAAAAAACTGCCTAATCAAAGGAAAAAAGGGAATAAAATAAAGGGTATTTCAAAATTATCACAAGATTAAATTTGCCGCCATTTTTGCAGTTGGAAACCCTGAAAAAAGAACATTTTGACAGCTGAGAGTGAAGAGAGTGTATATTATATATATATATATATATATATATATATATATATATATTTAAGGCCAAATTTTTGTTATTGAAATATGGGTATTTAAAGAAAATTGCCTGAATTGAAATAAGAACCATACTCTCAAATCTAATTCACAGAAGTACCAAAATCTATAACAAGAATATTTTACAGGATGAAAAATTTACCATTTCAAAAATAAACAAGAAATCATTTTCGATCACCATCGAATGTAGAGTGCGCTTACAAAAATTTCCGAAATTACAATAGCGTGCTTTCATAAGGTCCAATATTTCAGAAAATATTGAAATTCTTGAAAAAAGTAAATAAATAAATAAATATATAAAGTTGCTTTTTTGCCAAAAGGTTGCAAAGTTTGAGACCTGTTTCAAAATTTTGATTTCAAAAATTGTTTTCTAGTTATTGAATTGAGATAATTAAAATTTTTTTCTTTCGCTTAATTCAGAAGATTGTTATTTTTTAAAAAAGTGTTTTTAAGAGCTTTTATTTTAAAAGTTAAAGGGCAAAAAAGTCAAGGCCAAAAAAAAGATTAAAAATTTGAAGTCAAATATCTTAAAAAACAGATAATATAATACCGCGAACTTGTTTTTTGTCTTGCTTCGTAGCATTCATAAATGTAAAAATATTTAAAATCGGTTTAGATTTGTAAAAGTTACAAGCTCCGTAGTCCCAAGTTTTATCAGGATCGTTCAAGCGGTTTCACAGATCCAGATTTATTACAATTTATCCCTACTGTACATGGTTGCGTATGAATAATATTTAGCAAATATTCCACATACGCATAATGTTGCTGATGGCTTCTAATCAATAAATTTATTGTCACTGATATTTTTAAAATTCCACAATTAATTTTTTAATTATTCCTATTTTTTTCTTACTTTCAGATTGATATTGGTTTCTTTGAAATTTTTTTCTACTTAATAAAATCTATGTTTTAATTCTACTAACAAACTGAACGTCCTTCTCAATAAACAAAATCCAGAAAACTAAAACTATATAAAAATAGATTATAAAAACAGCACTCCAATAATAATAATAACAGTATTTGCATAAATGTATTTTGGCACTATTACAGCACAAACAAAACAGAATAAAATTCAATTTTATATAACAGTATTAAAATAAAAATTATAAAAGAAAAAAATTACTAAAGAAAACAAAATTTTAAAAAATAATAAATTACAAAAATTAACCTGAAAATTGTAACTGCCCGAAAAAAGGATGCACAGAAACAAATAAATATAGAAGAATTATTTAAAAATATACAAAAAAGCAAACAAAAATAATTTTAATGAAATATAAATATTTACTATAAATTATAAAATTTTCATGTATAAGTAGAAGAAGAGTGGATTCAATAAAATTTATTGATTGTAGATAAAAATGTCATACTTATGAGTAGTGAAAGTATAATTAAATAATGTATGATGATATACTTTATGTACGGGAATATTGGTAGTTAGGGAAATGTAAAACTTATACATACACATTGTGTTTATACTCCTAAAAGCATATCCTGCATTTAATAATATGTAAGAGTGTATGCGTTTTGTTATAATTATGTTTCATAAATATTATTTTTATTTCATTTATTTTTAGGCTGGCTGGTGTAAATATTTATAGAGTTTTTAATTTAAACATTTTAGTTGTAGGTACACAGTTTTATATTTGGTTGAATAAATTTTTGTTTTAAACCACTAAACTGAACTAAAAGAAGATTAAATAAATGTAGATTTAATATTTCAAAACACAGCGAGAAATCGAGGAATACGATCATTTGGAGATAATAATAAACTAAATGGAGCAAATCATTTTCGATTAGCATTTCAAAGATTGTTACTTTCGCATCTTAAACATTTTTTGAAAAATACTTTATACCATTACTATATTAATAATTTTATGTAGATATACAAATTATACGAGTTCATACATATTAGATTCGGTCTCCATACAAAAAAAAAAAAAAAAAAAAAAAAATTATGCCAGTCACTCCCTAGATTGAAACAATAGTTCTTGAGGTTTTCAAAAACGCAAAATTTATTATTATTATTTTTTATGTTTTTATTATTTATTTATTTTTTATAGTGTCGCCATTTTAAGTCCGGTCGTAGAATATAATATATCATTGTTAGTGTTTTAACAACTGCTCAAAATTTCTATTTGGTGATTTTTGAAGCTGACATCAAATTCCAGATGCCACTTCTTCAAGTATCTCGGATACATCCTCCCTGTCCAATATCCAATTAGTTTAATATGTAATAAAAGCCTTGTGTAAACTTACAACTTTTAGTTTTTAAAGCATTTCATTTTATGCATAAACAATAAAATTGCAAGGATTAAAAAAACTATGGTTGCTTTAGTCTATATTACTTAACAAAATTTTTGAAATAGTAAAGTTATATTAAAAAATTCTTTTATATGAAAAATACTATTTATTTGTGGTTATGCTTTAACTTTGGCTAATAATTTTAAAAGTTATGGAATAAAGTAAAAAATAAACATTTGTCGCATCAAAAATATTTGTTAAACCATTTTGTCTTCAGTATGTTTTAAATTTTGATAAGTGATTCGGTCTCCATACAAAAAAAAAAAAAAAAGTTATGCCAGTCACACTCTAGATGGAAAGAATAGTTCATGAGGTTTTCAAAAACGCAAAAATTATTATTATTATTTTTTATGTTTTTATTATTTATTTATTTTTTTTTTTTTTTGTATAGCGTCGCCATTTTAAGTCCGGTCGTAGAATATAGTATGTCATTGTTAGTGTTTTAACAACTAATTAAAATTTCTATTTGGTGATTTTTGAAGCTGACATCAAATTCCAGATGCCACTTCTAGTATCTCGGATACATCCTCCCTGTCCAATATCCAATTAGTTTAATATGTAATGAAAGCCTTGTGTAAACTTACAACTTTTAGTTTTTAAAGCATTTTATGCATAAACAATAAAATTGCAAAGATTAAAAAAAAACTATGGATGCTTTAATCTATATCACTTAACAAAATTGTTGAAATAGTAAAGTTATATTAAAAAATTCTTTTATGTGAAAAATACTATTTATTTGTGGTTATACTTTAGCTTTGGCTAATAATTTTAAAATTTATGGAATAAAGTAAAAAATAAACATTTGACGCATCAAAAATATTTGTTAAACTATTTTGTCTTCAGTATGTTTTAAATTTTGATAAATGAAATTGCTTTACAGCTAAACAGTTCTTTAAACTTTTGTAATTTTATTTAAGCATAATTTTTTAAAAACTAAATATAATAGGTAAACAAAGGGCTTTTTTCATCATATAGGAAAATATTTAGATAAAATGGGAATGTATCCGGGATACTAGAAGTGACATTGAGAATTTCCATTAACAACGACATTCCACATTTTGCAATAGTACTTAAAAGGGCGAAGCTATAGACAAAAAATAAAACTAGCGGTATTTTGGGGCATGACAATAAGTTTTGCATTTTTTAAAACCTCATTAATTATTCTTTTATACTAGGAGGTGACTGGCACAGCTTTTTTTCGTCCCACCCTAGTACATATGTATGAAATATAATAAACAATTTTAATAGAATATGCCTTTTATTCCCCCTTTACCAACTGGCTTAATTTACTATAAGATATGAACTTATTACGTATATGATTTTTAACATTTCATCATCGAATATCTGCGGATTTAGCTAGGGTTTAAGAAAACATTAAAATAAATTTGTCTTTGTACCGGACGTGCGGGTGGACATAATTATATTCTCATAAACATGCATACAATAATGATATAGAAGAAACAAATTATTTACAATTATAACCATTATATCTCACAAAATTTTCAACGTGATTATTCAATTGACTTCTGAGTTAGCAATTAAAATGTTTTTTTAATTACTTAAACAAATATTTTATCTATATTAAACCGTATTATTTATCATAATGTTTGTACTTGTAATATCTCAGCAACCATAAAGAAAATCCATGGGAAACTGGACGACGGAATGCCAAAAAACATATTATATATTATGGTACATTATTAAATTGTATGATGACCTTATTATATCTGTCCGAATGTCTTTCTTTCAAATTTACTTTTGACACCGATTAGGGTTCTATTAGCATTACTTAAATTAATTAAATTATCTCTGAAGATAATTCCACCCAATGCATAATATGGTCTCTCGAACAGATTTTCGCAGAAAATCCCAATTTAAAAGTTAGAATTTTGCAAAACTAAATCTCGCATTGAACAGCTAATAATCTGTTTTGAATTTACCCCAAACTTATTTTTTTGGTATGACTTTTGTTGATCTGGATGGGCGCCCCCAAAGTCTGGAATACAGCAACAACTTTAAATAAAAATATTATATATATGGTAACACTTTAAGAATATTTTTACTTATGTACTAAATTATTGATATTTTAAAATATAAAATAATATATTTTTAATGTCGGTTTATTAATTAGACAATGACAAATGTTTATTTTAAAATGAATATTTTTTCAACTAAAATGATTATGTAAATTTTAAGTTTCAAGATGTATAAGTTATATAAGGCATATATTGGAGAACATAAATTCATATACAGGCTATTATAGCCACTATTCTTTTGCCCTGGCCTATCTGATGAACTATATTTTTAATTTTACAAAAAATATATAATTCTTAATGAAATTTGTATACATATTTCCATACAAAATAATTTCTAAAGTTAATTGTTCAACATTGGATTTAAATTTAAGAATGTTTAATAATGTTAAAAATAAATAAATCACTAATATCGTGTAAATGATCATATACATTTTTTAATTAGCACTCTTAAATGTTGCAAAACAAGATTTGTATAAGATTTTTCTAAAGGTGTCCAAAAAAGGGGATTTCAAATAATAAGATCGCCAAAAAGGAGATTTTTTGAAAAACAGGGGCCAACTGATTCAAAACCTAAAAAACTCCTCAACATTTTTTTATTGTATAAAAACAAAAACAATATTATTGTATTTTAAGAAAAACTATTAAATTCAATTACTAATAACAAAATAATTTATTTATAATAATTTTTATTAATGCAAAAAATGGATTTATTCATAAAAATATTAAAAACAAAATCGACTTTTTTATTAACTAAACTTCTGTACTTTTGTACGAGGTCTAACAAATTTGGGACAGAAAGCATTAATTCACAAATGTCAACCTTAAGCCTGTTGGATAATTTATTTTTCGTTAGTGATAATTTAGAAAAAAACTTTCCGCCGAAGCACTGCTACGAGCCAAAGTAAAAATATAAATGAGGATATAAGCACTCATCAAATCTATTTTTTTAATTTTCACAAAATGGTCAAAAAATATTCGACACTTGATGTTTTAAATAGTTGTTCTTACACTTTGTCATCAATTTCAGTTCATTTATAAATTCTTGAGGGTGTTTTGTTACATCACTATATTGTCAAACAATCTCAAAATAACTAATTTTTTCATTGCAATTAATATATAATGGCTCGAGATATTTCAAACAACTTATTTTCCCGTCATTTAGCACATAGTCTTAAAAAGTCGTCAGGTAGTTAAATTTTAAAAAAGAGGCAAAAAAATGGCCAAGTGGTTGAAAAAGGAGCAACTGGAGACTAAAGTCGCCAAACGGTAATGCTAGATGCAACGAGTTGATATAATTTAGAGCCATATTTAAAGTTTTTTGAATAGAAAATTTGCGCCGTTTCGAGTATTTCAAAATAAAGAATGGATGTATATAACACTAGTAATTATGAATGGCTATAAGAGGTGCTTTTTCAATGAAGCTAAAATATCGCGTGATCAAAAAATTTTTCCAAATAATATTTTAAAATCGCTTTGGCGGGGTAAAATACTAAATTGCAAAAACTTTATAACTTTTTAAAATCGATCTAAAATTTTACGTTCTCTATCTTACCGTTTTTAAATTTTATGTGAAATTATAATTATCATAAATATATCTATTCTGTGTTAGTTTTACGAAAAATACGTTTCAAAAAAATAAAAAAATAAAAAATAAATAAAAAGATAAAAAAATAAAAAAAAAAAACAAAAAAAAAATGCATAAAAATTATTTATGATCTGAGATTTCGGTGTCTTTAGTATTTCATAAATCGCCGATTTACATCCAAGACGCTGATTAAAATTGGTGAAAATATATACCAATCTGCAGCTGTTATTATAGCTTATATCGGTATCAAGTTACATTCAAAAATAATTACACGTTTGAATTGAATGCAACTTTTAACATTTTTGGATGTGTATTTTTGTCATTGAAAAATTTGTTTTATAGTTATATAATAAATATATCGCCACCTAAAATGCAAAAGGCTATAACCACACTTATTAATTTTTAATAGCAGAAGCAGAAAGCATAATGAGAACGAAAAAGGCCGTAACCACAATTCTCAATTTTTTTGCTTAAAAATTTAGCAATTAAGTAAAACTTTTTAATCCCTCACTTAAAGCAAAAACTGATGAAGAATGAAGTACTCCTCAAAGAACTTTTTTTTTAAATGAAACTAATTTTACGACTGTTTCCTTTATGAAGTTTGTGTTACAGCCTTTTAATTTTTGTTAATATTGATGTAATTTTTGAAGATATGGACATGAATTTTTTTGTGTAGAACTAGTTTGGTTCAGTATATTACAGTACAGTAAAAAACCAACATTTGATTTTTCAGCGGTTACGGCTTTTTGCATTTTAGGTGATGATATGCAACTTTTTATTTATTAACATCCTTGAAAGATTTTTATTGAAGTTATTTGTGAAAAATACATCAGCGAATTAAATGCAATTAAAAAATATTAAAAATCTATATATATACAGTTGGCTTTTTACTCAAATTATTACCACATGTATAGAATTATGGTCCCGATGATGTTCTCTATTATAAAACGTATCGATCTATCTTTAATTTGTATTTTTACTCCTCTGTGTAGGTTACATATGTGCATATATTTTTGATATTGGATTTAAAATAGAATTTTTAAGATTTTTAAAAAAATTTTTGATTTTTAACTACCATAATATAAATGGTCATTTATTGTCTATAATTTTTCTAACCCGAATTTCTCTAAAATTTTCTCTTTCTTAGGACCGTTATTATAACCTTCGGATAACTAAATTTAGGATGTTACCTTATACATTACCTGTTTTTGTTTATTGCAAGTATAAGTAAACCCAAGAGTGACCGATAAGCTAAAACTTTAGCTTTTATCATAAGGTTTATGCATTTAGAGTTTACTTTGAGTATTTTTTAACTCATTTATCTTATTTTATTTGTTTTTATTATCCTTACTGACTACTACGTTAACTGGCTAAAAGCAATCGAGTTTTGCTTTAGCCTTGCCATATTATAAAAATTATAAAATTTATTTTAAAACCAAGTTGTAATAAACAAAAATAGGTAAAGTTTATCTTTTTGTTCCCTGTAACTTATCTTACTTTTACTATCTGATATCTTATTGGAATTATAATAAAGGACTTTAATATAATAACGTTTAACATCAAATTCAATGAAATATTGTCGAACTATCTGTGAATATATTTGGCTCATACATATGAAAATATTCTCAAGATTGTTGGAAAAAAAATTTCTTTATTTATTATATAAAGTTAAAAAGTTTATGGTCATAAAATGACAAAACTTTCCAACCGTACACCTCGTTCATTTTTTAAATAACGGTTTATCTTAAGGTAGGTTAGGAACTTCATTTACACGTACGTTTTAAAAAAATACTATTCGTGTAAATAGTGTGTCTGCGCCTTATGTGTCCATATAACACTGTATGTTCAAATCAATAACGAAAATTGATACCAATTGGCATCAAATTGATTCCATTTCAGCTTCGAATTAATTGTTTTTTATTTCATATATTTGAAATATGTAAGCCATCAAGAAGCCAATACCGTAAATTTTCAATGTGACCACAATCGTCGTGGATTTTGAATCGAATATTTTCTGTCAGTGTATACCAGACACCGGTGCCCACTCCTGAGGGCACTCCGGAGCCGAGTGTATTTGGAATTTTCAACAATTGAGAGCGAATAAAATCAAAATTATTTAGTTTTGTAATATCTTTCAACAAGGCAGCTAAATGCTTGAATTTCGCGAACATTTCTCGGGCAAAACATTCGAGAATGACCATTGCTGGCGACCAAAATATGAGCTTCTTGAGCTTACCTGTCGCTCACTTTGTGACAACAAACATTTCGATCGCGAAAGTTCGTTTATAGTATTAATAGTGAACCTTCAATGGCGAAACGTAAAAATATTCATTTTCGATAACAAAAAATGTTGAATATTATTCGACGTTGATATTACTACCCACTTGTGATTATTATGATTATGACTTAATTTGCAAAGTTATGTTTTATTTCAAAAGAGACTATATCAAACACGAAAAAAATATACATGTTCAAAAATTACTTAACAAAATGTATTTATTTTTCTCTTAATATTATTATTTTGTTTTTAGTAAAAAATTTTTTTAATTAAGAAATATTTAGATAAATATGCTATTTTGCAAATATATTTAGACAAGTAACGATATTACTTTTTATATATTAATATTATTATATTATTATAATTATATATATATATATATATATATATATAATATATATATATATATAATATTATTATAATATTAATTTTTTTTCTAAAATTTTATTATATTACTTTTCATTAAAAATTGCTGAAAATTCAACTAATATTTTAAATTTTAAAGCGAAATATTTTACAACTAACCGCTATCAATGGGGCAGAATCGAAATTTTTTGGAAATAAATCTGTAACTTCTAATCGACTGGTTGTATTTACATAAAGTTTCACACAGGTGTACCTGAGGAGTGTATAATTTTAATTTTGGAAAAAAAGCTGCACATACCGTTCAGGAGCGGAGCTATTAGTTCACAAAATAGGTACCTCTGATATAGAAAATTTGTACATCTTCTTAAAGCTCCCGATAAGGCCTATGCTTTTTATTGCTATTTATCTTTTACCGTTTTCAAGTTACTTGCATTTTAAGTTACAATTACCTCAATCTAAAAAAAAATCTTGGTCCAGTTTTTTCAATATATATCCCAAAATGGTAATAAATTTCCATCTACTAAACTACTAATCGGATCGAATTAACATGTATAGGAAAGTTGTAGTTGTAATGAATATTATTATTTTTTTTACAAAAATGTAATCTGAAATAATTTACTTTTTCCTCAAACTTTTATTAATAGAAATATATATTTTATTTTTTATTACGTTTTTCAAAAGATAAGGCTTCAGAAATTTATTGTTATAAAAAAGTGACTTTTATATTTTTAAAAGTTTTAAAAAGTGAGTACCCAGCGAGAAGTACCAAAAATAAAGAAAAGGGTTAATTAATCCTAAGAAAACAACCACAGTTCACCAAAGTAAATATGTAGGGTAGAAAGGGCAGCATATGCCATAGGGGCACATCTGGCATTGCCTATTATCTCGAAAACGAACTAATAATTTTTATAGCTTTATTTGATTATTCTCTTCCTTTATTGCAGATCTTTCATCCAAAAAATTTTGATATTTTCAATTTATATTTTTGCGAAAACTGTCTTAGTTTTTGGGTTCCAATAGAGATTTTTTTCTCTGTTATAAACTTGATAGTAATAAACGAGAATTGACAACAAGTGTTTTAATAAATTTATTTGAAGTATGAAAACAAATTATCATTGGTGCATAAGACTCCTCCTGTGTAACATTTGCAAGACTTCTGGTAGACCGACCAAACTTATGCCACAGGAACGTTTCAATTAGCTACGAGGTGTTTACTAGTTACAGATTTTTTACTGCCAATATAGACTCTATAGTGTTTACAGAATTTAAACAAAAAATGGTTTATTGATTTTCCAAATTCATAAAAATAGTGATCGTAACGAAAAGATAATCAGAAGTGTTGCGAAGAGGTGAGAACAAAATAAGCTAAATTGATATTTAAAAAGGTCAAAAAGCTAACTGCCCCAAAAAATAAGGCTAAAAGAAAGTTAAGTTCATTGAATGATTTTAAAAGTTTTATTAGACACTTGGCAGAATGGAATGCATTTTCTAATCCGCCACGACCATCATCAGCATTCTTCAGTGTCCCACCGTGATGTTCTCTGTAAACGTCATTTATTTAACTTACAACTTTTTGGGAAATGGAATCTGTAACTTGTTTTCCCTATATGCTATTAAGTAAGACGAATGGTTTACGATAAAGCTTTTTACAATTATTTTGTATTCTCCTTTTTCATTTATTATTGATCATTGCTACTTAAGAGTGGCTAAACAATAACAATTATACATTGCTTGATTTACTACCTAACTGGTAGCTTTAAGCATGTAAACAATAATAGTTGAAAAAGTAGAATACAAAATAATTGTAAAAAGCTTTATCGTAAACCATTCGTCTTACTTAATAGCATATAGGGAAAATAAGTTACTGATTCCATTTTCCAAAAAGTTGTAAGTTAAATAGATGATGTTTACAGAGAACACCACGGTGGGACGCTGAAGAGTGCTGATGTCCGTCGTGGCGGACTAGAAAATGCATTTCATTTTGTCGAGCGTCCATAAAACTTTTACACTGTATTCTTCTACAATTATTCAATGAACTTAAGCCGAAATGGAAAAATACTAAAAAACTATATGAAAAGTTATATTTTTTTAAAGATTTTAAAATCAAAAAAGGTAGAAGATAAGACGAAATTTTTGAGGCTAAAAAAATAAAAAGGCTAGAATTAAACTTAAAGAGTCTAAACTGGCAACACTGATAATCAGGAACAAAAATACTTAAATTAAATCCAGAATGCAAAAGAAGGTTTACGGTTATGAGAAGAGAGCAATTTAAACACACAGTGGCTTATTCTATACCTTCTACCCTATAATATTTATATAAAAAATTACTGTGAGACTAGAACTTCAAAGTCAATAAATATAAATCATAAAATGATAAAAACTTTTACTATGACAACTATGGGTTAATCTTTTCAATGGAAACTCTTTTTTACTGGGTGGTAAAACAAACTTTCAGAACAGTTATTCAAATATTAATATTGGTACGGTTACCCTCACACTAAATATATCGATAAATACCAAATATTTCCTAGTTCCAATGGTAGAATTAATTCATTGTATAATTTGTTCAAAATATTTGAGATCTCTAACAAAAATAAACAATTGTCTGCATAACTATTGTCATTTAATATTTATTAAAGAAAAATATTGCATACCTTAGGGCTTTGAAGATAATAAATTAAAGTATTGCCACTGTGCTGAGAGATGATCACCCAGTGTTGCCAGAAAAATTTTGCCTCATGTTCATATCCCGATATTAAAAATCCCAATTTTGTCCCCAAAATGCTTCAATATAAAATGGAGTTTTCTTTTAAGTTGAAAATATATTGAAAATTTTCTATGAATAGCTAATAATCATTAAAAATGTTTTAAAAAGAGAAATTTAACGAACATTATTTTTAAAATAAATTTCATATAAAAATTTCGTAGAAAAAATTTTATATTTTCTATAAAAAGAAAATTTATTACTATTCCAAATATAAGAAAATTTATCAATAACTTCATATAAAAAGGAAATTTTCAAAACTTCCTAAAGAAGGGCATTTAATGAAAATTTTTAAAAATAAAAACCTTTATCGATATTTTCTTAAAAAAAAGATAATTTTTCAAAATTTTTCTGTCAAAAAAGGAAATTTTATACATTTTCCCAAAAAATAAAAATTTCGTGTAAAAAGAAAACTAGCGTCAAACTTTTATAGAATATTTAACGAAAAATTTTTACATATTAAATTCATCGCAGCTGTCTACAAAATTTAAAACTTATCGAAGTTTTACTTTAAAAATTAAAAATCATCGAAAATGGAATAAATGTATTATTCAATAACGAATCCCCATATTTTACAAAAATCCCCATATCCTTCCCCACGAAAATTTGACCACAAATGAAATTTTAAATCACCAATTTGGGATCAAATCCCCTTGTCTTGCAACACTGGATCCACCTTTTGCTACATAAAAAAATATATAGGTATAATTTCGAAATTTATTCTATAATTAATTATTTTTAAGTAAAAGAAAAACAAAATAATAAGGTGTTAATAGTAGAGCTGAAATAATAAATCAATTACAAATTTTATATTAAAAAGCACAAATAAATTTAAAAAAAAACTTTGTTAAATAACACAATAAATGTCCATATATAAATGTGTTTACACTAATTTACATACAAAACAAAAAAAAAAAAAAAAACCTAAAAAGAGACTAAAAAACATTATAAATAGTAAATATTTAAAAATATGCATTTTTAAATAAATAATGAAAAATGATATTAAAAAAATAATGAAATTTTAATTATTTCCAAATTTATTTTTTTTAAATTTTGTTGCATTTACTACAAAAAAAAAAATATATTTTGTTGCATTTAAATAGATTTTTAATTTGTATGTCTATAATAAAAATATATTTTATGTTGTATGAAAAAAGGCTTAAAATGTGATATTTTGTAATAATTTATAAAATATTATTCAAGTATATGCATGTATGTATATTTTATACAATACTACAATTTGATAAAATATATATAAAAATTTTGTGTACAACAACAAACAAAAAATGAAATAAAATTATATATATTAAAAAGATATTTAAACAATTATATATGCGTACACGAGTAATTTGTTTAACAATACAAATTAAAATTAAATTATTATTTTAAAATTACAAAAAATTACAAATAAATGTATTTATTATTATATAGGATTATATTCAAAATTGACTTAACAGAGAAAACAACAAACTAAAATGAACAGAGAAATTTAATGAAAAAATATATATATTGAAACAAAAGTAAAATTATAATGATTATAAATTAAGCTAAAAAAAATAAATAAAAATAAAAGTCTAAATAAATGAATGAATAAATAGAGAAATGAATAAATACATGTTAATAATATTTAGCGTTTTATTTACACAGTTTATTTAAACGTTTTTTGAAAGGTTAGTATAGAGTTCATTTGTGTTTAATAAACACTAATAATTTAGAAATAGCTGAATTAATAGTAATATAGTTAGTTAGTTAGTTAAGTTTATTGAGACTTATTTTTTTCATAATACATTATTCAAAAACATAAATTATTAGTAAAAAAAAACTTAAAACATATCGTATTATTTTAATTACATAAGTAAATATATGAATATGCGATTGGCTTATCTAAATTAAGAATAAAATTAACCTTGGTAAATTAATTTGTAATAAGGTTCAGTGAAACAGTGCTTGCTCCCGGCGCTTATAAATTCTAGTAGAGTACTATCTACTTTATATAAACCTAATTCTAAGAAATCTTAAACCTAAATCTTAATGCTAATAAATAAAATAAGAATAATAATAAATTAAAATAATAATAAAAATAAAAATAATAATAATAAAATAATAAAAGATTACCCCCTATGTACGCCGGGAGTAGTATTTGTGTAAAAGTTTCGACCAGGAAAGCAATTGAGTTGTTCCTGAAGTATTCCAACTAAACATTTGACCAACTAAACATTTGCTCATTCGATAAAATATCCTGCATTACACTACCTTTAAAATACGATAGTCGGTCCACAAAACGTTTTGCCAAATCTATGGCATAATAAGATAAGGGAGATATTTTAGCCTCATCGTATATTGTCTTATTTGAAAATCGTTTATTATGGGATCTAAAGTTCTTTTCTATACATTTTCTAATTATATACCGCTCAAAAATTTCCATTTTCTCCATCATCGTTTTTGAGATACTAAACCATATAGGAAATGCATACAAGAGAATAGGTCTAATGCTTACTTTGTATAAAAGCAGTTTAGTCTTAATTGGTAAACAGTTACTATTAAAAAGCCTTGAAAACGCCCCTTTAACCCTATTTGCCTTTTCCAAATTATAAGCAACATGTTTATTAAATTTCAAAAGTTTGTCAAAATTGACTCCAAGGTATTTCATGCTATCCTTAAATATGAGTTCGTAATTATTCAGTGTCAATTTCAGATTTTTGCTTTCCGGGACAACAGTGTATTATTTACATTTCCCAGAAGCATTTCGTAAGCATATCGCATTACTTTTCGATGTATTTATTTTTATTCCCCAATGAGAATAAAATTCGTCAACAAATCTAAGGTAAGATGAGGCACCCTGAAGTGCAATAAGAGGAGACTCGTCATGTGTGTATAGAAGTGAATCGTCGGCGTAAAGTATACCCCTTGAATTGTTATAATCATGAGGAAAATCGTATATAAAAATATTATATAAATGTGGGGCCAATACCGAGCCCTGTGGGACGCCACAGGAAATTGCAGACTGAGTCGATAACATGTCACCTATCTGTACACAAAATTTTCTGCCATCGAAAAAGCTTTTGAACAATTTCACAATTGATGCATCAAAACCAATTTTGGTCATTTTGAACAGTATACCATCATGGTATGCCTTATCAAAAGCCTTTTCAATGTCAAGTGATACTGCGATTGTACATTTTCCTTCCCTTAAATTCTGCACAACATCAGTTTGAAATTTCAAAAGAGCTTGTACTGTAGAATTGCCCTTCTTAAAGCCAAACTGGGTCTGTGGTATATATGATTCATTTAATCCTAAATCCATTTTTTCCCGTATTATTCTCTCAAATAATTTCCCAATGTTAGATAACAATGAAATTGGTCTAAAGCTGTTAATGTCATTATCACCTCTCTGCTTCGGAATAGGAACAATTTTGGCAATTTTCCACGCCGAGGGAAAATAACAGTTGTTCAAGCAATTATTGAACAGTATAGTAAGATAATCAAAAGCTTTAATCGGTAATTTTTTTGTCTACACCGCATGACTTTTTATTATTTATCATTTTAGAAGTGGCTAAAAGTGCATTCGAATTCGTAAGTTTAGAATGGTTTTGACAGTTTAATGATGTCGTATCATTATCGAATGTTGCAAAATTTTCAACTTGCGAAATTGTGTTTCTAATTGTCTCTTTTACTTCCGAAAGATCTCTATTTGGGGGTGAACTTTGATAAACAGTTGATAAATGATTCCTAAAAGCATCCAATTTCTCAATTAATAGAGTAATCTTTATACCATTTACCGAAACATCCTTAACATAGGAACGATTTTTATTTCCAATCATTTTAAAAATTTGCTTGTAGGCCCGTGGACCAGGTTTTATTTCTCTCAATCTGTCATTGAAAATATTCGCTTGCTCCAGTTCGATCTGTTCCTTTATAATAGTTTTAATTAAATCAATTTGTTTAGATAAAAGCAAGTAATCAGGGTGTTTCCTATTTAAGGTTCTAGTGAATATTCTCTTCAAATCCTTCTGCCAATTGTATTTAATTCTCAACAACTTTTTAATTCTATTAGAAACAATATATTTTCCATTCCTATTTTCAGTCCTATTAGAATGCACCTCCGTTATAAAATTCATTGATATGTTAAATTGTTCTACGAAATAATCTATTTCTTCGTTAGATAAATTATTATTACTTGGAGGGAAGTGATTACATATTGTCTCACTTACATCAATTTTGAATGTGTTCCAATTTGTGTCTTTAAAAGAAACAAAGTGGTCCGGAGTCTTAAGTATAAAGTTGAAATCATTTAAATAAATTTTAAGTCCCAAAGGAATATGATCCGAAAAAGTGGGAAGTGTAGATATTCTGAAATTTATATTTATATTATCAATTATATTTGTACCTACAATAAAATGATCCAAATGTGATGAACCTCCAGGATAAGTGGGGTATGCATCACAAATTCTAGTTACAGAAATTGATTCATTTTGAATCCAGTTAGAAAGAGGTGTGTTTCGCATTCACGTCACCACCTAATATCAAGCCATTAGAGTTATTAGAGAAATTTAAAACTAAAGAGAGGCCTTCACAAATAATTTGACGATTACAGTTTGACGGAAAGTAAATAGAACCACAAAGAATTTTCTTAATACTACCATTTATTGAAACATTTATTTGTACAAATAAATTTGAAAACCGAAGATTTGGAATATTTATTCTTGAAAAAGAGATTGAATTCTCAAGAGCTATACCAACACCTAATGAGCTATTGTCCCTCAAAAAAATATAGTTATCAAAACAAACATTTGTGTCCGAAGACATAAGTATTTCCTGTAAAAATGCAATCTCAATATTAAATTGATTAAGTAATCTGATCAGTTCAATTTTTCTTCCTATGTGTATAAGAGAACCAACATTAAAAGTTACTAAATTTAGTGAATTACGGACCATAGACATCTTGAATATCCTTAATTAAACTCAGACACTCTTTTCTAGCCTGATCCCTTGTCAAGGTCTTATAAAATTATAAATTCTATCCTACAGAGTTATAGGTTCTGGAGCACATAAAATTTTTGCAAGCTTTATAAATCCCTGAATTATATCCGGTTTTTCAGATTTGCCCTGTGTCCGAACATCATTCAAAGCATTAAATAAACCTGCAAATGATTTATCCTTAATATCACTATTGGACGGATGTAGAGCCCTTGCGACATTCTCAGCTGCTGACATTTTCCTCTCCTTTGCCTCTAAATACGCATTCTTCCTAATCTGAACGTATTTCCTGTAAACGGGGCAACTCCTGTAATTTGAACTATGACCATTTTCATTACAGTTAACCCAAAATGGTAACACGTCATTCCCAGGAATAAAACCACATTCACCTGGAGCGTGTTTTTCCTAACATTTCACACAAGAAAATGGACGACTACAATTCCTCGAGTAATGACCCCACTTTTGGCATCTCCAACATTGTGGAATTTTAGTGCTAGTTTTTGGACGTTCCCATGATACAACCTGATTAAGAATATACTTTAAGCCGAGAAATTCGTTTACTCTTCGATTAGGTTTTAGCATCACCAAAAATAAACCAGTATCAATACCCTCCTTCCTAGAATATTCTGTGGAAAACTTGGAAACTGAATCTACAGTATCAGGAACAATTCTGTCAATTTCTGACTTAATATCATTAATATCTGACTTATAATAAAGCCCCCTACAAATTATGCTTTGAGATTTATAATCCAATCATAATATGAGTAGATTATAGTCACCACAACAATATTCTCTCTCTTCGTGTGGTGGGATTATTATGGTTATGATATAGCCAGTAATTTTGAAGGATTCCAATACACTCTATATTTACTTTTCTGCAAATTTCATAAAATTTGATATGAAAAGCAGTTCAGATTTTCCAACCTTTACAAATATCAAGTGATTTTTAATATATATATATATATATATATATATATATATATCAACTGATTTTTAATATATATATATATATATATATAATCAAATACACTGGTCTGTAAAAAAAACAACTTTCTCTTTTAAATTTTCCTCTTTTTTAATATTTCCCCCTTTTTAGGCGATCACATAACTCGAGATTGGTTTGGCAAATTTTGATAAATATATCTCCAATGAATGCCGACTGAACTGACTTTCAAAAAAGTTCACAAATTTCGACAATGTATCCAGAAAAATACTGCTAAATATTGTCAAAATCTCTTAATAATTAATGAACATAACACATATACCCAAAACTAAATTTAATGTTCAGATATTTGGCAAAAATTATTTTTTTTTGAAATAAGAATCAATCTAGCACATTTTTCATTAATCGGTCATAATTAGCCCTAGAATTGTGAAATAAAGTAATACCAGCTATAACCAAATTTTGGCCCTAGCTCCACGCGATTTCCAACATTGTTCTTTTTACGAAAATATTCATTTACGCTCATTATGACACAAAAACTTCTTGCACAAAAAAATCAGCCAAAAAATATTTCAATAATTAGCTTTGTTTAACTACCATATACATTGCGTGAGGTAGCAAAATAGTATAGAGACAAACAAAAATAAAATTCCATTTCATTTAAAAAATGGCTTATATCAATTAAAATTAATTTTTTGTTTTGCACCACTAATTTTTTATATAAATTTCAAATAATTTTTTAATCAAATACAAACAGGTATAATTGGAATTTTACTAAAAACTAAACAAGGTGTCAATTAATCAATTCTAATCTTAGCTGAAGCTGTATGTATCATTGCATAGTAGGGCAGAATAGATAATTTTTAGAAATAAATCTGTAACTTTTAATCAGGCGTAACAGAGGGGCGTGCAATTTAAAGTTTGTAACGGAGGCGCCACAAACCTCTCAGGAGCGTAGCTAAGGAGGGCTCAAGGTACCTCTGACATAGAAAATGTTGAACAGCTAGCCAAATTTTTGTTTCCGATTTCAAAGATTTTTATATCTTTTTAAAGCTTTTGATAAGACCTACGAAAAGCATGCTTGTTATTTGTATTTCAAATTTCAACTGCCCAGTTTTTCTTTTCAATATATTGCCCAACAATTCAGACCAATTTTTTAGATTTTTCGGTAATTAGTTAAAGAAAAAGTTATCTATAGACTAAAGAAAATTTGAAATGGATATCTACCGAGTCTAAAAATAAAAAATCTTGCCGAATTTTACCTATTTTGGATCGATATTTTGACTGGCCTATATTCTTTAAAATTTTTAAGCATGGACTCTATGAGCAAAACTAAAAAAGAACATTTTTGGTATTTTTGCAGTTTTTCTAGAATTACGGGATTGCTTTTACCAAAATCAATTTTTTTTGCTCTTCATAATATCAAATAATAAAGTCAACAATCATTGAAAATTTCGTTATAGCATCTTAACGGAAAAGGTCAATAAAACAAAACTGTAATGAATAAAAACAGGTAATTTAGCTCATTATTTACATAACTAATTTCTATAAAAAATGAAACAACAGATTATTTGAAAATATTTATCGAATATTTTTTTCTTTGCAGGTAAAAAGTTAAGGAATATAATCTTTAAATAATTTACATTGCTTTATTCTCAAAAATTTAAACACGCATTTATTAAATATTAATTTATACTATAAAATACCATTGCAATAAAAAAAGTTTAGTGTAAAAAAATGAATATTTTTTCTTTCTTCCGTTTTTATGATTTTTATTTTTCTTTTTCGTTCCAATGTTTTCCCCGATTTGGCGATTTTTTTTCGTTTGGCGATTTTTCCATTTAGGCAGATTTTTTATATTTTGGAGTTTTTCCCATTTGACGATTGTTCCCGATATTTCTGGTTTTTATTTCGTTTTAGTTTTGTATTTTCTTAATTATTTTTTACGACGTTAGAATAAAACGTTTTTTTTCGTTTTGGCAATATCTTTTATTTTGTAGATTTTTTTCATTTTAGCGATTTATATATGTTTAACACAATCCCTTTTTTCTTACAAATCTCTCAACTAAAAGTGGAAAAAAAAACTCTAAAACACCGTCATAATATCATTGCAACTTGTCAAAATTGTTTTTGTAAAGAAATAACAACAATGAAATTACTTTACATTGAGAGAATTTAGAAACTGAGAGACATTAGAAAAAAATAGAGCAGAATTTAATAATTTAAGAGGCTCTTTTATTTGAGGCTTATACTCATATACATGAGAGTTTTTTACATGTATAAGTAGCAATTTTTACCCCTTATAACTTCTAAAATACTGAACGGATTTTAATAAAATGTATCTTTGCACATCTACTTTGTATATCTATTTTTATTAAAATGGGATGTACAATGTGGAAGGTTTAGTAGTTTTAGTATAAGTGTTTGGATTCTTCGGGATATCAAATTGAGAAAAAGAAGCTTGTGCTTAAGACAAATTTTTGTTGCAAATTTTAAAAACAAAATAATTTAAATTCTTTGAATGAAAATTTATATATTTTATAGGGTATCAAATCGATTAACCGTCATTCGGTTATCCGATTAATTTTGGTTGATTAACTGTTCGAATAATTTAAAATTGCCTATTTTCAAATAATGAATAAGCCGAATAATTTGTGTCGAATAACCGATTAACCGAAATTTAGTTTTCTGGAGTATAAATTTAGATTTTTTTGTTAATGTCTGTATCCCCGTAAAAATAAATAAAAATCATTTTTAGGGAAGTAATTTTTCATTGCTTCCAAAGTTTCAATAAGTGTACGTTTTCTTGTGCTTGAGAAGTATAATAATATAATAATATTACTAAAAGGAGATTCAAGTGAATTGTTTTGCTATTAAACGTTGAGATTCGTTTTTTATTTTTGCAAATATTTGTTGCTAAAAAATTTAAGCATATTTTTTATAAAAAATATTGGTTTTAAAAAACTAAAACTAATTTCCTTGCGCCGATAAAAAAGAATTCGAATGTTCATTGCAATTTTGCGTGAAATCTTGAACTCTTGAACACTACTTCCTGTTTAGTGAATAGGTATCAATAAAGAAAACATCTTCCAATGACAAGCATATGTTAAATTTATCTTAAAAAAATGCGACACTTCATAAACGCCTAAACTTGTGACAATAGAAATTTTGAAAATTATTAATATTAATTTTGACTTTTATGACAAAAATCATTCACAATCAGAAAATAAAGAGAGTTACATTAAAACTACTTATTTATTAAACAAAGCTGAATTTGGATCATATTTTGCAGCATTACGTAAAAAAATGTAATTTGTTCATACAAGTGGGCGAAAGAAAGAACTGATAAAATGAAAAATTTTTAAAAGAATTTGATCTACATTATGTTTCTAAAAAACTATTTCAATAAATTTATAGTATTAAAAAAGGGTTATTTATATGTTTTTTCATGTATTACTAAGACTATTCGGTTAATCGAATAATTTGCTATTAATCGGTTATTAACCGAATAACACTTAACCTCGAAAAATTATTTGTCGAGTTAACCGATTAATATGAAAACCCGAATAACTGAATACTCAAGTACTTACTACATCATAGGAGGTAGGGGTAATAAACGTTTATGGTGATGTTTGTAACGCATAAATCAATTGGTGCAACACTTACTCTAAAGTATAACGTTTAACTTAAAATCATGTCTATGTAAACCTTGTACAGATCCAAATTTTTAAGATAACGTAACAAAATTTTGCACATAAATTTAGTTGGCAATAGTGACGAAGTGGTCTGAAAGAGAAGTGATCGGTTCATTATTTCTCCTTTCCAAATGTCCTTCCGAAATTTGGTTTTAATCTCTTAAATGTCTTAAATTAATCATGACTTAAATAAAAATCAGTTTTTATAAGCGTAGATAATCCGATTTCACGAAGATCGGCCCATAATTTACCATATTTCTCATACAAAACCAAGCTGAAAATCGCTTTAATTTTAATGAAAGTCGAAAGCTTACTAACAAATTTAATGATAATAGGTCTCTGGTTGACCATCTTCTTCAAGTAATATAATGCCACAATTCGATTCATAAAAATATGCATGAAAGAAAAATTTATAAAAAATAGTAAAAAAGTTGTTATATAAAAAATGTTTATTAAACAGTTTGTAAGTAATCGCATCTTAAAATAATGCCATTGCATTTAGGACAGTCCTATAAAAAAATTCAAATAAACTAAAATAGTAATATGAAGTTATAGAAAGAAAAGTCTTTCTTTTTTAACAGGAAACTATGAAAACTTCATTAAACCATACATATATATTTATATATATATATATATATATATATATATATATATATATATATATTTATATTTATATTATCGACTTATTACTCTATGTCCTGAAAATGCTGAGTACTACAATTAGTTTTAGTTTCAGACCGGAAGATTAGGTTTTGTTTACTTTTTTTTTAATTTTTGTTAGTTTGGTGAGGAAGTGATTACATGGATTATATTTATGGTAGTACCTAGCATTCCCTTGAGGAATACAAGGAATACAAGGAATACAACTTTTCTCTTTATTTTTTACTTTTTTTTCTTATTTCCTTTTTCTTCGGTTACGTTTGTTTAGTTTCGTTAAACTTTTATTTACCGGTTTCTACAGGAACCAAAATTGATTGATGATTATTATTTATCGATTTTCGGTTAATATCTTTTTTATAATTTTTCTCGTTTTTTTTTATATGTCTACATTTTTTTTATATTTGTTTGATTTTGAAAATCACCAATTAATTGTAGATACCTTTCTATAATTATATATATATATATATATATATATATATATATATATATATATATATATTTTATTTTGAAATGTTTAAAAAATATAAAACAATAATATTACTTTTTGAGAACGACATGTTGTTTTTAATATTAATGACATTTAATACCTTTTATTATACGTTTGAACCAAGTGTTAAGGCAGTTTTTCCACTTTTATTGAAACTCCTCAAAAACACGTGTTTTTGTTACAATAACCGATTTTCTGAGTATCGAAATAAGTTGGCCAAGCAATTTGTTTTCAATAATGCATAAAGTTATTGGATAATTAAGCAGGATTGCATGACAGATAATTCGATGTTAACGTTGATAATATTGGCTGTTTTTCAAACATAAAATAAAACTAGAATCATCGTAGGGGAGAATGATCCGGTATTGGCAGTTCATTTTTCTAACTTCATAGAAGACTTTTTGCAGACAAATAATGATATAATGTTACAACTAATAGTAATTTTATACTCCAAACAAACACTATCAAAGTCTCCGGATTCCTCAAGAAACAAGCGACCGTTTAACTTTTATTGCTTCGCTTGAGTGCAACTTTTATGGGGTTGGGCCAACTTTGAAGGAGTCATTCTGCTGACTGATCCTTTTTTTCGGAATCTTATATATAAATCCAAATTTTGTAGTCTGCAGCAATCTCACAAAAAAGGACTTCGATAACATAGGCTGAACTTTTTCTTCGTTTCCTTGCAAAAATCAATGCGCAATTGTCAACTTACATGTGATTAAAGGAGAAAAACTCTTCTGGACGCTAAACTGTTTATGTAATATTAAATATCTTTTAGTGGAATTAATGCCCAGGAATTTCCTGATCACACGATGTGTTATGTATCGTTACGTAATCGCTGCGTACACAGCATTATTGTTTTTTTTTTTTTTTTTGCAAAACAGCCGTTTTTAGAAGGCCTTCACAAACCTCATTCTGAAGACAACAGTATCCATGCCTGTATTCCGCATATTAGAGATATAAGGTGACCCCCTATGAAACTTCGTTTCTAAAAGTAAATTAGAGTTAACAAATATATTGTTTTTCAATTAATCCTCATCGAAAAATATAAACAATCATTGCATTAAAATTTTTTAATGTAAAATTAAATTTTTTAACGAAGACGGTATTTTAAGCGACTATAAAAATTTTTCTGAAACATAAGACCTTTATGATTTTATGATTCTGTTGTTAGATTTAACGTAATTTGTATACCTAGTGCTATAATTTGATATATATTTTATTAAAGATGAAATTTTTAAAAGACACTTTTTTACAAATTTTCTATAATGATGAACGAAAACAAAAAAATTCTTTAGCTTTTAGAGATTGTTCTCTTTTCTTTGATACCCATATTGCTAAAGAATATGGTGTAGATATAATTAAATTAATTTTTTGAAATTTGTAAATCCTTAAAATTTTAAAGTCCTTTAAAAGGGAGAAAAAGATCAGAAAATGAAAAACTGAGTAAGTAGAAAAGTACAGAAGTCTAGTTAATAAAAAGAGTTTTTATCTTAACTATTTTTATGAATTAATCTTTATTTTTTCAATAATAAACATTATTATAAATAAATTATTTTTTTTATTAACAAAACTGAATTTAGTACTTTTTCTTAAAATACAACATTTTTGGTTTTTAACAAATAAACTAATTTTAAGGAGTTTTTTTTTTTAGATATTAAAGCAGTTAGCCCCTTCTCTTTAAAAAAATCCTCTTCTTTGGCGACTTTTTTTAATCAACGCTGATTACTGGTTCTACGAATAGTGATGAAGGCTTGGATGAAACTAATATGTAAGTAATTTAGACTTAAAATTGAGTCAAGCAAGTAAACTTATGCTTTGTTTTAAGAATTGCTGACTTCTTTATTTAAACTAATTCAGATTTTTGTTCGAATTCACAAATGTGATTCATCAGATTTTTTAGGCTTATTTATTTAACCGTCAAAGTATTTATGCCAGCAAACAAAGAATTGAAAAAAAGCTGAAAAGGTCATGATTTTAAAATTGGAAGGAAGTACTTAGTGTTGAAAAAGAATTGCAGAAGTTTTTTTTTTAATCCATGGTTGTAATTGGTAGGATGTTTTTCTTTTATACTTCATATTTATTGCTTTTGAAGTACTTATAGATAATAAAATTACTTTTCAATTTGAGAAGTTCTGCTTTTGAAGTAGTGAAAAAGTTCGTTTTTGCAAGTACTTCCTCGCTTTTTTGCTGGGTTATAAAAACAATAGCTTAATGAACAATAAAATAGCAAAATATACACGGAAAAATTAAAAATGAATTTCAATTACGAAATTGTTAAATTAATTAAATTTTTGTTTGATTTTGCTCCAATCACCAAAATGATAATATTAATTGACTGGAAATTTATAGTTTTTTGGTTTAAATTTCAATTAATATTTTTAGTCAAATAAATTAGAATTATCACTTAAAGCAACTAATATTTTTTAATCCAATTCTAAAATAAATTGAGTTCCCCAAAAAAAATACTCAAATTTCAGAAAAATATTTTATATTTATTATTACAAATATTTTTTTAATATAAAATTTGTTTTGCAAAAATATTTTTATGTAGAATGTAATGTAATGAGCGTAATGTAAAGTAATGTAATTGTATTTTGTTACATAATACTTTTATTAAAATATTATTATTAAAATATTGTGTTCTTGACTTTCCTACAAGGGATTGAGGTAGATGGTACACCAAATTAAACTTTAAGTTATAGTTTTTCTGGACAAATGGTCAAAAACAATTAAAATGTACTTACCTCTTTCTAATAAATTTATTGTTCTTCAGTGTTACATTTAGCCAAATTAGAACGACAAAAATACGAAAAAAAGCAAAGGTAATTGATATAATTGTTTTCGTATATACTGCTAAACATATCATATATATATTGAAAAAAAAAATTATTAGAATATTAGAAAGTGTCTATAGCGCGAAATATATATATATTTTCAAAATTGCTACTTTAAAAAAATTGTTATTTTTATTTAAAACTAGTTGAATGCCCCTGCGTTGCGTTAGATCTAAAAGGTTATTAAAAAAGAGAAAGAAAGATATAATCGGTCAAGACCGAGTACATGATACCCTGCACCATTGTGTACGAGCATAAAAATTCGGGAAGGGAACTTATATTACACCTGTGGCCAATTTTACTAAATGTAAAATAAAATATAGAAATACAGAATAATACGTTGATACTAACAGCTATATGATTTTATGCACTTTAGGGTGATTTCTGGAAGAAAGTTTATATGGCAGCTATGGTAAATTATGGACCGATTCTCATAAAATTTCGCATTGTTGCTTCTACTTACATAAAACTTATTTTTGTCGAATATTAATTTGATACTAATATTCGTATGGGATTTATGCAAGTTAAAGTGATTTTCGGAAGAGAGGAAGGAAGAGAGGTATATATGGAAGCTATGGTCAATTATGGACTGATCTTCATAAAATTTGGTACAAAGGTTGATACTTGTATAGACATTTTTTTGCACCGAATTTCATTAAAATATTTTTATTTTTAAGGCATTTTTGAGTGTTTAAACTCTATTTCAGGTGGACATTTGCATGGGGGCTAGATGAAATAACGGACCGATCACAACCAATTTCAATAGGCTTCGTTGTATTATAAAAGTCCCATGTGCCAAATTTCATTGAATTATCTTTAAAATTGCGATCCGTACATGGACAACCAGCCAGCCGTCAAAACAGCCAGATGGACGGATTGATATCGTTAGATCAATTTAAAAAGTGATTCTGAGTCGATTGTTATACTTTAAGATGGGTGTTGTGTAACTTTCTCTATGCATTATAAACATCAGCTATACTGGTGTAGGATATAAATAATAAAAGTTTGAAGTGCAAAAAACTGCATTATTTTCGCTAATTTCATCAATTTAATTTTAATTTATAACCTATAGTTCCTTTCAGCTTAAATTTCATCTATATTTAAAAATTCGTTAAAATCCATTCAGCGGTTTAGGCGTGATTGCTCACAAATAAACAAACAAATAAACGAACAAACACACACTTGATTTTACAATAGTAATATGTATTTTTGTGAAGAAGTATGTTTATTAATTTTAACCACATATATTTCAGTAAATACTGCAGATATTGATATGATTTTTGTCATATAAGAATTAATATATCCAAATTATTATATTATAAAGTTTTATGTCAAACTTAAATATTGAAGCTATTTTTTTATTTAAAATAAATCCTAAGTCAAACAATATATAATCTTTTGAAATTCTATTTTTAATGGACTAGAAATAAAAATTTCCATCGAATTCAATTAAAAAAAAAAATAGTATTCACATTCATAAAATTATATTTGAGAATATTGGCTGCAACTTTCTGAAATCTTTTAAAATATTAAAAAAAAGTGCGGTATCTCATATTAGCAAATTGTTAAAAATTAATTCAAAATTGTAAGGTAAGACACATGTGGATCGATGCTGCCATGCCTACCTTAAATTATTCCTTGTTTTAGTAAAATTTATTAAAATATGTCCGAAATTTAAACAATTTTTTTAGTGTGAGAGTTGCAGTTGCTTTATCTGGCCCTTTTTAGTGCCTTGTCTACTAAAATAATATATAACATTTCAGTTCAATATTTACTCCAACACTAACGATTACAACACAAGAATGATTAATAATCTCATAAAATTTTAAAAATTTCTACTTATCGGGTAATTATATGTATATTTAACATTACACAAAAAAATTATTACCGTATATTTTTCAATTAACACAGTTGTTTCTTTTTACATTAAAACTTAAACTTAAGTAAATCAAATAAGTTTTTTTCACATTTAAATTTTTAATTCTTTCAATCACTACTTGATTGATTTAATAAATTTTTTAACTGGAACATTAATTGATATAATCATTTTGGTGAGAGTTGCAAATTTAAACAATTTTTAATTGAATGAATTATTTTGGTGGTTGGTGACCTTTTTCTGTGTATCTTTAGAATCTGAAGAAATACAATTTTTATTTTATGAGTACAATACTGCTCCTATATTTAAAAAAAGGAATATATTTTAATAGACCACAAATAATATATTTTGTTTTAAAATGTTTTCTTTTTTATTTTCCTTTTAAACATTTTAAAAAGCTGTTGACTTTAAAATAAATTAAAAAGATAATTACATTAATAAAATTTTTTTAAATAAGTTTCATTTTAAAATTAAATCAAAAAGTAGTTGACAAATTTATGAGTACACAAAATTTTAATTATATATTAGTTTGGAAAGACTATTTAAGAAAGATTATTTAAGTTTTTCTTGTAAATTAGATAATCTCAGTTAATGAAATCATATTTTTGACTTTTTTTTATTAAAACAAAACAGAATGTCTTATTTTATTTTTTAATAAGCATTAAGAATCGAGTAAAATTTTAAAATATATTAACAATAAGAAATAATATATTTTAGATATAATTTACTCGAGTAATTTAAAAAATTTACGCGATTATGCGAGTAATTTAAAACACTGAAGTTTCAAGTTATTTGACTAATCGAATAATGAAAAATCGAGTAATATTAATACCCTAGTAATTACATGTGAAGAGACAATACCATTATAAATTCACTTTGTTTTTAAATAAAAATGTACTCATCACATAACATTAATATTTCAATTACATTATTTGTTAAAATATTTACACCAGTGAATTAAAAAAAAACTCAAAATAAATTGTCAATATCACAATAATTTGAACACAAACCAAAAAAAAAAAAAAAAAGAACTAAATAAATAATCATATGTAACAACTGTGATGTAAAATAAATACCAAAAAAAACAGACAAATTGCCCTAATAATCCAGAATTTAACAGGTCAACAACTAATTTGCTTTATTCGCACAACATGTCTATCAAATTGAAAATAATAAATTCTCCCATATGGTTTAAACATCAAAACGAAAAAAAAAACAAAATTTTAAATACCACTTGACCAATAATGCCAATATATATACGCATACGCATCAGTGTTGCCAGAAGGTGGGAAAAAGGAGGCTGAATTGAACTTTAGAAAAGGTTAGAAAAGGCTTAATGTCCCAAAAAATAATGCTAGAAAAAAGCTAATATTTTACATATTGACATTAACACTGGTAACGCAACTATCGAGTTTTAGCACGATTTTCGTGGTAGTTCGTGATTTACAATACTTCGAAAATAAGATAAATTTTATATATAAAAATACGAATATCTTCCAAAATATATATGTTGCAGTAATTTTTGAGTTCTATAGTAAAAGGCAATAAAATTACCTTCAAAATAATACCTGAAACATGTTTTTATGATATTTCGCGAATTAAATTTCGCGGTCGCAAAGCTAAAAAAATGGTACTTTTAAATTCTTGAAAAAATATATGTAAGCGATGAAGCCTCTCTGTATAGTCTCTATAAGAATCGTGCTAGGACTCTCAATAGCTACTGATTTCTTATTTGGAGTATTAAAAAAATAATACTTTTCGTGTTCCAAAACTCATATTGATATTTAAAGCGAGATATTTGTTTTATATTTTCAAATCTAATCTTAAATGCTGATATTTATAAATTTTTTCAGCTAATCATCTTCCATTTTTTAAGCATGTAAAACAGGAATATAGACATATTTACCCATACTCTGATATGTATAATAAAATGTAGTAGCCTAAATTCAGGCATTGTTCTCATTAGTTTTTGATACTTTTTTAAAGCTATTGTAATAAATTAATAAATAAAGCATAGAAGGACTGGCAGCGAAATGATCCAGTAAAAAATCTCCTACAAAATTTCCATACAAATTTAGGTTATACATATTTTATATGAAAATTTACCCAATGTGTTGGCGTAATTTTCCGTTATTTTTGAATTATAACTCCTTTTTGGTTAATCATTTAAAAATTTTTGGGTGATTTTTCGCTTTTATAGGATTTTTTTCTTAATTATAGTCATAAATATTTTCTGTGGTTAATGAAGTTTATTAAAATATAATTGTTTAAGTAAGTTCATAAAATTAGTTAAGTTATATTTGATCGGTAGATTGAATCGCCACAGGAGAAAGTTTTAGTTAAATATAAATAATATCGATTTTTTTGCGAAATAATACACAAAAATATTTAAATGGATGATAGTAAAAGCAAATAAGAAATTATTTTCTTTGTCAAAATACTAAAATTTTAGCCTTTTTAAGGTAATTTTAAGAATCAAAGAAGGCTAAAAAAAGCTAGAAGCTAACACGGAAATTTTGATGCTGAAAGCAAAATAAAAAGGCTAGCCTTAAGGCTAAACTGGCAACACTGATACACATACCATAATAAATATTAATATATGTATGTATGTATGTTTGTATGTATGTATGTGCGTGTGTGTATGTGAAAGTGTAGGTGTGTATATGACAACATATGTATGTACGTATGTAAAGAGGGTGACAATTTGATTTAAAATCCCCAGAGATAAAAAAGTAATTTCATTGACACGAACGTGGTGGACAAACGTTCTTACAACCAATAATGATGCTAGTGATAATGACAATTAAACTTTAAGTTAAAATTACACAACAGGAGGTAAATGAAAGAATCTGCCCATTAGGACATCAATATATAGATTTTAACACCCCAGGACATTTTTCCTACTTATAGATATTTTTTGTTTTTTCGTCTTTTTTATCAGGCCTAAAAAGAAACAACTTTTGAATTTTCGATTTTAGGAAAATATTCATTAAATTCAAAACAATTTTTGTAGTATTTGTAATATGAACTGTGCATTTTATTATAACGAATTCATTTAAGGGTGAGTGCTAAGGATTAGTGGTGGATTTTGTAAAAAATGTGTATGTATAGAAAAGTGAATTGCAAATTAATTTTATTGTGACACAGCATCATGGAAAATAGTTGTAGCAGTTAATTAATTTTTATTACTATGTTAATTTTGTAAATTGTTCATGTATTTGAATAGTATTATTGAGTTAATTGAAATTCTATTAGTTTAAACATACAAATATGGTTATTTGTTTTTCCGTTCTTCTATTGCTCAATGCTAATTCTATGTATTTGTTAGTGTGTCTTCTTCATAGCGGTTTGTTTTGATAAAAACAATGTTCAAAATTGAATGCAAATAATGTGTTTACTGTAAAAACAACCGCAAAATAGTAAAATTTTATAGAACAATTTTCTAAAAACAATAAACTTTGAAAAATGGTACACAAGTATTAAAACAATTTCGGCATTAAAAAAAAGAACGGCAATTGTTAGGAAAGAGTAAAACATTTGCTAGAGCTTCAGTAGATGTAGGAGTATTGCACAGTGGGTGTTAATTTCAAAATGAAGATAAATTAATTTTTAAGCTAGATATCGTTTTAAAAATATATATATGGAAATTAACGTTTATTAACGATTTTCGATTTCAGTGAAACAATCAGTTCCTCAATATATGACAATTTGGTTATAAACAACACGTTATCCGCTAAGGGTTAATTCCATATCCTACTATAATCAAATTTCAACAGCTTTCGATCTCCCGTGGTACTACGTTAGGTTAGGTCGAAAGGAGGGATATATTTATATGATTCATACCTATTAAAGATATACACACATGACTCTAAAGGGGGAGGTACATCCAGAATTCATCCATAAACACAAATCAATTTCGGCTAGATCAAGAATCTAGTTCACTGAAGGTAATTTTTCAAGTATTTCTAGTTAAAAGACTTAAGAAATTCCAAATTTGGTATATAAAGATTTTGCATCCAATGACAAAGGTAGTGTTTTATCCAGTTCTACTGTGTTGTATCATAAAACAATTCTATATGAGCTATATGAGCTACATATTTTCTATTTTGCATGACATGTTGTTACACTAACTAGTCTGCTTAGTGCTGGCCTGTTTGGTTTCAGAATCTCTCTTGTTTTTTTGGGTTGCACCAAAAGATATCAGTCACAGCTGAATTTTGAATTCTGTCATCTCAATTCGTAGCTCCTGAATAAAAAGCAGATCTCTCGGTTATGAGTGAAGAAATGAGAAGTACTAATCGTGTCGACTACAGGATCAAACAAATAAAGAAATATAGTATAGAATAATGCAATTGTTCGGTCTACCTTCAATTAATTGAGAAGGATTATAGGATCGCAATAAAATTACTTACGCGAGAGAAGGAAAAGCTAATATTGTTCGAAAACTTCACAACTTTCTAGTCATGGACGTGTTATAAGAGTTTTTAAAATCATAAATTTTAGACTTATAATCCTTTCCGATCAAATGACGTTTTGGAAAACGAAAAAATGCTAAAAACTACACAAATGTATACTTGTTTAATTGCTAATAACTTTTAAAATATATGTGATAGATCTCTTCTTTATAACGATTTGCAGAAAGATTAGTTAAATCAAAAGTTCAAAGGTGAAAGATGAACATATAAAATTCAAACCATTATATCTTAAAAAAACGGTATTTTTAAAATTCTTAAAAAAATATAATGATGACAAAACCCTTCTTCCTACTCGTGTAAAATTTCAAGCTGTACACTCATTTAGTGTGGAATTAACCGAAGGCGAAACTTTCGATGTTATATCCTAGAAAATGTCTTAATTCAGAATAAAGACTAAAATTGAATTAATTTTTTCGAAGCTTTGCTTTTATCTGGTTATCCAATATAAAAAAAGACCCTTGAGTCAATATTGAAAGTTTTCCAAACTTTACTTAAATCCTAACGTTAAATCTTAAATTTACAATTATCTGAAATGAAATGGTTGAGTTTCGATGTACGCATCAAACATAACAAAACTACGTACCCAGTTTTTTATGTATGTCAAAGCTAAAAATCTGTGCAATATAACAAAATTTTTTATTTAAATATTGCAGCATAAAAGCTTAAGAAAAAAATCCTTAATATAAATTATATAATTAAATAATAAATATAGTATTAAAGGATTAAATTGAAAATATATTTTCTTAACTTTTTCTACTGTAATATTTAAATAAAAAATACTATTATATTACAGCTATTCGTAGCTTGCATTCGATGCCTATATTGGGTCAACAAAATCTTCGTAAATATTTTGTAATAATATTAAAAATTGCGCATCTTTCGAAACTTGGAAATCTTTTTGAGAGGAAATTTGACAACCTGGGGGAAAAATGTACACAGTTTTACTATAAATAGTCTCTAGTTTTATCCATATAACGATTTTTTCGCATGTGAAAATTATTGTTTCAAGCTGATATATGTTTGAAAATAAATAATAAAAGGTAACATTTTCAAAAGGATATTTTCTTAAATACGACAGCATTTAAACAAAAAATATTATTATATTGCAGGAATACTTGCCTTTCATTTGACACCCATATTGGCTTGATATAATATTCGCAAATATTTTATAAATTGTTTTTTTTTTTAATATCTGTATCCTTCGAAACTTTGAAGCTCTTTTGAGAGGAAATTTGACGTCCTGGAGAAAAACTGAGTTTCTAGTTTTACTACGAATAACCTTTAGTTGCATGCATATACCAGTTTTTTCATGTGTGAAAATAACTGTCACTTGGTGTTATCAACTAACTTTAAATCTGGTTCTCATATGTATTTAAAAATTCTCAAAATATATATGAGGAATTTCAAAAATGTTCGAAATTCTTTGAAACTGACTTTTTGTGTTTTGTATTTCTAAAGTTTGTTTTAAAAACAAGAGAAATGTTAATGTATTTTAGTAGACCTTACAAATTTAGATAAAGGTAAAAGATATTAGAAAACTGAGTTAAAACTCACGAGGATTTTTTGGTTCGCTTTAGCTTTTCACTCGCAATTTATATATTTTGGAATAAAATCATTACTATAATACTATCTGGTGAAAAGTTATGCAGTGACAAAAAATTAAACCAAAAATTAATGATTTTTTTAAATTTTCCAGTTTTTTTTTGATAGAAAATTTGCGCACACAAGTAAAATTAAATTTATTGAACAACATTTTGAAGACGAAGTGATTTTTTACAGTTTGAGGATTTACAGTTTAGGTATATCTCGTTGATGTCGCGCATGAGATACCATCATCCCAATCTTCAATATTGGCTTTTATTTAAATTGCCCAAAATATCGTGTGAACAGAATTTTTTAATAAATGATACTTTCGAATCAAAGGGACGTTAAAAAATTTAAAAATGCAAAAATTTTATGTAGTTTTCAAAATTTTCAAATTTTGTTCCGCATTTTTTTTTTTAAAGCTATATCATCGAAAATTGTTTGTAAAGAATCCTGTTAATGGTTAAATTTGATAATGTGAAAAAAGATTAAGAAACATCATTTATACCGAGTACATCGACACTCTTCTCCAAATACATTTCGCTTGCTGACAACTACCGCGAAGTGCAAATTACGTTAATATTGATGTTAAACGAATGCATTTTATTTGCTTAATACCAAAAATTCAGGTGGCATCAAAATATTCTAAGGATTTAAAACACGCTGTTATAAATCAATCTAATGTGGGTTTTAGAACTTCTTAAGAACATCAGATAACAATTTTAAAAAATCTCGAAATACCCCTTAAATTTCGAGATATTGCAAAAAGTCCGTTTTTTTAGGATAGTTCCTGTACTATAGATGTCATAACTTCATAAATTTTAAGTCAATTTAGGATTTTTAAATTAATTTTGAAAGCAGAAGGACTTAACTTTTTAATTATATATTACCATCTTTTATATACTCTCAAATTAAATAATGAATTATTTACTAATTTTAAATTTATTTCCCTTTTCTTTTTCGAAATTTTGACTTTGATGTAAATTTTTCTGATTTGTTTTTAAAAAATTACACATATTTGTTTGCAAAGTTTCAAATGTTAATTAGTTTGGGATGAAATGGGATATCCCTATATAAAATTTTATAGTTGCTAGGTATGTTGGGGTTTCCTTTTATAATTATTGGGGAAATTATGCTTTTAGCAAAGACACTCTGTTCCTATCAAAGATAAAGTTATATGATTTAGCTAGTCTTTCAATAAATTGTGCTGTCGCGTTTTGTAAAAACTCATATAAGACTCTATTCTTACCAGGTGATTTATTTATTTATTTATTTTTTTTTTTTTTTGTTCAGTACAGTTTTTAATTTAATTACTGGTAATAGGTCTTTCAGCTTCATCATCTATGTTCCACATAGCAGCACTGATTCAGTAATAGAGAAAAGTAGTTTTTAAATTGTTCTGTAGAAATTCCGATTTTTAGAGTATTTCCTCTAATTTCAATGTTATTTTTCACCAAGTGTTTGAGTCTTGTACTAAACTTATTTTTAAAAAACAAGCTCTTGAAAATATTCAACTTTTCTGTTTTGCAGTTTTTCTGTGCCTGTAACTAATTCATCTCATATTCCTCTTTACCTCATCTTCAAAAGGTATTTAAATACTTAAGATACATTTTTCATGACGCGCAAACATTTATAGTTGTATCATTTCTGCTTAAAACAGGGGTATTTACGTCAGCGATTTATGGCTGATCTTTTTACTGCTGTCACAAATTCTTCCAACTACAAAATTTGATCCTCTCTAATAGATAGATTTTCACTTAATTTTTTTTGATTTGGTGGAATAAGGCCATACTAATCTTGGTAATAACTCAAGTTTCTTAATAATGTTGTTTGTAGAGTTAATTTTTAAAGTTAATCCCTCCATAAGCATAGCATATAATTTATTTACAGAGCTTCCAATAGTATTAATAAATGTGTTTTTATTATACCTAACACATTTAGACTTTGAAATTTGTGGCTAAACTCTTAAAATTTTAAATCTTTTTTGATTCATTATAAACAACCTCCGATTGCTCTTCCAAATATATAATTTCTTGTTGCAGGTTTCCAAAAAAGTTCATGCATATTAAAAAATTTACTCATTTTAGTAGTGTTTTCATCATTTATATGGGTTTCCAATAGAAAAAAAGATTTACTTAACAACTATTCATATTGCAGATTAATTTTCGATAATTTACCACCATGTAATTGAGATAGTATTGGTTCCGCACCTAATTGACCATTCAATAGTTTTTTATTGCGATCCTTCTTAAACCATTTATTTCCAATATTTAAACGGTCATCTCTGACAGCTATGCAATGGAAGTTACTAATATTTAAAATCTCTCTTTTAAGTATAAATATTGCCTTTTTATCTTTCTGGTTTTCATAAGACAGGTCTCTCTCAATATATATTTCCGATCCAGATAACTTTTTGCAGTTTTTAAGCACAATTGAGTTACTCTGTTTCGAGTCAAGTCCCGCTAGTATTGAAACTTTACCATTACAGAAGCATTGCAAATATTTAGCACTTCACAACATATCTTATTGACCTCAATGACATCTGAGTGGTTTACAGGTAATCCCTTAAATATTAAATTGTTACGTTTGGAAGTAGCTTCTAGTTGCTCAAATATTCTTCTATCTGCATCTATTTCGGCTTTTATGTTATCCATTTCTTTCTGCAACATTTCATTTTGCCTCTTCAAGTTAGCTACCCAAATTGCCAAATAATCGAGTCTGTCTAATACTTCTTTGTTACCATATTTTATAATAGATCTTAAGATATTTACGACTATATCCCCTACCTTTACGATTACTTTGTCATTCATATCAATATTATCTGGCGAAATTTCCGCTTACATTCTCTTCGATGTTGGTGCACCTATCACTATGACATCCAGGATCAGTAACATAATTTAAGTTATTCATATTTTTAACAATTCTTGGACAGTTTGAGAGTAACTGGTTATCGGATAAGTCACCCTGTTTTGTAGTTAGGGAGTTGTCTCAAGTATTTTAAATTGTTAAGCCAGTATTTTGTCAAAGTAGTATAATAGTTGATGACTTACTTATTATTATTATTTTTATTTATTTCATTTATTATTTATTATATTATTTATTATTTATATTGGGCCAAATTAATCCAGATTATTTATATTGCAATTACAAACTATGATTCTTATTACTAAAATTTAAATTTATATAAGTATTATTTTGTTATTAAAAATACCCCCTATGCACAAATATTGAAATTTCATGAATACAGAACTTAGAAAATAACAATTTAAATTGTGGTAAAGCACATTTTACATATTCTCTAGTATTATTGTACTAAATTTTGATATTGAATTCGAAGAATTTCTATCTCTGTACGGTACAATTATATTCCATAATCTGGAAACTCGGACAACAAATGATCTATTCAAAATTTTTGAATAACATCTTTGTATAACTAAATAATTGGTTCTATTTGAGGTATCAAAGTTAACCTTATTTATTTGATATGTGAGTTTGCCATATTTAAAAATTTTATAAAACTGCAATAATAGTCTTAAGTTTAAAAAGTTTGTTTCAGTTTAGTAATACCACTTACTGGTATACCAGAATTTACTTCTAAACCATACAATAATATTGGAAGATATAATGCCATGACATCACTCCTCTTCACCTACATTATACAATCGCCTTAAAATGAAATTTATTCTTTAAGAAAAATTATCTACTTGAAAGTCAAAGTTTAATTTGTTATCTACATAAAATCCTTAAATCTTGTAATGTGGTAAAAATTCTATCTCCTCTGAGTTTATAAACATCTCGTCTTAGAAGGTTTCAAATTGATAAAATTTACATTAGACCACTCCAAAATAAGTTTTAAATCTTTATTAATATTATACTCCAAAAAGTTGAGACCTGGCCCTTCCGCAAGCATCCTCTGAAAGGCAATATCCTTAATAAAAAAGCCACGCACACTTTTTGTAAACAATTATTTTTTCAAAAGTTCAAATTAAAATTAGATAATATGTATAACAAGTATTTAGAGTATTTAGAGGTAAAAACTATGTACTATAATATAAGTTGGATAACACGCCCAGTTTTTATATAATATATCTTTTTAAATGAAATTGTGTCTTCCTTCAAATGATGTATAACAAATTTTATATTTTTGATTTATAACAGATTTTTATTAAAAAAAATAATAAAAAAATTCAAATTATGTTTGCAAGGACATGTTTCCTAAATTTTAGCCTAAATATTTTCGAAATGTGTAAGTATCAAAATAATTTTTAAATATGTTATAGGGCATTTAATGAAGAAAATGTAAAAATCAAAAAAAAAAAAAAAAAAAAATATATATAATTTTACTATATATTTCTAAAGGTCAAAATTTTTGTTATTAAAAATGTGGACTTTTCAAAAAATTGCCTCGTGTGAACACCTATAAATCGTGTATTGTCACTTTTTTTTGCAAAATATTTAAAAACATATCGAGCAATCTAATTTAATTCGCAAAAGTACCGAAATCAGCAATCAAAATTTTTTACAGATTTGAACTTTTGTTAAAAATTTACCATTTTCGACCACTGATGGATATAGGGTGTACGTTTAAAATTTTCTAAGATTACATCTACAAGCATTTTTAAGGTATAGACTTTCATAATATGTTACAAAATATTGATATCCTTTAACAAAATTTTTAAAAAATTGCAATTTTTGAGACCCAATTCAAAATTTTTCTGTTATCGAATTTTAGATATTTAAATTTCTTGCTTTAGCTTAATTCAGAAAATTATAGAGAATTTCACTATATTTTTTAAAAAGTTTTTGGAATTTTTATTTTAATGGGCAAAAACCAATAAGTCAGGGCCAAATCTTTTAAACCGTAAGTGATAATCAGTGTTGCCGGGAGGTGAGAAAAAAATATGTTAATTGAACTTTAAAAAAGTCCAAAAAGGCTGAATGCCCCAAAAAATAAAGCTAGAAAAAAACGTATTTTTTATTTAAAAATTGACATTTTTCTATTCTCTTTTGTTTTTGATATTTGTAGAGATATTTTAATAAATTTATAAATAAAACATAGAACGACTGCCAGAAAAATAATCCATTGAATAATTCCCAAAAAGCTTCCCACACAAATTTGGGCTATATATGAAATATATTAAAAATGATCCAATGTTTTGAAGTGATTTTTCGAAATTTTTAACTACAATTTCCAAATTTTTGGGTTTTTTTTTTCATTATATTAATAATTTTATATAATTATAATAATCGATTTAGTAAGTCCATAAAATTAGTTATTATTTTTGATGTGGGGAATGAAGCGCCGCAGGCTAAATTTTTTGTTAAATATAAACAATCTTGATTTTTTGTACGATAGATACGCAAAAAAGTTTAAATGCATGATTATGTAAAAATAGAGTTAGTAATAGCAAGTAAGAAATTATTATCTTCGTTGTTGAAATATTTTAGCTTTTTTAAGGCAAATTAAAAAAAGACTATTTTAAAAATCAAAAGCGACTAAAAGAGCTGGAAGCTAAAACGAAAATTTTGAGGTTAAAAGCAAAATTAGAAGTCTAGATTTGTCCTTAAGAAGGCTGAACTGGCAACACTATTTATAATACAGTGTTATAAAAATATTTAAAATAAGTTTATATTTGTCAAAGTTTCAAGCTCCGATATATTTTAGATTCTTGAGATGGTCAAATTTGAAAAAGTTTCACTCACACACAAACAGACAAACAATATTCTGAAAGCCTAATTCCTCTTCTATCAAACTTGATCCAGCAGTTTAAAAGAATCAGATTTATTGCTATTTATTATGAAAAAGGCTCCACTGTGCATTGTAGACAAAAATCCTTCTGTAACAAACAGCACATACTTTTAGCAACAAAACTAGAAAACGAAAAATCAACAAAAACCTCAATGACTATATAGCAATATAGATAAAGATGAGCATGATGATGCTGATGATGACGCCACTAAATAACATCAAGAACGAAAGAACAAAGATCCATCTGCAAATATTATTGAAAAAGTTATATTGACGAAAGTATCAAGAAAGAATAAATGAACAAGCAAACCAATGAATAAAAACAAAAAAACATAGTATAAACACTAATAAAAAATTAAAAAGACAACTAACAACTCCAGCGGAAGTTAAAAAGTGTTTACACAAAATGTTGCACACAAAGATAACTAATACTTATGCGCTCCTTCGAAAAAAGTAGCTAATAAATAATAAAAATAAGTTGGTGTGAATGCTTCTTTTTAAAGTTTAAGAAAGAAATCCTGTAGCAATGTAAAAATGCCACCCCGAATGACATAAGTAGGGCGGGCGTTGGTAAACATAGAAATATTTTAATAATTTAATTTAAGAAAAAAACACTTCCTAAACTTGTATACTCAACTTAACCTTAACATATCTCTCAAACCAATACCACTTTCCTAAAAGACAAACACTTTTGCCAAACATAAACGAGAAACAAACAATACCAAAAGTTAACATGGAGTATTATTCTTTATATTTTATCTGAAAAAAAAAAAATGCTTATAAAAAATGAAAAAGACAAACTAAGTGACTCAACTACCCAACCACTTTACAGTAACTTATTTTGTTGTTGTAGCCGGAAGTTAATAGAAACAATTTGGTTGTTTTCCTTCCTAGATATTGGCTAATGTCATTGGCGTGGCGCGACGTGGCGTCAGCCAATCAATAATTTTGTTTTCTAATGTTTTAACATCTAGTAGTTGAAGAATGTTTGCTTTGACTTCTTAGACACAAACTGAGTAAGTTTTTGCCACCTACATACATAAACAGAGCCACTTCAGAGTAGCAAAATAGCATAAAACACAGACAACTTTTTCGGAGGTTTGTTTGCATTTATTTTAGTTTTTTTTTTCAAGTTTGTATCTAATGTCAATAACAACCTTGCAATCGGTTACAATAAAATTCTTTTTTGTTTGCTGTCTACCATTTTGGTAGACTCTTTTGACATTGTTGGCGTTTGTGTTACAAAAATGAGTTAGTTGTATCTAAAGGTAGTAGTTATGAGTTTCATAAAAGCTTTTGACAACAAACTTAAACAAAATGCATTTTCTTTTTTTTTTCATCAAACAAACGTTAAAAGTATAAAAGAGAATAAATAAAATTAAATTTTAAAATTAAGGTTTGTGCACGAAAAAATCCGTGCACACTTCAAGGCTTATAACTTTTACCATGCATACCATTAATACATTTTACTTACTTACATTTGTTATTATTCTCAGCAGCTATGTGCTAAATTTTGTTGTAATAGTGGGATTATTTTTTTAAAACACACGTCGATCTTTAAAACAATTGCTAGGAGTGCAGGTGAGTTGGAAAATTTAGTTTATTGGGTCGTAAAAAAGAACTCTGATCGAAACAAACCTTGATAACCGATCAAAAAGTTGATTTAGAAACTATAGGATCGCAGACAAAGTAATATATATTTTAGGGGAAAATCTCTACATCTCCGGATGAAATGTGACTCATTTTTTAAATTGCTCAGTATTTTTATCAGAGAAGTTTAAAAGCGGTAGCATGCAGATCCACGAAATAAAAAATATTGTTAATCGGATCGCTAGAAAAAAATTTTGAGATTAATTTTTTTACCAAAATATGAATGCATCTAAATTGCAACATACTGGTCAGAAATTCCATATCACCGATATTATGGGAGATATACCAGAAAAACATCGTGTAAAAAATCAAGATTTTCTAAGTTTTTTTTCTGGCAAGGTATTTGTGCGTGCGGGCAAAAAGTACTTTATTCATAACAAATGACACTTTCATCAGGGAAATATACGCAAACGAGTGCTCTCGGAAAAGATTCATTACTCATTCAAAAGCACAAAAAATTTTTATGGCCTGATGTCGAATATCATTATTATAACAAAAAAGTAGCTGAGTGGTATCAAAAAAATGGTGCTGATATATACAGCGGGAGACCAACACTCAGCTATCCAAAATTCAATCCATTTGAATAAAGCAAAAAAAAAAAAAAAAAAATACTGAAAACGCAAGAATGTTTATATTTAAGGAATTCTGAAAAATATAAGGGGTCCTCATGAAAACGCGCAAAACTCTCATAAACTGTATAATGTGTGCAAGTTTGCACACTCGCAAATGAACTCTCAAAAATTTTATGGAAAATTATTTGCACAAGACTTATAAACTTGCGCGACTATTTAGGCTCTCAAACTTGCGCTGTTTAATTGTGCTTTTATAAATCAGCTGTCTTTTGTTTATAATTAAAAGTACTAATAAAAGCGATGTGAAAAATTATAGTTACGTTAATTATAATAAAATCATTGTATGTATTATTGCTTTCAACAAAAATTTTCAATTATTTACTTAATATTGTACAACATTTGAAAAGGGGGGTTCATCCAATTTGGACAATTGCACAAACTGATTTAAAGAAAAGAGAAAGAACTAAAATTTGTTTTAGATTTAAAACTACAATATAACGGCCTTGAACAACATAAAATTTCGAAAAGATCATTGGTTTCATTTTTATAACCAAAATAAAATTTTAAAACTTAATCCACAATAAGAAAATCAAAAACGTTTTATAAATCTTAAGCATAATGTTCTTTCAATCCTTTATAATTTTTAAAGAGAGTTAGCAATAATGTGTTATGACTGAAGTATAAAAGAAAAATTATATAATATATATATATATATATATATATATATATACATATAAATATAACGTAACAAAGTTTAATAGCTAATTACACTTGTACAAACGTATAATATTTATAATCATGTAAATTCATTACTTTCTTTTACATGTCTGTATTTATTAACATTTCACTACATTACTCGTCTGTAACTACATTATTTTACACTACTGCATCAACCTTAGCTACAAACCATCATATTTACATCATGATTATAGAGAATTCACAATTCTCATTCATTTTATGAAATTTTTCATATGAGTATCCTAAGGTTGGATGAAGTAGGGCGATTTGAGCGATTTTGCCAAAAACCAAGACAGCTGATGTTAATATACAATCTGCCTTATTCCAAAACATTTGATATTGTAAAATCAGTCACTGTTTCTCTGGTACTAGGATCAATTCCGAGCGTCAGTGTGATATTTCGTACAGCAATTAATTGGCTGTTTCGGACACAGCGGCTTTGCTTCGCACCACAACTTCGGCTGTTAGTTTTAGCACTACAACGCCGGTTGTTAGTTTAGGCACAGCGACTTCGGTCGTCTGTTTCGGCACTACAAGTTCGGTTGTTAGTTTCGGCTCCGTGACTTCGGTCATCGGTTTTGGCACAGCGATTTGTAACGTTTGTTATCCATTTAGATTAAGTCTGCATTTTGTAATCTAGTTTTCAGAAATTATATTATTTAAATCAGTATTCGTAAGATATCTCTAAATATCATGAACGATCCTGCCTGCATAATACCAGAGGGAATGGAATCTTGAAACCGGCACCTGCCATTAATAGTATTCGAATTACCTGAGAAGTAACCGACAGAATCCTTACGTATCATCGTGCTGTCATCGCAAACTATCCTGCTTGAATAATTCCCGAGGGAACCGAATCTTCAATCCGCTTCTATCAGTATTAGAATTCGAATTATCTGAAAAGTAACTGACTGTATCCCTACGTATCATTGTGTTAGTAATATAAACGATCCCGCTTGCATAATACCCGAGGGAACCGAATCTTCAACCCCGCATCTACCAGTATTAGAATCCGAATTACCTGAGAAGTAACCGACTAAATCTCTACGTATTATCTAGCACAAAAGTATTTATCATAATTCATTGCTACCGGTAACTATAACACTGAATTATTAAATAAAGATTCACTATATATTTGACCCTCAGAAAAGATAAAAAGATAAAAAAAGTTAGTTGACCTTGGACATAACTGAACTAGCTACTACAGAAAGCTTAATTCAAAGAATTTTGTATAAATGAACAAAAAAGGTGGTTTTAAACAATTTCAGGAAAAAAATAATAATAATAAAAATTCATTTTTCAACAAAATGCATCGAAGTTCTGTGTTTTCGATTCTTCAGTATATTTGTAAATCAAAAAAAGATCATCTTCCCAAATTTTCATATAAAAATAATATTATTCCTTATTTTAATTTGTATAAAAGTTAACAAAATGTAGAAAGCATCTAATTTTAAATATTCATATCTCTTTAAGTTGTTGGCGGATTTGTATAATTTAAAAAGCATATAAAAGTTATTGTATTATGATTTAGTCAGGAGTTTAAAAATATCCTTCTTGTTCAAAAATATTTACAAAATACATTTTGTAGATGCATTTTTGGCAATTGCGAATTCATTAAATTTTAATTTTTCTCTAAGTGTATTTTATTGTTACTATAAATTGCAATATTAATTAGCCTATTACTTAAAAGTTTACTAATTTTAATACATTTTCAAGAAGTATCGAAATGCATTGTTTTTAAATAAAATATAGTTATTCATATTTCAAAAATTCCCAGAAAGAACTTTTTAGTTTTCGGTAATGGCAACTACTAATTAAAGTAGTTTCTTGGTAATGAGGCCTACTCTGTATAACATAAATAAGTATTCAATAGTGTAGTAGCAAAGTAATATTGAAATCACGTAGATGAGTTGGCAAGAGCGTTGGATTAGCAACCAGAATGTTGTTGGTTCAACCCCATTCTGATTCTGTTAGTTTTTTATAACAAAATGTCTTAAAAGATATTTTATATTAAAAAAAAAAGTTTATGTCACTTAGAAAATTAAGTGCGAAATACTGAGTAAGAAGTTATATGTAATAGAGATTTAAGACTTATCTGCATTGTAAAGCGAAATGAAATCACAAGTTTTCAGCAACTGAAATCTGAAATTGATATAGATATCAGTGGACTATTTGCGTGCAAAAATTTATTGAAATCGAAAATTACTCGGGTGTTCTTTAATGGAATTGTCGGCATATTTTTTTGTTGCACAAATTTTCACATATTTTGTATTTAAAACCTAAAAATTACTTAAATTTGATGCAAGATATGAAAAAAATTATAAAAAATTTTACAAATTTGTTATATCAATTAAAATTTTGTTTGATTTTGCTCTAATCATTGCAACGACAACATTAATTAAGTGAAAATAATTAATATTTTATATAAATTTCAATTAAGTTTTTAATCTAATTAATAAAATTTATGATTGGAACTTTGTTTAAAATTAATCAGGGTAATAATTGAATTGATTTAAATGATAACTGATTTTGAAAAATTGCATACAAATAAAATACAATACAATTTAAACAATTTCAAATAAAATATTTACTGAAAAACTTATGGTTTTAAAAAAATATTATGTATTATATAACACATTATATTTTAAGTGTTCGATTCTGGAAGTATTCCATAACAGACAGAAGTGGTAATTCCTTGGAAACAGTACAACAAGAGCGAAGGTATATTATTATTTTATAAAAATAAATGAGAAAATCTATATATACCTTGTTAATTAAAATTTGTTTAATAAAATGTCAAAAAATTACTATGATTACTATGATTTTGAAAATTTTTTATAACTTTCTATCCTAAATCTCCATAACACTAATGTCGTTCGCTAAAAGTCATTCGCGTGAACAGATTTGTGTTTCATTAAAGCCAGCTAATATTAGTACTAATCAGCGTTGATGTGGCACTGAAAAAATTTTCAAATCTTTTTTAAACTCCATAAGTAAACGAGCTTGAAAAAATGCTCAAATGCATATCAAAAATGTTAGTACTTATTAAAGTACTGTTTAAATATGCAATTTGCATTGTGTGGTTTATCTTATCTTCTCATCGCTAGTGTAGCCTTCTTAAGCCTAAATCTGGTCTTTTTATCTTGCTTTTAGTTCCAAAATTTTCATTTTAGCTTCTAGACTTTTTCCTAGCTTTTTCTTACTTAAATTTGCCTTTAAAAAGCTAAAATTTTATTATTTCAACAACGAAGAAAATTGTTTCTTATTTTCTATTACTAATTTTAGTTTTACAGAATCATCCATTTAATCATTTTTGTGTTCGTACAAAAAACCGAAATTATTTCTATTTAGTAAATATTTTCGCCAGCGGTGTTTCATTCACTAATACTTTAACTAACTTTATGAACTTACTAAATCGTTTATTATAATTATTTTTTAATATACTTCATTAACTATAGAACTATTTATGAATATAATTTAAAAAAAATTCCCACAAAAGCGAAAAATTATCTAAAAAATTATAAATGCTTATTCAAAAAGAAATTTTAATTATAAAATGATTACAAATCACTTCAAAAAATTGAGTAGTATAACCCAAATTAACCCAAATTTTTATGTGAATTTTTTGAACGATTATGATAACGTTCAACGTTTTATTTATAAATTTATTACAATCTTAAAATAAATTAAAAACTAATGAGAACGTGAAAAAATAAATTTTAATACTAAAAAAATACTGGCTTTTTTGCCTCTTTTAAAGTTCAATTCTCATCTTTTGGCAACACTGCTCATAGCGAATGTCCCTTAATACCCTAACGGTCGGAACAAATATGTATAAAATAAAAATATAATTAGTGTAAAATTTTTGATTGTTTTAAGGTTTAGGTATTTAGTTTATGACAATTAATTAACCAAATGATTATAATACAAAAAGAATTTAAAATATAAATTATTTTCAAAAAAAGTAGAAATAGGAAAAGATTGCCTCAGGGCCTTCACCATTAGAGAGATAAATTATTTAATTCGAAACTCATGAATTCCTTCAAAATTTAAACATATTGCCAAATGTACAGGGTGGACCAAAAGTCACCATGGGATTTTCGTTTATATATATATATATATATATATATATATTTTTTTTTTCAGCTTATATAAATAGTATCTGTAGAATAAATTATGAACAGATTCACAACTGAACAAAGAACCAGAATAGAATTTTATTATTTATATGAAACTCTATATGATCAATTATTTTGCTGCAAAGAGCATATCATTTTCATTTGAATGGCTTTGTTAATAAACAGAACTGTAGGTTCTGGGGTTCTGCAAATCCAGGAGCCATTGCTTAACGCCAATTGCACCCCATTTCATGTAAATTATGGTGTGGTATTACATCTGAAAATAACATTGGGCCTTACTTCTTCGATAATGAAGATGGAAGTGCTGTAACTATAAATGCAGAGCGGTATCGGTTTCTGGCAGAACTTTTTTTACGATCTGAGATGTAGTTGCAGCAGGATATAATCACTGCCCATACTGAACACACTGCCCGAGAAAGAATAGCACTTTGAATTCAAATTTTTTGAGAGCGAGTTGTGAATTTTAGCCCACCTTATATACTGTTTATAAATGAAAGTATGTGGATTTATGCAGGGAATAATTTGCTATTAATGGAGGCTTATATGGTAAAATATATAAACTATTTTGTCATGCTTTAAAAATTTTTACCATATATGGTTTCATATTTAAAACAAATGTTCATATATGAAACCATATATGAAATAATAAATCAAACATAAAATGCAATATAACTCTTAAACAAATAAAGGTACATGAAAACCCACTTCAGGAAATTTGTATAAATGTTGTAATAAGATCATTTAATTAAATTTTACTTTCTTAAATGTTTTGTGATCAAAAATATTAATTTCTTGATATTTTAAAATAAATTGAAAATAAAAAATTCAAACAAACTATTACAATTTTATCGAAAATTTAAAAATTAAGGAATTTTCTCCAATTACGAAGTTATTTCATCATAGATAAATGTGCGAATATTGTTGATAAGCTTTTAATTTTCTTATATTTTAGCAGAATTTGTTAAATGAATTTAACTAGTTTCAGAAATACAACAATTTAAATGGCAGAATGAGGCTCCAAAACCAGAAAATACAAGTGGAGGTAACATCTTAAACTAATTTTTATTTAAATGAAAATGCTTTTCAGGTAAGCCTATAAGTTGCAATCGTGAAGAGATTTTGAGAAGGATGTAATAGCTAAATGCCATCTGAAAGAACAAGTCCTCCGCTATTTCGACAAGATGTATGTAGGTAGTTTTGATTTAATATATATGTTAAATAGAATAATTGAATGTATATTACGTTTTAATTCTAGTGCTTTTAATGAAATTAATAAAACAATAGTTTAATTATTATTCGCAATAGAGTTTCCGGCACATATATGAACACATATGGCTATATACCCTCATATACCTTTCAGAAAAGTATAAAATTACTATATGTTCTTAAAGAAAATTTTATTTTGGAGAAATAGATATCGATTTGAAGTTTTTTTCTTTTTATTTGATATACAATATTCTTCTTTAACCAATTAATGACTAAAAATTTTGTAAAAGCAGATAAAAATATTGGACTATATATTGAAAAAGCTGGACCAAGATTTTGCAAAATTGAGATATTTGAAATTTCAAATGCAAATAACTTGAAAATTATATGAGATAAAGGGACCATAGGTCTTATGGACGGATTTAAGAATATGTAAAAATATTTGAAATTAGATAAGAAACCACAATTTACCAAGAAGTTACAGATTTATTTCCTAAAAATAAAAAATGTGTAAAAAAAACTAATAAACTATGATGACTCACAACTTCAGCTAATACTAATTATGAAAAATAACACTTTGCGACAAAATGGAAAAAAATTGCATATACTTTTGAAATGACCTAGTGTAGGCTGTAGGTCTAGTTGAGTAGGTACTAAAAATCGATTTTTTACAAATTGAAGGAATTAAAAAAAAAATTTTAAGTTAATTTTTTTAGCAATTTTGAATATTACATAGCACAGAAATCAAGCTTTTTAAATATATATACACTTACGAACTTTTGCTGAAATATTGTTCAAAATGTTTGCGAATTTCATCTTTATTTAAATTTTTGTAGCATTTTTTCTATTATTTTATATTATTATTATGAAAATTAATTTTCAATGAACAATTTAAGCTTTTTTTTTTTTTTTTGTTTGTTAAATTCGATAACTTATTAGCAAAGATATAAATTTTTTTTATAAATAAAAACCTCAGGCATTTATAAGACAATAGATTTTTAAATAATTTTAGAATTATTTAATTTAATTTTTTATATATATTTTGTTCGAGAAAAGTTGTCGTATGAACAAGGTAAAAAATTGCAACTTTATCAAATTAGTTGATTTTAACAAATGAGGGCTCGTAATAGTCGCTAAGTATTACAGATTCTATATAAATTAAATAAATAAAATAAATTGACATAAACAGAAAAATTGCCACGGATATTGAAAAAAATTAAAAAAATGAAAACTGCGGATATTTTAAATAATATTTCAGCAAAAGTGCATATAACGTAAACAAATATGTTTAGAAAGTCTGATTTCTCTTCTATCTAAAACCGTTAAAAAATAAAAAATTGGTATTTTTTTTAATAATTTTTTTCCGTCACGTCAAAAAAAATCCATAATAATCTACTTAATGTAGTCTACAACGTCCACTAGGTCATTTCAAAAGTATATTTTCATTGTTACACTATGTAATTAAAATATCTACATAAAATGAAAATAAAAAAAATGTTTCAATAAAATAAAAATAAATTCAAAATAACACAATTTAAAAAATTTGTTATTATAAAATCTTCCAATGTATTTCGAATAAAGAACTCAATTTCATACAGTTTCATACTAAATAAATATCACTTTATTTAACTACTTTCAAATTTATTCCTTTTAAATGACTTTCATGTAATTGTTGTCATTAAGTTGACATTCAAATAACTAAACAAGATTTAAAAGATATAACTCCGACCACTTTTCTTGTTCTATTTCCATTTATTCTAATAGAAAGCGAAACTAAAACAAAGCATTAATTTTATTAGAAGAACATTGTAAATCACAGCTTTAAATTAACGAAATCAAAAAGTGTAAAATTAGAAAATCACTAACATAAAATATCAAATACTTTGCAGGAGCAAAAGAAAGGATATAGATCTTTTGCTATAAAAAAAGAAAATAACACAAAGAAACTGTAGAAAAATAAAATAAAGGAATAAATTGTCAAAGTAAAATGACAATAAAGCACTTTGGACATGAATTGTTGGGCTTGTTTCAACAATATTTTTATTTTCACAATGAGGAACGAAATAAATAAAAGGATGAATAAATAAATAAAAACACACAGTTAAACAAACTAAACCCCTAAACTATGCAACAAAATATATTATAAAAAAACAAGGAATAAAGAAGTTAAACTTGACATGCTTTGGCACTTGGCGACCACAAAAGGACAACAGAATTTGTATCAGCTTACAACCACCCATACATATATGAAATAGCATCGAAACAAACAGATTCGAAGCTATAGACAATCGTATTAATTTGTATGAATGTTTTTTTTAGTTTGTGTCTATGTATATCAGTTGTAGGAGCCATAGTCAAAGTAGTTTTTCAAGCTTAAACAACAAAAGATATTTATTGGTTTTGTCCTTTCCTTTTTGTTTTTTGTTCCTTTATATTTTAGTTTGGTTTGTTTTCACATCCAAGTTTAGTCAAGAGCTGTTTTGTTTGTTTTTATTCTTGTTGCTGTTGTTATTGTCATAGTGTTCACTTTTTGTTCCTTTTCGCAATTTGTTTGCATGTTTTGTTTAGTTTATGTGAGTGTGTGTTGTGTACTGAACCAATACGATACATTACAATACAATGGAAAAAGGATTATAGTCAATATCAGTGGCAAGGACAGAACAAGCACTTGATATAAACAAATCCATACAAATATAGCCACTACAGACAACCTAGCTGAAATAGTGTATATTAAGAGTTATATATTTGGGTGCCTGATAGGAAAAAATTTTAAGGTATGTTATTATAATGGTTACAACATTTTGAAATATTTACCTCAACAGAATCTTCATCGTTGATCTAAACTTAGCTAAATATAGAACCGACAAACCATTAATAGTAATCATTTGTGATTATCAAGTAATTTCAATGCACATTAGGTTTAGGAGTGGTTTTTGAGGCAAAAAATTATAGAAAGCACTCAGAGCTCCGAAATTTTTTATGAATGATTTAGGCCTACATAAAGAAAAATTTTACATTACGTTTACTAGTTTTATGTATATATATATCTTTATGAATGAACAGTTAATATTCAGACGTAAATACACGGTAACTATTTTTCAAAAGCTTTCATTTCTAAATTATTAACATATGATTATGGGATTACTATATAATGTTTTTGAAACATCTGCCGAAGCTTTGCGTCACAAATAGGGTTTGGGGTTTCCTGTGATATTTCTTTCCTCCTTTCAATTTCCGCACAATTTTAATTTAAATAATATTAAAGTATGATACATCTTTCAAGATTTAAACAATTTTAAATATTTGATACAAATAAAATAAGTACCTATTGTAAGTTATATTAAAAACTGTATTTTTAGATTAATTAGTTTTGGTAAAAATAATGATTGTTATTTTTTGAACATCATCGAAACTACTCTCTACGTGGAGAAGAAGTAAAATATATTTAAAATTCCGGTTATGCAATAACTCTGTCGAATCCACACTGGTCAAAAATCCATTTTTTTTTTTGGCAGAAATTCCAAAATAATAATTTAAGAAATTGTGAAAAATTAATCTATTTTATAAATTATAATAGACTAAATAATCAAGAATATATATTAACAAATATAATGTGCAAACGTTGACAGTCTGACAAGGCATCAAAGTTGGTTGTTTACGTAGGGTTGTTTACGTAGACAAATTTGTATCAACACAAACTTCAAAATTAGTGGGAATCTTTACAAGGCAATCTCAGTTAAACCGCTGATTATTATTAATGGTTGTCACAGCTGTCAAATTGCATATATAAAAACATTAATGAATTTGCCTTTATTGTGCTTGTTGTGCAACTGGTGCCACCTTGCATAAATTCGCATTATTTTTGACGTTTGTCTTGATAAAAAAATGTTTAATATAGACACTATGTTAATATTATTGTTAAGATTTTTATTTAAATGGAGTTAGAATTATAAAATATGTATCTCGTTACAACAAAAATATATAACAATGTTGTATAATGTAAATTGCAACCTAGGAGATGCATTTTAAGACACTTAAAATGCATTTAAATTTTATATATGTCGTGTACTTGTCGTTATTTTTGTTAAGAAAGGATGAAAAGTTATGTTTGGGCATGAACTCTTACGAATGCAAAAAGTGAGAGTGCTCTTCAAAGCGTTTATTTTATGCAAAAATCTTGATAATATTTTTCGGCAAAATCTTGGAATCGTCATTTTTTTAAGTTAAATTTTGCTAAACCTATGCGAATTATTATGTTCTAACCTACTATGTAGTTTCACTAATCAATAGAAATCTAAAAACTTCCAAAATAATTGAAAAAAAGCAAATAATTAAATATCATATTTAAAAAATATATCTACTCTAGTAAAATTATGTATTATACAAGTTTAAGCAAATATACTTAAAATCGATATTAATAAATATTAATGTTAACTTTGGATAAAAATTTCTTCGACGTAACCTTAAAAAGGCACTAAAATTCTTTTTATGCCAGAAAAAGTGGTCAAAAATTTTAGAATCTTGGAAGAAATAAATATGTAAATATAAAAATATCTATTTTTGCTTATTTGGAAGGTGAGTTAAGTGACATTTAAGAGTTTGCCCTATTTAAGTACGGACGACTTCAGGGAGGTTGTGCCGCTGTTAGGTCTACGAGCGGAATTATATTTTATTTAATAATATTTGTATACTTTTTATAATAATATTTATAATAAATATGACAACAAATATTTCTTTTTTTTAATTTAATTTAAATAAAAGTGTGTTTAAAAAACAGACGATGTTTTCATTTCGATTTGATACCATTGCGTTAACAAATTTCCGTTGGAGATTTGAACAAGCTGTATTCAAATTTAACACATACATGTCTGATACACTATTGATATTGAATGGTATCATCTTGAATATGATTGTGATCTGTCGGTATATATACGAGTAGTATGAGCACGATTAAAGAAACCAATATCAAACCAGGGTTTTTTTAATTTTCGAAAAAGTTGCGACCAATGAATATTAAAAAATTTTACTATATATATATTTTTTTAAGTAAAAAGATATACATTATTCAAATAACTCTTTTAAATTAAATAAAGATAAACACAAATGCTTTGGTTCAAGTTCTCAGAGTCAGTAATTATTTTTTAACTCAAAAAATAATCCCTACTCATTGTAATTTTAATTTTGATTGGGAGATAATTCAATATTTTTGAATATATCTACAGATCATTTAAACTTCGTTTTTGAACAAGAAAAAATCTTATGATAAGTAAACAAATATCAATAGCGAGTTGCTATACTATTTTTGGAAAAAAGTTGTACTTATATACCTTTTAATAAAAAAATACTAGTTGGCAAATCGGGGTATTGTGTTTCTAAGATTCTACAACGTACGATAGTGAGATATTCACGATGGAATATTTTGATTAACTGTTAAAATTTTCATATCAAAACTGTAGTCAATAGGTTACCGAAGATTTTATTAAAACTGGATTTCTGGTGACCGATTAAATTTTTCTTATTATCTCATAGTAGAATCGTCAAAATAAAATAAAACATACATTTGGCCGTTGTGGTATTTTTTCATACTACAATTGATATTTGTTCTATCAATTAAAATAATACATTGAAATTCATATAAAATTAATAATTTATAAAAATAGTAAAATAATAAATATCCATAATCGGTGCGTTGTATAACCGTAAAATGTTTTCTTATAATTTTGTGATCACTATAGATTCTTAACCCTTAACTGATATAAAAAAATCCAAATGGACCACAGGACACAAATTTATATATTTTTAACTTATAGTTACATAAATCTAAGTAATCTCAGTAAGTCACGTGGTGTAGTGGGTACCAGAAGTAAAATACTTAGATTTTACAATACTTTAAAACAAAAATGTGACATGTGAACTACTGGAAAATAAATTAGATGAGTAGAGCGGTGATAAAAATATAAATGGTTTTTGGGACGATGAAATTATAAGTAACAGGGAAGAAGCGGTAGTTATTAGCTGTTCGGAAGAAAGTCTTATTGTTTAGGGTAATGAATCCTTCAGTAGATAACTCTGTCTATTATGGGATTTAGGCTTACAACTATTCATTCTTCCTTTTTTTTTTTGTTCTCAAATTTTGAAATTTTGTTTAGCTTGTCATTTTCTATATATTACTGATCAGATAAAAATTTACTCTTGTTTCAGTTGTGTTTCTAACTTAAAATCTCGGAAAAGGTGTTTGATTTCATTTCTTTTTTAGTTTTTTTTTTTATATTTTTTAGATATTTTAAGAACAGACTAAAAAAAATTATTAAAATTTAATAAATAAGTTAAAAATTGATGTAAAATGTAAAAAAAGTGACTAAAGATTTGATTTATATTTAACAAAAAGGATATTTTATTTAAGTAAAATAGCCATATTTATTAATAAGGTTAATATGCAGTGACGAATCTACATCAAGAAAGTACCTTGTAGCTAAATTGGAAATTACTGTAGGATAAGTTCGGTCCAGCCCAACAGGAGTCTGGAGAATGTATCCAGAAGAAATCTTATTAACCAATAGTAATTTTTTTGCACATTAAATGAAGTTTTTTGAACAGTAATTTTCAATTCTTCTTTCTTACTGTCCCTAAATCCCTAAAACTAAGGAGGTTGGTTTTGAAAAACCAATAAATCACATCCTACTCCGCTCATACTTATGTAAATTAAAACTTTCAATGTTTAATAAATGAGATATCATAGGTAAAAGAAAATAAAATCAATTAGTTTCAGAAAAGTAATTATATCGTTATCAAGATAGTTAGCAATTGCCAATGCGACAGTAAGGTGAATGGTGCCCTTTCTACCCTAAAAGCACCACACTTAACGATAATGAAGAAATGCTTTTCTTTAGTATTATCAAGAAAACTTGCAGGTTTGCTATGTCATTTTCGATTGATTACACTGTTCGGCAAAAATCCTCCCCTAAGGACGAATAGTTGGACTATATGGATTTTGATGTGTTAAACACGAATATTCTTTCAGTTTTTTCCATCAGGTCTGGATTTTTTATGAGTATGTCTAATAATTCGCCTACAATAAGGCCATTACACAAGAATATTTCACTATAACTCAAAACCGGTTTATTTGATTCACATATAAAAGGCGGTTTGAAACGTTTTAGTCATTTTCAAAATGCAATAACTGAAAAGCTAATAAATAGATTTTCATAGTTATTTTGCAGCCTAAATTATACAAGTCCAAGTAATATGTGTGTAAAATATTTTACTGGTCGGAATCGTTTTTACTAAATTACAACAAAAGAAGTCAGAGTGCTAAATTCGGCTGTGCCGAATCTTATATACCCTTCACCAGTATTAAGATTTGTTATATAGATGTAATTACAGATATATGTACCTATACTATATTTTTATATAAAGTTGAAATAGAATCAAGATTTTATATATCTTTGTATTCTTATTTATATTACAAAAATGAGGTGTAAATTTGTTTATGTATCTTTCACGAAATTTGCCACACAGGTAGTACCAGTGCCATAAATGGGCTTTGTTAGATCTAGATTGGACATCACACCCACATTTTACACCTACTTTAAAAAAAATATATTTTTTACAAGTTATTATTGAAGCTATTTCTATGAAATTTGACGCAAAGATAGCGCATGCATTGTAGAATATTATAGGTTGTGTTAGATCTTAATCGGATGCCACGCTCATATTTACGCCCACTTTTTTAAAACCCTCAAAAGGATAAGTAATTACCTTAAAATAGATCGGAGCCCCCCATATAAAGCAAGTATTCATTATAGTATATCTTAGAAACTATTACAGTGAGAACCCTCAAATTTCGTGCGAACTTTTTATATTTTGTTATATCGCATTGATGAAATGCAAATAGGGCGGATAAGTCCAGAGAGAGAGGTAGCCCCCAAACAAAAAAATAAAATTTTCTCATCTGAAAGACTATTGCACCGAATGCCATAAAGATTTTAAAGAAAATTTTGAAAGGGTGCATACGTCGAGGTGAAAGCTCCCATATAAAGTAAATATATGCTATCGTATCTAATAGGGTACCGAAGCGCACCGGTAAAGTCAACTAAATAACAAATTTAAATTCGCACATATTTAAGGAAGATGTAATCACCTCAGTGCAGAACAAATATTTTATAAATGTAAATATATGGTATGGTGAAAAATGTATGGACCAATTTGACGAAAAAAATATTTGTGATAGTTTTATGCAAGAATAAGGCCCATAGCTTGTGAAGAAGCTTCAAAAAATCTAATAATGCATTTTGTATTATAACTCGGTTAATATTGGATCTACTTAGTTCATTTTTTCAACACTAAAATTCTTAAAAAAAATCCGATTTCTCTGCAAAAGTTTCTAGCCCATAAATGTTTCAAAAAGTTTAAAAAATCAAACTTGCCTTAATTTATTGTTGTTGTTGTTTTTCAGTGCCCAAGAAAACAGAAAATATAAGGGAAGCATATATTAAATAAATAAAAAAGAAGAGACGAAATTGGACCAAAGTGAGATGTCTCTTATTGAATAGACAGCTGGTCTCAGATCCTATCAGGAGGAGAGAAAAAAAGAGGCTAAATTGCACTTTATAAAAAGCCAGAAAAAACTAAATGTCCTAAAAAAACAGAAAAAAGCTAATATAATTATATTTAATAACTTTTTTATTCTCATTAGTTTTTGATACTTTTTTAAAAATATTGTAACAAATTTATAAACAAAACATAAAACGGCTGCTAGCAAAATGAACCAATGAAAAAATGCTAAAAAATTCAAGAAAAAATTTAGGTTATATTTTATACGCAAAATTACCCAATATGTTGACGTGAGTTTTTGGTACAAATTTTTGCGAGATTTTTTCCTTTTTAAGATTTTTTACATTACATTAAATGGATTTTATTTTTAATGAAATCATAATTTATTAAGTCCATGAAATGAGTTAAGTTATATTGAACTTGGAAAATGAAGCGCCGCAGGCGAAAATTTCTGTCACATATTATTAATCTCGATTTTTGTTTTATGAATTAATTCACCAAAATGTTAAAATAGATGATTTTGTAGAAATAGGATTAGTAAAATCAAATAAGAAATCATTTTCTTCTTAAAAGAGTGATAGAAAAAAAGCTAGAAGCTAAAATAAAAATAAAAAGACTAGATTTAGCCTTAAAAGAGCTAAATTGGTAAAACTGGTTTTGACCGACAAAGCTCATTTCTTTAGTGGAAAAGTTCAGAAAAGATTTTCCGATTTGGTTTTTCAAGTACGAAGTACTTAGTTTATATAGGGGCTTTAGAAAATCGAAAATCGGTTTTTTTAATGCTCTCTTTTTTCGAACCGGGTTTTTCCCGAGTTTCAATAGAAAAAGTCTGAATTAATATATAATATATAATATATATATATATATATATATATATATATATATATATATAGCATATCATATATCTAAATTTGACTATCAAATGGAAAAGGTAGTATGTTCTAACTAATTGTATATTTGACTAATTGATTATAAAGATTCATAGAATTATAAAGTTTGCAAAACATTGTGCACAGAAATTATTCTGAGCATTATAAAATAAATTTTTGTATTATTTAGAGCAACTCAAGTCTCGAAATATTTTTGGACATCATTTTTTTCTTTAATTACTTAAAAAGCTAGTATCATTGCGCTTGGTTATTTGGCTATTTCTAAATCATATACTACAGTGACTGATCATTGTAATATATGGGTTATGCGTTCTCAAATTTCAATTAATTAAGTTTTGATACTAAAGATGTTGAAATATGTTTTCGCTATAACTAAACCATTTAAAGAAATTTGGTGCTCCTAATAAATCTGGGTTTAGTAGATCTCCGATACTTAAAACCCCTGTGTAGCACACACATTAATATGTGGCGAAATTAAAAAGTGAGGTTATGAGACGAAATCGTAAATTATAAAAACTCAACATTTATTTTTATTTCGTTTAGTATTTTAACAACGAAGAAAATAATTTCTCATTTAGTATTACTAATTTTATTTTTACAGAATAATCCATTTAAACATTTTTATATTTATTCGTAAGAAAAATCTGGATTATTTATATTTAATCTGGATTATTTATACTTAATTAATATTTTGCTTACAAAGTCGATAGTTATCGTTATTTTTAATATACTTCATCAACAACAGAAACTTTTTATGAAAATAATAAAAGATCACCCAAAAATTTGGAAATGCTTAACCAAAAAGGAATTATAGTTAAAAGATGACGAAAAATCATTTTTCATATGAAATGTAACCTTAATTCGTATGGGAATTTTTTTGGTCCAATTTTGCACTGAGTAATTTTTCTGGGTGTTATTTATAAATTAATTACAATTTCTTAAAAAAAATCCCAAAACTAATGAAAAAAAATAAGTTTCCAAATTAAAAAATCATAATAACTTCCTTCTGGTCTTATTTTTGGAGCACTTCGCCTTTTTTGACCTTTTTTTAAAGTACTATTAATAAATCTTTATTACCCACCAGCAGTGTTGCCAGGAGATAAGAAAAAAAGAGACTTAATAGTACTTTAAAAAAGATCAAAAACAAGAATCTGCTTTTACTTTTTTTCTATCACGTACTGACCAACTTATTCAGTGGTCACACTTGTATAACTAGAGAACAGTTTGTTAAATTTAGATACATAAAACTCTTGTAGATGCCATTTAATATTATCTTAACATTATTCTTCCAATTTTTCGTGAAAGGTTTTTTGTCACTAATTTTCGAATAAATCCGAATATATTGAGCGGACAAACGAAATAATGTTAAGATGACTTTTATAAAATTTTTGTTTATAAAATGGTGTTTCAATTGCTTAAATATCGAAATTTAGTGAAATATACTCTTATAATTGCTTTATTAATGGGGAAATATTAGACATGCCCAAAAAATAAATCAAGACCTGATAAAAAAAAACTGTATACAGATTCGTGTTCAGCACGTCAAATTCCATCTATTTTTGTTTAAAGAAGAAAGAATTTTTTTTGTTCATATTGAGACCACTTAATTGTAGGTACACATGGGTATTTTCACCTAATTGTGAATAAAATCAAGATTTGTCATTTTTTTATTTTGTCATTTTGTTATTTTTAAACCTTTAATTTATATATGTTCTATTACGGTCTTTGAAGAATGTTAAATATTACTAATATAGCCCCTTTTAATTAGGTTCATTATAATTTACGTGAAATAATATAAACGATGTAATAATATTATCTATCCCCACAGGCATAAATATATGCACATTGGAGAAGGAGTTCCCAAGTCAGGGTCCGTAGTAACGTTTTATGTGTTTAAATTATTTTTTTATTATTTTTATTTTTTTCAGAATAAAAGTGGAATAAGAGATCGAAGCCAATTGATAAAACTATTGGTTCTTGTGTCTATTGCGTAGTACTCATGAGCAGTGCTGCCAGGATCTTCAAATAAAAAAGGCCAAATAAACCTTTAAAAAAAATCAGAAAAGGCTAAATGCCCTAAAAAAGCCAACAATATTTGTAATTAATTTCTTTTTCGTTCTGATTAGATTTTGTTATCTTTTAAATACTCTATGATATATATATATATATATATATATATATATATATATATATATATATAAAACATAGAAAAATGACCCAAAAAATTCCAATACAAATTGAAATGAATTTTACCAATTTTGAGCAGTAATTAGCTTTTGATTAAGCGTTTCCAAGTTTTTGTGTGATTTTTCGCTTTAATATTTATTAGTTTTTACAAATGTGAAAAAAGTATTATTACAGAAATTATATGTATATATGTACACAGCAGGTGCATAAAATTAATTTAGTTATGTTTCATTTACAGAATAAAGCGCCGCAGGCGAAAATCACTGTTGAAAACAAAAAACTCATGTTATAATCACGCAAAATTCTTTGTGAATAGATTCTGTAAAAATAAAATTATTAATAGCAAATAATAAACCATTTTATTTGTTGTTCAATTAAAAAATTTTAGTCTTTTTAAGACAATTTTGAAAACGGAAAAATGGCTAGAAAAAATTTGGAAGCTAAAACGAAAATTTTGGGGCTAAAAGCTAAATAAATAGTCTAGATTTTGCCTTAAAAGGGCTAAACTGGCAACACTGCTCATGAGTGTTTCACATGAAATACTAGTTTAATTGTCGTAAGTAGTTTAGACTATTTATAAATGCGATTTCGATGTGCAAAGATTTGCAGGCTTTGTTCGAGCAAGCCTCGCGTCAAATGTAGGCAATACTTATGTAATCATTGGGAGTAGATAAAGCAATAACTTTTAGTATTTAAAACCACTTAAATTCATACAAAAGCAATGAAATTAGGTGTCACACGAAATGAAGATAAAAGATTTCGAAAGGCGATTTTGAATGACTGAAATGCTATTTCAGTGCCACTAATGGCGAATAACAACCGTGGCGCACAGGTAACGCTCTGTTTTCAATAAGATAAGAAATGTGTCATCTGTTATGCACTAAAGTAGGGTGAAACGATCACGAGACATATTTGCCGAACACTGTTGATCGCTTGAAGACAGCATTGAATGAAAAAGACCAGACATGAGTCCATAACTTTCCATCATGACAATGTTCGGCTTCATGTTGCGCAACCAGTTAAAAACTGTTTTTAAAAAAATGGTTTGAAAGTTTAGCTCCACCCACATAGCCCACATATTGCCCCTTCTAATATTTTTTCAGAACAGAGTATCTAAAGTTGGGTTGATTGGTTTATTGGCTCAAAAGTTAAGAAACGGTTTAGGGATGGAATCCATAAATTAAGAAAGATGGGGAAAGTCATAGATTTAAATGGACAATACTTTAAATAAAATACATTTTACCTTCAGCTTTTATCTTTTATCTACATTTTCAAATAGGTCCGCGGTTAAATAAAAAATTCATTACGTTCTTTTACATATCTGTATCCCATTAATATTTCACTCCTTGGCTCGTTTGTAACTACATTAGTTTACACTAATACATTAACGTATTTACCTTAGCTACCAACCATGAAGTGTTTCAGAGAATTAATAATTTTTCACGTAAATATTTTAAGGTTGGTTGAAGTAGTTGCGACTCGAATACTACAGAATTTGCCAAAAACTAAGACAGCTGATCTCACAATATAATCTGCCTTATTCCCAAGACATTTGATATTATGAAATCAGCCACTGTTCCTTTGGTACTCGAATCAAGTCCGAGCGTCAGCGGGATACCTTGAACAACGACTTCGGTTGACTGTTTCGGACACAGCGTCTTTGTGCTGACTGTTTTGACTTTTTTGGCACAGCAACTTCGGTTGACTATTTTGGCATAGCTACTTGGGTAGCCTATTTTAGCACATCAACTTTGGTTGACTGTTTTGCACTAAAGTAGGGTGAAACGATCACGAGACATATGTTTTGGCAAAGCAACTTCGGTTGACTGTTTTGGCACAGCAACTTCGGTTGACTGTTTCTCATTAGATTAAGTCTGAATTTTGTAACCTAATTTTAATGATTTGTATTATTTAAATCAGTATTCGTAAGATATCTCTAAGTATTATAAAAGATCCGGCCTGCTGCATGATACCCGAGGGCACCGAATCTTCAACCCGTATTAGAATCCGAATTATTCGAATTATATTGAGAAGTAACCGACTAAATCCCTACGTATCATCGTGCTACTAGTAATTTATCTAACACAAAATATTTATTAATATTTATTATTATCGATAACTAAAACATTGAGTTATAAATAAAGATACACTGTATATTTGAACTCCAGAAATTTTAAACCAATTGTGTTCTCACTTAAGTACGTGGATCCCGTAAGTCGAACACAACTGAACTACCTCAGCCGATGACAAAACTATGTTACAAAGAATCTAATATAAAAACGGGATTACAATAAATACTAGAAAAAGTTATGCTACCACCATCAACTTTTATTATTCTTACTGACACGCTAATGGATCCTATTGACTCATTTTCCTATCCACCCTTTCAAAAATTCCTATATGCTATATAAAGAAACCTTCAAAATATTTTACAAAAGAGAGATCTGTTTTTTACTAAGCTAGACTATATTTTTCACACAAACATATTTTTGTTTATATATATATCAAAACAAGCCAAGACTATAGAAAATAGCAAAAAACACATAAAACAAGTTAAAAAAATATCACAACAAATAAATTTTCCATGGTTGGTTACTTAGATCCTTGTTCTATGGAATTGCTAGCAAAACGCAAGAAATAAAAATACATAATAGAAAAAAAGACACTTTGCTGTTACTTTATTTGTTTTATTTACTCTCGGATTCAAGGAGAAAAATTATGCTTCAACCATTATTTATGTGCGTAGGTATGCGATATAATACAAGGACATGATTACTGTCAAGGATGGCTTAACATCGCATAAGCAATGACTATAATAAATACGTGTTGTATATTTACTCAAATAGTATTGGCGTGTGTGTGTGTTTGTAAAGAAATAATAAAAATGAAAAACATATTGAAATGGTTACTATGGGTTAACTAAATATAGCGGACATATACAAATATAGACACACATTCCTATGTGTAGAATTTCTAACATACTCAACTTAGTGCCAACGGGTACTTTAACCAAAAGATTTAGTAAGATTGTAGAATATCATCATCTCATAGTAAAATTCCTTTACTCTGTAGTCAATAAACAATACACATAAACACGCATACAGGTCCTTTTGACATACACTTATATGTATATAAATACACACATGCATACATGCATACATACAAATGATGTCATGAAAATTGTTAAAGTCAGCATTTACTTTCTGTTTATCTTGTATTTTATTTCTTTTTATTGTGTATGTACTATAGCCATTATCTGTTACGAGAGAAAGAGAGAAGAGAGAAAGAGAGAGAGAGGGTAAGAAAAGTTCTTTTAAAATAAATGGAATGGATGGTATTTAGTGAAACATAATGTTCAATTGTTTCGATTAATTAAAATACATATGATAAAAATTTATTAAAATCATAAAATTTAATCATTTTCTTATTTATTTATTTATTTTTATTTATTTTTTTTTTTTTTGATATTTGGTAAGATTTAGTAACCATCTATCTTTAAAAAAAAAATACGGATTAGAACATAAATTCTGCAGCTGAAGAATTGCTTAAATTGGAATAAAGGCTTATATCCGTATACTTTTATAGAGCAATAGTAGTAATATACATATATCTACAAATGCTTTATATTGACAAGGATTTCATTAAAATTCAGACCAACTGAGTTGTATATAGGCATAAATCAGTATATAAAATTTCACGAAGATTGGCAGAAAGCTAAACTTGGCTTCCATATAAGCCGCTCTTCCCAAAATCATTTTAAAATGTGTAATTCACATATAAATGCCAACATAACAGTAAAATCAGACTCCAATTAATTTTATATTAGTAGAAAACCTAGGGTACAGTTTTATCACAGTCGGTTCATAGTTGATTATAGTTCTCATATAAAGACTTATTGTAGGAATCAAGCGTATAGTAAATGTCATATAAATGGTAATGTCAAGGTAATATGACATTACATAAGTTTTACAGAAACATAAATTACACCATTAAATTTTATAAGCACCGGTCGAAAATTGACCATAGGTACCACTAAAGTCACTAGCGAAAATATTAAAAGTGCATTGTATATACTATCAAATTGTCGGACTTGACCGACTACATGTACTTAACTTCTTTTTTCAAACAAATTGGCTGAGAATACCTTATAAGAATTTGGTGGCAACTGCAGTAATGTACAGGACTTTCAGTACCGGTTGAATACCAAATGACACCTTACTCGTCACCAAAGTTCCAGTTGAGAAACAGTTGACACCAACATATTCACTAAATATCAGTTGAGAGTCAATTTCTAACATGCAATTAGCAACTCGCTCGTAATAACGATCTGTGACTGAGTGGTCAGTGTTGAAGACAATAGAACGGAAGATATGTCAGAAGAACATGAGTTTGATTCAGGGTGCCACCATCGACATTAACGCAAAATTATAAAATAAAAATAAATATACTTCATCACAAATAAAAAATGGGAAACAAAATTTGAAAAGTAAACAATTTTTATCAAATTGACTATGAAAATGTCATCTTGGACCAGTCCTGTGACCTGTCCTATGACCTGCCCTAAAGTGCTAATTAGCCACCTCCAATGACAATTCCATGTAAAAGTGACAGGTTCCTCCCATATAAAGTTGCGGAACTGGAATCCTGAAAACCTGTCACGTGGCTAGTTTTGAACCGGTTCTCTTTCCTCTAGGATATTAAAAAAATCACATAAAAAGACTACCTTATTATATTATTAAATGATGAATACAAACCATTTTACTTGTTCTCAGTTCAATGCATTAAATCTGACAGGATAATAATTTTTTTCTTTTTTGCAATATGAGAAAATATTAAATAAATTTTAAATATCTTCTTCATCTTCTAAATTTTCTTTATCATTTTAATAAGGAATTGTACTTCGTTTATTAAAAACACCTAAAAATCCAAGTAAAAATTATAATAAAAATAATAAAAACTTTATACATGCAAAGTCTGTTCGAGCTATATTTGTATTTTTATTAATGCGCGCAAAAGTTGTGAAGGTTTAAAGTTGAAAATTAAAAAAAAAAAATCTTAAAAATATATATTTTATTTTATCGAAACTAAATACCGCAATTTAAAAAAAAACACAACTAAAATGCTATCAGCACATGTCAAAACTATTGCAAAATTTTTAATATTTAATATTTATCGAAGTATATTGGAAAGAAAAATGTTTAATTAAATTTTTTGAAGAACTTTGTAAACAAGAAAAAAATATCTAAAAATATCTCTAAATATCTCTAAATATAGTGGTTAATAAAAATTATATATTTTTTTTAAATTTACTACTCATGACAAATAAGTTACAAAACGGCGCAATTTTCATTTTTTTAAAAAATTGTTTTTATTATTTTAAAGTTCGAACTATAATGCAAAATATGTGGGGCTGTTTTTTGGTGTTACGAACATATTTTTTGGTCTATAAAATTGTAAGTCCTTATAATATTTTGACGCCACCTAAATTAAATAAATAAAATAAAATATTAATGTAATTTCAAGTTAGAGAAATGTGTTTCGAGAAGAATGCCGCTGTAGCCGGTATAAACGGTGTTTGTTAAATATTTTTTTACATTATCAATTTTAACCATTAAGATGATTCTTTACAGGTACTTTTTATAATCTAAAGTCATATCTTATATTAAAAACTAGGAAATAAAATGTAAAAATTTGGTGATAATTCAAAAAGTGCATCCAATTTTTGTATTTTGAAAGTTTTTAACGTCACTTTGATTATAGATAAAATTTTTGGGTTTCTAGTAATTTTATATTTTAGATAAATTGGTCTAGAATTAAAAAAGTTTCTGAATTTTCTTATTTCTGTTTCAAAACGATATTTTTACAATAAAGAATTTTTCCTTCGCTGGAAAACCTCCAGCTAAAAAAATGTTGCAGCCAGGAAATACACTTAATGGAAAGTATCCGCTAGGGACAAAAAAATACCGCCAGATATAGCGGCAAAACTGCCATTTTATCAACAGTACACACAAGACATATTTAATAAAGTAGTGTCAGTTCGGAGAGGATTTTTTTCAAAATTTTTTATATGAAATTTGACTACATTAGCAACTGTTAAGAAAGAGAATTTTATTTTTTTTTTACATGGAATTTGACAGTTTTAACTACCTGATTCGTAATTATAACATGGAAATACCGTTCCCCTCAGAGAAAGTGTGTTTTTTTTTTAAATACATATTTTTTATAAAAAAATGAAAAAATCGTTGCCACATTATAACAAGGGAAAATTGTATTTAGGAAATTGTTATAAAAATTGTGTAATTTGTTTTAACACAAAAATTTTGTCTTCTATATATTCTTTTCGCTAGCCTAGTAAATCAAAGTAAATATATATTAAAAAGTTGTTTAAAATATTATTAATGGGATTTTGACCCTTGTATTACCATAAACAAAACATATTACAGTAGCAGTATTTAGATACATTTAGAGCGATAAATGAATCACCAAAATTATGACTATTAGGGCACTCAAGAGTCGTATAATGGAGGATAAAGTAATATATTATAAAAATGCTAATATCTGTAAATAATTTCTAAGATGAACATATACACTAAATTGAAATGCGTTTTCTTTCTCTTATTTCAATTCATGTACAAATTGATTGAACAATATAATTCTTTTAAGATTAAATTAAACCAAAAATAAATCAAAAAACTCGGATTTTTGAAGGAGATATGGTAGCACAATAAAATAATAAAACGTTTAAAAGTCTGAAGGATATTATGGCAACAGAAAAAGTAAACGGCATTAAATCTAATTCATTCATGTCTGCAACTAATATTTAGATTCGTATATGCTTCGATTTAAAACTAAAGTTCCACTATAAGTTTTGAAACGATGAAAAGCTCAATATGAAACCTTTCTAAATTGTATGCACAATTTATTTTATCTAAAGCAAATTTGATTCACTATTCTTATATAATTGTTAAGGAATGCCAAAAATCATCTAAAGAACTTTTATTTCAAAATAAATCATGTACAATTTTGTTAAGAGTATAAAATTTAATAATTATACTAAATAAATTATTAGAGTACTCCAGTATTTTTGAGGACCGAATTGTACTGAAAAAAATACAGCTGTACTGAATTTATCATCCCTGTTTGAACCCAATTTCAAAAGAAACAATTTGAACGAAAATTTGAATTTTCTTTACAAAACAATTTAGCATTATTATATATTTTTGGATTATTTAGCATTTTTCTAATTACATCTTTAGGCAACACTGATATTGCCCAACATATGATGATACAAATAAATAAAATTAATTAATTCAAAAATAATATGTAAAAATTTTTTATGATTAATAAACACTTTTAGCTATTATTTTGAAACAAATGTAATGGACTCAAGAAACAAATTATAAAAATAATAATTTTGAATTAATGTAATTTATTTTAAATAAGATGGAATAATATGATAAAATCGAATCATTATATGATAAGATCATAATATAAAAAAACTAAAATCACAATCTGAAAAAATCGGATAATAATGTAGTAAGATTGTGTAATAGTATAAAAATCTCGAATCATAACATGAAAAAACGAACAATAAAATCGAATACAATATGATAAAATGGTATCATAACAATTATTATTTGTAATCATATCTATTTTTAGTTGTGACCATAAGTTCCAATAATATGCTGCTCTTAAATTATGGTCACTACAACTATATTTTTTCTCTGCGTGTGCATTACGCCAATTATATGGAAGTATGTGACGATGGTATCCCATGCCTGGTTTCCTGATATCAACGAGATATACCTCAAACTATAGAGAATCATATAGTGTTTAAAATTCTGATCTCCAAATATAATTTCACTTACTAGTGCAAATTTTTTAACAAAAAAAAAAGAAAAAGAAAGAAAAAACTGCAAAATTTAAAAAATCTTCAATTTATGGTTTCATTTTTTTATCACCGCATAACTTTTTACCAGATAGTAAAACGATTACTTGCTATACGACATATGAATTTACTGTGTTGACTCTTGGCTGGTTAATTATTTGAATCTAAAAGACGTAAATTGTCAGTGTATAACTGAAATAAATCAAAAAATTCTCGAAAGTTTTAACTTAATCTTTTATACTCTTTTAGGTTTAAATGGCTATATTTTCTTAAGATTTAGACGTTACAAAACACATAAAGTCGGTTGCAAAAAGTTTTGAAATTTCTCATATATCCTTAAAAAAATTAAATATAGTTTGCTACTATTTCTAAACCTTCCTACTGTCTTAAAGACCTTTATCGTCTCCCCTCGTTCCACTTACATATAGAAAACAATATAGCAGGAAGATATTTGTACTGCCGTTAAATGCTAAATGTATTTTTTTTTTTTTTTTTTTTTTTGTAAATGTAATAGTGTCTATATGTGTGCATGTATATATGTGGTTATAGCTAAAAAAAAGGACCAAAAGAAATTTTGCTGAAAATTTATTGTAAGTTAATTTTTTTCTATAGATAGATATAAGTATGTATGTAAGTATTTGCGTGTATATGGTTATTTGTGGATTTTGTCAAGTGATTTACTTAATACAATTTTATTTTATAAGTATGTATTTCTTTTTTTTTTTTTTTTGCCTAATATTGCTGTTGTTGCTACTATTTTTGTAATAAAGTTGCTATGTATATATTTTATTGTTAATTTTAAGTGACAAAGTATCAAAGTTAAGTCTTATATAAATATACTTAACTCAACTCCAATAAAGGAAATGTACATAGAAACGCTTGTATAGAAATATATATGTATTAGAAAAGAAACATAACATGCTGTTACTTAATATTGTGGGTATAATTGGACCATGTTATATGCTATAAACAAATAGTGATCGAAAATAATAAATATATTTAAAAATTTAACATCTTCGATTTTTTTTTTTTAATTTTGGGGTGTACATTAAAAAAGTAATCGTGCATTTTATAGTACATAAATCAGTTCCAAATAATTTTGACAAAAATTGACAAAGTTTAAGTTTAAATAACTTCCGATTTTAACAATGAAAATGACTGGTACTTCTCTTTATATTAAAATCATAAGAGCTACACATCTTTCTGGAGCAAGGAAATGTAAGAAAAAAATATCTTCATCTTACAATATCCTGAAAAAGGTTCTTTTAATATTCATTACTTTAGTGTAAAAATTTTAAAATAGGATCTCAATGGGATCGGAAGTTATAACAGTTTGTCTATAGCAGTTAGTACAATTTTACTAACAAAATAATTTATTTTAAGTGTTTTGTTGCCTTTATTTTTAATTTATTAAAAAAAGGTAAGATTTGTGCACATTTAAGAATTTTTTGGGAATATAAATTATATGGGAGTCATGGTCAATTATGACCGATTATTATGAAATTTAGTGAAGTGTTATATACTTCTATAGAACTTAAATTTTATCTCGACATTGATATCTATGTAGGCTGATTGGAATTTTGGAAAAACCGGTTACTGTTTTTGAAATTCCAAAAAAAACCGATTAATCGGTTTTTTTGGAGAAGTAAAGATGTCCATCAAAAACATCAAAAATTCTAAAAACTTAACAAATCTTATAATATTCAAGTTAAAATTTATTAAATACAATTATTTTAAGAAACAAATTTTAATAAAGGTAGGAAAATAAGCATCAAAAATTCTAACAATTTTTTATGTAATATGTACAGAAGCTATGACCAAATATGGAAAAAGCTTGTCTCAATTTTCTTTCGCAATCGCATTTGCAAGTAGACCTCTTTCAAATACTTTTTCTTTAAAAAATTAAGTAAGCTTATATTAAAAATATTAAATAAAAATAAAATGAAATAAAATATTTAAATGGTTTGTAAGAATATTGCAGACGATAGAAGAGAATAAATCAATTCCATTAATATGAGTCTTACATTCAAGATAACTATTACTTTAATATTTTTGATTTAAACTTAAACTATATTTCCAAAGCATAATAATAAATTAACTTTATTTAATTAATTAACAAAATTTTCCCAAACTTCTATTCAAATATTAATATTTGTTATTTTTATTCGACATTCGAAAAATGAACATTTAGAAAAATCGAAAGTACTTAAACTGAAAAATTTTGTTTAAAAAACGGTTGAAAATCCGACTCAATTATCCTATATTTATATGAGATTTATGCAAGTTTAATAATTTTCGGGAATGGGGATTATATGGGAACCATGTTCAATTATGGAGCAATTATTATGAAATTGTGTATGATGATTTGTATTTATATATAACTTATATACATAAATTTTATATTGATGTTGACATTAGCGTGGGACTTATGCGCGTTTAAGTAATTTTTAGGTAGTGGAACCTATATGAGATATGCTCAATTATGAACCGATCATTAAAAAATTGTAACAACTATCTAAACTTGTATAAAACTTACGTATGCTGAAATGTATATAAATGCGTCATATTTAAGGTATTTATATGAGTTAAACCGCTATTCCGTGGAATGGGGTACAGACGAAATAATGGACCGATCATGATCAATATTAGCAGACTTTGCTTTTGTAATCCCATACATCAAATTTATCTTTAAAATCATTACAAATAATTCGGAGAATTTTGTAAAGTGGATTACAGTGAGTTAAAGTTTTGTTGATGTGCTCCTGAAACTTCTAAAATAATATCAAATTATTTTTTCTGGATCAGAAATGTGCTATATATACAAATTATTTTAATAAATTATGATCTATTATATTAAAATATGAATAAGTCTATCTATAGAAAATGTGTTAGTTAGTACAGAAAAATTGCTGTAACTTCTGATTCCATTGAGATCACATTTTGAATTTTTTGCACTTTAATGAAAAATTGATTGTAAACATCGTGTAAAAAAAAGTACTGAAAATTAAAAGACACTTTTTCATAATATCTAAAGGTAAAGGATATTTTTTATAATTTCAGAGGTTCTTGCACTACAAAAATGTTTAATTGTTATGGCTTTATGATAAAGAAAATGATCAGTCCTTTACAGTGATACCAAGTCTGTTGAAATCTGATAATGTACACAAAAGTTATTCAAGCTTAAAAATGTTTGGGGTGTCTAAATTTAGAGGTTCATAGAATATGAACTGTTAGCGATATGGTGCAGGCTAATGCACCATGCGCATGGAGGAGTACATTATATGCGCTGAATTTCATCAAAATCGGAGATAGTCAAAATCCGATTTGGGTCGAAATTTTTGGAATTACGTTATAAGTCACAAATACGTGCTAACATCAGTATAGTTTACAAAATATTTTATAGGGTATATTTGTATGAATAAAGATAATAATCTTACACAATCTATTGAGGAAGTAATGGACAAATTTAATTTCCGGTTTAGCGGCATAATTTTATAGAGAAACAGCTTCATGTTCCTTTAGTAAAAAATAAAATTGTATTTCTATTAAGAAAAACTAATGGATGTAATTCTTATAGGACGTACATCTTTGTAATTATAAGAAAAAATAAATATAATATTGTATTTTATATGTGTTTTTTTTATATATAAAAATAATTTAATTTATTAAGTTTATGGTAAAAACTGTTTTATAATATATTCACATTTTTGTAAAAAGGTCATATAATATATTAATTTATAATTAATTTATACATTTATTAGTTTATATTATATCAACGCAATATGGTTGTCGAATGAAATTTAAGAATCCCTGCACTATAGTATTTTTTTATTTAAATGTTGCAGCAGAAAAATTTATGCAAATATCCTTCTGAAAATGTTACCTTTTGCAATGTACCTTGAGATATATATAACCTTGCTACAATTATTCTTACAAGTGAAAAAATCGTTATATTTATATTTATATAGTTTTTCTTCAGGATGTTATATTTCCTCCCGAAAGAATTTCAAAGACCCAAAACATATATCCAATGAAAGCTATGAATCCTTTAAATACGTATAATAATATTTTTATTTAAATATTGCAGCACAAAATGCTATTCGAAAATTTAACATTAATTTGTTATTTAATTATATATTTTAGGTTAATAAAATCTTCAAAGGGTTTTGCAAACTTAGTCCGAATTTCGATTTTTTTGATATTGTGGAGCACTTTTTTATTGTGTGTGAAAATAAAAAAAATATTTAAATCAGTAATTTTCAATCAATTTATAGATTAAGAATATAATTAGTGTAAAATTTTTCAAGAATTTGAGGTCTAAACATTTAGCTTATTTGGTCAACTTATCAATTAAAGGACTGGAATATGAAAAGCAAAATATAAATTATTAAAAAAAAATAATAATAATAAAATTAAAAAAATGCCCTGAGGCAGCTACTACCGTTAGAAGGTTAATGATTAATTATTATTTTATGTCATATAAAGCTTATCTAAGTTAGTATCCCAACCTTTTACGCCCACTTTTCATAATAAGATTGTTTGCAATACATTACTCAACCGATTTAAGTAATCTTTAGTACATAATATCCCAGCGAAAATAAATAGAAGTAATTTTTAAGGAAGTAAATTTTCATTACTTCAAAAGTTTCAGTAAGTGTACGGTTTCATGTGCTTAAGAAGTTATTTAAACAGCATCCAAAGATGCTATTAAAAAGCGATTCAGATACATTTTTCTGATATAAAACGTTGAGAATTTACAAATACTTGTTACTTAATAATAACTGTTTTAACTAATGAAAAATATTGTTATAAATACTTGTTTTTAATAAAAAGTATTTGGTTTATATAAAAATTAAAAGTAATTTCCTTGAATTGATAAAATAAGGTACATAAAACATTGTAAACATGACTTCCTACTCAGTGAATAGGTATCAAAAAGGAGAACATCTTTCAATGAAAAGCCAATGTTAAATTCATTGGAAATCATCCGAATTTGCACTACTTCTGTATTACAAGTTCAGGATTTTATTGACTTCTTTTAATACTCTTTTTTTGCTGGTATAAGATATAATGTTAATAAAATATAATGTAAAAAATAATATATAAAAAATAAAACAAACAATTCTTTTTGAAAGTTCATATTAAATTTAGTATATATATCAAGTATTTTTTATAGAAAGCTATGAACCAAAATATAAATTGGATGTCACACTCATTTTTTAGCCCACTTTCAGCAAAAATCAATTTTGAAATTTGAATATAAAACATTGTATATTATAAATTTTAATATTTATGGATACTACGTTTCTTTTTCACCCATTTTTATCATGCTACGATATTTTTTCACCACTGTCATTAAAAATTTTAATAAAGTTTTAAATTTGTTTTCTAAGAAGTGAAGTAACCCGTGTTTTCAAAAAACGTGAACATGGAATCCAGTTAGTGATTCCTTCAAGGATACACATATATGCCATGTTTTGCTTTAATCGGTTCAGTAGTTTAGACATAAGGTGAAGTAAAATAAAGTAAACAATATTATGACTAAAATGGGCGTAAAAAGGGCGTGGCATGCAACAAAAATCTAGTACCCTATAAGGCAACAAAAACATATAATAACATTTGGATTGTATAATTTAAATATTTTATATTTCCAACAATATTAAAAAATTCGAACCAAGTTTGAAAAACCCTTTGGGGGGTTTGGCTGTGTAATAAATTTTTTCAAAGAATTTCCATGATAAATATGAAGAATGCCGATGAAGGCAATCTGCTAATGTCTAAATTGTTTTTTCAATATCTTATATTTATTTTAATGACACAAAATTACACTATTTTTACTAGAAATACAACATAATGTGGACTGCGGATCTTCTTGAGTATATTATAAATTAATTTTCAAAAAATTTTACATTTTGAGATATTCGAAATAAACAGTTTTGAGGGTAGCTCCTCTGCTCTAAATATCACGTAGGTAGCTCCATAATTTTCATGTTTAAGATCTTTTAGTTGATTTAAAAAGAAGTTTTTTAACTATATCAAAATCGTTCATATATACTCCAAATAAGTAAATATTTATTCAAAAATTTTCAATTAATTTTCCTTCTTTTTTTCAAAATTTCGCTTTTGATGTAAATTTTTTAGATTTTTTTTCTTTAAAACAAAATATTTGTATACAAAGTTTATGTTGGTTTTTTTATGTTTGGAATAAAATGTGATATCAATCTTTAAATCGTTTAAAAACTCAAAAAGTTGTTAAATATTTTCTGAACTAAAATCAAAAAATACTACAAATATTTTCAGACAAAGTATTTTATTTAATATTTGATTTTGAGTAAAAATAAGAAATGTATAGAAATTTTTAAATAGTAAGTTATTCTCGATAAAATAGAACAAGTTCTACAGGTTTTGTCTAATTAAAAGAAAGTAAGTCTTGTTATATTTAGAACAAATTTACCTTTAAAAATGTTTGCATCGTTTACAAAAGTGTATAATAAATTGCAGTTAAATTAGATAAGTTGTGAAAAATTTATTTATTTATTTATATATTTGTATATATATAAATATAAACAAATGAATACATTTGAAAAGCCTGTGTCTGAGTACAGCTTGAGTACTAACATATTTCAAGATCTCAATTATATATATTGTTTATACCCTACACCACCATAGGTGGATGGGGTATTATGCTTTTACACTGATTTTTGTAACACATAGAAAAGGTTTTCCGACACCCACCTTAAAGTATACCAATCGACTCAGAATCACTTTTTTAATCGTTCTAACGATGATCGTCCGTTCGTCCATCCATCTGCCTGGACGGCTGGCTGGCTGTCAATGTAAACTTTGTGCGCATAGTACGGGTCGCAATTTTAAAGATAATTCTATGAAATTCGGCACGTAAGACTTTCGAGATACAAGGACGAAGTCTATTGAAATTGGTTGTGATCGGTTCACTATTTCACCTAGCCCCATACAAATGTTCCCCCGAAATAGAGTTTAAACAATCAAAAATGCCTTAGAAATAAGAATATTTTAATGAAATTCGGTTTTATGAAAATCAGTCCACAATTGACCATAGCTCCCATATAAACCCCTCTTCCTAAAATCACTTTAAAGTGCATAAATCCCATACGAATGTTAGTATCAAGTTAATATTCGACACAAATAAGTTTTATGTAAGTAGAAACAACATTGCAAAATTTTATGAGAATCGATCCATAATTTACCATAGCTCCGATATAAAGCCATTTCCAAGAATCACCCTAAAGTGCATAAAATCATTTAAATGTTATTATCAACGCATTATTCTGTATTTGTATATTTTTTTTTGCATTTAGTAAAATTGGCCACAGGTGTAATATAAGTCCCCTTCCCGAATTTTTATGCTCGTGCATAATGGTGTATCATATGTTCGGTCTTGACCGACGATATCTTGCTGTCTCGTTTTATTAATATATTTTTGTTGAGTATTTCCGAAGTACAAATGGATTAGAAATACTTATATCCATATGAGTACATTTTATGTGTGAATTCGAATATTAACGGAAAAATTAATTTATTACTCCTTAGTTTTGTTTAGTATATACATACCGCCAGAACAGTAAAACAATGGAATAATCAACAGGTGTTCAACTTTTGGATTGCCCCCATAATCACCAGACCTGAATCAAATGGAAAATGTCTGGGTTTGGCTTGCAAGATAAGCTTATGAAGGAGGAAAACAATTTGAGACGATAGAATCCTTAAAGGATGCAATAACAGAAGCATGGAGTTCAATTTCGCTAAATTACTTAGAGTCATTATACAAGTCGATGCCAAATCGCATTTTAAGGTTATTTCTAAAAATGGTGGCAGTATTCATTACTAATTGAATGCTAGAAGATAAAAACTTTCATTTTTGTAACCTATAATTTAAAAATAAATTACAGTTTGCTTAGTTTTAAAATATTCCTTGTTCAAGTGGCACACGAAATAGTACCACAGAAATACATGTCTTTAAATAAATTATGCATTTTAAATAATTATGCATTTAGTATAACAAAATATGTATATTTTTTATTTCTTCAGGAAACTAAAGCCAACACTTTGAAATTTTTTTAAGCGCCAAATTCGGATTATTTAAGCAGAATTAATAACAATTTTGTAGGAAATCTGAGGAATGATCTAGAAAGATTTTAGGTTCAATATTAAGCCCGACAAGTTAAAAAAACTAAAAAACGAGACAAAAATGAGATTTTCAAGGACTATCTATATACACAATTTTTTCTGTCATATCATAAATAAATTTTTAGTGATTTTGTAAAAAAAAACTATATACACGTGGTGGCCAAAATTGTAAGGCCACCCACTACCCCACTGACTTGAAAGGAATCTGTGCTCCTCCAGATCAATTCAAAAGCACCTCACCCCTAGTCACGTGAAATTTAATTGAGATATCTCTAACGGTTTACAAGCTACAGGATTATTTAAAAAAAAGCATTTAGAACCACTGTACTATGAGAAAGAAAGCGATCTTTGTAAAAACCAAAACTGTTAAAAACAATTAACCTATAAAATAAAGTTTTGGCAGTTAAGTACACCATAAGGTTTTTGTTATAAGAAATAATTATGATAAAATAATTTATAAATATTTAAATAGAGATAGCAATTTAATTCTGAACGTAACTGAATCGATATCGTAAATTAAAATAAAACAAATTTTTTATTAATTTCAAATCTTCTGGAAAACTAAAATATTTATACATAAATAAACAACTTTTTATTAAAACATATATATATATATTCCTCCATATGTCAGAAAAAAAATACAAATATATATATATATATATATATATATATATATATATATATATATATATCCAGATTGGGGCAATAATCATACAGATTCTCGAGTTTATACTGTATCTTCTTTTTAGTAATAATTTGGAAAGTCAAATCTTCGGTAAAAGAGAGAAAATTTTAGTTCGTCAAATGTTGGCGTGTATGTTATATGGAATACTATAATTCAGATCACATACTTGGACAACTTATGACAAAATTATAATTTTGATAAATCCACTCATAAATTTTGTTTAATTTCTAAAGAATCAATATCAAAATGTGTTTTTACTATTTTATTTAAAATTCTATTAGCTTTAACCCGGAAAATATATAATATATCTCTTTTTTATAAATACAAAGAGTTTCTATTCTTAATACTTTTTTCTAGCTATTTTTTATTTTTAGCACATTCTATCATTCTGCTTTGCAAATTCTAGTACTTTTCCCAACGTGGGTTTTTGCATCACCTTTCTGATGAAAGGTTTCCTTGAACACTTTAACAGATTCAAAAACAAAGGCTAACAAAATTAAATTTATTCAAAAAGTTGCCTCTAAGCTAATTAGAATGAAAAATTAAGTAAAACGAAAATCAATGGATTTTTACAATTGGTTCTTGAACCATTTCCTAGTGCTTCTGTAGAACTAGTTCTGAACGCAACAATTTAGAACAAAAGCCATTAATTAAAGATCTAGTTCTAGAATCGTTCCATAGAATGGGTATCGGCTAGGTAACACTTCCACAGAACTATTTTTTGAGGTAACAATTTCGATCAAAAATCATTGGTCGCAACGCCAAATTAAAATGACTACGGGCTATTTTCATTTTTTTCTGGGCCATCATAATTTTATTATTTTCATGATTTTATTTATTTTTTGTTTTCGATCGAAACAAAAAGTAAAAGAAATCGTTCATGATATTAGTCATAAAAGTTAAAAATTATTTTGAACTACTTTCATTGTATGAAAAAAATAACAATTTCATTGAATAACAATTTTCATATAATACATACAAAATTCAAATAAATAAAATAGTAAAATTAAAAAGTATGAATAAAAAAACAACCTTTTGAAAACTTTTTCATAACGATATTACATTATTACTGATATATTGAAAGATATTTACTTTTTCATCATTATTGATATTTTTATTTAAAAATAAAAAAAATGCTAAATATTTTTTAACTAATTGAAATAAAATTTAATCAGTAAAGATATTTACAATGTTTTACCTGATTCAAAGTTTTTGAACAACGCACAGTGGAGCCAATCGCAAAAATTTTGGTAATATATTCGTTTCTCCTAAATCACTGGTAAAAAATTATCTTATAGTCACCCTGTAATAGTACGAGATAAGCTACAGGGTGTCAAAGTTGATCACCTCGAGTATGCAAAAGGTTAAAAAAATCGTAACTTATACAAATCAAGTCCGATTTCAAAGATTTGTATATTTCTGTAAAGTGCTTGGCGAGGTAAAGAAAAAACTTGCTTACTGATGTATGTCATCTCTTATAGTTCGAAATATATTAACATTTGAATTGAAATTTCGTCTCGACTAACATAAGTCATCTCTTACAGTTAAAAATATATTAATATTTAAATTTTGTCTCGTCCTTATTTAGTTTTTGAGGTATTAAGCATTTTTTTAAATATTCTGTAATTTCTAATAATTTTCGAAATAATATGCCGAAAAAATGTTTGGATTATTTTAATTTGTCTCGCCGTGAAAAATTCTATAATTTATATCCTTTTAACTGTAAGATATAATTTAGTTCAGTAAGCATGTCTTTTCTCATCAAGCACTTTTGAAACTTTTACCTACTCGAGGTTATCAAATTTGATATCCTGTGGCTTATCTCGCATTAGTACAGGGTGACTACAAGATAATTCTTCTGAAAGCCTACTTTCTTCTCTACAACATTTCCATACATTTCAATTCGATCCAACCAGTAGTTTAGGATATTTATGTTCCACTTTGAAAATTATGTATATAAAACAAACGTAATTCTGGATTAAGAAATCAAAATTCTGCAGACCTCATGTGTTTAACAAATAATCAGAAGTACCTATGAAATTTATTTATTTTATTTTTTAAAGTGTAATATTCATTATTTTTATGCATATTTTTTGAAACGGACATTTTTCTAAAATAACACATTTCGGCCCTCGTTAGATCTGTGATTTCTAAATTTGGCGCTTCAAGCAATGAGTATTATTTATATACATAGTATATTTTCTTTCACTTAAATTTTACTTTATTACTCTTTTTATGAATTGTTTAGAATTTCTTAATTGCCAAAAGAAAAGAACATTAAAAAACCAAACAATTTTCTTATACAGGACGAAAAATAATGTGTTTTATAGTAATATTTCTCCACAGAGAATACCAGCATTTAACCACAATCTAAATTAACACATACAAATTAAAGCTAGTTAAAATAATCTTCACCGCAATGCAAACGAAAGGACTGAATACCTTTTCAGAAACAGTGACAGTTACAAATATAAAAATATTAATATTGAAATCACCTTAAAACATTCCTGCAAAGCATCATCATATTTGCAGTTATTTATTGCGGTTATCAAGAGTAAAGTAAAACAATTGTCCTTGCAAAGAAAATATATCTTTTTTTTTTTAATAAAAATAACTAAAAGCATCAGTGCATCAGCTTCTTATAGTTCCGTTGTTGGATATAATAGAAATTTTATTTAAATTTTACTATGAAACTTTAACAAGTATATAACACCGAAGCAGTCTTACCAGTTTAGCCTTTTTTAGGCTTTTAGCCTCAAAATTTTCGTTTTAGCTTCTAGCTTTTTTTTAGCTCTTTTTTATTTTTAAAATTTCCTTAAAAAGACCAAAATAATATTATTTAAAAAACGGAGTTACTAATTCGATAATTAAAATTATTTTTGAAAGTACTTCATTAACAATAGGAAATATTTATGAAAATAATTTAAAAAGAATCTAATTGATAAGAAAATCGCCCAAGATTTTGTAAATGCTTAATCAGGAAGGATTTATAGTTCAAAAATGATGAAAAATCACTTCAAAATATTGATTAATTTTTCTCATGCAATAAAAACCAATTTTTGGGCGATTTTTCATTGAGTCATTGAGTGTTATTTAAAAATTTATTACAATTTCTTTAGAACATTTTCTAAATTAAAAAAAAAAAAAATCTGGCCTTATTTTTTGGAGCATTTAGCCATTTTTTGACCTTTTTTAAATTTCAATTTAGCCACCTTTTTTTCTTCTCCTGGCAACACTGAACAGAAATGGCAGCAATCACTGTCGTTATACTAGTAAACGTTGTTATAAATGTATGGAATAGCTGTTATTTTAATACTTGCTACACAGTCCACTTTTCTCCCTTACTCGTTTTTATTTTTCCCTCTTGACTCATTTGAAACTCAATCCTTTTTTCTGTGGCATTGGCAAAGCATCAACAATAAAATGGCTTTGAAGCACAACAACGCTTAAGGTGGAAATGATTTAAGAAGAATTGAAATACTAGAATACATTTGTTTGAGTGCTGGAGGAAGCAAAAAGCTGACGACAAATGACAATAAACTTTATTTAAAGTCAAGTTTTAAGTAAATTTTTCTCTACGGAAAATTCTTAAGAACATCTAAAGTTAGTTAAATCAAAATATACAGTCAAGGTCATATATATTTACACCTTTTTAAATTTTTTGATAATTTGGGAAAGAAGTCAAATATTTGTGTTTTTATAAATTATTTTGATATAATTATTTTTTTTTTTTTTTTTTGTATAGCCTGAAATGTGTAGAGTAGATTGTGGTAATTTCGGAAAAAGTCACAGTATTTATTTCTGATATTAAAAGAAAAATTTTTTTGCATTTTTTATTTCAAAATTATTTACACAGACTTTTTATACATTAAAATAATTTACTGCTTCCAAAATTAATTATTTACACTTAAAGTTGCCAAAGATAATTCAAAATATTGCATTTAAGGTAGTATAAAATTTTAAGATTCAAACACAACTTTAATAGATCGCATAAATATAAAAATAGTGGTTAAAATTATGAAGAAACCTATCAGAGCCAAGTTGAGATTTAAATGAAAAGGAACATAGTTATTATGATTTGGAAAATGGAATGGAAGTTAAAGGATGGTATAATCGTTAGTTAAAAGCATCATGAAAATAAAAACAATTTAAAGAGAAATTAGGAAAAATCTGTCAGAAAAGTTCAACATTGCTTAGAATATAATAATATTAGAATATTAGAATATTTTTCTGGCAAATTCTTTCAAATTTCTCTTTAAATTGTTTCATCGTTTTTACCATTATTTTTATACTTTTGCAACCTATTAAAGTTGTGTTTGAATCTTAAAATTTTATACTATCTTAAAGACAATATTTTGAATTATATTTGGCAAGTTTAAGCATAAATAATTGATTTTGGAAGCTGTGTAAATTATTTTGATATATAACAAATGTATGTAAATACTTTTGAAATGAAAAATGCATAAGAATTTTTCTTTTAATATCAGAAATAAATACAGCAACTTTTTCAGAACTTACCACAATCTACTCTATACATTTCAGGGGTTACCACAACAAAACAATTATTTAAACATATTTTATAACAAAGATATTTCCATATTTTCAAAAAATTAAAAAAGTGTAAATATATATATGACTATGACTGTATACTTTAAATGGCAAAGAAGATTGTTGAGCATACGTGTGAGTATAATAACGTTTGAATTATGTTATATTTTATACTCTAAAATGAACACTATTGTAGGGTGGCTACACCATATCAACCGCTAATTTAAGTTATGTAATTAATAGTTTAGTGAATATAAATTATATAAATTATACTTAATTAAAGTATATTGTCTTGAAACAAGTACAGTTGGCTATAGCATTTCATTCCAGATACCTAGAGATGTTTCTCCAATTTTGTAATGTAAAATCTACTGATTTTTCAGAACTATATATTAGTTTTTTTAACTCAAAAGCTTTATCATTGGTATTGGTTTATTAAGTATCATAACCTTAAGCTCCTATGTATGTAAATGGCATGATCCTATAAATACAGATTGAAAACTAAAAGTACTGACTATAGATAAAAAGCTGCGCAGCTTTAAATATTCTATAAGGCATGTGGAATCGGAGAGCTGTCATCTCGAAAAAATAGGGTTTTGCATGTGGACTTAATTTTGCTTAATAATAATTTGGATAGGAAAGAATTTACAAAAATATAATAGTCAAAGAATCCACAAAAAGTAGCCCTTCGGGGTTATTTAAGAGCGGCAGCATCATAGCTTTGATTATCGAATTTTCCAGTCCTTTTAAACAACATAAAAATGAAAACTGTTTTATTTCTACGTTTCATTATCGTGTAATTTTATATATTAATTTGTCTTGGAATTATAATTTGACTGTATTACATTTCATTCTATAGTTTCATTCTATAGTGTTACGTTTTCACAGTTTTCAAAAACGTTGGTTTATTTCCTTGAAATAATTCGGAGGATCTTTCGCTTGTGAATAATAAGACATCAGTACAATTTGTTTTTAAATCCAAATACAGCTGTCTATTTACGCTTTAAAATACTAACGTTATGCTACTCAACTGAACTGCAACGACTATCAAATTTTACTACTGAACTGCAGCATAATGACTTAACTCACGACTGAATACTGAACGACTTACTACTGACTACAAACTACATCTGCTAATATCTGCTTATATACTAGTGACGTAGCCAATAATTACTCTCTACAATCTAGTAGAGAGTAGTAACATCTAGAACCATATAACAGCTTACTTATAGAAAAAACCACTGAAACACAAAAGTTTTTAACATGTCGGATTAAATTCATGCCAACAGATTTTATTCATATTGACATATTAATGGCCAAGGTAATATTCTGGGGAAATATTTGTGCAAAACCTTTGTTTTGCTATAGTTTATACTTGATGTATTGAAATGAAAAATTCTTGAAAATATACATTAGGCTCTCTTTGTTGAAAGTATATTTAATTGGGAGTAGTATTTGGAGATATTCCAGGAATTTTTTTAATAAGTAAATGAACGTTTGTACATCATATATTTTACAAATAAAGCATCATGTTGCCAAAAAAATCAAAATCAAAACATACATTGAGAGCAATGAAACTTTAAGAAATTGTCAAATGTCCTGTTTTGTTTTTCCCCTGAAAAAGTGAATATTCACAATTCATTTCTGATATTTGTCATTAATAAGGTAACCAAAAATGTGCAAAATAATAGTTTTTTCCTGGTATTCAAATAACTATTATTTGTTTATCTGTTTCAGACAATTTCAAAAATTTTGGCTTCGATTTTTTGCAGCATATTTTTGTATATTTTGAACAAAACAACTTATATTTTGGACTTGGAAGCATATTTTATTATATTTTCGTAGAAAATATTTTTTTAGAGCATATTTTAGCAATTAAAATGGCATATTTTTGCATTTTTTTCCTACAAAGCATAATTTTGCATATATTACTACAGAGTATAATTTTTCATATTTTACATTTTAGAGAAAACATTTTATATTTTGCACTCAATGAAATTAGTGAAATTTTAATTACTGTCAAATACAATCCACTAATAATCTTTATCTTATAAATTCATAGACGGTTTGTAGTTTTCTGATAATATATATTTTTCGGAATGTTTTTAAGTATAAAAAGAATATATTTTTTTAACAATTGCTAACAAAAACGAACTAATTTAGAGTAAGTAGATAATTTAGAATTTAGCCAGAAAAGATAATATTTTAAGAGCATTTTTTTAAATTCTACGGGCATATTTTTCGATTTTAAGAGCATTTATTATGCGCATAAGACAATTTTTCTAGAGTAAATTTTTGATTGCCCAGGGCATTAATATCTTCCAAATTTTTTATTACTCTCAAATCGCTTTTTGAAATAAGAAAGGAGAAGCAAACAACTCTTAAAATTTAATTCTACATGGTTTTTGTTAAACTCATATTCGAAAATATGTATTCTGCACATAATGCTTGTACAAGTTCTTCATAATGACATATAAATGTAGCATCTTGAAAATAATATACTTTTGTTCAAAATTCTAATTTTATTATATAAACAAAACATACAATTATATTATAATTTCCATAAAATCCAATATATTTAAGATATCCCCATCAAACTCCCCAATCCCGAAACCAAAATGTTCATCCTATTCTGCAACAAAATTTCACTAAATTTGGGGTTAAATCCCAAATCTGGCAGCCCGGCATATAATACAAGTTTGTCACAAATACATGAGTAAGTTAGCAAAATGCGTTCTTTATCATTATAGTGAGAAGAACTCTTTTAGATAATTAATACAAATTATAATTAAGAGATTTCAACCAAATTCAAATAAATAGACATAATATACTGTAAGCTTCTAATATGTTACAAATATATTACAAACTCAATTTAGTGGATTAGCCTCTTTCGTTACAAACGCAACACCATTTGTTTTACACTACTATGTTTTCTAAGGAAAGGAAGAATTCTTTTCCCGAGGCACTTGTTCAAGTGCATTTCTGTGTTAATGGAGCAATTTGTTATGAATAATCTAGTTATTTTACCTCACGTACAAATGTCTTGTCAAACCGAAAAATTTCTTGGGAATTTTGATTTGTTTTTACACGATTTTTTTTGCTACATTTTCTCTAGTATCTGGTATATAGAATTCCTAGCCAGGAAGTTAAAAAAATGCTGCCAGTGTGTAAGTTGCGATTATGTAGAAATCATTTCCTATTAATTTTTCTGACAAAAGATTTAGAGCAATTAACTTTTTGTAACACTATTCTTCCAGAGATGTGGGGATTTTCTCCTCAAATGCTTTTTATTTTATATGCGGTCCTATAGTTTGAAAATTTTCTTCCCCTATAAGATTACTTTTCAGTGGCCATAATATCTTTATATATTTTAGTGAACCGAGGAACTCGTCTTCCTGGCAATTATTTTTTATGGCCGATGTGGGCTCTCATTGTAAATTTAAATTATGTGTTTGCGTGATTTTTGTTAATTTTCCATTTTAAGAAAATTTATTTTGCTATTAAATTGAAATTTATCACATAATTACTTAGCATAATGACAAATGTAGATAAGTTAGCGGAATTATTTTGCTTTCACTATATCTAATGTTATAAACCTAAAAGTGTACACTTACTTAAAGTTTTCAAAATTCCATTAAATCCAGTCAACAACGCTTTCTTGTTATGTCACGTAAATAGATCGTATACAATTTTCCTTACAGTTCCAGGTCATTTTTAAATTATCTGCATCTAATTTAAGGTCATATAACCCATAATTTAGAAGCTATTCCGCTTAAACTAAACATCGTACGACTTCATATGTTCCGTCCAAGCTTACCGTGCATTTTCTAGCAGCGTACTATTGATGTTTCCGTCCAAAGTATAAGTATAAATGGAAAGGTGATAAAGAAGTAGATGACCGTTTTTCATCATTTGTTGATTCAGTTGAACCTCATAAATCTCTCTCTGTTGCAAAATGCTAGTTGTTGAATCGATGCCGCATAGATGTTTCTACATCTGAAAACGGAGATAATGAGTATTTTTCAAGTATATCTCTTGGACTTCTTTTAAAAGTTTTAAACACCCAGTGGATCCGTCCCTCCTCATACTTTTGTTATAGTTTTGACATACAACACTCATTTCGGAAGTAGCTCTGTGGGGATCAAAATTCTTGGAATTTTGAGCCACATAATTATAAAGAATAACTTTTTGAAATGTAAACACAAGAATAAAATAAATGACACATTGCTGTTTTACTGGTCGGGAGATGGATTACATCCATTTAGATTTGGGGGCGAATTACAATCGCCTATGTTACTCTTTTTATTTCAGGTGTTCCGGAGGTCGATGGGGTAAATAATGGAACAGAGTGTTTGGGTAAAGGATGGAACAAAACGTTCCGGAGGTCTATGTGATACACAGAAGGCAAAGCATTCAGGTCAGGGACAGGTGTAGGGTTTGACCTTAAATGGCCATGCTAGCCATTTAAGAGTTAATTACGTGAAAACGCAGCAGGCAGAAGTAGCAGTAGAAAGCAGCAGGGAGAAAAGCCGATTGAAGACGTCAATGCCTACATCGTCATAGCTGAGCAGGCGAGTAGTAGAACTGACGAATCACGAAGGTAGAAGCGAGAATACAACACTAGAGACGAAAAGCAGCAGGGAGAAATACACAGGAGTGTAAGATAGCATCGAGAAGAAAAGCAGTGGAAAGATTTAAAAACAGCAAGCAAAAAGGAGACAAACAGACACTCACACACAGAACAACGAAACTGTTGCAGCAGCGAACATAAAGGAGACAAAAGAAAAGAAGGTTCGGTGCAACAACCGCTATCGGTTCGAACAAAGTACAGAAAAACTGCAATAATATTAGCTTTAAGAAATATATATAAATCAGCAGAAAGTTAAAATATCTCTCTTTTCTATTTTGTGCTGGACAGTGAAGAATGTATATGTGGTGAGTAGACGTTTAATAAAAAATAAAAGAACTAACGGAGTAGTGTTAGGGAAAAAAATAATTAAAGTTGGTTGAATTGACTACATCAATTCAACGTAGGGTATACTGATTTACAACCAGTAAGATTGAAAGCTTCAATAAGCTTTAAAATCTGGTTGAAGTGGTAGGAGATAAGCACTGCTCAGGGATAAGTGACAGAATATTTTCTTGGAAGTTTTTACTCGGAAAATATAGGGACTAAAGAAAATCTCGGATTACATCCAAGATTAAATATTTAACAAGGCAACACGGAGGCTTCACGAAGTAGCACTGTGTCAACGTAGAAAGAAGTTTGCGGGAAAAAATAGATATAGTGATAAGTAATAAAGAAACAAAAGTAAAAATTAAATTAAAAGTGTTGTTATTTTATGTAAGAACCTTGGACATTGAGTTTACCCCAGCTGCAAACACGGGTAACCGGAGGTTCCTTACAATTCAAAAGGATGCAGATATTGGCGTCACTTTCTAGGAGAGCATCCTGAGGTGTTAAGACCACATTAAAATATAAATTTTCAAATTTTTTTATTCTCAGAATATATTTTTATTCTTAAAATAAATAGTTTTTTTTTATGGAAATTCAACCAAAAACGTGAAAACGCATAATTCAAATTTATAATGAAATGCCATGTCGACCATATAAAACAATAGAAATGCACGTATATCGTGAAAGACCAATTTTTAGACCATAAAAAAATAGTGTTCATGATCTCTGAAAAAAACCTGGCAGCCGCAGAAAATGTGGATTTCAGACTATAGGACCGCAGACAAAATAATATGATTTTGAAGAGAAAATCCCTTCATCTGTGTAAGGAAAGCCGCTCATTCATTAAATTTCTCTGCATCTTTTATCCGAAAAGTTAAAAACACTGACCAGAAAGCGCACAAAATGAAAAAGTTTTTACTAGGCAAGTGGGAAACGAACATTTTTAAGATTAATTTTCTTAAAAAATATGAATACTGTCTAAAGAGCGATAAAAATACAACACTGGCGAACTTTTTACAACATGGTCTGGAATTTCATTTTAAGAGAAATTGTAGGAAATGTAAATATCGTGTAAAAAAATCAAAATTGTCAACAAACTTTTGGTCTGGCAATCCTTTTGTTGCTAATTTTTCTAGACAAATCTTCATTATAATAAAAAAGTAACTGAATGGTATCACACAAATTGTGCTGTTGTACCAAAGGAGGGCAATCCACTAAACTGTCCAGAACTAAGTCCATTTGAAATATATTGGTTCATAGTAAGAAAATATTTAAAGAACACTTAAAGCTGAGAAAAAAAAAATAAAAAAAATATAGTTTAAAAATAAGTTTACCCATTCCAATAACACATTAAAATTCTTATTGAGGATATTCCAGAAAATATTAAATATTTTATTAAAAACGAATAAAAAAACAATTTTGCTTTTAAATTTGAAACTTCAATAAAAAAAACCTTTAAGAATTAAATCGTTGGTTCCAATTTTTTGAGTCCTTATTTGTTTTGTTTCATTGAAAAAAATTAAATTTTATTTATATCAACGTGAATTATAAAATTGGAGGTATATAGCGCAAATAGAATAACTTTTTGTAATTTGGTTGAAATTACCAATGATACTGGTCGACAAAAAACATTTTTTTTTGTTCTCCTAAAAAATAAAATAGGTGCAGTAGGTAGAATTTGATGTGTTAAGTATGAACTTGCTTTCAATTTTATTGTAACAAATCTTGATAGATTTTTTATGATAAATGGAACTCCAAAAGATGCATACAAAAATTTTCTTCAATACATTTAAACATTTAGCCTGTTTATGAAATCCTCAAGTTGCAATGGTATTATGAAAACGTATTTCCACTGTAAGTTACATTTCTATGTTCCTAAGTAAATAATGAACGATTTCAAGTGTTGTTTTGAAATTTCCTTATAAACTGGAGATGAAAATTAAATTTTTAAGTCCAATTATTAGATTTCATAAACAGAATTTGAATACATAAACCAAATTGATAGGCTTTATTGAGAAAATATTGTAAAAACAATCCGTGTTGGATTCTATAAACAGGCTGATTATTATTTTTTATTTGAACAACAGTTTCGGAGTAATTCAGAAATTAGTGTCGGAAGAAAAAATTTTTTCAGCAAAATTTAAGTATTTTTTTTCTTTAAAAGTTTTTTTTTAGAAACGGAAACGTCAAAATTGTTCAGTTTTTAATTCGTTATCATAAAGTTGACAACACTGAAATTTATGCACAAGTCTTGATTTTATTCACAATTAAGTGAAAATCCATGTGTATATCTACAATTTAGGGGATACATGCTGGTAGGCAAAAAAAAAAAAAAAAAATCTCTTTAAACAAAAATAGATGGATTAGATGGAATTTTATGTTCTAAAAATTGTTATTATTATTATTATTATATTATTTTATGGACATGGCTTATATGACCACGTTATTAGGCCGTGACACTAGTATATATAACTTGAGAATGGTTTGTCCAATTTAGATAAATGAACGATATGCCCATTAAAATAATCTTCAAGTTATCTTAACATTATATTTTATTCCCTCAATATTTTCGGAATTTAGGAGCAAGTTTCTTGCAATTTTTCATGAAATTTTTTTTTCGCCAAAAATTTGCGAATACCTGCGAAGTTGAGCGGATAAGACAACAATGATAAGATGACTTGAAGGCAATTTCTGCCTGCATTTTTTTGTGTTGCATATATCTAAATCGTATCAACGGTTCTTAAATTATGATAAAATATACTCATGACCATAAAAAATCAAGAAAAGATGAATGCAAGTTCATATTCAGCACATAAAATTCCATCTAGTCCATCTATTTTTTTTTTCTTTCTTTAAATTGCATGGTCTTATAAGTCAACTTTTTGTAATTTATTCATATATAGTTAACAGTTTGGATACCTTTAGGCCCATGTTTTCATTAGTGCTTTAAAAATTTACGTTGTTTTAGGTTTTCAAACATTTTAAGGGATTTCTATTACAATTTCCAAATACGTGCAAACTACATCTTCAAATCGTTTAATAAATATATTTTTAATAAATATATTTTTCAAGAGAATCAAATTTTTTCTTTTTAAAATATTCTCATATATAGACTTTTTTTTTGTTTTTCATCTAATATACAAAAATGCATGAAGAACTTAGAAATTATCAAATATATATATATATATATTGTATTTAAACAAAATCAAATAGAATACCTAAAAATATAAGCATTTTGCATACACAAGAAATTCGGGGAATTCCCTCATGATTTCCAAGAATGCGGAACTGAAAATTTTGCGGAATTCCTGTTACGGGGTTTCCCGCGAAAAACTCTATCCGTAAAATTACTAACCTTATGTCCAAGTAAAAAACTGAACATTTTTGTCGTTTTCATTTCTTAAAAGAACTTTTCTTCAATTTTGCATAAAAACTTAAAATCTTTAAACAACTGCGAAACTATTGGGCAAATAAAAAAATAATTTCAAGACGACTTGAAGACTTGACATTCGAGTAATAGAATATACATGTACAATTGATTTATTAAAGGAAACTATTAGACAAGATTGCGAGAAAATAAGGGCCTGACTGAAAGCGGTTTCGTGCTTAGCTGGTCAAATTCTATCTAGTCCATCTATTCCTTTTTAAAGGAGAATTTTTCTACAGAAAAATGTGATTAGCTAATGCAAGCGATGCTTATTCAATTTAAAAGAAGGTAGGCAAATTAGAGCAGTACATTCTAGGGTTGTTTTTCGAACAAAAATTATTCGATTATTCGAGCTATATTTTTTTATTCTTTTCGAGTGAACAAAATTTTTAAATTTATAAGAAAAAATTATTCGTTCAATGTTTAACGAATAAACGAATAATCCAATAAGTTTTGGAAACGAGTTTTTGTTAGATTATTATTATTTTTTTGTTGAAAAAAACTGTTGAAAATGGCTGAAAATTTCGTTAAGATATATAAATGTGTAAAATACGTTTTAATGGATTTCGGGTTAAAGTCCTTCAGGGGAGACATTTAAGTTATTATTATATTATGGAAAATTTCCAGCGCAATTATTTTTTTTTTTTTAATATTTAACAAAAAGTGAAACAAAAGTGTATCAAATGCTTTCTTTTTGAGAATTTTTCATTTCTTATGATGTAGAAATAACCGAAGATTCTGAAATCTATAACGATATTTTGTTAACTGAACTCAATCTATAAATAATATCAAAAATTAAAAAATAGATTTTAGCAATATTTATGATTATTGACTTTATTTAGGTAAATCTAAAAAGAACAGAAAAACTAGCTTTTAGTAATATGTATTGTCACCATCAAGAGTAAATTAAAAGATTTTTTTCCACGCATCTGTTTCTGTAAAAGAAGACAATAATCATTTTAAAGCCAAAATGCTTAATTATGTTCTTTATGAATGATAATTTTAAAAGAAATTTAATTTCATTATATAATTTGTCTGTAATTTGAATATAGGCCTAATTCTTGAATACTTTTCTTCTATGTTTACGAATTGTTATTTTTAAGTTTGTTTTACGTTAATAAAACTAAAAATGGATTTAAAAACTACTAGATTTTGTATTTTTTATTTTAATTAATTATTCGAACGATATATTTTACTCCTTATGCATTCGATTAATCGAAGAAAATTAAAATTTTATTCAATTATGAAATTTTATTCGATAAACTTCAATGCCGAATAATTGACATAATTAACATTCATATAGCAAGTATAATTTTTTAATAATAATTTAATATTTTAACTAAATTTCACAACACTTTAAGTGTAACGTAATTCCTAAAAAACACTAACAAAAGTAAAAAAGAAATAATTACACCAAAAAAAATTTAAATCAACATTTTGAAAACGGTGTAAATGTTAATGCTTGACTTTTTATTTTCGCGTTCGTTTGCTTTCTTAAAAAATTCAAAGTTATCATAACTTATGCAGCAGGCAGCTTTAAACATCATTTGCCTCGGGTGAATTTTGAAGTGGAGTAGCAAAAGGAAGATAATAATGATAACTACGTTGTTGATATAGACTATTCCATCCGTTGAACTTTTGTCAATGTTAAGTGGTGTATGAAAGTTTATGTGTCAGTATATCTCTTAGTGTATTTCTAAAAGAATACGTTAACAAAATTAAACGTTGGTAATTTGTTGAAAACTGTTTTATGATTAATTTAAATGACTAAATTGTGACAATTAATGTTATACTCAATAACCGTGTTGTATACTTTCTTCCACTGAAACACTTACTCAAACTGTAAGTAAATGAATTTAAGTGTTTATTTGTGTTTGTGTATTTTGGATATCCTTAGAGTCTGATTTTAGCAGTAACAAGAGCTCACAAAAAAGCACAATAAATTTAAATGTTTGCTATGCTGCTGATATTGACATAACAACATAAGTAGCAGCTATAAGAGCAGTAGTGTATTTAAACTATGTATGTATGTATGTACGTATGTATGTATGTATGTATGTATAGATGTATGTATGTATGGATGTATGTATGTATGTGTATAATGCTCATACTAGTATTAAATTACGTTGAAGATGAGTCTTCAACCGTAACCGTTTTACTTATTATACTTATATATAGTATACAAGTAATCTCTTAACATACCTTAATATTTTATGTCAAGGCGAATTCAAACAGGTGACCTCCCCTAATCAGCTGATTATAATTGTTTTATTGGCATCACCGTCTACATCTGTTAAAAGTTGTTTATGTACAGTTGCGAGCATAAAAATGCAACGCTATGCTATGTGATTTTTTTATAATATTGACTAGGGCTAGAACGTTATTAAATTAGCCAATTCTGTTGTTATTTTAGTCTTTGGGGTCTTAGCCGTCTGTTACATAACATTTTCTTCCAAATTGTTACACATAAGAATAGTTATTAAAAATTTAGTTAAAAGAGGTGTAAATTAATGCGATCAAAACTTTTTTAAATTTTTTAAATTTTGATAAAATTAATTTTAAAAAAATGCTGGAAACTATAATAATATATATTACACTCAATTACTACCAATACATGAAAATTTAACGTCATTTAAAACAAAGGATATAAATAATATTAAAACACAATATATTCTCCATTCTATATGAGAATTTGAAAATATTTTGGAATTATATTATGATGATGGTACTTAATAATGTTGATATGTATTTCTAATATGATTCTTAAAAGTTACCTTAGGGACACAATATTGAAACAATCTTGCCTTTGAAATTTAATGCGAGTCATTTAAAAATAAATATTTGATATAACCCGAATGAATACATGTGGCCATTTAAAGCTACTACTGACACCAATCGTTGATCTAATGATATTAATATGATAACGGCAAACACTCCTAATATACGAAAATTAAAAATCAAAGGCAGGTCCTTTATTGTTTTAAAGAGTATTGTTAGTAGAAATAAGGGCCAATTACGACAACTTGAATTAATTTGAACCTAAACATATCTCCATAAATATTAATTAACAATAGTATAAAGTGCAACAGTTTAATAATTACGAAGGTTGAAATTTTAATTATTTAACATAGAAATAGTGTCAAAAAGGTTTAATACTTAATTGTCTCCCCTGGGCAAGAATAAGTTCCATAACCAAAATCAAGGGATATTTGAACAGTATTGCGTTACTGGGCATTAAATAATATCGTTCCATTGAGAAAAAAATTATATTTAGCTTTTAATTCTATCAAAATATTAATCTAAGCTATGCGCATCATTTCTGTCGAAGGCTCATAAACAATTATCAGGTATCAAGTTAAGAAAAAATATCATAAATATTTGATTGTCTTCAAATTAATAAAACAAAAATGAAAAAATAGTTCCGAAAAGATCAAATACTGTGGAAAATTTTGCAAAATAGTATAGCAAAATTTAACAGAAAGTAAAATTGTTTTGTAATATTTATATTAACTTTAGATTTTATATCTTTAAATCTATATTTAAGAATAGCAATCATGGTGTATAGCAATATTATAGCTTTAAACTTTTATATAACAAAGAAATCAAGTTGATTTGCTAAGAGTTCCATCTTTTTTTTTTTTTTTTTTTTTTTTTTGATCCCTCAAATTTACCACTGCTTTTACTAAACATTTCATAATTTTCCTTACGAACGAAAATATTCTACAAAATTATATACAATAGGTGTTTACATCAGTTATCGCCATAAATAAAATATATACGAACAAAAATCACATCACATAGTGTTGCTTCTTTTATGCTCGCAACTGTATTCACATTTTTTGTATTCGTTACTTTAAAATTTGTTGTAAAGGTGGTAACAAGTGTAAACATTCAATGAAAATGATTTAATATTAATAGAAAACAATAAATTCATTAATTATTTAATTTATATGACTTGCATTTGGTTCATTTTAAGAATTTTATTATTATTTTGCAAACAATAACCTAAAATGTCAAAACATATTTTGATATTTTAGAGAGTATTTTTACAAAAACAAAATATATTGATGAATTCGCCGCATTTTTATTGTTGCGGAACTGGTACCACCTGTTTCAGTTCGCCATGTTTTTATATATTAAGAAAATTATCGTCATGACATAAAATTAATTTATGTTCACTGCTGTGAAACTGCTGATGTTCTTAATTAGAACATAATCAACTTTACGGTTTTAACCCAAATATTATGCAAACACATGGAGACAACACAGAAAAAAACAAAAACATGTAATGCAAGATTTTTTTTTAAAGATATTTTAAGTACTAAAATGAAATTAATTTTAGTATTCTATTGTTACATTATTTTTATATTTAAAAATTATTATTTTTTTCTTTCTTTAAACTACCTATAAATAAGTATTTTCTGTTATACTATTCAAATTATATTTATTAATATTAATTTACTAACACTATAACATGTTACACTGTTAACATATAACACTGATCAGCCTACGTTTTCTGTAATCTATTGTTAACATTATTTAACTAATGCAATGTTAGCAGTTGTATATAACAGAAGCAAATTCTTATACGATGAGGTTGCTAAGATGTTGGGGTTTTGTCTGGACTAAATTGTAAGTGAAACTGGTATATTAAGAGGTATCATGTTATTCATTATATTTGGATGAAAAAAAAAATCAAGAAGAAGAGGTTCTTTACTAAATAAATCTAATTATTGGCATTAAATAAGTATTTAAAAACAATTTTTATGATACCAAATTTATATTTGTACTGCCGATGCTGTGTTCAGTAGTAAAATCCACTGTTACCATAATATTGTTCATTGTTGACCAATGTTGTCAACACATTTCTGACAACTTTTGCTGCTTGAATATCATTCAAGCTTATGATTTTCTCGTAACCACATAACTAAAAGTTAACGGAGGTGACGAAGTGGACATTTTCGAGGAAAGAAATTCTTTTTAATCGATCAGCGAACAAAACAACATCTCTTAAAACATTTTATTAAATATTAAAAAGTGTTATCTATATTTAAAGTAAAAAAAAGTGTTACACGTTATTCTGTTATACCATATTGTGCCATTTTTAGAGGTAAATCTTTTTATTTTAAAAATATTCATTTTTATTTCATCGTCCAACACATTAATTATGAATATTTTATCTTAGTTTTTCACTAAAGGGAAGAAATATAAACCAACAACATTTATTTCTTGAATAACTAAATCCACTTCAGAGGAAGGCTAAATTATTTCCAAAGATCAATTTATTTGTAGGTCCGTTCGCTAAGCTATTCCTTTTCGTCATCACAAAACGCCCATTATTGTCGTGGAGGTAAATTTCTTTTAATATTAATTGCATCTCAATATTTGGTAAAAATTTACTTAATTTCTATATATTTAATTAGGCGACTATTGCATTGCTTTTAAAAAAGTACAACTTTCGTGGTGGGCTCATTATTTGAGCCACCACTGTGCCTTTTATTGCTATCTGTTTTGTCTGTTTCTCAACATTACTAGTGAATTGAGAATTAATTGCCCATTCTGAAAAAAAAAAAAAAAACACAGAAATAATAAAGAATATAAAGAAAAAAAACCTAACCGCTATATAAAGCAGGTATAAACTTCAGACAAGCGAAAGAAAGAAGAAGAAGTGAGAGATAGCAAAATCCATTAATTAAAAAAACATTATCTGCACTAAAGTAAAAATTTGCCAACCTAAAATAATTTAAAGTGAAATTGCTTATAAATACCTTATAAACAACTTATAACTATAAAAATTCTACCCAAAAAAATATACCACTATACACCTTTACTCCGGTCGATTCCCCAAGGAAACTCCAAGTACTACCAACCACAACCAACAACCTCATCGCTAATTTCCCACCTAGTTTATGGAACGCATGGTCTAAGCTCTAAATGTTAAAGTGTATAAATATAATATCACAGTAACTATAGTTTAGTTTGTTTATTACCAAATTATAAATTTCATAATGAAAAAATTGCAAAAGTGTTAAAAATAGTTATTATATAAAAAAAAAAAAAACTACTTAAATGACTACATAACTATTTGGTCTTAAATCAATCTACTTAATCTAAAATAACAATTTAGTGCTAAAGCCACTTACATCCAAACACAAAATAGGTTAAAATACCTAACCCTAATTAAAAGGTAACCTAAAATCTATATTGCACGGTAATATCACAGAAAATTGTTAATAAAAGCATTATGGAATTTATGTTTTGGTTCTAATTATATGTAAGTTAGTTAACATATCTTTTACGAATTTAATTTAGCATATTCAACTTGTTCACACACCTAATATTACCTAAAACAGTAACTTAACCTGTTAAACACCAGCACTCGAAGAGGCCTCATCAGTAGCTGCTGTCAACATTTTTTTTTTTTTTTTTTTTCGGTGAGTGAAAACAATATTGTTTATAAAATCAATTGTAGTTTTAATTAAGTATACAAAATAGCAACATTAAGAGAATCCAGATTTTCTGAAATTATTTAAATTCAAGCTTGCATGTCTATCAACAGGTGTGAGAGTATGATGATGAGACCTTTTATCATACATATATTATCTTTATTTTGTTTTGTTTGCCTTTAAGTTGCTTCTTTGTACCCTATTATCAGTCATTAGGATATATCTCCATATTTGCGTTACAAATATGTTTGAATTTTTTTGTAAGTTATTATTAAATTATAAACAAAATTTGGTATTAATATTGAAATTTTAAGATACTTTCTTTTAATATCTAATTTATATTTTGTCCTATCAATATTTAAAATTTTTGCGAAAAAAAAAAAATTAATTTTCAAAATTAGTACTTAAAGTTTTTATTGATAATTAAGTAACTAAAATATTTTTTTTTAATAATGCCCTGAATAAATTGCGAATATTAATGAAGATGGAAAAATAATTTCTTTAAAGTTTTCTTACCCGTCGGTGATGTAATTTGATAAGGATAGATCACTTTGTGGGATTTTAGGTCATTATGTAGCGTTCCTAAAATCAAAAGGCAGGGAGGGTACAGAGGCGCATATCTATCTCATTACATCTTGGATAGATTTTGTACATATTTCTCATGCTTTGGTAGGTTAATCATGTTAATTTTTCCGTTGTCTCCGTTGATTTCATTATGGGTTTAGGTAATATCTACATGAAAGAAAAATCAACTTCCGGTCCATTATTTTTATTATTATAACTAGGGAGTCTATAATAACATTTATGTATCTTTAATACTATTGGCAAGAAGAAAATCATTGATGAAGAACCCACCCAACCGACTGACCGCTAGTGGTTATAAATGGCTCCCGACACATCTAGATTTTCTTATTAGAGCACCATTCGCCAATAGACTTGCAATATCTATTAAAATACCATCTCCAACAATGACAACAATGATTGAAAGCTAGTTTTGCAAGAATTTGTTCATTACATAAATTGGCGCCCAACGTGGGGCCCAGAAGATTTAATAAAGTTTACTGAAAAGTCAACCTATTAAATTTTCTTTGCTCTGCTCAAAACAACATATACCTTTTAGTTTTTTTTAATTTTCATTAACTTATAGAGTTATTATATTATGCATAATTGAAATCTAGCTCTCAAATAATTCTTATTCTTATTTGGAATTCGATTAACTGAGTGGCTTGTCCTCTATTCGGTTACATCGACCAGTAAGATCATATTAATCTTTTTGTTTGTGGATGAATATTTAGCATAATTATAATATCTTCTGTAGCAGTTTTAAAAGTGTTTATAGTTTTCTTTTTGATCAAACTAAGGTATCGATGTCCTGGTTTTTGCAGGATTTACAATGTAATTGTGTATTGTTGCGATTTATTGTCCGCTAAAATCAATATATAAAGAGGTTGAAGTACTACATCGGTGTGTTTATTAAAGAAAGATTATAATATGCTTTTACAATTCCATAACTTTGTTTTGTTTTTCTATTAACCTACTTAGCATCGTTAATTTTAACTACCCTTTCAATTTACATCACTAAAAGTAGGAAAACTATTATTTCATGGTATATTTATATATTGCGTTTAATAAATCTAATTTTCATGGAAAAATTTGAACAACATTTCTTTCAAATATCATTCTTTTTTTTATGTCTAAATTTCATAGTTTGTTTAGACATAATTACATAATTTCATTTAATTGTTCTGATTTTTTTTTTAAGAGAATTATATTATTTTCTTTAATTTTGTTATTGAGAATTGAACAGAATATTATATATATATATTTTTTTTTAATCCACATATTGTTTTTTTTCTCTTATTCTGTTAAACGATTTTACTAACATTTTTTTTTAAATTTTATATTTAACTTGTTTGTTAAGAAAAATTACATTTCATTACTAACTATTTTTACAACTCCCTACAATAATATTTTTTTATTTAAGATTGAATAAGGAATATTTTACCAATTTTGTTAAGCGATTTTGTACTTATACTTTTTCTTTATTTTTTATTTTTTTGAAAAAGTATTGTTTTTTTTATTAGAAGATCAAAATATAAATTTGTTCCCGATTAATTCTAATAACATTTAGAATCTTTTTCACAGAAGATTAGACTTACATTTTTTATATATTATATTTTCTGAACAATTTATATTTTTGTTGCATTATAATGATGGAAAGATCACCTCCTCCACCAGCACTTTCACTGCAGGCTTCTGCTATAACCGTCTCAAATAATGATCATGCTTGTGTCATTTGTAATGAAAAAATGTCTGAAGGACAGGATTGTTTAATTATTTCTGAATGCAACCACGCATTCCATCGCATTTGCATTGAAAACCATTTAGCCAACGCCTCAGAATGTCCTTCTTGCAAACGTCCGTGTTCATTATCTGAACTTAAAACTATTAATATCCAAGATCATATACAGATTAGTGAAAAATCTAAAAATGCTAGTCGTAGACCCCGTGGTGCTATGGCCAAGCAATATAATACACGAAGTAATGCTAAGAATTTATTTAGTGAGCCACAAACACCCTCTTTTAACACTAGTAGGCAAACTTCAAATCTAAATCTTCAAGTAGAATCACCTAATTCTCCAAGAAATCAACCTATTTCAAATACTAATAATTCACCTCAAACTAATAGACAAAATAGTAACTATAGATTAGGTCCTGGGAATAATTCTAGGAATTTCGATTATACTTATTTAAATTCGATGATTGAAAATACAGTGACCCGTTTGTTACAAAATTTGAATTTCACTCAATCTTCTCAAAATTTGGTAGAAAATCGAAATTCTCAGCCACCTATTTCTCGACCACAAACTCCTCCTCAAAGTGATCAAAACTCTAATCAAGTACGTCTAAATTTACGTCATAATTCAAATCACTCATCCTTCGATGAAAATTTTGCCATACGTGCAGACAAAATCACATCCATTATCCAAAACTGGAACATCAAATTCGATGGCTCCAGTAATGGGATAAGTGTTGACGAATTTTTATATAGAGTGAGAAGTTTAACAAGAGAAAATTTCAACAACGATTTTTCGATAATATGTAGAAATTTACATATCCTATTGTCAGGTAGAGCCCGGGATTGGTACTGGCGCTACCACAAAGAAGTCGAAATTGTTGAATGGAAAGAATTTTGTGAGGCGCTCAAGTACCAATACAAAGAATTTAAGTCAAGTTTTGACATACATGAGGAAATACGGAATCGTAAAATGAAGCCTAATGAAAGTTTTGAATCATTTTATGAGTCCATATGTTCCATGTTGAATAGACTATCTACTCCCATTCCAGAGTCGGATTTGGTTGAAATTCTGACACGAAATCTTCGTCCAGAGATAAGGCATGAATTGCTTTATGTCCCTGTGTATTCCATTGCTCATCTTCGTAAACTAGTTCAGATGAGAGAACACCTGATGGATAGTGATTTCTTCAGAAAGAATATGTCAAACAGATTTCCCCATAATTTCGTAACACGACGTCAAGTTGCTGAGGTAGAATGTGCTAATGATATTAATGTTACAGATTCCCAAATTGAGACAGAAATATCCGTTGATGCTATTCAACAAAATCCCCAGAACATGAAGTGTTGGAATTGTGACCAACCAGGTCATCACTGGGAGGATTGTCTTGAGACACGAAATATTTTCTGTTATGGGTGTGGCATGAAAAACACATATAAGCCACAGTGTACCAAATGTGCCAACCGAAAACTCTCTCTTTCAAAAAACCAATTTACTCAAAACCATGTTCGAAGTCACCCTTGAAAACTATTTCCGAAAACTCTTCTAATGAAAATCTTCACTCAAAAACCAATTTGACAATTTTAAGACGTGAATTTCTGCAAAATACTAATGTTGAAACAGAAAATATAGATAAATTAATATATCCAATTATACCTTACCATATTAGGTTACAAAAATATTTAGATAAAAGGCGAAATATTTTTGAAGTGAATGCCCTTAATACTTTTCCCACACGGAAGCCAAAACGTTCTACAATTAGGTTACGCAGATATTTTAAGAACCGTAAAATAGGCTCAAAATACATTTTATCTTCCATTGTAAATAACTTGCCCGATAAACGCTATTATGCCCCTGTAAAATTTTTAGTCTTTCAGGAATTTGGTCTTCTTGATACAGGAGCTAACGTATCCTGTTTGGGTTCTGATTTAGCTAAATTCGATTTTAGACAATTTGTAGAGTTTTGTCCTATGAACACTTTCGTAAAAACGGCTGATGGTAGCACAAAGAAAGTCCTTGGACTTCTTCATGTAGACGTTTCTTTTAAGGACATAGTAAAAAAATTAAAACTTTTAATAGTACCAGCAATAACTCAAAGACTAATACTAGGTCTAGATTTTTGGAAAAGTTTTGAATTAGCTCCTCAGGTATTTGATAACGTTATTTACACCTCCATAAAAGAAAATCCTAGTAATATAATATCAGAATTGTCTAGTAATTGTCCAATTTTGCCTCAAGTCTCGTCTGATTCTAAGTATGTAACAGAATATCCTTTGACACTTAATCAAAAACAACAGCTTGCTACTATAATAGCACTTTTTCCTAACTTTGAGAAACAGGGCCTAGGGCGCACAAGTTTAATAACACACTGCATCGATGTTGGCAATTCCAAGCCAGTAAAACAGAGGTTTTACCCCGTATCCCCGGCGGTCGAAAAATTAATGTTTCAGGAAATTGATCGCATGTTAGATTTGGGAGTTATAGAGCCTTCTAATTCAGCATGGAGCTCTCCCATGAGGCTGGTAGTTAAGCCTAATAAAATAAGACTGTGTTTAGATGCCCCCTTAAAAAATTCACTGCTTCAGTTATACAAAAATATCTATTAGAACAAATCTTTCATATTTACGGAGTCCCAGAGACGTTAGTAAGTGATAATGGCTCGCAGTTCAAAGCCAATGAGTTTAATTCATTTTTAACTGAATTGGGTATTCATCATACTTATACTGCCATATATTCACCACAATCTAACGCCTCCGAGAGAGTTAACAGATCAATTATTTCCGGAATTAGATCATATTTAAAACAAGATCAAACTCTCTGGGATAAAAATTTAAGTTTTATCAGCGGTGCGTTGAGGAATTCTATCCACCAAACCATACAGTGTTCTCCCTATCATGCTGTTTTTGGCCAAGAAATGGTAACACACGGTAGCTCGTATGCATTGCTTAAAAATCTTAATTTACTAAATGAACCTACAATTAAATTAGCCAGAGATGACCAACTGCAGTTAATTCAGAAAGATTTAGAAAAACATATTAACAAAGCTTATGAAAGAAATAAAACTCAATATAATTTAAGAACTAGACCCATTTCATATGATGTAGGACAATGTGTTTACCGGCGCAATTTTGCCCAATCAAACTTTGAGAAAAAATTCAATTCAAAACTTGCCCCAACGTTTTTAAAATCAAAAATAAAAGAAAAAGTAGGAAATAATTATTATATATTAGAAGATGAGCAAGGAAAAGTTTTGGGCACATATCACGCTAAAGATTTGCGTACCTAATCTTGCTTCCTCATAATACTTCAGTTCAAAAGACCAGTATTATGCGGTTTGTAATGCAAGATTTTTTTTTAAAGATATTTTAAGTACTAAAATGAAATTAATTTTAGTATTCTATTGTTACATTATTTTTATATTTAAAAATTATTATTTTTTTCTTTCTTTAAACTACCTATAAATAAGTATTTTCTGTTATACTATTCAAATTATATTTATTAATATTAATTTACTAACACTATAACATGTTGCACTGTTAACATATAACACTGATCAGCCTACGTTTTCTGTAATCTATTGTTAACATTATTTAACTAATGCAATGTTAGCAGTTGTATATAACAGAAGCAAATTCTTATACGATGAGGTTGCTAAGATGTTGGGGTTTTGTCTGGACTAAATTGTAAGTGAAACTGGTATATTAAGAGGTATCATGTTATTCATTATATTTGGATGAAAAAAAAAATCAAGAAGAAGAGGTTCTTTACTAAATAAATCTAATTATTGGCATTAAATAAGTATTTAAAAACAATTTTTATGATACCAAATTTATATTTGTACTGCCGATGCTGTGTTCAGTAGTAAAATCCACTGTTACCATAATATTGTTCATTGTTGACCAATGTTGTCAACACATTTCTGACAACTTTTGCTGCTTGAATATCATTCAAGCTTATGATTTTCTCGTAACCACATAACTAAAAGTTAACGGAGGTGACGAAGTGGACATTTTCGAGGAAAGAAATTCTTTTTAATCGATCAGCGAACAAAACAACATCTCTTAAAACATTTTATTAAATATTAAAAAGTGTTATCTATATTTAAAGTAAAAAAAAGTGTTACACGTTATTCTGTTATACCATATTGTGCCATTTTTAGAGGTAAATCTTTTTATTTTAAAAATATTCATTTTTATTTCATCGTCCAACACATTAATTATGAATATTTTATCTTAGTTTTTCACTAAAGGGAAGAAATATAAACCAACAACATTTATTTCTTGAATAACTAAATCCACTTCAGAGGAAGGCTAAATTATTTCCAAAGATCAATTTATTTGTAGGTCCGTTCGCTAAGCTATTCCTTTTCGTCATCACAAAACGCCCATTATTGTCGTGGAGGTAAATTTCTTTTAATATTAATTGCATCTCAATATTTGGTAAAAATTTACTTAATTTCTATATATTTAATTAGGCGACTATTGCATTGCTTTTAAAAAAGTACAACTTTCGTGGTGGGCTCATTATTTGAGCCACCACTGTGCCTTTTATTGCTATCTGTTTTGTCTGTTTCTCAACATTACTAGTGAATTGAGAATTAATTGCCCATTCTGAAAAAAAAAAACACAGAAATAATAAAGAATATAAAGAAAAAAAACCTAACCGCTATATAAAGCAGGTATAAACTTCAGACAAGCGAAAGAAAGAAGAAGAAGTGAGAGATAGCAAAATCCATTAATTAAAAAAACATTATCTGCACTAAAGTAAAAATTTGCCAACCTAAAATAATTTAAAGTGAAATTGCTTATAAATACCTTATAAACAACTTATAACTATAAAAATTCTACCCAAAAAAATATACCACTATACACCTTTACTCCGGTCGATTCCCCAAGGAAACTCCAAGTACTACCAACCACAACCAACAACCTCATCGCTAATTTCCCACCTAGTTTATGGAACGCATGGTCTAAGCTCTAAATGTTAAAGTGTATAAATATAATATCACAGTAACTATAGTTTAGTTTGTTTATTACCAAATTATAAATTTCATAATGAAAAAATTGCAAAAGTGTTAAAAATAGTTATTATATAAAAAAAAAAAAAACTACTTAAATGACTACATAACTATTTGGTCTTAAATCAATCTACTTAATCTAAAATAACAATTTAGTGCTAAAGCCACTTACATCCAAACACAAAATAGGTTAAAATACCTAACCCTAATTAAAAGGTAACCTAAAATCTATATTGCACGGTAATATCACAGAAAATTGTTAATAAAAGCATTATGGAATTTATGTTTTGGTTCTAATTATATGTAAGTTAGTTAACATATCTTTTACGAATTTAATTTAGCATATTCAACTTGTTCACACACCTAATATTACCTAAAACAGTAACTTAACCTGTTAAACACCAGCACTCGAAGAGGCCTCATCAGTAGCTGCTGTCAACATTTTTTTTTTTTTTTTTTTTCGGTGAGTGAAAACAATATTGTTTATAAAATCAATTGTAGTTTTAATTAAGTATACAAAATAGCAACATTAAGAGAATCCAGATTTTCTGAAATTATTTAAATTCAAGCTTGCATGTCTATCAACAGGTGTGAGAGTATGATGATGAGACCTTTTATCATACATATATTATCTTTATTTTGTTTTGTTTGCCTTTAAGTTGCTTCTTTGTACCCTATTATCAGTCATTAGGATATATCTCCATATTTGCGTTACAAATATGTTTGAATTTTTTTGTAAGTTATTATTAAATTATAAACAAAATTTGGTATTAATATTGAAATTTTAAGATACTTTCTTTTAATATCTAATTTATATTTTGTCCTATCAATATTTAAAATTTTTGCGAAAAAAAAAAAATTAATTTTCAAAATTAGTACTTAAAGTTTTTATTGATAATTAAGTAACTAAAATATTTTTTTTTAATAATGCCCTGAATAAATTGCGAATATTAATGAAGATGGAAAAATAATTTCTTTAAAGTTTTCTTACCCGTCGGTGATGTAATTTGATAAGGATAGATCACTTTGTGGGATTTTAGGTCATTATGTAGCGTTCCTAAAATCAAAAGGCAGGGAGGGTACAGAGGCGCATATCTATCTCATTACATCTTGGATAGATTTTGTACATATTTCTCATGCTTTGGTAGGTTAATCATGTTAATTTTTCCGTTGTCTCCGTTGATTTCATTATGGGTTTAGGTAATATCTACATGAAAGAAAAATCAACTTCCGGTCCATTATTTTTATTATTATAACTAGGGAGTCTATAATAACATTTATGTATCTTTAATACTATTGGCAAGAAGAAAATCATTGATGAAGAACCCACCCAACCGACTGACCGCTAGTGGTTATAAATGGCTCCCGACACATCTAGATTTTCTTATTAGAGCACCATTCGCCAATAGACTTGCAATATCTATTAAAATACCATCTCCAACAATGACAACAATGATTGAAAGCTAGTTTTGCAAGAATTTGTTCATTACAAACATTTCTTGGTATTTATGAGGAAATTTTATTTGTTATGAATATTTTATAATTTAAGGAAATTAATTTTATGATAAAGTTGACCTTAACTATAAAAAACTTTTCAAATTGTTTTTTGTGTTTAACAAAAGTCAATGTTAAAGCTGTTAAAACTGAACTTAATTTGTTTTAAAGTTTGTACTCGTATTTTCCTTTGTAGTAATTAATATAAATTTATTTCATTTTAAAATAAGGAATTCTTTTTGAAATCATTTCCTGATTACTTTGTCTTTTTTAATAAGATTAATTAAGGGTTGGGTAAGGATAACTCTATAACAAATTAACCACAGTTAAAATTATTTCCAATAGCTTGAAGAATTTAAAGATATCTATTATACACAGAAAAATTTGAAAAAGTTTTTTAATTACCAAAATGATTCATACAAGAAAAAAAAATTAATTTCTTACCAAAATGATTATGTCAATAACTAATAATTGTAATAAATCAAAATAAGTAATTTTTTCCAATTAAATTCTTTTAGAATTTTAATTAAAAAATAAAAATTTTAAACAATCTGTTAATAGAATGAATCAAAATGTTAATGGAAAATAAAATCAATCATACACTTGATTGAATGAATCAATATGTTTATTGAAAATTAAAATTGTTTGTTTTTACAGTTTTATTTATTTTTAATTCTTTTGTTTTTTTTAATTCTATCTTTTTATTAAAATTCGACACAAAAAAGTCCTTCAGTGATTATAATAGTTGCCAAATTAGGGTACATGACAATAGTTGATGGTGGCCTCAAAGAATATTGGTACATCCGAGATGATAGAGCAATACGTTATGAATCAAAATATTAAATCAAAGCCAAAAACTGTCTAATTATTTTTAGTACTGAGTGTAGAAGATGGAGGACTGCTACCTATTTTCTAAAGTTTTTGTAGCTTCTGCTTTGTTCATTGTAAGGGAGACTTATTCTATTTATATCATTATTCATCGAGAAAAGTTTATGAAAGGGTAGAAACTTCTCCACTATACCACCATGAGTGCTTGGGGTATTGTCTTCTAAAGTATACCGTATTTATTTCCCTCATCCTGATCGGCTGCCTCGCAATCTTAAATTTGGTATGAAATTGGTTATGATATGTTAACTTTTTTGGCCTAGACCCCATACATATATCCATCCACTTGGAATATAACTTCTATATAATTAAAGCTCATTTTAAAAAATTACATTAAAATCAGCCTAAAATAATATAAGTTGAAATCACAGTGACAAATTTTATGAGGATCGCTCCATAATTTACCATAGCTCCCATATAAGCCCACTTTCGGGAATCATCCTAAAGTGTATAAATTTATATATAATATTCTATATTCGTATATTTTATTTTACACTTAGTAAAAGTATTGGTCCACAATTATCCACATGTCTAATATAAGACATATTATATGGTCGGGCTTCTCCGACTATATCTTTCTTATTTGTTGTTATTGATGTCTTTGTTTTAAACTAGAACTGATATATTTCCCTGGCTATAAAAAATATTCATTCAGATGATTGAAAATACAAAAATTTTAAAATAAAAATTTAATAAATTTTTTTTATTATAATAAGAAACAGAAGTTTTAATTTAAACGTAAGAAATATATTTTAAAATTCATTTGAAACATGATCCATGTTTACAATTTTTATCATAAACATAAATCACACTTTTGGAATGTTTCAAATGGGCCGAAAGATTTTTATTGTAATTTTAATTTAATATAACGAAAGCTAACTTTAATTATTTTTTAATAATAAGATATAAAAATTATAAAATGAAATAGATGAAAATACATTAAATAGATGGAAATACAAATCATTAACTGGCCGAGATTGTGTTACTAAAGCCAGAGAAACTACATAAGATGACTTTTTGAGAGGCAATGAATTATTCGTATCTATACGACTAGATTGAAAAGAGTTATAATTTTCATAAACCATAAATTTTAAGAAAAATACTGCTTTTAATTCCAAAACATAAATTTTTCGTTCATCCTCCTTTAGGCTAACATAACATTTGCCTTTTTATATTATACAAATATTTGTTACTTAAAATACGATAACATAAGACATTGTGCTTCCACATTCTCTAAAGAAATAAGCTTACCATTTTTCATCAAACATTTTGCTTTGTGTATTTTTTTTAAATTGAGTAGCAAAGTCTTTCTTCAACAAGTGCTAAACTACAACTGATTTGTCGAACGAAGTCCCACGAAGTAATTTATAGTTTACGTGTGACGCAACATGTAGTCTAACCTCATGAGATAGGAAATTTGCAAATCGCCCCTCACTAATCAAAAGTATATTAAAAAAAAAAAAAAACTAGAATTATTTAATAAATTTATTATAAAAGAGGAAAAATGTAGAAATCTAATATATTTTAAATAATAAAAATCCGATAAGTTATTTGGAAAAATTTTGTCTTTTAAATTAATATACTTTTGACTTTTTAAATTTAATAAAAAAACACGTTTTCTGATTTTTTTTAACAAAAGTTTAACAAAATTTTATTAGCTTCACAGAGAACATATTTAGTGAATAAGACGAAAATTAAAAAAACATGAGGTTAAAAATTTACTTTTTATGTGTTTTTTGTGGAATTCATGATAAATTTAAAAACCACTTCAAAAAAAAAGAAAAAAAAATAATAATAATGGTGTCTATTCTTGAAAACGCGTCAAAGAAGTGAAAATTTCCACTAAAACTAAAACAAAGTTTAAAAAATTGTTTTTGTTTACCGTACATTTCTAAAATAGAATTTACCGATTTTAAAAAAGAGAGAAACGCGTTAAAGTTCTCACGTTTATCACATTTTAAAAATATATGGTAAACAAAGACAATTTTTTACACTTTGTTTTTGTTTTAATGGAAAATTTCACTTCTTCGACGCATTTTCAAGAATAGACACCATTAACAAAATCCTGAATAAAAGTATCTTATGCTTTTAAAAAAATCAATTCCCTTTTTAAATCATCCATCATTACAGTTTTTCACACAGTCATTCGTCCACCAAAAATATCAGCTTTTATTTAATTGACTTCAGCAAATACAAAATATTATTCCTCATAAATAAGTGAATAGTCATTTGCGGTCGCTCATACCAACACGACCAATCCATTATTATCTGACTTACTATATATTAGTCGATGCTTTATATATAATATACTTTAGAGCTTTTAATTTCTATGTCATTGGAGTACATTGGACTTTCTTTATGCAAACGATACACTACTCGGATAAAATGAAACGCACGTGTCATTAAAATGCTGTCAATGTATCGTATTATATGATAAAAATATATTATATAGCCAATATTATACGCAATGAAACATTTGTAAAAATGGCAAGGACTATATTTATGTATGCACGTATGTTTGTATGTGTATATATATATATATATATATATATATATATATATATATATAATATACATAAACAAAAATGGCACTCATATAAGTGCAACTGCCATTGTTTATTGGTCATGATAGTGAACATACAAAGTAACACCAATTGACCTCTTGGGCCCTTCAAATAGTGCTAGTGACAGTCAGCGAACAAACAAATGAATGAATAAACGTCAAAATGTATATAACGAAAAGGAATACAAGACAAATACATCAAAGCCACTAAAAATCACCTTAAAAATTGGGGATAACTTTCAATGGGTTTTTAGTGTGCTGTTTAACTAGACAATATTTTGCAAAGTATACGTCTCCATTTATATTTGTGTTTGTCTGAGTTTGTTGTTTGAATATATCGTCTGTGTCTCTATTTGGCATCGAAAAGTCATTGATTATCTTGATTGCATAGCTCCCTAAGGAATGAAGAACATCAGCATTCAGCAACATCAAAAAATTTCCTTTTTTTAGAGAACGATTCGTTCTAAATATTTTGTCATGCTTGTTTTTTTTCACATTTTTTGCATGTAGGTACAAAAAACAAATACGTTATAGCAATTGAACTTTTAGTCTATGGTCCAGATGATGTTGTTAAACTATTGAGAATATCATAAAAGTGGTTAAATTGGGCAGAAAGTAAAGAAAAAAATACATATTGTTGATAATTAAAAGTGAAAATTATTTTAAAATAAAATAATTAAAATGAGTAACAAAGTTACAGCCGGTAAAGAAGAAGTCAAAACGATCATAATAAGATGGCTTCAAGTGATCTTAAATCATTGGTCATTGAAATAACTGCATTTAAAATCGAAAGAAGAACAGGTAAGACCTGTGTGTTTTTTTCAGATAAACCGAAGTTAATATGAGACATTTGGATGAAATGAGAAGTTTTAGTCATCTCAATTATCAACGTTTGCATTCTCTATACTATCAGAATACTGCAAAGCATGGACGCAACACGTAAAGGCTTGGGATGCCTTTTGGGACAAAGGCTGGGACCGGTACGTACACGCAAAGAAGAAATATGTTTGGTAGCAACCATAATCGAATATTATGGTTGAAATTTATGGTTTTAGTACATTATATTAGGTTTGTAGCACCATAAAATTGTTGTGCTGCAACCATATATACAATAAAATTATGGTTGAGCTCAACTATATTATGGTTGTATATAGACTAGAATTTTAATATATAATAATATGGTTGAGATAAATTAAAAATATTATTGTAACGGAACCATAGTTTTATTGTGTGTGGTCTAGATTTTATGTATATAACAATACTATGATTGAGAGACAATAAAAAAATCGTTAAACAGGAACCATATTTTTTTATTGTATATGGACTTGTGAATTAATTGATAATGGCGAAATTAGAGTTGTCATCGATATTATAGGTTATGTATAATTTATGGTAAAATACATAGAAAGCCACTTAACTACAGGATCTATTGCATTGTATTCTTTGCGCATTATGAATTTAAAATATTTTCACAATTTAAAACACACGCAGAAAAAAAAACATGGTTTCGGTATTATGCTCTCATTATTAGTTTTTATTTTAATAATACTATGTTATTAATAACAATGTTTTTGTTTCAGTTTTACCATTTAATGTTTACATTCAATCAAAATTTTAATATTGTCAAGTACAAAAGTTTTATTTTTTTTAATATTTTCACCTGAAATAAAATTTTATTAATATGAATAATATCATTATTTTTATAACTATCATATAGATCTTTTTCCATATTCTTAAACCATATTTTGTTTTCAAACCATTTTAATACTATCATTCCCATAACAATAAAATATTACCAATAAAAATTCTTTTTACAAATATGGTTGAAAAATTTATAATATGTTTGTTTTTGAATATATTATGTTTTTAACGTTTGTTCTCTATCTTTATTATAATTGTAGGCAAGGCTTTGTAATATTCGGTGTGATTCAAGCAATATAAGATATTAACTAACTATTATTAACTGTTAAAAATATCTCGCATCTTATACGAAATATTATGATACAAATAAATGAAATTAATTAATGAGATAATAATATGGTAAAATGGAATAATAATATAAAATGGAATAATTTAGTAGAATGGAATAGTAATATAATACAAACAAATGATATTAATTAATGAGATAATATGATAAGATTAAATAATAATATAAAAAATGCAACCATAATCTGATAGATTAACAATATGAAAAATCATAGCATGAAAAACGAATGATATTATCGGACACAATACGATAAAATGGGATTATAGAATTTTTAAAACCATAAAGTGATTCCAAATCAAACTTACTACTTAACATGTTGCTCCAAAAATTAAATTGAGAAAAAAAAATATAATTGCCACGACCAATTTTTTTTTTTTTAACTAAAATATATTCCCCTATAACGATGTTTGCGATGACAGTATTGCGGTGAAAATAATATAATATAATGAATAAGAAAGTGTATAAAAAAATTCTGCAGGAAGTAATGTTTTCACATGCCAGAGAAAAAAATATTTACCCCTTGGCCTCTTTAAACATGATAAATATCCAAAATAAACCTAAAACTTAATGAAAAATTGGTTATATCATCAAATGTTAACCGTCATGGACAAGTCCATATAGTACCAGGAACTTAATACTATTAAAAACCTATGGAAAATAGTAAATAAGAATGGTAAAGAGGTCAGTAGAGGTCCGGTGTAACTCTCCTATGCAATTCTGGAACTTTGGACAGAAATGCCAATGCTAACAATATACAAGTCTATATGTTTAATTACTAATATAAGCCTAAAAGATTTTCTGAAGTGGTAAAAGCAAAGTTATTGCCACAGAATATTAAGCCCAACAGACTGCTCAATTGATTTTATCGCGAAATGTTTTTACTCTTGAGTTTGTTTAATATTTTTTATTAATTTTAGGTTATGAATATGAAAAAATATATTTCTGTTATTATATTAGTTGGTGCTCAGTCTATTTGATTAATATTTTTCTTCGAAACCAAGAAAAAGTTTCTTCATACACAAATTGATTAAAATCTAACTTTTGCTTAGTTAGTTTTGGTCAAAACTGTACATACATATACATGTGCTATCGTAAGAGGTTATTACTACTACTAAAATCTTACAGAATAGCAATGATGAATTATTGATCTATTCACAATAAATATATTATTAGAATGTATATATAATATAAAAATGTATCAGTAGTCTAACAAAGCTTAAAAGGAATTTTTCAAAGCTAGTTCGAATTTCGATTTTCGACTTCTTGAAGTTCGAATATTTTAAAGTCCCTTTTTCAATATAATTGGAAATAAAAAACATTTAAATTATTTAATCAATTATAATGTTGTTATGTAAAGTTATTGTTTTAGGGAGTGTTACCATCGTTATACTGTATTTATACTGGGCGCCCATTTTTGCTATGATATTGTTTCCTTAAATTGACCTTGAAATAAGTAATGACTAGATAATGGTTACTTTGGTTCTTAGTAAACAAATTTAAATGAAATTTTGCTCTTTTGATTAAAATGAGAAGTTTTATATTAAATTGGTGTTATCCAATTTGGCGGTTGTTTTTGTAAAAATCTATTTCAATCTACATCATTTTTGTCACACAAAAGAGTGTAGAAGAGTATTAACTATTTCAATGAAATTATTATAGAGAGAGGTGCATAATTAAAGGGGCGTTTATATAAATATAAAATAAATTATATGACATTTCAAAAGTCGCACGATGGGCAAAATTTCATTAAAATTTTGATGAAAAAATAAAATAATAATTTTTATAATATACAATATTTTCTGCTCCTTATGATTATAAAAATTTTATGTGAATTATTATACAAACATCAAGAAAGTAGGAACATTATTTTTTGCTCAAAGTGGGCTTAAAGTTGGGCGTGACATTCAATTTATCATCCAATATCTAACAATCTATAGCATAAAAATTTACTGATTTAAATAATTTTTATATTCACACATAATTAAAAAAGTGGTAAAAAATAACCAAAGTTTAAGAACCCATAAAATCGAATTTCGAACTAACATTGGAAAACTCTTTCGATATTTGATTAAATAATTGAATAATTGAGAATTTGATGACCCATGATCAATTTGTTGCATAGTGTTGTTGGTCTATAATTTATATATATTTCTATAACTTACCTATGAAGATACGAAGGCATCTTTTCTAAATTAAGTAAAATAAATTTTATTATTTTTTTAACATTATTTTAATAAAAATAAGTAAGAATATTTTAGTCGGTCAAGCCAGATAATATGATAACTATGTATGTGCGTCAAAGTGATTTTCGTAAATATACCTTATACGGGACCTATGGACCGATTCTTATGAAATTCGTTAATGCGATTTCTGCTTACATATAACTTATTTGTGTCAAATATTATCGCTATACTAAGATTTATATAGGATTTGTGTCCTTAACATGATTTTCGAAAGAGGACTTCATATGGTAGCTATGATTAATTATGGACCGATCCTTCGTGAAATTTTACACTCAGATTCATGCTTATATGAAACTTATTTATATAGAATATTATTAAAATTGTGATATTGTTAAGGAATTTATAACTATTAAAATCCTATTCCGGGAGGCCATTTGATTGTCTTTGATAATCTGCATTTTTTGTACAAGGTTATTGACGGATATCGTTAAATCTAATCAGGATATGATTTTCAGTCGATTGTTATACTTTAAGGTAGTAGTTATAAAAGTTTTTATATTGTTAGTTACACAAACGAAAAATCAACGAAAAACTATTGGTTTGGTTTATTTTTATTTCATGGTCAAAATATACCTGAAAATGAGATTTAAATATCTATTAAGATCTAATTTAAATCCGTACATCATGTGAATAAATACACATCAGACTTTATTCATCTTTGTTAGAGGAGTTGACAAAGGCAGAATTAACTACCGGTTTATGACACAAGTATATAGTTATTTATGAAGAATTGAATCTATAGTCTACATTGATCAGTATTAGTCTCTCACTCTGGGTGAAACTTCAGATCCTACATCGTATTTCTTATTGCTGATGAATAATCTAATGGTGAATTCTAAAATTTTGTATTCTACTCTTTCCTCTTCGTTTTTTTTTTTTGTTTCTGTTTGTTCGTTAAGTTCTTATCTAATAATGCACTTAAATTAAAAAATTTTTTTTTGTTTTCCCTTTATATAAGATAGGTTGAATATTAGAGTGTCTTGTAGAAAAAAAATGTTGTATTGGACATTATTTAACCTTTTTTGAAAATTATAATAATATTATAACACTATAAAACATACATGTATTTATGAATTCTGTTAAAAATTTAAATATTTACTTCCGTTTTTTTTCCAAAATTTTAACTATTCAAACTATTCGGAAACCGGTCTCTAAAAAAAAAAATAAATAATCAATCAGCTTAATTAAAACCCTATTCCGGGGCTAGATGAAATAATGTGCCGATCTAATCAATTTCAATAGGCTCTGTCATTATACCAAAATAGTAATATGTTCCAAATTTCATCAAATTATCTTTAAAATTACGACTTGTTCTTTGTGCACAATTTTTCCATGGACAGACAACCAGCCAGCCAACAATCAGCTCGACAGTCTGCTTGATGGAACGACATCGTTAAATTGACTCAGAAAATGATTCTAGGTATACTTTATATATGAGTGTTACAATATACATATAAAAATCTGACTTGTAAAAAATAAGATTTTATCAAACATTTTTCATTAAAAACATTAAAAAAGGCAAAAAAAAAAAAATAATAAAATAAAATAGTAAAAAATTTGAATTTTTTTCGAAATCTATAGTATTTTAATTTATTTGAAAATAACACTTACTTACAAAGTGTACTGGTTAATTCCAAAAAGTTTTGACCCAGCTCGGATTTTGACCATCACCGATTTTTACCACATATAATCTACTCTTCCATGCGTTTCATATGGCGTATTAATCTGACGTATTAATTGCATAATACAGGTAACGGTTCATATTCTATGAACCTTTAAATTTGGACACCTTAAGATTTTGTGTCAAAAAATAGCAAAATTTCAGCTTGAATGACGTTTATGTGCATTATTAGATTTCAGCAAACTTGGTATCATTGGAAAGGACTGAGATTTTTCTTTATCATAAAGTTATAACAAAAATATCTTTCATCCTGAAAAAGGGTATTTTAATTTCCATTACTTTTTTGACATGATATTTTGAATCAATTTGTCGTTATAGTGTAAAAATTTCAAAATGGGATCTCAATGGGTTCAGAAGTCATAAAAATTACTAACACACACATTTTCTATTAGATATTAAGTGGTTTTTAGAAATATTGATATATTTATTAAAATGTTTATATAACAGATCATTATTTATTGAAATAAGCTCATTCCTAATTCAAAAAAAGAAACAATAATAATAATAAAATAAAATAAATAAATAATAATTTTTAGAAGTTTCAGGGACACATTAACAGATCTTTAACCTACTAAAACCCACTTTACAAATTCCGCGAATTATTTGTGAGGATTTAAAGATAATTTACTCAAATTTGAACATGGTTGTAAAAGGGTAAAATCTAACGAAATTGATCACGCTCGGTCCATTATTTCACCAATAGCCCATACAAATTCTTTCTAGAAATATGAAAATATGTCGTATTTATGTAATTTCAATACACATTAGGTTTGTATAGGTTTAGAATAGATCGTTGTACCAAATTTTATAAAAATCGGTCCATAATTGACTATATCTTTCATGTAGGTTTCCCTATCTAAAAATTACTTAAAAACGCATAAATTCCACACTAATGTTAACATAAATATAAATATGTGAGTTGTATATAAATAGAAATCATCGTACACAATTTCACAATAATAGATCCATAATTGAACATGGTTCCCATATAATCCCCATTCCCGAAAATCAATTAAACTTGCATAAATCTCACATAAATATCAATATCAAGATAAAATATAACTCAACTAAGGTTTGCACAAGTATAGATCACTCCACTAAATTTCATAATAATGACCATGGCTCCCATGTAATTCACATTCTAGAAAAATACTTAAACGTGCATAAATATCACATAAATACCAATATCAAAATAAAATTTAACATAAAAAAATTTTCATAAATTTTTGTAATAAATTTCATAAGGATCATCTAAAATAGACCATACGTCCCATACAAGACCCCCTCCCGATGACAATTTAATGTCTATACACAAGCATGTAAGATATTGTAAGATTGATCTTGACCAACACTATCTGTTTTTAACCTTTCCAGTTGTTTTGATACTAAATTTAAAACAAAAGTATCAGAACACTTTAATAGATATTAATTTGTTAGTAAAATTCTACTAACTGCTACAAATAAGCTGTTATAATTTCTGATCCCATTGAGACCCCATTTTAAAATTTCTACACTATAATGACAAATTCATCGCAAATATTATCTCAAAAAACGATGAATATTAAAAGAATCTTTTTTAGGATATCCTAGGTCATTATAGTGGTTATTACGAATCTTTAAGATTTTATGATAAAGAAGGGTATCAACCCTCTTTATTTATAGCAATTTTGTTAAAATTGGATAATGCACATAAAAGTTATTTAACCCTAAATTTTGTTCATATTTGGCAAAAATTCCCGAGGTATCCCAATTTAGAGGTGCATAAAACATGAACCGTAAACAATGTGAAACTGATTTATGCGCCATAAAATACGCAATTACTAGTTTAATGAACTCCCCAACTTAAAAAAAATTGATAGAAAAATATAAAATTTTTAAAACTGTAATTTTGGGTCGAAATTTTATGGAATTATCCTACTATTTTTTCAAAAGTTTTATTTTACTTTATATAATACTTTAACAAATAATAAAATAATGAAATTGTGAATTGGATAATTATTTTTTTCCCATAAATTATACCTAAAATAAAACGTTTTACTAAATCATGGGAACAAAATATAAAAAATGCGAAAAAAAAACATTAATTTATTCAAAAATGTTCTGAGCAAAATATTGGAAACGCATAGGGCACTTTGTCCTTCAGTCAATCCAATAGACAATCTTTGTACTAAATTCGAAAATTGTGTTACTATTCTTATCAATTTAGAAATTCTTCTTAATTGCTATGGCTGACATTAAAAGTCCACGCTTTCGAGAACGTTGTTGACACGAAAAGGCGAGCATTTTCTTCACCAGAGTGCAAACATCATGTGTTTTCTTTACTCGTCTATAAAAATAGAAATGATTTCTTTGTTAACGTTAATTATATTTTATCATTTGTAGTTGTAATTAAAACTAATTGTCCTTTCTAAATAATTTTCAATCTACCAACTTATTACAATTTTTTCTTTTGTGCTAAATATTCATTTGCCGTACATTGCACTTAAATTATAATACCTTTTTATTTAGCAAATGATGACAGTGGCAGTAGTAGCAGTAGCACTAGTAGCATCAACAAAATTACATGCCAACTAAATTTTTCTCATTCAACATCCACTACAAAAATATCTAGAATACTTGATATAATGATGTTGTAGCTATTGCTGTTGTAATTGTGTTCAATCAGATATTTTTGTTTTGTCAAATTAGTTCAATATTATATATGTGTTAGTTAGTCGTTACATTTCTCTAGTGATTTTTGTGCAAAGTTTCAAATTTCATCTTTTTGTTTGTCCAGTTTACTATGTGTAAAATATATAGAAGGTAAGTTTGTGTGAATGTGTTACTCTGGATGTGTTTATGGGAAAAAAATCAAAATTACTTTGTATATTTAACCAGGAATACAAGTTTTTTGTTTTAAACATCCTGCTCTTGCTATTTGTTCAATACCTTCCACTTTTTTTTTGTTCTTACTCATGCTTTGTTTTCAAATATTCATGTAAATTATAATGCTTAGTCTAGTGTATATCATGTCTGCTTGTTAGGTACAATAGATGAGTGTGTGTAAATGAGTTTGTATATTTGAGTTGTATGTAGTTGAAATAATATGTGTTTGATTATCCTTAATATAATCATTGGCATTTTTTTAGTAGCATAAAGATGATGACGATGTTGATGCCAGGGGAGAAAGTGGGTGACCGTTCATTGAGCTTTTTTCTATATTTTTAGGGGAAATTTGGGTGGATGGTAGCTTGTTATTTTGCTTTTTTCATTGATTAATGCTATTTTTGTTTTGTGGGCTTTAGTTCATATTTTCTTACGGTATTAAATTCATGATTTATAATTAATGTTTAGTCACAAATTCTTGCTTAGACATATACACACATATGTGTGTTGTGTATATAGTTTGATTTCATTGACTTTAGTCTCAAATTCAGTTGGACATCTGTCAATTGTTTCTACAAAAAAGTGGTTATTAAGAAGAATTTTGTATTTTTTTATATAATTAAGTAAAAGTAATAAATAATTGTCATAGGAGTATTTGAAAGCATGAAGAAATATTAGTTATAGAAGGAGTTACAGAAGACGCATATTATTAACTGTGGGGTGATTACATTAGAAATCCTTATGTGGGCATTGTTATAACAAGAAAGTTGCGAGTTATATTGTAGTGAATTAAGGATATTTACCTTCATGTATACATATGTCTATTTTTGCTAATTCAAGGAGAATTTTATGATTTTTATTTAATAAAAGGAAAAAAAATACTAACATTTTGCAAAAATTTTGAAGCTCGATCATTTAAAAATACACTATAAGTGCTACAAAGCTAATAAACTAATAGACCAAAACATTAAACAGCTCCTATGACCCTCAAGAATAGGTTACACGGTGCTGCAAAATAAAAAGATAAAAAATGAATGCACTTGAAATGTAACATAGTGCAGTTTGTTGATATAGGTGATCGGGAGTTTTTACAAAAAAAAAAAAAAACGGTCTTCATGGTTTTAAAAAATTTTATCTCGAATTTAAGTTTTTTAAATGGAATTAGAACTAAAGGATTTCATTCTTTCAAAAGTATTATCCATTATCAAATATTTTTGATCTGTCTGAAAATGACTTTAATCCTTAATCAGTTTTTTAGAAATACTATTTTAAACAAACAGATTATGGATCTGAACTTACAATACTTGAAACTAATAGAGTGCAAAATTTTAGCACTATAGATTTCATATTTTAAACATGATTACTTTTCAAAGTTCAAAAACGTAGAAAAATGTCTTAAAATTACTTTTTCCCATTCCCCTACACTTTATGTTCGCACGTTTATACCTTTTGATCTCATTCGATCTTATGTAAACTAACCGGACTTTGCAAATAAATTCTACAACTTCTTTGTTATCGTGTAGACTTTCATCAGTTAAATACAGGTTAGTAAAATTTATATGACAAAATTTTTTAATTTTTACAATTTTTTGGTCCTTTAGGCGGGGCTTGTGCGCTCCTAAATAAAATACAAATATTAAAACAGGGTTTGATACTTGTTGTAATTATGCGTATTTTGCTCTATATCTCTTTGCTGTGCCATAAGTAGTCAATGCAGTAGGAAGTATCAAAGTTTAGAAAACAAGAGCGAAAATAAAAAAAATATAAAAATCAGTTTTTCCCGAGGCACATTCACAGCTTCTAATGGAATATTATGGATTACTGCATGAACTTTAATGCAGGAGCATTAAAAATAAATTTAAAAACAATTTGATGGACTTTTTAAAAATTATGCAAAAATTTCACTTTTTGTTCTTTTATTTTTATATAGCAAAGTGCAATTTATACAAATCATGGATATATAGATCTAAGAACGGCGATAAATATAATTGATCGGGACCATAAATTTAAGTCAAGTGTCGTTAATGGCTGAAAACGGAACACCTTCATCAAAACAAATTTTGTTAAAGCATATCGCATGGACAGCGCGAAATTGACCATAATTGCCACAAATAGGTGGTGTTTGTAACACTTAATGAAAATGTAAACGCGCATCAAAAATTTCGAAAGATAGAAATTTTATGGATCAAAAAAAAAAAAAAAAAAATTACTTGGGTTGAAAAATGATCACAATATTAAATATCATGTATTTGTAATAAACTTTAAAAATATATATTTTATATAATATATAATACATAGAGAAATAACTTAGACTCGATACCCATTTTTCGCAAATTTTTTAAAACTTGCGATTTTTAGTATAAAGAAAACTTTTTTAAGTTTTAATAGGAAGCCTTAAAATATGCCACACTAATAATCAAACATTGAAAATATTATTAATTTTATTTGAATAACTCAGTAGGTTTTTTTACACGTAATTTTTACGAGAATTATACACAAACTTCTAGTTTGTAAAAATTCTTATGTCTTTATTTAAAACCGCTATTACTTTCGTGTCCCCGGCACGAAATGATTAACGCGAACTAATTATATAAGCATTCGAATCACTTTATATTTGTACAAATAGATTTTAATGTGCCATAAGAAAAACTAAGGCCTAACTAAAATCACAAATTTTTAATAATGGCTCATAAACACTAAAGATCGTCACGAAAAAATTGCAGGTGTACCTCTAGAAACGAAGATTGGTCTTCTCTTATATGATTCTCAAAATATATCATCTGAGTGTTGACAATTGCGTGAGAAGAGCTATTTTCAAAACACCTCCAAAAATACGTATTACTTTCCATGTTATTATCAAAACCTTCGAAATTATTTTCAAATTGTAGTAGATTTATACTAAGGCTTGGAATATTTATTTAAATAATTGTTCTGTTTTTTTTCGGTCGCGGAATATTAAGATTTTATTAATGTTTTTTGTCATATCTTCTTTATTCAAACATATAGTTTTATATATTTCGGACATTTTTCGATTTTAATGTACCATTGGAATGTTCTATTCTGATACTACTGAAGATTACACGCAATTAAAAAGGGACAATTTTATGCATTTTGCACCCAAAAGGTCAAATTAGCAATTTTTACAAATATGTTACCTGGAAGTATTTATTATACTTAAATATAGATGAATTTATGAAAAATATTTTAAGTTCCTTTAAAACTGTGATAATTATTGCTAATTAAAGGTACTTTTGCCATATAGTCACTATTTGGCACGAATTTATAGTTTTTTTGTGACAAATGTTTGAATTTTTGATGGCTAATCATTTATTTGGCATTAAAATTAACTTAACCAGTTATGGACCGGAAATCCCAAAATATTACTTATGCAACTAAATTGCTAAATAAATACATATATCAATAGTATTGAATGAGGCCTCTCCAATGATGCCCTAAAATATAAATGTCAATGGAATATGCCCAAAATATTCTGATTTGAATTAAATAATATTTAAAATAAAATCGTAGAAAATTTTACTAAAATTTTAATTTCGCGAGAATGATAACTAATTTTATTTTATTTATTTTTTTATTTTTTGCTCATTATATATTAAACATCATTTGTCTTTCATATGTTGTAATTATTTTTATCACATGAATTAATATGTTATGAACTCCATAAGATATAAAATATAAAATGACCGTAGATCTTTCGATTTGGTTCATATTTGGCATACAATTTAAAATTCGCAGTTTTAATCATTATTATAATTCTATGAAAAATCAAAATATCCATATCTTTTGAAGCTGAAATATGAAATTTCATTAATTTTGACGTTATTAAAAGGGAATCGTGGTCTTCTTTAAATACCATAATAGTAGAAAAATTCTACAAAATTCCATTTCCATTCCAGATGCTTTTTTCGATGGACTTTTGAAGACGTTCTCCCCATTGGATTTTTGATTTTTTCAAATAAGAAAATTGATAAATGGATAAAATAATTCAGATTAAGTTTTTATGTGACGGAAAGTTTTAGTATTTTTAATAATTTTTTTATAAAAAAACACCAAAAACAAATTTTTTCATACAAAAATAAATTTATTAAAAAAAAAAAAATTATTTTATTACTTAAAATAAATAATATTTAAAACAAAAATAGAGGAAATCTGTACCAAAATGAAAATAAATGTGAATGCTTAAAAAAACTGTAAAATTAAAATTTTTCGATGAAGAAATTTTACAAAAAATACACTTAAATATATGCAAATACAATAAGGCATCTAATACAATATCTAGCAAATCTTGCATATTTTACTAACTAAACTTAAAGTGTAGAAAAGCATAGATTAATTTTTTGTTAAATCAATAAAATCGGACATCTACGTATTGAGTTTCGTATGTTTATAGCTGCACACTGTTTGGAGAACAACTCTCGCGTCACCGTAATTATTTTTTAAGTACAGTCAGGCGGATTTTTTGTTGTTTAACCTTCGAGAATTTTGCGTCTCACTCTCGCATTGATAAAATGTTTGTAGACGTCTAACTGTATCGTGTACGGTTTTTCGTGGCTTACATTTGTCACATGCAATCGATTTTATTAACCTAACTTATATTTTGGATTTGGTGCAGTTCCACACAAAACTGGAATTTGATATTGGTGGAGACCATTAAACTCAGAAAGCTGAACTCGGGAACTCTAGCTTTGCAGATCGAGTGGATGTTTTGCGAAGGAGGCTTCTTTTTGATGTACACCCTGGCAATATGTTTAGCGGAAAGTTACCTACGACATTTAAACTTTTAAAATAAAAAAAAAAAAAGATAGCTGATTTAGAAATACACAATTACACAGCGCAAGTTTGCGACATTTGTGAGTGTGCAAACTTGCACACATTGCACAGTTTGCGAGAGTTTTGCGCATTTTCATGCGAACCTTTTGTATGGAAACAAATGATGGTATTTTTACTAAAAATTATTAAAAATAAAAAACATTTCCTTCACAAAGAAATAAAAAAAATAAATAAATTGAAATGTTAAACCAATAAATCATTTCTTAAGATTTTTCAAAAATGTATCTGAAAAATGCAATTGCATTATAATGTAAATTATCTAAACAATATTATTTTTTAATTATGGTATTGAAAGGGGACATAATGTCTTCTTGTACGGTTTTTATTTCAGTGAAATCGGATTGCAACTTAAAAAGTTATACATAATTAAACTTCGTATGTTTTCTAGCATATTCTATAAATAAAAATCGGATAAAATTCGCGAGTTTTTCGAAATTTAAAGAAATAAAAATAGTGATATTTATCGTGTTGTCTAGCGTAAATGTCTGCTTAATTTCAGAAAAATCGGAGGTCAAAAATCAAATACCGTGCATTTTTTTCGATTTCTCCCGGAATTCACATGGTGTATAACATTTTTTTAAACAAAAATGTTTAAGATCTAAACTTTTTTATGAGCTTTTTTAAATGTGAAAGATATAATGCTATAATTTTATACATGATAAAAAAAAGATAGTTCTACTTTTCTCTCATAAAAAATATTTTGAAGTTTATTGGGATCTTTAAGGTTTTATTTTTGTAATTAATAAAGAAAAAATATTACCAGAAATGTAAAACTGGAAAATACTTTTTGAAAATTACGTTACAAAATTTGTAATTTAAAATAACAGAAGGAAAATAGCAATATAATAAAACGTATAGACGGAAAATTAGCAAATCAAGTTATGAAGCCCTTTTTTATAACCTACAGTTTTAAGGGTTTGTGTTGATATTTATAACTTAGAAAAAACTTCTTTGGTCCGCCACGTTTAAGTATACCGTTCGACATAGAATTACTTTCTGAGTCGGCACAGATAACAAGACGACACATACTGAAACGGGTTATGATCGGTTTATTATTTCATTTATTCTTTACCTAAAATTGTGTACGGATTCAACGATCATAAATTACTTAAATATCGCAATATTTTAAATAAATTAGGCATAATAAGTTTTATGTAAGTATATATCTTTATGTCAAATTCCATGAAGATCGCTTCATAACTGACCAAAGTCCAACACAAACCCCTTTTCCGAAAATGGCAAAGTGCATAAGTTAAAGTATATAAGATAATTTTATACTTATTAGCCGACAGTGGGTATTTGATCATTCAATTACAATGACGGTAAGATACGCACACACCTTTACCGGAATACAGGACATAGGTTGAAGTGGGACATTCACTGATGTTCGGGTAAATGTGAGTTGGCTCCCTTCGTAGGCGATGGGGATTGTTTTTGAATATTGTGGTCGGAAGAAGTTTATACTGAGTGAGAGCCTGGGCTGCATTTTCTTTTACTGATTCGCTATTGAAGATCTGTAGAAATTTATGAACTAGTTGACATCATTCATGTTATGCGATATCTGGCTCAACCAAAGTTTTGGCATTTTGTCTTTAAAAGACAGATAATTATTTTGAACTTGTATTCCGGTTCTGGTAACTTGAAAACTCAAACAAAAAAAATTTGGCCATGTTTAGCGAAATACCAATGTTAATCCCCTTAGGGTTTCACTTGGTGGCGTTAGTATAGGATTAGGGGTTTCCCGCAGCATTTCTTTTCCCAAGAAACGGAAACGAAAAAGTCAATTTCCCGGGAATTCCTGGTAATTCCTTAAAACTCTAGTTATAAGAAAAATGACATGATTTCTTACAAAAAAGATTTTTTTAAGTAAAACAAAACGAAGCATTATAAATCATACTGAATTAACGAAAAATTAAATAATATAAAAGTATAACGCCACTTCTAAGATTAGTACCTTTCGTAAATTATGTTAAAATCTGTGTTTCAGATTTCTACATTATTATGTTTTGTTGCTAAAACTTTTTAAAAATATACAGTAAGCTATTGAATAAATTTCATTATAAATAGCTTGCCGTTTATTTCCATTTTATTTCTCTAACTTAAATTATTTTTTTACTAATTCTTATTAAGTTACACATAAATCTGGAAAATGCTAACAATTATTTCGCAACAATGTTTTTCGGCTCAATCATAGTATTCAGAAAACTGATGAAAATAATCTCATATACGTATGAGTACGTTTTTTTTTGTAAGTATTTTGAGGTAATAATATTTTCATATCCATTGTTTAGATAGGAGATGATGTTTCAAAAGCAAATGTGTTTGAATGAAAAATCTCCCAACCAATTAATTTTTTTTATAATATGTAGTGAGTATTTTCGAAGTTCATCTTATGTAATATTCATTTAAATAAATGTATAATAAAACTAAAGTATCAAAAATTTGAACATGGCAAAAATAAAGTTTATTTTAAATTTCAAGTGAAGCAACTTGTAAGTAAATTCGTTAAACAGTAAATAAAGAAATAGATAGAAATCTGAAAGAAAAAAACTCTAATTCAATCGTCAAAAACCCATTTCATGCAATATTAACTTTCTTCTCAGATAAAGTTTTAGTTGTGTTACATGTGTTAAACTCTTGCACGTACAATATTTAAAGAAACATCAATCTTTCATTGATATAAGGTGTTAAAAAGAGCAAAATGCTTTCTACAAAATTTTAAAACTACGAAAATATTTAATTTTTCCTGGGAAAATTTAAAAAAAAACCAGGACAGGAATTCTCGTCCCCCAAAACATACGCTGGTAGCATTTTTTTCATTGCGTTTACAAATTAATTTTTTATTATTTTTTGTGTTATTTATAAACGAAATAAATATAACATAAAAAAAAAGTTGGATTTTAAAATGAATATTGTAGTTTGAATTGTTATAATCCCAACAAAAGTCAGAACGTTATAATGGCTCCACCGAAATTGCTTTTCGACATACGAAATTTGTTCGACCTCAAATCATGACAATAGCAAGAATTTTAATCGGGACCATTCAAATTGAATTTCTTCTCATCATAAAAGATTACTTTATTCCACTCACCTGACCATTTCATATATTAATCGATTTTTCTTATTATATTGTTTTGACATTGGCTTACATTTTGGTTTGTTCCATTTTATGTTACCATCTGTTCACACAATGTATGCAACGTATTTCGAAGTGACAGGAAGTTCAAGTTTATTTTTTATTTGTGTAGTATTAAATTTATTGCGGATAGCTTCTTCTTTTATTTTATTAATTTGTCTTTTTGTTAACTATTGATTACCTTTTTTAGGTTTCCGCGGTTAATTTTTCGTCCAATTCCTCTATTAGAACAGTCTCGATGACAATGATGAAATTTCCCAATTAAAAATATTTCCAGTAAACAGAGATGTTGTCATTAGAAAATTACCTTAAGTGAAACAAACAACTAAAACTGTTAAAATTTTTTAATACTTTTTTTTTTAATAACTTTTTATAAAAATTTTTCTCGATTGCGTTTGTAGAAATATTCCACTGAAATGATAACCAATATGTTCTGATTGCTAAATTAAAGAAAGCAACAAAAGCAAGAAACAAATATATCTTACATAAAAAAGTACCGATATATTTCGATTTATTGTAACAACACAATATTATTTTTGGCTAGGAGAAATGAATATACCTCAAAGAAAAACAAACATTTTAAATGCTCGTGTGGAGTTGACAAATCTCCCATCGAGAACATCCCCATTTGGCGGATAGGGGGAGCTTTGAGGTTTGACATAATACACTGTCAGACCTAAGTAATGGCACGAGCTCAGGCTGTGTCTAGTCACTGCCCGCAGACCAAAACTGTCACCACTTGTAAGGTTAAAGTGGTTGATAGCTGTGCCGAGAACCTTAATGGCTAGTTAGTTATTAAAGAAGATTAGTCGCTAACAACTCCCATTCGACGCCAGGGCACGTGTCGGTTTTAAATGTTGATTAGCCTAGTCCATGTACACCGTCAATGCATAGATGGTCCAACCCATTACGAGCACATTCGTAGGATAAAGGATTTAATTAAATAAAAAAAAAACAAACGAAAAGTTACGAGGAAGACGCAAAATAAACAGCAGGAATTGGCAAGCCCACCAAATGCGTAAAACCGGCTTCCAATTATGGAAACAAAAAGCAAAGAGGTGCCTCTGAGCTTCGCACCAAGCACTCAAATGCTGCTTTGGCCCGCGCTTGCAAAAGACCGGCGAAACCCCTTGCTTCGTGGATCGCCTGCCCGAAACCAACTCGGGCGGCAGCAACCCCAGTACCTACTGTAAACAAAGGACTTACGAACAAGTCTTCGGGATCCCAAGCATTACCTCCCCCCGGCAGTAAGAGAAATGCGAACCAGCTTTTGGTTTCGAGAACTGAACCTCTTGCCCGAAAGGACAACAACTCGTCCCCGCCAGAAGGGCCTTTTTAAGACGGCGCGCTGCCGAACGATTTATGCATCAGTCGGGTAAAAAGCCTGCAGAGTCCCTTACTCCTGAGGAACTTGTTTCTCTCAACTTGGTTAAATCACTGTTGGCCGAATTGCAGCGTAAACCTCCCTCCGTTCGGAGGAGGAGGAGACTCAGCCGCAAAACCAACAGCCCGGGACCAAGCGTCTAAAGCCCTACATGAACAGGTCGAATAGTGAAATTGCCAAAGGCCATCTTATGCGAACTGTTATCGATAGAAACGATCCAGATTGCACTATATTCCATACATATAGTGCGCAAGAAACTGATGGAAGTCTTCTGAAAGGTTCTGAAAGAGAACCCCGGACCCTCCCCCAGTGTGATGATGCGGGATGGTACCGTAACCGAGTCAAGACAAGGAGGCACTGCCACCCTTTCGTCAGAAAAGTGGGGCGATCTAGTATGGTTTTGAGTCGATCTTCCTACAGGTCTACCGAGGGGATGACAGAAACAGACCGGTTCAGATCGTTGCTCCTCCGAATGGTAGAAAGAGGAGAAGAGTTACAACTAGTCCAGGAACCATGCACCGTTGGCGAAAGGGCTTGCGGACTTCAAGCTGTTACACGCTGCGGGTCGCAATTTCGAAGATATCTTAATAAAATTTGGCACAAATAATTATTTTACTACTGAAATTAATATTGAAATTGGTTATTGTTTCACCAAGTTAACATACAAATTTCCTCCCGGAATAGATTTTTTCCGCCCACAAATGCCTCAAATATTTCAGTAATTTTATGATATTCAGCTCATAGAAGTTTCATAGAAGTATAAATATGTACACCAAATTTCACGAAGATTAGTACTACATAAACCTCTCTACCGAAAATCAATTTAGCCTGCACAAAATCCCATAGAAATATTAGTATGAAGTTAATATTTAACATATATAAGTTTTATATAAGTAGAAATTTGAGCCAAATTTTATGAGAATCGGGCCATAATTGACCATAGGTCTGCTACAAGTTCCTCTTCTGGGAGCCACTCATAAGTATATAAATCCGATATCAATATTAATATCAACACATTATAATAGAAAAATGCATTATATGTAATAAAAGTATCGGTCCAAAATTAGACACATTTTGATGCACATATACTAAGGTGTTGGTTTAGGTGTAGGTGTAAGGTGTGCAGGCTTGACCGACTATATTTTTCTTACTTGTTTCTTGATATTTATTTTCTTAGCTTAATTAAAATTTGTTTCTTAAAATAAATATTTTTTAAAAATTTTAACTTGAATGTTATGAGATTGGTCGAGTTTTTTAAAGAAATACAGTTTTTTTTGACGAAAATACTTACTTCTGCAAAAAAAGCAGTTATGCGGTTTCTTTGGAACATAAAAAAAATACAATCGGTTTATTCAAAATTCCAACTATTTTATTTGATTATAATTTGAGAAATATACTATTTATTAAAGGGAATTTTCCAAAAATTATCTCATAAATTGTATGTTGATATACTATATATGCATGTACGTAGTATAAAAATTTCTCTTAATTATTTCATCAATAGGAATTATTATTATTTGAAAAAAAAAAACTATTAAAACTGCATGAAAATATAGATATCATTTCATACAAATTCTTCATAGACTATAGAATAAAAAGTCATGAATTTATTTAAATTCCTTTATTTTTTTGTTTTAGATTTTGCCATATATGTAAACTATTATTTTTCTGTTTTAAATCCGATTATGGAAACAATAATCAAAAGTCACATGCTTTATACACATGTTTCCTTTTGCATACATACATGCATTCATAGAGTTGTGTGATAAAGTTTCATGAATGTATCTATTATTTTATATACATCGATACGTAAATGCATATAAGTACATATATATATATATATATATATATATATATATATATATTAAGGTGACTTACTCTATGGAAGAAAAAATTTTATTTTGTTACTCCCCTAAAAATAAATCTTGGTATGTTTTATAACATTCACCAAAATAAAAGATAAACTTTAAATGAATAGAGATATTCCAATGGAATTTCTACATAAAATGATACCACATGTATTGCCCTTGAAGAAAATACAAAAATTTTCAAAAAATAAAAAAGACCTTTTTAGAAACGGTCCAGCCTACGAATGGTCATCAGTGGAACAGTAGAATTTATATGGAAGATTACTATAGCTTACATAAATGCTAGAAAAAAATGCCGAATCCAGATAAATAAAAATGTAAGAACAAAATTGTGAGTAAAAGTTAATATATATATATATACTATTCCTATCAATGTTCCTTACTCCAATCAGATCTTGACAATCTTTATGATTGGTGTATGATGAATCTAATGGATCTGAATTTAAAAAAGTGTAAACACATGATGTTCTATAGAAGAAGTCCAGTACTCTGTAGATACACAATAAATGAATATCAACTTGATCTAGTCGAAGAATTTCTTGATCTGGGTGTGTTGCTTGATTGTAAACTATCCTTTAACTCCCACGTTTCACAAATCGTTAATAAGGCAAAAGGAGTTCTAGGTTTCCTCAAGGGCTGGGGAAGAGAGTTTAATGATCCTTATGTTTCCAAGCAATTATTCATATCTCTTGTAAGACCAATCCTGGAATATGCTTCCGTGGTCTGGGATCCTCAATACGAAGTTCATATAAAGAAAATTGAATCGGTCCAGAAACAATTTCTCTTATTTTGTCTTCGTAATCTTCCATGGAATCCTAATATTAATTTACCATCATATGAAAGTCGATTACAGCTTATTGATCTCCCTACTCTTGAAAGTAGGAGAAAATATATGAATATTTCATTTGTAATTAATTTAGTAAACGGTTCAATTAATTCTGAGTTCCTGCTTTGTAAGATCGAATTCGTAATCCCAAATCGTCCAACTAGAAATTATACTCCTTTAAAAATAAAATATTTTCGAACCAATTATGCCAACTTTGATCCCATGAGACGTATATGCAATCAATTCAACAGTTACTATCCATATATTGATTTCTCATTAAATCCAATCCGCATTAAGAGGAATATTTTTAACTTAGTTAAATAATAAGTTTTTGTTATTGAATAATTATGAAAATATTTTATTGTTAATAGCTTTAAGAATAATATATATGCTAGCCTGTAAGAAATTGTAATTTCATTGGCTATTAAATAAATAAATAAATAAAAAAAAATATATATATATATATATAATAATGGCAAAAAGAACTAGGACTAGAACCACTTTTATTAGCCATATTTCTTTAGCCTTTCCGTATACGGAAAAACAAAAATCAAATTCATCTTCAGGGGCTATAAATCAGTAAAATGTTATTATCTAAAATTTCGTCAAAATATGCAAACAATTTTCGCAGCCGCATTCGTTTCGCCATCTTGAGATTAAAGTTTTTTTTTTTTTTTGTAGGATCGTAATCAGCGTCCTTCAAAGCCTTACATGAGATATTTGTATTTTACGTAAACCTAGTATTCTAATTACAGCCAAAATTCAGGGATCGTGGTTTAGTGTGGAATCCAATGAATATTTAAAAAAGGAGGCCAGTATTGAACCACTCAAGTTAAAAAAAAAAAAAAACTAAAAGAAGAAGCCTAAAAATGAGTGAAAAATTTATTACGACCTACATATATCTTAAACCAAAAGAGATTAGCTACACATTTTTCGATCAAACATCTCTTAAACTTAAAGAGATGACCTACATAAATACGAACATTTTTTATAAAGATTTGCAAGGACTATCTGTATGTAAAATTATTCTTCTGTCAAATCATAAATGAATTTTAGCGATTTAAAAAAAAATCCATAACCGAGATTACTAACTTTGGTGGTCCGCTAGGAATCTGTGCTCCTTCGAATCGACTTGAAAATAACTCGTCTCTGACCAGATTAAATTTCATTGTTTTATTTCCAATGGTTCACAATTTACAGAATTATTTCCAAAAAGAAACGACTGTGCAATATGATTAATTGCAGTTTTATTCCCACCCGCGCTTGAAAGGTCTCCATGATTCTATTGAATTAGTAAAATACCAGGTAAAAGAATATTTATGAGTTTCCAAAAAGTTAAATCGCATAAGCACAAAAATATTTGTTGTAAAAAGTAGCTTATGTTTTTTACAATTTCTGCTAATATTTTTGTTCTATATTAATATTGTTGTCATTTTCGTCCATATTTTAATTCAAACGGTTAACTTTTATCAAAAGAAGAATTTTTAAATTGTAAGAATATTAAGATAGAAATAGAAAGAATATTAAAATAGAATTTTAAAATTTGAAATTTTATTAAAAATTTGTTTGTTATTTTAATGAAATATTTTGAAAGAACCTTGAAAAATTTGATATTTTGTGTAATATAAAAATATTAAGATCACATTTGTTTTATATACCTTCTAAATACCTTTCAAATGATAAAACATTTTTTATGCGTTGTTTTGAAAGAAAATACAAAAATTTTCATCAAATTAAAAAAAAAATACCGAACAGTCATCAGTGGAACAGTAATATTTACGGGAACCCCATAAAACATACCACGATTAATTTTCTGGGCAGTTACAAAATCACTTTTTTAAGTGAATCGCCTTAATATAAATAAATATATACATACATACATATATACATACATACATACATACGTATGTATTTAAATTTGTTCATACAATGTGTTATGACACGTGATAAGATTTTAGATTAAAAATTAATTTAAAAAAATTACAATCATATCATTTGATATCAGTGAAAACTTTATATGTTTAAGTGTAAATATTGAAATGTGCATACATTTTATGAAAATTTATAATTTTTAACATCCCCCATAAAACAAAAAAGTATAAAAACCTAATATGAGAACAAAAACATCAACAAAAACAACAGAAATTGTATCAACATTATAGAAAAACAATCTTTTTGTACAAGTGTTTTTCCATTCTCATTTCATAAATATATATTTTTTGTTTTCTGTGTAAATTTGTTTGGTTGTCTAAAAATTATTCAAATATGTAAATTTAATTTGAAAATATTTTCACTGTTATATATATACATATATATATATATATATATATATATATATATATATATATATATATATATATATATATATATATATATATATATATATGTAAATTTTGATGTGAGAATTGTTGTGGAAATATAACAAAATTTTTACATTTGTTTTCTTGTAAGTTTTACTTACTCGAATTTAAATATCTTTCTGCTTATTTTGCTTCATGTTGTTCCTCTGTGTTATATTTGAAAAATATTGAAGAAGAAATTTGTTTCTTTAATATTATCTTTGAAATCAGTGTTAGAATTTTAAATTAAATACTAGTAATATGTTTTCAAGTCTTGCATGTGAATCAGTTTGTAGTTTAAATATGTGGGTGGTTGGAAAAAGAAATTGTACATCAAAAGTAAAATTTTTATCTGTTGGGGATGATTTTTTTCTTCAAGTTTTACAGAATTATCAACAAGGGTTGTTTATGTTTTATCAATAATTACTTTGTGTCGCTGTTAAATATTTAAATTTTTTCTTTTTATTTTTTGTTTTTTTTTAATTTATTTAGAAAATTCATTTATAAAATTTATTGGCTTGATAAAGCTATTTCGTGCTGGTCGTATTTGATACTAGATAATTAATAAATACCAAATTTAATATAATAAGTAGCGGTTTTTTGGTGAGAATTTTAAGAAATTCAATTACTTTTTTAAGTATTTTTCAAAGAAAATATACTCAAATTTAATTTTTTATAACGACTATAATGAAAATTGTAAACGAAATGCATTGACCAAACAATTCTATAACTATACAATGAAAACTTTAAAAAATAATTTTGAAAACTAAAGCTAATCTTAAAACCGCTAAGCACTTTAGAATTCACAAATTAGGTTTATTTGTTTAGAAAAAATCGAAAAAGTTTTCATTCATATGAAAAAAATTTATTAAAGAAAAGCGATACTTGAAAAAACCGTCAATGAACATTTTCCATATTTCTTAAGTCTAACCGGAAATAATTTCGTCTTGAATTAAAAAAAAAATAAAATATATAAGTGCACAATTTACTCTACGTCTACACAAAGAAATTATTTTTCCTAATATTAGAAATAACGAACTTATGGCCTAATTTTACAAAACGAAACGAAAATTCGTTTCGACAATTTATATTGGAAACAACAAATAAATTAAAATTAGGTCCTTAATTTAAATTAAAATTGTCTGTGGAGAAAAAAAATTTTATTATTAATATTATTTTATTTTTTGTCAAATAAAAAAAATTTTGTTTATTTTCCAATCAAAAAAATAAAATAAAATTATAATAATAAAATAAAAAAAATAAATAAATAAATAGATAAATAAAGCTCTTTCGCGCTAAATTCTCCGACAAATAAGCTATTAAATTCAAAGTAAACGATGTCACAGTGTGCAATTTAGATGACTGTGCTTCCGTTGATATCATTCCCCAGTGTTGCCAGTTCAGCCTCTTTAAGGCTAAATTTTCGTTTTAGTTTCTAGCTTTTTTTATCCTTTTTTGATTCTTAAAATTGCCATAAAATTTTAATACTTCAAAAAAAAAAAAAAAAAAATAATAATAATAATAATTTCTTATTTGTTCTTACTATTTTATTTCCATTCTTTTAAGAATTTTTGTGCATTAATTCGCACAAAAAAAATCGATATAATTTATATCTAACTAAAATTTTTGCCTGCAGTGCTTCAATATCCAAATCGAATATAACTTAATTTAATGGACTTACTTAGTCATTTTTTAATAAACTTCGTTAACACAGAAAATATTTTGATTATAATTTTAAAAAATCGAAAAATTACCCAAACATTTGAATTGATAATTGAATTTTTTGAATTGAATGAATCAAGTTTGACGAAAAATCACATAAAAATATTGGGTCATTTTCCATAAGAAATATATAAAATGTCATTTACACCAAACGAAAACTAGTAGTTTTTGGATCATTCGGTTCTTGATTGAAAAACTATATAAACTTGTTTAGTTTTTCTATATAAATCAAAATCCATTTTCATCTAGTTTTTAATGAAAACCGAACAAAAGCTACTGAAGTTTTTATTATATAACCCAAATTTGAAAGGAACTTTTGTAGGCCATTTTTTACTGGATCATTATTCTGGTAGCCGTTCTATGTTTTATTTATAAATTTATTACAATATCATTATAAAAAATTATTAAAAACTAATGACAATAAAAATGAACAAATAAATAAATAAGTTAAGAAAAAATTAATTACAGAAATATATTATTATTTTTCTAGCTTTATTTTTTTCGGCATTTAGCCTTTTTTTGACTTTTTAAAGTTCAATTTAACTTCTTTTTTATTCCACCTTCTGGCAACACTGCTTTTAAACAAAGCAGGGATAAAGACCACAACTCCCTGCTAAAAATAAATAATAATAAAAAAGCTTTTTTTGACGAAATCTATCAAGAAATGGGCATTACCGAATCTTATCGGTTACATTGTTCAGCAGTACAATAAAGGCAAATCCGGAAAATACTACATTTATTGTTTAATTTTTTAATAGCTAACAAAATAAGTACTGAATAATAACAAAGACAGAATTAAAAATAAGAATCCATAAGTTATTCGTAGTAACTGATCATCAGAATAATAAATACTGATATTTATTTGCAAAATATGTAATATTCTTCTAAACCACAAGATCCAGGATCAATAGTACAACAGTGTGGTTTTTTTGTTTTATCTAATATCTAAGCGGAGTAAATGGTCAATATGCTCAAAATAATGTTGTGTAAAGGGAACCACAATGAACAATAGGGCTATAACCAAATTTTTGGCATAGTACCACGGAGTGGCCAAGTATGTTTTTGTATTGAAAACGTCTGTCTCCCGTCGTTTTGCGAAAAAAAAACCTCACGCAGGGAAGCAAATTTGTAAAACCTTCCAAAAAATTTTTTTAGAAAATTTTTTTTTTTTTGTATTTATACAAACTTTAACTAACTTAACCGCGGGCTTTGTTGTCAATCCATTTGATTTTATTCTTTTCGGAAGTTGGTATTCAGAGTCCTCAGATGAATAGTCCTCCTCATACTTGCATGTCATAACCGAATCTGCATCAGATACATCGTCCTTATCACTACCTAGGGCTAACTGTAGCTCTATATTTTCTTTAGTTATAGTGAATCTTCTTCTAAAATTAGTATTATCATAATACTTAAGGCTGTCTTCATATAATTTTATCACTACACTTTTCTCACTACAAACCTTTCGCTTAATTTTGCAATATTCAACTTATCTCACAAAGTGGTGAGTTCATTACAAATTATAGCATACCTTACCTTTTTTGATTTCTTTGAAATAGCCAGAGCATGGAATCTTCCAATTACAATTCTTTCGCTTGGTATTTTGCTAAATTTATGTAATGGTTTGTCGACATCACGAATATTTCTCTGAATATTAACGCTATCTTAAAATTTGTTCAAAAACTTTGACCAGACTTTAGAATTTTTTTTTTTGACATTTAAACCACTTTTTTTGAAAGCCATCTTTTATTAGTTCAAACAGATAACAAAATTTAATAATATATAAATACGCAACAATTTCCATGCTTTGTAAATTAAATAAAAGTTTTTAAAATAAAAAGTTTTACAACTTTTTCGTTTATTTTGTGATTTTTTTTAATTTTGCATTTTTTAATTAGAAATTGTGTATTTTAGAAAACTCCTTTAAAAGATAATAATCTAGGCATTTAGTGATAGTACAATCTATGAAATTCGGATCATTGCTTATATTTTTATATCGCTTTAAGCATAGGGTGTTTTAATCAGGTTTTTACATATAACGAATTTTGAACCGCGATGAATTGTAAACCTTAGGAAAATTTTTAAATCTAAAGCAGTGGATAAAATCAAAAATAGCATTTAATTGATACGTATAGGAATATATACAAATATCAGGTGTATATTTTTTAAAACTTCCGTGAGATAAAAATGGTTGTTTTCAAACTTCAACCCGATCCCTGCGTGAACTTTTTTAACGATCCGAAAAAATTATCATATTTTTTATTAATAACTTTTAATGTTCTACACGACTATTCTATGCCGTTTTTGATATTCCCAAAAAGTATGAAAAAGTTATAGCTCTAATGAACAATCATGAACCAGAAGAGGAAAAGCTAAATATAAAATTTTATGATTTTATGTTTTCAAAACTGTAGTGAAGAACATATTGGGACCACCTATTCAGAGTGGATATATCGTCTCACTGAATCTTCCCCACTTTAATGGTGCGTACGTCTTGCGAATATTAAAAAAAATAAAATTAATTAAATCATATCAAACACTTTTGTAGCCTATTTTACAGTTCGTAAATGGCAAATTTTGGTTTTTCATTAGGTTTTAAGGGTAACAAACACATGTACGAATATCTTAATGGTGTGGATTACTATACAGAAGAACAATATTTGGCTGGTTCTACATAAAGAAATTCTGTACTGGAATATATCATTTTACACGAAAAGTCATACTATCTGAGCTATTCCATGTATGAGCTATTTTAATAGAAGGTTCGTTATGGCAAATTTTTTGGTCTAATGTCTGGTTCAGTCGACAGTTCTCCTTCTTGTCCGAATTATTTAAAAGATAGATTTAATAATCAACTTGTGATAAATTAATATTAAATTATAATTGATGGTTTTTTAAATAAGTTTCAAAGAATCGTAAATTTTAGCAGTTAGATAGTATTATCATTCGAACAAAGACTGAAAATACAATTTAATTATTTGATTTTACATAGTTATTAAAATAATTTCGCTTTGTATTCACGCTAGTATAGTAACTTAAGTAAAATAACTTTTTTGCTTACATTCCATCAAATTCCATCGATCCCTTAAGAAACTTAAGCAGAGTAGATTAGTAAGGATTTCCAATAAGGGCTATGTTGAAGTGTAATTTGAGAGATGGCTCATACCTGCGACTTCAGAAAAAAAACACTCTATAGGTCAAACTTTCCCACTTAAAGTAAAAGTATCAGAACAAGACGACTAGGAAAGTTAAAAATATTTGCATTTTTGTGTTCCACATGAAAAACAATTTTTTAATTTAAACTTCTTTATATACTTACATTGAGGGTAGCCTTGCCGCCTTGATTTAAGCTAATATAGTTCAATTGGGACTAAAAGAAATTGCTCATCATCGATCTGTAGCGGTCGCCGTTAATGATCTACGTTATTTTCAAAGAAGTACGAACCGCCACACAGTATTTCGTTTTATAGGAAAAAATAAAAAAAAAAAACTGAATGTACTGAAACTAAGTTTGTTGAAAGCAATAACATAAATTAAAACATAAATTAAATTGGAAAAAAATAATTAAAAAAATTTTAAACCACCAGAGGACTATAAATTCATCAAAACCGCTTTTGGTTTATGAAGTTGTAAAACCAGAAAAGGTATTAATATTTTTTTAGTTTATGAAATCCTATTTATTTTTGTAATTCACTAAAAAAAAAAAAAAAAATTGACAATACTGAAAAAAAATTATAAAAAGACGCTCCTTTAAAAAGACATTTGTTTGTTTCGAAATCAAGGTATTTTATGCTAATTTTCCGAAAAAACCTAATAGCAAAATGTGTTAAAATATTTTTAAGTTTGTTTTCATTATTGAAATTTAGTAAAATAAATAACTGCCAGATGTTTATTAAACTCGAAAAAACTCTCTTTTGCAATAGCGATTATTTGTTCGAAAAATCAAGGTATTCTACGATAATTTTCCAAAAGAGGCAAACTTGGAGCAAAAAGGAAGAGGAAAATGTATTAAACTTTTTTGTTTTTATGTTTGTGTCCATTATTGAGATTAAATTAATGACAATAAAAAAAAGCAGCTGCCAGTTTTTTGCTAAAGTCGATAAATGCGAAAGATATAGTCGCTTAAGCCCAAACTTATGATACCCTACACCATTGTGTACGTGTACCCAATTTCGGGATGGTGCCTTTTGTTAGACCTGTGGCTAATTGTGTACTGATAATTGTATTAAGTTTAAAATAAATAAATAAATTTGGTACGGACATCGCTGAATCGACTCAGAAAGTGATACAAATTTTCAAAGAATCCTATCAATGTGTAAATATGCGTTAATACTCTTGGTGGAGAGAAGAGTTGAGAGGCTTGAGAATTTTCATGATGTATATGGCTTGAGAATTTTCCGTGATATATGGATGAAGCACAGTACTTTGTTTCTAAATAGAAAGAGCTGTACTAAAAAATTGAAACGTGAGTACCAACGTTACTTTAGGCTTAAAATTAAAAATGGTGATTTTATATGTAAAAGGGGAAAAACAGGAATTTTTTAGACTGAGGACCCTTTCCGGTCCAAGAACATGACGTTTTTCAAATGAAAAAAAACTATCGATTTTTTTCCCAAAAGTTTACATACTTTATTGCTTATAACTTCTAAACCATACATTGTAGAATTCTAATTTTTATTTCAGTTAATAAAAAAAGATATTGGCTTTAAAATGATAAAAAATTTATTTACTTCAAAAGTTCAAAGGTCAAAGTCGATGATATAAATATCCAAACTGAATATCTCAAAAAAGGATATTTTAAAATTCTTAAAAATATTGATATATATATTGATAATTTAACTCTATTCTATACTCGTGCAAAAATTCAAGTTGGACACTCCTTGGGTTTAGGAGCTGTGAAGCAAAATATGGCAATATGGTCTATGACCAATTGAGTTATTGGTCTTGTTTTTTATCTTAAAGTCATCTCTGTTACCTATCAGAAAAGTGCAAAATTATTTTATGTTGCTAAAGAACATTTTATTTTAGATAAAAAAGAGTGTAGATAAAGTGAATAAATTAAAGGGAATAATAAAAAAAAAACTCGCCGGAATAAATCATTCATGATAAGGGGAATTTTATTTTAGCATAAAATTATTTATAAGGGTCACGAAAAGAATTTGCTTAAAAGAATTTTTTTCAATTATTGTTTTTACGAATTTACAAATCTGTATGAGAAATTAATTCAATTAAGGATCGATCTTCACTCTTTGGTGAAAGTGTTCATTTTTGGATAAGTTACCTTACAATTTGTGAGCTATTATTCTTAGTTTCATATGGGAAAACAGGACAAACACACCGACAGTACTTTAGTTACAATTTTTATAATTTATGCTGATTTTTATATAAGAAAGCTTGATCTAAGATTGAGAATAATATAAGATTAAGCTTCTCAAATGTCAAAGATTTGAGAATAAATATGAACAAAAAAAGAAATTTATTTACAAATTTAAAAATGTATTCATTACCAAAATTTTTTCAAATGTGGCTCTCAAACTTAATAATATACAATTATAACTCTGTTCCAGTATTTATTATATTTATAGATTTTAGTCGGAAATTGTCACAAAAGCCATAAAATCCCGATCAATTCTGAGAACACTTTCTTACAAAAAATTCTAGATCTGACTAATACTGAAACAGAGCTTATATCACTTAGTTCTAAGTTTATACATTTTATTATGAGTGTATGCCTTCGATAAGTTTTGTCTTTAAGTTTAAGATTGATCTATGAATAATATGATATCCCTTCTTTTGCAATATTAATTTATTTTTTTAGGTTTAATTATGTTCAAAATGAGAAATTACTATTTATTTAACTTTTTCTAAATGAGCCTAAATTAGAGTTCAAATTAAAATATTCTTTGGTATGTGTTTCAACATTGTTTGAAGTCAGACCATGTGACTTAGTATTAAATTATTGCAACAAAAATTGTGTTGAATCGTTTTCCAGTTGTAAGGCCTCAAGAGGGTCCTGATGCTGATGCTGGTGAGAATCCCTGCTTTAAACTAAAATAGTGTCCAAAAAGGAAATTTTGCACGAGTATCTAAAATAGTTTTATTAATATTATATAATTTTTTAAGAATTTAAAAAAATTATCTTTTTCGTTAATATTTCAAAGTAAGCAAACCTTGAGGTAAAAATTGAGGAAAATATGATAATATTTTTTGGATTTTAAGATTTTATTTGATGCATTAATGCACTATATAAGTAGAGAAAATGCTATTTTCCAAAGGCGTTTGTTCCTTAAGAAATTAGTGTTTTTCATTAATTTTCAGAAATGGACAAAGTTTAGGGTTAGAAAAAATAAAAAGTTAAATTTTTTTTTATTGTTTAGTGTTTGTTCTTCAGAGGAATTAATTTTCATTTGTATTAAGTGTTTAAAATAAGAAAACTTTAATATAATAAAAATTTAAAAAAGGTAATAATGTCTTTCTATAATTTTTATTATTCTATTAGTGTCTTAATTTATTACCAAAAAAAGAAAACTTGACAGAATGTTCTACAAAAAATTTTATATTCTTAAGTGCATAGCATTCAATTTAATCAAATATAATAAGCATATGTCCTAATAAATTACTATGCTCTACTTACCTAATTTCAACGAAAGTTGTTATGAATATTCATTCTTCTAAAAGGTACTAATGCGCAAAACATTAATTTGAACTATAATTTGAGATCAATTTTGACAAATTTATAACAGTTTTAAGAAGAACGATATATTACAAGTAAAAGTTTCTTGCTTAGATTTCAAAAAGCTGTACAAAACAGCAACAAAACGATATATGTGGAACCTTGACCAAATTTTAGAATTTTTGGCCTATATTTGTAGAAAATATTGCAATTTTTAATTTCAGAACATATCGAAGGTATATGAAATTTTACACTGATTTATCCAAACTTTTTTTATTTCTTATTATTTGGAAAAAACAACCAAATTAGGAAAAAATAACTAAATTTTAAAAATTATAAGTTATTATATAAAAACTAATATAATCTTAATATATGCATTCAGGTCTCAAATAATTTGCACATTAATCATAAACTTTAGTTTGTCTTTAGGAGAAAAAAGTATTTAAAATTTAACAATGTTTGTCAATGTGGTCCCTGATCCAATTATGTAGGATATATAAAGTCTAATAATAATATTTTAATTATTCTCGCGCCCTCATGATACGATGTCGAAAGCAAACCAGATTGTAATAAATTTAGATTTGGGTCAGGCAATAATAGAAAATAAGGTTGACTTTTACAATTACATGTTCATTGAAGAGGAATGCAAATAAGACTTATTCTTATAAAAAGCATTTGGTAATATGAATTTCAAAATCTAAAGATTTAAAGCAAAAGATATTAAATTGGGAGGTTTGGCGAAAATATTCAATATCAATATTTCATATACAAAATCCCCCACGTATATTAAATTTTAATAAGTTTATTTAAAAATTTCGTACAAAATTATGATTCAATTGAAAATTTATCGGGATTGATAAAATAATTTTATTGCAGTTATTTGTAAAATAATGTGGTTCGCTTTTTTAATTTTTATTATTTAATTATGTTTTTTTCGCTACAGCACTATCTTGGGGAGCCTCCATCATACCAGTCGACTCAGAATCTTCTTAGCTGTCGAAATTGGTTTTTTATTTCACCTAGTTCCCAAATAAATGTTCTTCTGAAGTAATATTTTGAAGCTCAAATATCGTAAATACGTATGAGCATATTTCAGTTTCAAAAGGGTCGCTTTAAAATTAATTGTAGCTTCTGTTTAGGGTTCTCTCTGTGAAAAACACTTAAATCTCACATAAATATTTGTATTTCAATAAAATTTGACTCAAATAAGATTAACCATAGGACATATATAATGCTCTCTCTCAAGCATGTATTACTTTAAGTCACATAAACAACAGTGCAAGAAATCATATAGTCGGTCTTCACTGAATATAAAATACTTTTTTAATAGTAATTTATTTTGTAATTAAAAGTATTTAGATTGTTTGTCACATCGTTAGAACTTTCTCACAAAATTCTCCCAATCCAGAAAGAAGTAAGAAAATCTTCATATTCTCTATTGATTTAAATTGTTTTCTTCATTTGTCAGTTAAAATTGGAATTAGAAGTTATAGAAACCTTCCCCCACCTGGATAACAATCTTGACGAGATGTGGCGGCTTAAATGTAGGCTGTGGTCTCTTTCTTGAAGCCTCAGTTGTCCTCCTTGAGGATACTGAGTAATCAAGGTCTAGACTCTAAAGGTCTTCATGACCAAAGGTTATACATCCCCTATCCTCTTACCCTCTTTTCTCCCCTCTTATTCCACATCCTCTTTCTCCCACTTGTAAGGTTAAGGTGGTTGGTAGCAGTGCCGAGAACCTGAATGGTTAGTCAGTGGTTAAAGAAGACTAGTCGCTAACAGCTCCCCTCTGGCGCCAGGACACGGGCCAGTTGTAAATTTTCTTTGCCTAGTCCATGTACGCCGTCCCTGCATGGATGCTCCATCCCCTTACGTTCCTACTCGTGGGAACCAAATGAAAAACTTAAATAAACAAATAAAAAACAAAAACAACAACAACAACAAAAAATTGGAGATGGATATCTCCTCGAAAGACGACCTTTTGGCCTCTAGTCAAGAGACCTTGGTCGAACAACCTGGCAGCAGGGGAGAAAGTCATAGCACCCCGATGTTACAAAACACAATGGCTCCTCGACAGGATGTCAAGTCTGACGACCAGTCGAAGGAGAAACGAAAGAAAAAGAAAAGCCAGAAAGAGATTCTGAGACAACGCTATGTCAAAGCTCTCTTTATACTGTAAAAAATTGCCAAGGATAAGGCAAATGGCACTCCTCATGAACGCTATAAGGAAGATCGTGTCAAACACCAATCGGTGGATAATCAAATGCTTACACGTATTCTCTAAAGAATTCCCCAGCAAATGCATCGCAAAGATTAGCGATGTATGGGAAGGCTTAAGCCTTAAGCTTATCCCAGCGGAGGAAATTCCTATGAGACCGCGGGCAAAGGTTTGGTTACCAAAGTTGAGCTGCGACAACCAGAAAATACTGGAATGTCTGAAGCCCAGTATCCCCATGGCTGACTGTCATCCGTTCAGAAGATCATGGGGACAACAACAAGTGTATTATCTTAGCCGTATCAGAAAATAGCGCAGTTGAGCTAGAGAAGGCGGGGCTAAAACTATACTTTGGGGTTAGGGTCGCCAAGGTTAAGGTGTTCTGTCCCACAGGTCCAGGAGCTGGCGAAGCAGCCAAGTTGGAGGTAGCCAATAATCTGCTGACATGCATGCAGCTAAACGAACCTGCAAAAAACCCCACAATCGACGATGAAAATCGAGCAAATTTATCTGCAGCATTCAAAATGTGCTACAGACAATCTGAGGCTTCTTTTAGCGGAAAGGAACCTCGACATTGCTATAGTCCAGGAACCCTGGGTTTCAAACTCCCAAGTCAAAGGTTTCCCGACTTCAACATATAAAATACTATATGTAAAAGATAAAGGTAAGCCAAGATCTTGTCTTATTGCTAAAAAACACATAAATATATTTCTCTGCTCACAGTATAGCTCAGCAGACCTGACAGTCGCAAGGGTCGAATTAGGAGTTTCCTGATCACCTTCAGCTATATGACACATGACAATCCAGCCCCGCCAGACGAAGTGAAGGAGTTTCTGGCCTCTATAAAGGCTCAAGACGACTTTATCCTTGGTTGTGATGCAAACTCAAGGCATACAATATGGGGTAGCACTGAAATCAACGACAGAGGTGAGTGTCTATTTGATTCCATTAATACTAACCACCTGACTATATGAAACTCTGGCAACGACCCCACATTCGTTTTTCTGAGCTCTGTGAACCGTAATGGATGGGAAGAGGTGCTAGACATTACACAGATCTAATTTATCAGTTGATAGGTGGAGAGTATCCAAAGAGAAATCCTTTTTGGATCATTGCAAGGAGGCACGCAATGCTTTCAATATTGGCTACAGAACAAAATCGTGGCAGTTGTATCACGATATGCGTAGGGAATATAAGAAAGCAACAAAGATCGCAAAAAGAGATTCATGGAAAGGCTTCTGCGAATCTATTGACAATACCAAGGAATCTGCTAGACTCAGTAAGGTTTTGGCAAATGGTCATAATAATCCATCCTATATTAAAAGGATGGATGGCTCATGGTCAGAATCGTCGGCGGAATCTTTGGACATTTTACTTAATATTCATTTTCCTGGCTGTACAGATGTTACAGACCAGGAGATGGGGCATATTAAATCCTCGCAAGGAATCGAGGATGACATAATATCCGTTGAGAAAATTTCATGGACAATGGATAGCTTCTCTCCGTACAAATCTGCAGGGCCTGATGGTATTATACCACGGATGCTGCAAAGTGCAAAGGTATACATCATACCCTGGTTACATAGAATATTTAAACTCTGCCTAACTTGAGGGTTAGGTATGTTCCCCGGAATTGGAGGAGTGTGAAGGTAGCGTTCATTCCAAAAACCGGAAAAAGACGTCATGGGAATGCAAAGGACTTCCGTCCAATTAGTCTCTCATCTTTTCAGTGGAAAACTCTGGAGAGACTCATTGATTTACATATAAGGCAGCGTTTAGAGGGTACAGCTCGACTCTCAGGAAGTCAACATGTCTACATTAAAGGTCGTTCCACGGAGACGGCTCTTCATGAGGTCGTAAGGGTCATCGAGCGATCCATTGAATTTAAACAATACGCTATGGCTGCCTTTCTGGACATAGAAGACGGCTTTATATCACCAACTGGCTGGTGTCAATGCTAGAGACAAGAATCGTCATTGCGAATTTAGGCAACAGTGTTAAGACCGAACAAGTTATGAGTGGAACTCCACAAGGAGGTGTGATTTCTCCACTGTTGTGGCTTATTGTCATTATTACTATCCTGTGCGAATTGGAAGACAAGGGAGTGAAAGTCGTGGTTTACGCGGACGATGTGGTGATACTAGTATCAGGACTGTTTCTGAACGTGATAAGTGATATCATGTCAACTGCTCTGACTACACTCAGTGACTGGGCCAAAGAATGTGAATCCGGGCAAGACAGAACTGGTACTTTTCACCACAAAGACCAAGATTCCGAGCTTCAGACTACCACGGTTAGAAAATTGTGCACTCACCTTGTCGGACAATGCAAAGTACTTGGGCATTATTTTGAACTCCAAGCTTTCATGGAAACTGAACATTCAACATAGGGTTAGTAAGGCTACTGTAGCATACTACACCTGTAGAAAGCTGTTCAGTGTGAAATGGGGTTTGAGTTCAAAATTGACAAAAAGGCTATACACTGCAATAGTACGGCCCATTCTTGTATATGGATCTCTTGTGTGGTGGACCGCTACTAGTAAGAGATATGTGGTGCATCAACTTTACAGGATACAAAGATCCGCTTCCATAGGCATTGCAGGTGCATTACGTACTAGTCCATCAGAAGCTCTGAACACTTTATTGCACCTAACACCTGTAGACCTATACATAATTGAATCATCAGTTAATAGTGCGATAAGATTATCTGCAACGGAAAGCTGGAGATCAAGAACGTATGGGCACGCGAGGATATTTAGTTTAATACCCCCGCAGCTCAATAAATTTACCGACTATATGATTCCCCAGATGGACTTCGGAAATACTATTAAAGCCCTATTCCCCACCAGGAGTGAATGGAGAAGGGAAAATCTTCTTCAACAATTTGGAACTAGGATATACACTGACTGCTCAAAGATGAACTGCGGTGTCGGCTCTGGTGTCTTCTCTAATGATCTTGGAATTAGACACTCATGTAGACTCCCTGACGAGGCAAGCGTATTCCAAGCGGAGATACTAGCGGTCAGGGAAGCGTGTAAACTAATTTGCGATAGGAATATTCAAGGGAATATTGGTTTATTTGTCGACAGTCAAGCGGCAATACTATCGCTTAAATCACCGAAAACTACCTCTATTCTAGTCAGACAGTGTAAAGAGGAACTGCTTGGACTAAGTCGACTGTATGACATTACTATAATCTGGGTACCTGCGCATAGGGACTACTATGGTAATGAACAGGCAGACGAATTAGCCCGGGCAGGCTCTGCTATGAATGCCTCCTTAGCGGTTTCTGTCGCAATCCCGTTAGGAGCAGTCAAAAGCAGAATCCGAAAACACTTTCTAGAAAAGGCAAAAAATATATGGCGAAATCTGGACAAATGTAGTAGGGTCGCGAAAGAAACGTGACCTACTTGCAACGAAAAACACTCAATGCAACTCATTGGCTACAAACGCACAAAGACATCTCGAGACTAATAGCATTGTTTACAGGTCACTAGACGATTGGAAAACATGCAAGCAGACTTGGTCTCCCTTACAATGAATATTGCCGTAGTTGTGGCAATCGCGGGAAGGAGGAGACAGTATTTCATCTTCTTTGTGAATGACCAGCCTTGAACGCAAGCAGTCATAAATTTCTGGGAGGGTACCAATCAGACAACCTCTGTGAGATATCTGACACTAGACTCAGTGACATCATTAAATATCTCAATGCTACAGGCTGGATCTAATTAATTTATGTTCTCATTGTTCTTCCCTACACTTCTATCTCATTACAGACTCAATACAACTCATTCACCTGGCGAGTAGTGTGGTTCCATCAAAACGGATTCTAACAAGTCTAATTGATTGCCCGTAAGTTTACGGGCTACCACGTAAACCAACCAACCAACCAATATAGAAACCTTCAGTTTTTAAATGTGTGACGAATTTTTAGCACACTACCTTTTCATTTTTTTTTATTGTTGGAAAGTTTAACGGAGAAAATAGCATTTTTAAAACTAATAAAAATAAAACTTGGTTTAACAAAAAAAAAAAAATACAATAAAAAAAAAAATAATAATAATAACCAAAATTGAAAAAGTCATCATCTCCACGTTGGAAAATAAAATAAAAAATTTTGCTTAAAAATAACCAAAACGGCAACACTGTAGATAATACTAAATAATGCATTATTTACCGAAGATAATTACTAAATTATATGGTAGCTGTATTATATCCTTCCGGCTGTCTTTCTAGAAAATTAACCTTTAGCCCAAGTAGTGTTCTATTATATTGGTCTAAATCAATTAATTCTTTAGCCCTAAGGCTTTAATGTTCCTACCCTCATTCTTCTAATTGTCACAAATTTTTAATGTAATTAAAAATTATGTAATCAAATAACAATAAATTTAAAATTCAATGAGAGTTTTCTATATAATTTGCAAATGGATTTAACTCATATTAACTATATAATATTATAAAAAATATTCTCAGTATTATTGGTGCAAATTCTTATACATATATTGTTAAAGATTAAAAAGTTACAGACTTATGAACAGAATATAACAAATATTTCTCACTATGCACTTTACATGTGAAATAATAAAAAACAAAACATGAAAGTCTTGTTCATTTCCTTGCATTTTAATATAGATTATGACAATTCACTAAATTGTCGTTAGTAATAACTTTTAATTGTTTATAAATGCCTTATATTCCCCTTAAAGTACAACTACTCATAAACATTATCCCTTGATAAAAAAGAAACTTTTTCAATTTCCAAGAATTATGAAAAATTAAAACAAGTATAAATATAATTTTGTCTCCCCAAACAGAAATACCCATTTCCAAGATATAAACACTTCTTCAAATCCCACTCCAAAGACAAAAACTAAGTAGAAAATAAAACTGAACTTAGAAAAAAAAATGTAAACGTAGATAAATGAAAGGATAAAAAGCAATAAAATGAAATAAAAATAAAAATAAAAATGCCATGAAACAAAGGATTCTCCGTTACACCATTAGCGGTATAATAAATTATGAATAAAATCCAAGATGACTGCACCCGGGAATACAAACATTCAACTTAATATAATTCGTTTTATCTCAGGGATTTTTTTAGTCTTTTTTTTTCTACTATTTTTTAATTTTTTCATTTGCTATTTTGTATATTTTTTTGTCTTCGTTTTTTTAAACGAATTTTTCTTCTACGATTATAATAAAGATATACTTTGAGTGTGGGAGTATAAGAAGTAAAATAAGATTTTCTTCGCTTACTTGCCACGTTCCATAATATTTTAAATGATAAAAATCGTTTTGAACAACAACTGAGCAAAAGAAGAAAAAAATGAAGAAAAATAACAAGAGGAAAATCAAGAAAAATAATTTTAACGGTCAAAACTATGTTTTAAAATATGTATGAATATATATTTCTATTACAAATATTTTTATATATTTGTTTGTATATATTTTATGCCAGCTTAAATGGAGATGCCAGCTAATGGAAATGTTAAACAAATTTGACTATTTTCTGAGATTTAATAAACTTGAATTTTTTTATTCAAAGACTTGGCATGTGCTTTAATGAGAGACTGAGATGTTAAAAGTCAATTATTAAATTTTATGTAGTGAAAGTCATGGTAGCAAACTATTCGAATATTCAAAATCATACAATAAAAAATATTAAGTATATCCATATATTTTTAAAGGTTTAATTTAATATATTGATTAGAATAAATCTTATATTGTACATCACCTTATGAGTAATAGAAAACCAAACTAAAATTCCTTCATGTTCTTAAATCAGAAAGGTAACCCAGCTCATTTTGTAAATCCCTTCATAAAAGTAAATCCACAAGAAGTAAATTCTACAAAAAAAAAAAAAAAAAAAAAAAAAAATAGAAATATTAAAACTTAAACCGCAGCGTTAACGAATCCTTGTTGATCCATATCAAAAATATTGTTAGTTTTGGTTTGTTAGTTGGCATTTTTATATAAATCGTTAAACGAGTTGGTTTTTATTTTATTTTTTTTTTCCTTTTTCGATTTGGCTGGTAAGAAATTCCAAGAATTTTTACTTCTGGCAGCAGTCAGTGAGGGTAAGTAATGCTAGTGGCATTAAAGATAAACGCCTTAAAATTATGACAACATCAAAAAAAAAAAAGAAAAAAAAAATAATAAATAAACTACCAAACAAAAAATAACAAACGAACTGGTTTATATGCAGGACAATATAAAAAATCACATACATATTTATATATACAGTTGCAGTTGAAACAATAGCAGCGAAATGAATTTAATAATTTATATTTTTTATTTTTCAGAGAAGAAGAAATATACAAAAGTGAGGTAAAAGATAGTAAATTTTTGAAAATCTGACTATCTCTGTGAAATTCGCCATAAGCTACAGGGTTCCCATTTTTCAATTTTATCAAATTCGAATTGTGATCTAAATTGACATCCCTGAAAAATAAACTTGATTTCCAAAAAAAAAAAAAAAAAAAAAACTTTACGATCGACTTTCGACTTTTTTTATTTTTATATGAAAACTATATGGAAGTGCGTATCGACTTTTGATTTTTGAACGTAACTCCTCCCAGAATCGTTCATTGGTTTGAAAAAATATATTGCATGAAATATTAGCGAAATTGGATACCGTGCCGCATAGGACCTGAAGTTTATGTAGTGCATTTATATGGGGAAAATATGGCTATTTTAATGTCTTTAGAAAAATGTTGCTATTAAATATTTTGCTTTGTAACAAAATATTAAAAAATTGTAATCTACACAAAATTATATATCGAAGAGGACATAAAAAAATCGGTTAAAAAATATTTAAGTTAGTTAAGTTAAGGAGTGTACGAAAAAATTTTTAATATTTAGAAAAAATTTTAAATAAATTGTCATTTTTAATTAAATTTGAACCATAATTACTGAAGAATACAATTTTGTTTCTCCAGGATAATTCAAACCCCTTTCCATGCTTGATTAACAAATTTGGATTTTTTTAAGACTGTTCCGAACTTTAAAAAATTTTGCTAAACAGATCCCAAAACGTTTTAATAAAACTACGAAGGTTTATAAACAACACTACAGGAAATAAAATTAAATAATTAGGTAAATATCTCGTAGGTCTTAGTTGTATCTTCGAATTGAATTTTGTGTATTTTAGCAAAACGGTACTTTTTGCAGATTTTTAGTTATAAAGCATATAACTGAAAAATGATTTTAAGATTATTTAGAATTTAGTCATTATGCTATGTAGTTCTTTACAATTTCAGTTCAATTTCAGTAAGTAGTAAAGCAGAAGCGGATAAAGTTTAAGAAAGATTCATCTCTTTAGTGAAGAAATTCTCTATTTTTAGTAAAATGTTTTCTTAAAGTCAATATTTTTAATTTAAGAAAATACAATTTTTATTAAAAATGGATTGTAAATTTACGTAAATGCAGTTTTTGTTTGTAATTCAGTACAAAGTATACAAAAAATTTTTTAAATATAAACATTTACATTTGTCAAATTAGGATTGCTATTCTTAAATAAGATAATGTTGCGTTTTTTCCTTATTTATTTTGAAAAAAATTGTAACATATTAAAAATTCCCTTTATATTGACAAATATTTAAATTCCCTCCCTTTCTCACCTCGGCTTAAATTTTTTTTTAAAATTCCATCTATCTAGCATCACTGAACAGAAGGCATTATATTTTGTAAAATATAAAAATATGCTTCGCGGTTATCACTAAAAAATTAAATTACTTCTTCCTTTATCTCTCCGCTTACCTAAATTGTGATATCGTTACGTTTTTACTTCGTAGTCCTAGAGTTTTTGACCCATCAATTTCTTCTAATTTTCACAAGATTTTTCCCCCCAAACACGAAATGCAGATAATTTAAAAAATTCTTTTGTTTAATAAATTAAATAATATGAAACGGTAAATACCTGGATACTAAAGAGGTATCCCCTAACATACTTAGAAGATAATTGTTATGAAGCAAATAGCAAGAGTAGTGAACCGCACTTTATTTTGTCCGACAGTGTATATACATATTTCTCATCAACAGTCAGCTTTTTATAAAAACTACAAAATGTTTTCAGCTTGAGAATTAAAATTTAACTCTATATTTTTGCTAGCTTTTCACTAAAATCTTTGTAAATTTAGACAAACCGTCTCTCAAAGTATGCTGTTATCTGACTAGACAACTAAAATTAAATTAAGATTTTGATTGAAGTCACAATATACCCCAACTAATTAATTTATAACTCCGGTGGTTCATTGCTGGGTACAGTTCCCAAAAACTAACTCATTGAGGGAAGCCGATCAGTCGCTATTGTGACATAACATTTTATCAAGGGATTCCCAATAAGAGCGTTTTCGACATTTGTTAAAACTATGTTTTACCCTACACCACCATAGATTGTTGGGGTATTGTACGTTTGTGCTGATGTTTATAACGCACAAAAAAATTGGTCCGAGATCCAACTTAAATTATGCCAATCCACTCAAAATCATTTTCTGAGGTTATTCTGCATATTGTACACTTAACACAAGTATTGGTCCACAACTGGCCACATGTCTAAGAACCTCTCTTCGAATTTTGGTGCACATACACAACGGCGTAGGGTATTATATGGTCGGGCCTAACCGACTACATTTTTTTTTCTCAGTCTCTACTGATAAATTACCATGGCAATTTACAAGACTAATGATTATTAATATTAATTATTACTAAAATTAGTGTTTGTTAGTGAAATATTTGCTCGACCAATTTACGGTAAAGCGGTGGCCATTAAAAGCCGGCACTGTAACGTTTGTAAACTATACCTAAGAGTTAGAAAAACGCTAAATCAACCGAAAACACCATCGCCGTCCTGAAGGTATACAAGAGAATCAGGGGCAATCGATTCTTAGCCATGCAAAAGAATTCTGATTTTCATTGATTTCAAATGTAAGAATTTAGCATAGAGACATTGGCATGCATACAAACAAAATCCAACTGACTCAGCAAGATGGCGCTTAATGTCATTCTACACGAACATACTTCAGGTAATATAAATTGGCATAAATAGCCCTTCCATATAAAAAAAAAATCGTTAATGCCTCAACAATGAAAAAAAAAACTTTATAATAATCAATGTGCAAAGTTCATTGACTAAATTTCTGAATTCAAAGAGAAATTATGGTAGAATTGTTTAGGAGATCATAATTAGTGTATTAAAAAAAAAGGCATTTTCCGACAACCGGTTTTCGAATTATTAGAAAAATAGTTTTTTTTTAAGAAAACCTGTTTCGAATGCAATTTTACTGTATATTATTTTTATAAAAGGAAGTACATAGAGAGAAAAGATTTATTGGATTTCGGTACTCATTAAATAATTTTAATAGGCTGTTACGAAATTTTATTAAAATTATTAATAAACTATTAATGTTGTAGCTTTTCTTTATTTTGGCTAGTATATACATAATTACAATTGATTTTAGATTAGATTAGATTAGATTGACTAGATTAAATTCAATTTACAATTAAAAAAAAAATATTTGAATTAAGAGGTGTCTTTAATTAAAATTATATAAATAATTCGAAAAGATTAATCAAATTAAATTCAGCATTATGCGTTTAAATTCCAAATATTGGTGGTAGTAATTGAAAAATTTAGTTATTGCATAAGAAAATTTAAATGTTATTAATTTTTTAAACAAATAAAATAAAATTCATAAAATAATAAAAATTGAAATAATTAAAAATATAAAAAAAAACTATTTTAAAAGACTTAAAACTACAAACTGAAAAGTGTGTAGTAAATAATCTTTTATTATTATTATCTTTTATTTTATTATATTCATTATTTATTCTATATAAGAATATATTTCTGCTAAGGAAATTTCAAATGTTTAGGTGTTTTGAAGACTTATCTTATCAATATTACCCTTCTGATGTGGGTCTTAAAGGAAAGTTAAAAGCCTATACTTGGGTACCACTTTTGAAGATGATCCTTGCTCAAACCTGAATAGTAACAAAGGTTTTTGGGAAACATAAACAGAAAACTAGTTTAAAATTGTATTATATTTCTTTCAATAAAGTAAAAAAAAAAAATACGGATAATTAAATAAAAATTTAATCATCCCAATCGATACATTCATTGCCTTTCAGTGAATCGTATTTTTGAAACAAATGCGGGTACCGTATATTCAGCAAAGGATTAATACTTGTGAACGACTTTAAGATAGTACTGTTAACCGAAAAAATTCGATTGGCAAAAAATTCGGTTGCCACAATGAATCAGTTTTCTCTGTGTAGGTACACTTAAAGATCATGTCCTTTGTAATGATAAGTAATATAAAAAGAAAAAGATATATCGCTCTTCTGCATCAAGAGGGTCATGCTTAAAATCTATATTTTTTGAACTGATAAAGCTTCTTCTGATCTAGTTGTACCTATGTATCTATTTGGTAGTATTGGCATTCGAATAGAAATTATTCTATTATTCGAAGAAGAAATTTTTTATTCTTTTCGAATGTACAAAATTTTTAAATTTAGAATAAAAAATTATTCTATTAATTTTTAACGATGAATCGAATAATCGAATAATTTTTTAAAACTTTTTTTTTTTTGTTAAATTGTTATACCTTTTTGAAATTATAAGTGTAAAAATTTTATTTAGTTGGAAAACTCTGCCAAAAATGATTGAAAATTTCGTTAGGATATATAAATGTATAAACCACGTTTTAATAGAGCTCGGCTAAAGCCTTTAACTGTAGTCTGAGGTATTATTTGAAAAAAATGGAATAACTTTTCTAATGATTTAATCACACGTCCTAAAGTTAGAATGAAGGATAGACAAATAAGTTATTATTAAATTCTGGAAATTTTTCAGCGCATATTAATTTTTTAAATATTCAACTAAAAGTTTATTTTTTATTTTTTTGAGAATTTTTAAATTATTATTTATTTCAAAAAATATTTTAATGATTCAAGTGATGTGGAAATAACCGAAATTCTGAAATATATAACGATGGTAAGTTAATTGAATTCAATCAATCAATAAATAATATCAAAAATTAAAAAAATAGATTAGCAATATTGATGATCATTGACTTTATTTAGAAAAAATCTAAAAAGAACAGGAAAATTAGATTTGCCACCATTAATAGTAAAAACTCGTCTGTTTTTATTAAAAAAAAAGAAAAAAAACAATAATCGTTCTAAAGCCAAAATGGTTAATTATGTTCTTTATGAATGATAATTTTAAAAGAAATTTAATTTCATTATATAATTTGTCTGTAATTTGATCATGGTTTAAATTTTTGGATATTTTTTTTGTTGTTAATGAATTTTTATTTTTAAGTTTGTTTTATGTTAATAAAATCAAAAATTTATTTAAAAAATACTTGTTCTTGCATTTTTTTAACTTGTAATTAATTATTCGAACAATATATTTTATTCTTTATTCATTAGATTTATCGAAGAAAATTCAAATTTCAAATAAAAAAAATTTCATTCGCATAAAAAGAATAAATTTTGATAATAAAAATTAATTTAAATCTATATATATATATATATATATATATATATATATCTCAGCTCTCTGCATAGAAAACAACTAGAAGTCCAACTTTCTCTAAAAAAAAACGTAATTCAGTTGTCAAAATAAAAAACCTCTCTTCAGAACTAAATTATACGTAAGAGTATTTTTTTTACTGAGCGAATTAAAAGAGTTGGGCTTCTAGTTGTTTTTTATGGTTCTAAGTACATTTGGTGTTACTCAAATTGTAAATAAGAAATTAAAAAAAAAAAAAAACTAAATATAAATAAAGATTTATCAGATCATAATATAAATGAGACATACTATCAAATAATTAGGGCCTGATTCAGTACAATAAGCGAATTGTTTAAAAATAAAATTTGTATAAAAACTTCTAAAAAAAATTCATAATTTTCATAAAAATTTTATTTTCGAACAATTTGATTGTAGAACAAATGCGAAATATTTGTTGCTTTAATAAGAAAATAAAAGAAAGAATATTTCATATAAAATATTATTCGAAACATAATATTAATGATTGTGATAGACATATTTCATATTTACTATTTCCAAATTTTTGTGTTTTTTATCTGGAATAATTCTGTAAAATTCTTATTATTTAGGCTTAATATAGTGTAGAAAGTTAAATGAATTTTTTTGTTCAACACGTCACAATTTTAAATCATTATATATGCTTCTCTGTGGAGTTTTTAGGTAATATAATTTCTTAGGTAATATGTATTCATACCCTAGAAGTCTTCTAATTTGTAAAAACAAGAATTTCTCAATTAACCGTCATAAAATCGTGGAAAAATGTGGTGTAAGGAGTTGGTGTATTAGAAATAAAAAAAAGAAAAAAAACAATAATCGTTCTAAAGCCAAAATGGTTAATTATGTTCTTTATGAATGATAATTTTAAAAGAAATTTAATTTCATTATATAATTTGTCTGTAATTTGATCATGGTTTAAATTTTTGGATATTTTTTTTGTTGTTAATGAATTTTTATTTTTAAGTTTGTTTTATGTTAATAAAATCAAAAATTTATTTAAAAAATACTTGTTCTTGCATTTTTTTAACTTGTAATTAATTATTCGAACAATATATTTTATTCTTTATTCATTAGATTTATCGAAGAAAATTCAAATTTCAAATAAAAAAAATTTCATTCGCATAAAAAGAATAAATTTTGATAATAAAAATTAATTTAAATCTATATATATATATATATATATATATATATATATATATATATCTCAGCTCTCTGCATAGAAAACAACTAGAAGTCCAACTTTCTCTAAAAAAAAACGTAATTCAGTTGTCAAAATAAAAAACCTCTCTTCAGAACTAAATTATACGTAAGAGTATTTTTTTTACTGAGCGAATTAAAAGAGTTGGGCTTCTAGTTGTTTTTTATGGTTCTAAGTACATTTGGTGTTACTCAAATTGTAAATAAGAAATTAAAAAAAAAAAAAAATTAATATAAATAAAGATTTATCAGATCATAATATAAATGAGACATACTATCAAATAATTAGGGCCTGATTCAGTACAATAAGCGAATTGTTTAAAAATAAAATTTGTATAAAAACTTCTAAAAAAAATTCATAATTTTCATAAAAATTTTATTTTCGAACAATTTGATTGTAGAACAAATGCGAAATATTTGTTGCTTTAATAAGAAAATAAAAGAAAGAATATTTCATATAAAATATTATTCGAAACATAATATTAATGATTGTGATAGACATATTTCATATTTACTATTTCCAAATTTTTGTGTTTTTTATCTGGAATAATTCTGTAAAATTCTTATTATTTAGGCTTAATATAGTGTAGAAAGTTAAATGAATTCTTTTGTTCAACACGTCACAATTTTAAATCATTATATATGCTTCTCTGTGGAGTTTTTAGGTAATATAATTTCTTAGATAATATGTATTCATACCCTAGAAGTCTTCTAATTTGTAAAAACAAGAATTTCTCAATTAACCGTCATAAAATCGTGGAAAAATGTGGTGTAAGGAGTTGGTGTATTAGAAATAAAAAAAAAAAAAAAATCATGAATAACTCCACTTAATTCTTACTCCTTAGATTATTATAGTGTAGAAAGTTAAATGAAACATTTACATTCCATTACAATATTAAGAGACATAATGTTTTTATTTTCCACTTCATTGAAAAATATATGCATATTTTTTTATTTTTTCTTAAATAAGGATTTAGGAAGGTGCTATTTTTAATTTTTTCCGTACTTAGAAGCAGCAACAGTCTGTCAGCATTGTAGGATTCTATATGCGTTGATAAAATCTCTTAGTAACAATGTTTTGGTCAAAAAGCTCTCCTTTTTCGTCACTTATTGCTCCCATATTTTTGAGGATTTTGACAATTTTAAAGAGTTTTAGGGCTATGTAGGGCAAGTTCTACACTTTTGTTATACTCTTACTTCTCTATAAAACACGGATGCCTAGTTTGCTTCTATTAACCAGAAATCTATGCAACCTAAAATATTTCTTAGAAGTATATATTACCTTTGGTCATGGGTTAAGTGTGTGACGTAATGAATATGTTTTATTTAACTTTCTATTTTATATCTAGCCCAAGGAATAAGGATTATACGGAATTTTTCATGATATAATTTTTTTTCTATTCCTTTGCTGGCTTTGTTATTTTAATTTGGATTTTTCTTTATTTTCTTTAACTTTTTATGTCTACGTATTTTCTGTCTAATGCGATTTAAAAAATTTTTCAGATCTACGGTCATGTCTTAGTTATAGCGAATACAAACATTTCCTCTACACCCACTCCTTACACTTTATTTTTCCATGGTTTTATAGGGGTTAATTCTTGATTTTGACAAATTTGAAGACTTTTAGTGGCTATGTGTAGTAAGTTGAAGACTTGAGTTATACTACATTTTTATGCATCATTTTATGACTATATATATAGCATGAGTTCAGAATTTGCTCTACCCTTTACCTAAAAAATTATATAATACAAAAACTCTTCAGTGAAACATATTTTCTTTGGTCGTCAATGGATTAAAAATGTGACCTGTTGGAGAAAACAGAAATGTTCCTGGTGATTGGAATGACTATATCTTCAATATATACAACATAGTTTTCACGATACTTTTTTAGTGTTGGCGTGTGTTATGGGCACTTTCTAGATCACTTTATCTTTCTAGATCACTTTATCTTAATTTTATAAACAGCAAAAAAACAATAAATCTTATAACTAATTATTCACCTGAAAGTATTCCTGAGTCAGGTTAACGTCTTTATATAATGATTCTTCTATTTTTCACTTTACAGAATCAATGTCCTCAAAAATTGAGAACCAGATCTATTTATAAATTTGGTTCACATTTGAACACAGAAATGTTCCTAAAACTCTTATTACTTGCCCATATATATTACTTTCCGAAATTCATTTAAAGTGCATAAATAACACTATAATTTTAATACCAGATTCAAATTTGGCACAAATAGCTTTTATTTATAAAATCCTACAGATTTAAGAGTATAGGAAATGGATTCAATGCACGGACAAACTTATATTTTCCCTTATTTATCATTTCCTAACATATTGAATAAACTTCAGAAAGGTGTAATTTTTGGAACGCATTTATATCTATTATTAATTATTGAATAATAAAATAATATTTATAAATTTCATATACACCAAAGAAAAAAATAAGAAAATAAAAAAAAAATCTACATGTATACTTTCACTGCTTTTTCATTAATTTTGTTCGTTGGGTTAATTAAAATCTAGAGAAAATTATATTTCCAACGATGGCAATTACTTGTTTAAAATACCACGGCTTATTTAATGCCACGTTTAGTATACCTTTGCCCCTATGTGTATTGTAGAATACACGTTATTATAAATAATATCCAGGAATGCCTCAATTTCACGATAACTCATATGTCTGTGTTACACAATCAGTTCACGTACACAATCAATGTTTTCTGGCAAAACAAACGATTTTGAACGGCCCTTGCGGAATTTGTGCTACAGCGAATGGCGTTCAGGATTGTTTTCCCCATACCATTACCACTTATAACAAAAAAATATTTTTAGAACATAAAATGTTAAAAAACCTCATACTTAATGTTTCCTTTGTCAGACTTAACGTATTAGTTGCTATGTTGCTATTTCGCAAAGCATATACCAATTTGCCCAAAATTCTTTGTCTCATAATCCGAACAAAACTCTCACAGAGAACATTAAATTTTTTTCCTCTGTTATACGGTTTTGGCAGTAGTGATAGTATCTGTCATTTAAAGTGCTATTATTGTTTTCCCAACTGTTTAGTAGTACAATTTAGTAACGACCAAAAATGTTTAACTGGACAGACAGTTAAGTTAAAGCCATCAATCATAACGGTAGGAAAGAACAATATATTAAAAAAAAGAGAAATAGACAGTATAAAACAACAACAGAAAAACGACAACAACAATAACAGAATAAAATAATATATACCCTTCGTAAACATAGTTTTAGTCTTTTTCGTTTATATATATATATTTATTTTTTTATTTTTTTTTTTTTTTTGTGGAAAACAGGAAAAGCTCCTTTTTATTTCATAAACAAAAACATTTAGAAAAATGAAATAAAAATATTCACAAGACAATACTGACTCTTAGTTTCCTTCTCACTCCACAGTTCGACAGTTTCCTTATAAGGAACTTTCCGCCAAAGGGAGTTAAGTTATACTATCCCAATGATTCTCTCGAGTCAACATAAGTTACAACCCTGTTAACAATGTAAATGTATGTGTTCATCATGCATGTATAAGTGTGGGTGTGTAATCGCGTGTTCAGCTACATTTTTCATATTTTTTTTTTCATTGTTTATTTGCGTATGTCTGTGTGTAAACTTCTTTGCAAATTTTCACTTTTTTTCCCGTTTTCGTAAGTACTCTAACAAAATACATTGTTACCAGAAGGAAAGTTTTTTTTGTTCCTTGAAATTTTGAATGATTTCTTTGTTCTGGTCGTAAATGGTTGCATATTTATGCAGGCGAAAATTGATTTATTTATTTTCCAAACAACTGTGGTACATGAATAAAATGACAGAGAGTAAAGAAGAAACTACAGAACAGACATTAAGAAAATTAATAAAAAATTGTTGACAGCTAACAAAATGTATCCGAGGATGATACCAAAGACAAAAAATGAAAAAATACGGAAATAAAATTAATGATACTAAATTATTTTTTATTTTTTTGTCCAATAAATTTTAAGATTTAACAATATTGTGGTAAAGGGCAAGTTTAATTAATTATCGTTTTTCTTTACTGCTCATACTATGAACATTATAGATTTTTAAGAATAAGCATGAATTCAATATTTAAGTTTAATATCAAGAAACTTTCCATACCTTGATCAAAAATATATGAATATTCCTTATTGATTATGAAAGTCTCCTGGTGTCCTACATATTGAATTAAAGGTCCCTTCCAGTCTGAACTTCTGAGCTGATTTGAATTTCTCCCTATCCAGGCAGAAATGAGAGAAAAAAGACAAATAAAAGTTAAATGAAACATTTACCCAATACACAAAATATGTTATTTGAGTTATTGTGTTATATATCATTTAAAATAACACATTATTTAACATTTTTTGTAGATTTATATAGAAATTTAAAATAACATTATAACATTGTGAAACCTATGTTTAATAAAGTGCCTTGATTTGTATGGAGACAAAAAATGTTGCAAATTTAACTTCCAAAAAAAAGAGATATATTTTAAGCTAGTCCGAAGATATTTCGGCTTAATTATTTCGTTCATGTGAGTTGGACCATTTTTGGAAAAGTGTACATATTTTTTAACTTTTCATAAAAAAATTACAACATATGAGAGGCAAATGACGGTTAATATATAATGAGCAAAAAAAAAAAATAAATAAAATAAAATAAAATCAGTTTTCATTCTAGCGAATTTAAAATTTTAGTAAAATTTTCAAATATATTAATTTAAATACTATTTTATTAAAGTTTAAATATTTTGAAATTTTCGATCGTAACTTATATTGTTATTGGCATTATTAGAAGGGTCTCGTTCAATACTATTGAAATATGTATTCACTTAACCCTTTAGTTGCACCAGAGATTTCCGGTCTATAATTAGTCAAGTTAATTTTTATGTGAAAAAAATGTTTATTTAAGAAAATAAATGTCACCAAAAGCATACATTTATCATAAAAACTATATATTCGAGTAAAACAGTGACTAAATTTCAAAAATCTGTTTAATTCGATTATTCGATTAGGTTTTAAAGAAACTTATTGTATTTTTCATAAAATCATTTATATTTAAGTATAATAAATACTTCCATGTGACTTACTTCAAAAATTTGCTAATTTAATTTTGGGAACAAAATGAATAAAATTGACCCTCCTGCTGTTAAAGGGTTAATTACGTATAATCTTCAGTATTATGAGAATAGACCATTGCAATGGTCCACTAAAACCCAACATATGTTAAAGAATGTCCTAAATAAATAAAATTATATATTTTAATAAAGAAAATATGACAAAAAACGTTAAAAAATCTTAATATCCTGCGACTGAAAAGGGACATAAGAATTATTTAAATGAAAATTCCAAGCCTTGTTACAATATGAAGTTCAAATTTTCTTCTAACAAAAATTTTGATAATGATATTGAAAAAAATATGTGTTCATAGAGGTGGTTTGAAAATGGTCCTGCTCACGTAAAATTAAACATTTAGATGTTATATTTTAGGAATCATACAAGAACAGACCAATCTTCATTTCTAGAGGAGAACATTTGCAACTTTTTTTCATGAGGGTTTTATGGTTTATTAATTCTGTTAAAAATTATTTTGTCAAAAATTTGTTGATTTCTTATAAAAAAAATTAATAAATTAAAATTCATATTTTCACCAAAAATTAAAATTTTCATCAAAATTTCAAACTCACAAAAAATGCAAATGCTCACCAAAAATTCAAATTTTCACTAAAAACTCAATTATTCAAAAAAAAAAAAAAAAAAAAACAATTCTTTACCAGAAATTTGATTTTCATAAAAATTCCGAATTTCAATTTTTCACCAAAAAGTCAATTATTCATAAAAATTCAAGTTCATTAAGAACTGATTATTCACTAAAAATTCAATTTTTCAATAAAAATCCGATATTCACATAAAATCTAAATTTTCATCAAAAATACAAATTTTTACTAAAACTGCTTATTTACAAAAAAAAACTAAATTTTATTTACTAAAAATTCAATTTTTCACTAAAAATTTGATTATTCACTGGAGATCTGATTTTTCACTAAAAATTGAATTTTTCACCAAAATTAAAAACAAAATCGATTTATCAATAATAGCAAGTAACAAATTTGTAGTCGGTCATGCCCAACAATATCATATCCTTCAACATTAGGTTTCGACCTCAAAATGATTTTCGGGATTTTCAGAAATGGATTTATATGAAACCTATGGGCAATCTTATGAATCTTTGGTGCTACGATTTCTGCTTATATAAAACTTGTATAAAATATTACATTGATACTGTCATTTATGTGATATTTAAGCGAGTTTAAGTGATTTTCGGATATTATATGGGCTCTATACTTAATTATGGATCCATGAAATTTGGTATTCTTATTTGCTCTTATACAAATCGATCATAACCAATTTCAATAAGCTTCCAGCAAAAAGAGGACTAAAAAAGTCATGATTTTAACATTGTGTTGTCATTGGAAGAAAGTACTTAGTGATGGCAAAAACCTGCAGAAGTTCTTTTTTAACCCATGCTTATCCTTATTAGGATATTCTTTTTTATGCTACTTGGTCATTGCTTTGAAGTAATTCTCTTAAAATTATATTTATAAAATTTTTTTAATCAAAATAGATAATACTTTTCAATTTATGAAATTTTTATTTTCTTAGAAATTATTCACATTTTCCTGCTAAAAATACACTTATTTTCACTTTTTTGGAAGTAATTTTTATTAATTTCTTTAACATTACGACTTACACTTTGTGCATAAGTTATATATGGACTGACGATCAGCCAGCTGGGCATCCAGGCATCCTGTGAGACAGACTGACATCGTTTAATTAACTGAGAAAGAGATTAGGAACCTATTGGTATACTTTAAGCTGGGTGCTGCAATATATTTTCGAAAAATAAGAATTTCATCAAAATTTTTCATTAAAACCCGAAGAATTTAGAAAAAGTAAAAAATTAAAATAATAAAAAATTTCACATTTATAATATTTTAATTCATTTAAAAATAACACACTTATTTACACACTTATTAGTTTTTTAAAAGTGTTATTTTTCTTTACGTAATTTTTTAACAAATAACGAAATAACAAAGTTGTGATTTGACAATTGTATTCCAACTAACACTTTTTTATTTAGTAACATTGGGGACAAAGAAACTCTACTTATTTTTCGACTGAATATCTACTTAGTTTAGTTCAAATTGTCCAAAAATTCATGACTTCCACTTCCAATTGTACTTACAAAAATTAAGAAATAACTATTTATTAATAAGCTACCAAAAAAGTTGAATTTTAAGTGGTAATGTTTCTACTTTTTTACTTTTTCCGCTTTCCAAATTTTAATCTTTTTAAAATAATGAAATAACTAAGTAGTTACTGAAGTTATAACCAATATGTAGTTAATCGTTTTTTGAAAATAATGACATTTATAATGACCACTACTTACTATGTAACATGTGTAATAAGTACTATCTAATACTCAAATTAAAATTTTTTTACTAAGATGATACGATCGAAAATAAAACATATTAAAAATCAAGACAGATATTATTTTTTCCTCCCAGGGTCCAAGCCGTGATAAAGTGACAGGTCCCATTCATATTGTCTTAGAACTTACTGCCTGTTTTTATAACACGAGCGCAAAAACGACTCGTCTAACTTACATTTAAAACAAAAATAAATTTTGAAATTTTGTTTTTGTTTTGAATATAAGTTAGACGAGTAATTTTTGCGATCGTGTTATAAAAACAGGCAGTTAAAACAGTCCCTATCATTTATGAACTAGTCACATGACAAGTCATGTGTTAGATTACGATATTTAAACGTTTTCATAATTAATTTTCAGTTTTTTAAAAATAATTGGAAATCACGAGTCCAGTACATTTGGCCAAGCAAAAAGTAACTTTCTTTTTTTGAAAACAGATCTAAAAGGGTTCGCATTAATAACTTCTTAAATGAAATGTAAGAAAAAATAAAATCTCGGTTTTTTTATGTTTTTTTTTTTTTTTTTTATCAAAACTTTGATGTTTTGTACTTAAAACATGTTTAAATTTCATTGAGTTTAAACATGTTTTCATGTATAAGATATTTTTTTCTTTTCTAAAATTTGAGGAAGGTTTCCTGATGAGCTAACTTAAGCAACCAACGAAATGAGTACAACAATAAGCTTCAATTTCATTCTACCTTAATTTTTTAAATTAATTGGGACCAATCGAAAAACTTTTGGTAGTTGAAGTTAAATTTTTTTTTTTTTAATCTTTTACATACTCGAGGTGGTCAACTTTGACTCCCTGTAACTCTTATTATTACAGGGACTACAAGATGAGTTTTCTGTAAGCTTTCTCATACAATTTTTTGGTATTTTCACCATTGTGTGGCACACAGTGATTCGTTTCATAGGCAAAAGTAAGAAAAAAAATCTGAAAAAATAAGGCAAAATATTGTTGACCCACATAGAGACCTCCAAATGACGATAAAGTCATTAAGTATTTGTAATTGGCTTTGGTGAAAAATGGGTTTATGGAATTGAAAAAAGAGGAAAGTGCATCAATATTTATCAGTTTTTAAAATTCTGTTTTTATTTGTAATTCACAAATTAATAATAATAAATTCTGTCAATATTTAACAAAAAATATAGAATGGCGTACCTTTTCGAAGACGCTTGCTAGTTAGGAAATCATGGTATTTTGTTCTAATTTTCAAAATGAGGTAAACTTTGAGGTAAAAAAGAGGAAAATGTATTATTATAGCCTTCACCACAGGCGTAAAGGGTATATATAAGTTTGTCATTCCAGTTGTAATTTCCACAATTTTTTTCGATGAGCAAAAAAGTTTATATTTTATTTTATGGATCCTAGAAGAAATGATGTCGATAGGACGTTGTCCGTCCATCCATTTGTCAGATGAAATGACGTTTATGAAATCCATCGATAACTGCTATATTTAATACATATGTCAAACCGTCGGAAATCCTTTCGCGAATTTTGCTATTTCAGCATATTCAACAAGATAGGTTCGTAAATGGCAGAAATATAATAACCATGATATCAGACAAAACGAATTCTTGACTTTTTGAAGTCCTTGTTTAAGCTATGGACTAGGACTAGGTGTATTAACTAAATTGGTTCATAAACAACCGAGTTATGGGCTAAAAACTGAAAATATCTATTAATAACCTACACACACACAAATTATATTAAGCATTTCAATGACTATAAGTGTTGTTGTGTTTTGTATAAGCAATCACTTTAGTTGACATCCATTAAAGCTAAATATAGCCTTTTTATCTTGCTTTTAGCCTCAAAATTTTCATTTTAGCTTCTAGTTTTTTTAAGCCTTTTTGCTAGCTTTTTTGGTCCTTAAAATTTTCTTAAAAAGGCTAAAATATTAGTAATTCAACAACGAAGAAAATAATTTCTCTTTTCGCTATTACTAATTTTATTTTTACAAAAATAACCATTTAAGCATTTTATGTATTTATCTGTACAATAAATCAATATTACTTATATTTAACAAAAATTTTAGACGGCGGTGCTCTATTCTCTAAATCAAAACTAACTCAACTATGTAATTTTATGGACTTACTAAATCCACTACAATTATTTTTAATATCCTCCATTAACCGACTAATTTATTCATGATTATAATTTTAAGAAATTTACTATTCTAATAAAAGCGAAAAATTACATCAAAAAGGAATTACAGTTTAAAAATTACAAAACAAAAATTACTTCAAAACATTGCATAGTGGATCGAATTGCAAGTCTAGAAGGAAAACCGTAAGATTGTTTAAATAAATATAATATAACTGTAAAATAATAAATACAAAACAAAATATAATTTCCTCACCAGTATTTGGAAATACTTTAAATTTAGACAATTAAAGCTTTATGTCATAAATTACATATGAATCCGTACAGAAATTCATACGTTATATCATAGTAAACATTTGAGCTCGTGCAATATAAAAACACAAAATTATTTTTCAAATTTATGCCAGTGTGATCTAATGGCGTATTACTAAATTAATTTGGCAACAGTTATCGTAAATATGGAATGGTACACAGTAAAGAAAAAATTCATTGTGACGACATTTAACTATTCATATTTGTCCCCGCCATGGCGGCTTGTCTTCTTGGATTAAATATTTCCTTGATGTATAGCTCATACGTGGTAGAGAAAATCCTGTCATGTTACACTCTAGGATAGCTTCGGTTCTAGAGAGCGTAAAAGTTTGGCATGAATAAAAAGGTGCACCATTGCCTGGACTTGTCTGTGGGTCTATAATGGAAGAAAAGGACCTTCGGGGCCTGACCAGAGACTTAACACAATCTGGTACCACGGCAGCCAGTAGCCCCTGGTACGGCAACACTGATTTGTCGGTGTTGTCGTACTGGACTGGCTGTTGGAGAGGCCCTTTGGGGAGTCACGTGGGGGTTGTGTTTTAGACATAAACAGCAGGTAGGGGTTTATAGTCCCAATGTGGTGTTGCATAGCAACACAAATCGCCAATAGTGCGTCAGGAGGTTAGATAGCTCCAACTCCTAAGCAAGGGGTAGTGGACTTATCCAGACAATGAGTCTCTCGAATTGCCACCTGTGTGTTCTTAACAGGCACATGGGGGCGTTGGTTGGCGCATTGTACCTCACCCGGTGGTAAGACCACCGTAGGCTTAAGCCGTCATGGCAGGTGCCCACGTAAATCTTGACCACATCTATTCATATTTGTCCTTCTATATTGTTTGATTCGATCCTGCGTGCATTGGGTCGTCTTTCATGTGAAATATAATCCGAATTTGTATGGGAATTTTGAGCGATTTTTAATTGGGCATTTTGTAGGTAGCTTTTCTATACTTAATTTATAAATTATATTATCTGTAAAATACCTATCAAAGCCTAATGAGAGCTGTAAAAAAAATGCAAATTAAAAAAAAATATTACTATTTTTTGGGGCATTCAGTTTTTTTTCCTTTTGTTTTTTTTTTTTTGACATTTTTTAAAGTTCATTTCAGCAACACTATTATCAACAGCAGTATTGAAATGGTTATTAGTGTTTTTTTCTCTGTATGAGTGAGCAGTTTAGTCGACAACAGTATTTTTATCGTATATTAGACAATCTTTTATCAAGACAAACGTCAAAATTAAACCGAATTTATGAAATTTGGTTACAATTGCACAAAATCAACAATAAGGCGAGTTCATTGATGTTTTATAATGTATATATGCTATTTAATAGCTGTAACAACCAAACATAATCATCTTTTTTTTTTTTGTCTAAGCAAGTAATACAAAATATGTACTATTTCTTTTAATTATAAATATGAAAATATTAAGGCACATCTATTATTTTTATTTGTTGATAAAATGGTGAGGGTATAAAAGATTCGGCACAGCTGAATATAGCGCTCTAACTTGTTTTTTTTTTAATTTTTAAGTCTTGTTTCATTATTGGCATTCAATAAACAATAATCAATAAAGAACAGCTGCCAGTTTTTGTTGAACTTGAGAGAAACACTCTCTGGCAAAAAAATCAAGATATTATATTTTAATTTTTTAAAAGAGGAAAATATTAAGTTCAGGAAAAGTGGAGAATGTGTTAAATTTTGTTCTAATTTTTAACTTTAAGACATCAGCTTCCAGTTTTTTGTGAAACTCGAGGAATGCGCTCTTTTGCAAAGGCGATTTTTTGTTAAAAAAAAACAGCTTATTCTATGATAATTAAAAAAAAAAATCTAAATTTGAACTAAAAGTAGAGGAAAATGTGTATATTTTCTTGCTTTTACATTTATTTTTATTACTGGGCTTCAGTAAATTATAATCACAATAGGATATCTGCCAGTTTTTTGTTAAAGTTGAGATAAATGTTATTTGCAAGGTGTTCGTTTTAAGAGAATTAAGTTTTTTGTCTTAATTTTTCAAAATATGCAAACTTTGAGGTAAAAAAAAATAATAATAAATTATATTATTTTTATTGTAACTCTAGCAGTTTATTAATTTATTATCAAAAAATAAAACCCAACTTTTTAATTCAGAATATATGAGAGGTATCTAAATCCTTATACCAATTTTTTTAAACTTTGGTTATTTCTAAAATTTTCTAATATATAATGAATTTCATAATTTTAGAGTCATTGTAATATTTTGTTATATTTTTGCCGATTTTTGTATAAGAATGAATCATTATGCAGTGCTACGTTTTAAGAATTTTCGCTTCTGATCAACTCTTACTAAAACTGGTAAAAAAAATAGGAACTAAATCAGCTAAGTTCAGAAGTTTGAAAATGTAGACTAAGGTATTAAATCATCAGAGTTAAAAAAAATGTGTTCTCACACATATGAGACTAGAGTATCCAAAAAGCCGACTTTTTTAGAAAACCGGTTGCCGATCAAGAAAATAAATAAATTTTATTGCACATAATTTCAAAATTAAAAAAAAAAAAAAAATTTATTCACGTTATAACTTTAGAGAATTTATTATTATTATTGTTATTATTATTATTATTATTGTTATTATTATTATTATTATTATTATTATTATTATTATTATTATTTGGAATTGTTCTTATTTATTTGATTTATCTTATTTGATTAACTTTCTTTAACATTATCTTCCTAATCCTCGTATTTGAAATACCTTTCCAAAATAAAATATATTTTGTGATTCAAAATGTTTATAGTGAGCACGAAGAAACTAGTGTATAAAATTCTGGTTATAAAAATTATGCCAATAGAAGCATCTATTGATATATTTTTTATGAAAGAATGTTTTAAATTTTAAATAATTTCTTATTGGTTTTAATAAAACTTGTAAGCTTTTCTGTAGAACTAATACTGTATATTCGACTACTTTTTTGCTGTAATGTGGGTACTTCTAAGCTTCTAGTATCCTACAAAAATTTATTGAATAAGGCCCAACACATTTGGTATGCATAAAATATCATGATTAATAATGAAAAAAATATTTTATTTCTAATGTATTCGACCTTTTTAAGTTGGCCCCTTTCCTTCTGGCAGTTTTACCGAAAGGGTTTTTTCCGTTTTTTTTTTAATTCGTCCTTGCTTGAATTTTTTTCGACCTTTTTCGAATGTATATGATTTTCCTTCATATACATATATTTCTATATGAAGGGTAATTAAGTAAATTTAGCATCAGAATACCCGTATTTTTATATGCTTTCTGTTATCCAAAAATGAAGTAAATTAAGCTTAAGTAAAATACTTCAACTTATGGTGATGAGGGTATTTGTTTACGCATATCTGTTAAGTAACACACACAGAGAATGATTTTTTCCTGTGACTCACAGCAAGAAATTACTCTCTGTGCGTAACAACTACACTTCTTAGCTTAAATTTTGTGGGTGTTTCACTTTAACTTAATTTACTTCGTTGTTTGTTAATACAAATATTAAGTATTATATATCATTAGAAAGCTTATGGTGCTAAAGGTGTATGGTGCTAAATTCTTTTAATTTCTCCCCAATAAACATTTTTATATTAATCGAATACAATTCAACTGAGGTTGAATTAAAAAGAAAAACGGAAAAAACAGTTTCGGTATAACCAGTAAGAGATTGTATTGTATTACTTTTTTTTTTTAATAAAAAATTCAAATGTTCATTTTCTTTTTTGTGAAAAATTGTAAAATTTCGAAATCGTTTGGTACTGGTCCAAAATTTTTGTTGTGTCATTAAATGTGCGTCTCAAAGAACTTTTAAAGAAAATTTTGTTACTTTTAGCATATTTTGACATTCTAAGGATAATTCTTTTTACATCTCATTGAATGTTTTTCAAATATGATTTATAATTTATAAAAATAAGGTCCAAAAATATTTACTAATTAAAGTTAATTTTTATGAATTCCGTTCATTAAAAATCGATGAGAAACTTTATTGTAGAAACAAATCGTTAAAATTTAGAAACTAAATATGTGTATTATTTAAAGTCATCTTTGAAACATGATATAGACAACGTATTACCTTCTAAACTTGTACGAGTAGCATCAGTAAAAATTGTAGAAATAATTAGTCTTTAAAAAAAAGATATTCTTAAATTTAAAAATGAATCTTTTTGATAATTGCTGAACAAAAACTAATTAGATGAGTAAGCAAATTAATAATCCACAAGATTTTTAAGTTTTTCCGACACGCACACAAACTTTTTATATCACCCAATATTTTATCGATATTTTTTCGAAAAGCATTCAGTTGCATATTTGTGGTTTCCTTTCTTATAGTCCTTTATTATTCTTAATATTATGTCTTAATAGTATATCTTTAATTTTATGTCTTAGATGTAAAAATTGTTCACATATTACAATCGAATCCCTGAATAGAATCCATTTTGTTAGTAGAAAATACTGTCGTAACAAATAAATATGCCAAATTTAAATTTATCAAATCAGATTTCTTATATATGTAAGTGAAATTTCATTAAAAATATATTAAGCAATTATTCATAAAAATAAAATCATGTCTGCTGATAAGATTTTTTAAATTAATCTGGTAAAATTTTGTGTAAATTTTCAAAATAAAATGACAATCAAAATGTATTCCATTACGTATTTAGTCAATCTTAATTTTAATGTAAATTGTTCAATGGACTTCATGCTGACTGTTGGAGAGCTTGAATGAATGAATGAGTGAATATAAATTTGTAATGACTAATAAATGATACATTGATATCAATTGGGTCAACTGCGTTACAGTTAATGTCAAATAAAAGGGCATAAATTTGACATTTAATTGACATGTACGTATATTAAGAGAAAACACTTGCAATCATGCACACACATACATAAGCAAATCATGCAGTGCAGAGTTAATACATTATTGAACATATCGTCAATTTATATTTCCATTGCAATGAAAGTTTAAACTAAAGCTACCACGTAACTGAAATACAAAATATATATCACTTTAGTAAATATAAATAAATGTTCAATTTACATACGACCTGTGTTGAAAGTACCATTTTGGAATCTGTGAAAATAAGAATACAAGTATTTTTAGATTACGACTCTACGTTGAGAGAAGTATTTTCAATAAAGCCACAAATTTTCATTTCAAATGATTTAAATAATGATTCTGTTTACCCACCATGGACATGAGTATTTCGTAAAGTGCTAGAAAATGCTATAAATTAATTTAAAACATTTTCTAAATGAATTGAAAAATTATTTTTACCTTTTTATTGTTATTGTGTTTGTAACTGTAAAAAGTACGGTGAGAGAGGGTGCCATGACTACAAAAGAACAAACGTGGCCAATGTAAAAGGATACCCCACAAAAATTACATAAAATCTCAGCAGGATAGTAGTACAAGAATTTATAGTCCTTATTTTATTATTGTTATTTTTTCGTATACTAAAATGTAGTAGATGTTTTGTGATTTTGGTCATTTCAACTCTTATCATTTCTTTTTTGTCATACTACAATATAAAGAAACCCTTTTCTGTTGCTTCTTCATTATTTTACTGTTTGTTGTGCCATGAATTTTTATGAGTTACACAAAACAACAACTTGGAGGATGGGAAGAAAAAAAGCTGAAAGGACAAATATTTGTGAGTTTTTGCTGTTATTTTAGGTAACACAAAGGACATAATTTTTCATTGTTTTACAAGCGAAAGTGTCTGGTTGTGTCAATAATTCAAAAATTTATGTTTTACAAAGCAAATGAAAAATTATAAAATTAAGTCCAAGTGGATGAAAAATGTTATAAAAAAACCTTATGAGTACAAAAAGTGATTGAATGCGTACAAACGTTTCAAACAAAAGTTAAGACTATATTAAGAATTTCACTTAAAATTTTAATGAAATCTATGATAAGAGATGTTGGTTATTTAACTACAAAGAGGGCGAATACTTAAGCAAATAAATTATTTTTATATTTAATTGAAAGTAGTAAATTGTTTAAAGGAAGTTGTATACAATTTGTCACTAAATTAGCAGCAAAGCATGTGTTTCTATAGAAATTCTTATTGTTATTAACAGTGTTGCCAGTTTAGCCTTTTTTGCATTTAGCCTCAAAATTTTCGTTTTAGCTTCTAGCTTTTTTTCTAGCCTTTTTTGATTCCTAAAATTACCTTAAATTTCTTATTTACTATAATTAATTTTATTTTTACAAAATTATCCATTTAAGCATTTTTGTATATTTAATCAGATTATTTATATTTCATACAAAATTTTACCTTAACTAACTTTGTGGAGTTACTAAATCTATAATTAAAATTATTTTTTAATATACTTCATCAACAATAGAAACTATATATGAAAAGAAGTAAAATAATTAAAAAATAAAACATATTTTTAATGAGAAAAATAAAATAAAAATTTGGAAATGCTTAATCAAAAAGGAATTATAGTTGAAAAACTATGAAAAATCACTTCAAAACATTGGGTAATTTTTCATATGATTTCTATAGGAATTTTTTCGGCGATTTTTTATTAAGTCATTTTGCTTGGCGTTATTTATAAATCTATAACAATTGAGATCAAGAAAAATTAAATTTTTAAAATAAAAAAGCAACTTTTTTTTGCCTTATTCTTTTTTTTGAGCCGAGCGGGAAGAAATTTAGTGTCAAATCGATCTAAATCTAAATTAAAAAAAGAGAAAAAAAAAATACGCAACATTTTTTTATTAATCGATAAAAATTAAACCTTTTCTAAAGTTCACCTTTTTTGATAATTCTGGATGTAGGGTGCAAACCTGAATTAATCAGAAATTCCTTTATTAACCATTTGTGAAGCCTTGTGTTTTGAAATATGCAAAGAAAAAATTTGTTGTTAAAAAAAACTTGTTAAAAAAAGGAAAAAAATATTTTCCCAAAAAATAGCCATTTTTCATACTAATTTCAGAGTGCTGACTTTGAGAATTGAAAAATTTTTTTCAGCATATTATTTCGGAATATATTAAAAATTACATTATATACCTCAGGACTTATTCTAAGAAAGTCGAATCAAAAGTTCAAAATTTAGGCGTAAATATTTTTTTTAGCTGTAGGTGAGTAAGTTTATTTTCTCTTTATCTTGCCAAGCACTTTACAGATGTATAAAAAGCTTTGAAATCAAACTTGATTTGTAGAAGTTACGATTTCTGAAATCTTTACATCAATTTTGATACCCAGTAGCTTATCTAGTGTTATCATAGGGTGACTACAAGATAATTTTTCTGAAAAAAATACACTTTATTATTCAATTCGTATTGGAATTATTGAGGTAATATACAATGATCCAAAATTTGTCGCATAGTGAAACAAACAAATTTTTCATTTGAATTTCTTAGGGGAATATGTTTTTCAAAAGCCTATAACTACCAAACTATTGAATTGCACTCAAAATTTTTTTATCAATATTTTCACCGTTAAAAGTACTATCATTGCACACTGGTCGAAAATTAATTTTTTATTTCTTTTTTTATTTGGCAGAAATTTTAAAATAATAATTTAAGAAATTCTAAAAGTCAATACATTTTATAATCCAGGTATTTAATAAGTATTAAAAAATTTAATGTGACAATGTTGACAGTCTGACAAGGCATTAAAATTGTTAGTTTAATATTATTTTTAACTTTTTTTATTAAAATGGAGGTAGGATTATAAAAGTTGTATCGAAATACCAGAAAAATATATAACAATGTTGTGTAATGTAAATTGCTGCCTAGTAGATGTATTTTAAGACCTTTATTTTAAATTTTCTATAATTTAAAATTTTATTTGAATTTGTCGTTATTTTTGATTTTTGTGGTCATATGGGTTGTTTATCAAGGTAACCTATAACTTTGAAAGTTGAAATGTTATGTTTGTTCATGAGTTTGCACGAATGTAAAAAATGTGAAAGAGAATTATCTTATTCAACTACATAAAGTTTTACTAAATGTCATCAAATCAACATATTCTTTTCCGACAGCTTTTTTCAATAATAATCTGATTTATTGAGGTTCGGATTACTGAGCTTATAGTATACAACATTTCTTTTTTTTCATCAAATGAATTAATAACCTAAAATTCAAACTATCAAGTTAAAATATGTAAAAAAGTTTTTAAAGCTTTTTTACATATTTTATTTTAAATAAAATAAAAAATAAATAAAGAAAAAAAAATAATAAAAACAACAACAATTACTTTGATTACATATTTATTATTTTTAAAAGCAGTAATAACAAAATATCGAACAATTGCTTTAAATACACCATTGTGATCGTAATTAACTAGACTTTCATAAAGTGTTATACTTTATACTTTTTTATTTTCTTTTTAGCAAAAAAAGTTTTTGTGTGATTTTTATTTTTTCGAGGAGAAATAAAAGTTACTTTGTAGTTTTTAATTTTTCGAGCTAGAATATGAGTTAATCTTATAAGTTCATGATTTCATAATATGTATTTATGAACTTATGAATTTATCAATCTATTAATTAATGAATTTAGGAACTTATGATTTCATGAACTTATGAATCCATGAATTTATGAATTAAATAATTCATTATTTTATACATTTACACATATATATACATATAAAATGATTTTTTAATAAATGTTATACAACATAATAAATAAAAATCAAAAAGTAACTGTTATCCTTTGATTATAATGGTAAAACTTTTCTAAACATATGTGAAGATTTTGTGTCTGCAGATATTCCTCTAAAAAAACTATCTAATCCGATTTTATTGAATTTCTTAAAGACGTACATAAATGAAAGCATTCCATCTGATTCAACTATCAGAAAAAGATACGTGGAAAAACAAAATGATGAAGCCACAGACATTAGTAATATATAATGTAAATGTTGTAATGTAAATGTAATTGTTGGAGTTTTGGATCACAACGATGAGTGGAGCAAAAGAAAGTTTTTGATTATTATTATTATTATTATTATTATTATTATTATTGCCTTCTTTGCAAAACTTCCTCTCGATCTACACCTTCGTGTAGAAAGCTAAAATTCTCGAATTCAGCTCCCTGAGTTTAATGATCTCCACCAATGTCAACCTGAGTTTTATATGCACAGAAAAATGTAAAAAATAATTTTAATTATCAAAATATTTCATTCAATTGAAAAAATTTTGCACATTGCACATCTCACCAAAATGATTATATCAATAACTAATAGTTGTAAAAATTGACAAACAACGATTTTTTTCCAAATAAACACTTTTATATTTTTAATTTAAAAAAAAAAAAAAAATAATTTTAAAATATATAAATTTTGAATAACGTACTAATTGAATAAATCAAAATATTAATTAAAAAAATCTTTATTTTAATTATATCAATCAAGTAGGTAATTGAATGAAGCAAAATGACAAATATTTTTTTTATATATATTATATTATATATAATTCGGCCTAGTTGGTAGTGAGCTAGTCTGTCAGTCTGGGGGTTGTGGGTTCGATTAACACCAGAGACTCTGGTCTGTTTCACTACAATAAGCTATGGTCTTCGTTGCTCCGCTCGGTTAGAATTAGAATATAATTTGTAATTATATTGTAATTATAAAATAAATAAAAAATATAACTGTTATTATGTTTTGAAATTTAATGTTTACGTTTTAGATATTTTCCTTTCTTTTTATGTTATTTCTTGATTGTTTTGTTTGGTTTCCATCAATTCCTGCTAATCTGATGTTGGCTCTTGATCTTGGTTCCAGCTTCTATGAATCTTATTAATTCTTTCATAGCCCCTCTAGTGTAAATACAGGAGACACATTATTATCGCTTCTTTGTTTGGGCTAATTAAAAATATACATTATCATTGGAATAGTTAAAAATATGTAGCTTTTTGTAGTTTATATTTACATAAAAGTTAGTCCTGAACATACTTTCTATTCGGCTCATTATAATGAAATTATAATGTGCTTTTTTCTTGTGTCAGACTCCAAGATTCTTTTTTTTTCTGTAATTCATTCAATCTACAAAGACAACTGCAAATTTACCCAAACACTTAAGAAATAAATATAACATAGAATAATATATTTGTATATATACGATCCTGAGTAAGATGCTGTTTCTATAATATTACACGAATCTACGGAAAATATCATTAAGCAGAATACATTTTTCAAAATGCATTCATAAATTTGATGCCGTTGGACAAAAAATCACATATTTTTAATTTGATTTGAAAAAAGGTCGTAAAGATTGTGCATAATTAGCAAAAAAAAAAAAAAATGTATAACCAATTAACAACTAATTCAGTAAATTTATCTTTTAATTGAATTCTAATATAACACTAAACAACAGCGTTAATTAAAATGTTTTAGGCGAACACATTTCTAACCATTAATTTTTAACCATTTAATTTTCTTAATTAAATTTTTGTACAATTTTTATATAAATCCAATCACAATTTGATGAATTAATGTTAATTTAAAAATTTTGGGTAATATTTATTTCTGTGTGGTACTCCATCAAATAACCAATCTTGAAAAAGTTAGATTATCAAAATCAATTTCATGTGATAAATGTAAGTTTTGAAAAACCGTAACGCGATACAGTTAGCGACAGAAAACATTTAGTCATTGCGGGGGTAAGACACAAAATTTTTGAAGGCCAAACAACAAAACCCGCCTTAGTGTATTTATAGTCTGTTTTTCTCCGACGAAAATCTAAGCGAACAAAAAGAAGTCGAACAAATTTGAATAATTTTGGTTTTCTCTATTTTCTAAACTTTCGTTCGCATGAAGTTACGTCTTTCACATTGGTTTTGTTGTATTTTAATTTCAGAGTATTTATTTTTTCTTTAAAATATTAAAAATACTACTAAATTTTTTAAGCAACCATGATACAACCATGCAAATGAAATATATTCTTCATTTATAAATTGATGTTTCAAACAAAATCTTCAATTATCGATACGGTGCATTTCCAAGTGAACAATAAACATGATTGAGGAAAGTTTTGCAGCCTCTTATTTTTCATTAAAAAATGCAATCAGTCGAAAGCAAAATAGCAACTGACTGATTTTGACATTTTCCTTTGATTCGTTTGAAATACAGAAACCCAATTTTATATGAAAACTCTTACGTTTTCGTTCGACTTGTCATTCGATAGAAGTGAAGTGTGTGAGAGAAACTTAGAAGGCAAAAGAAAGCATTCGTTGGACATAGAGAAACTATATAAGAATCTGGTTATTCAATCCTGGATATCGTTCTTCTTAGTCATAAAATTTTTTTAGGAAACCATAAATAAGCATTTCTTCGAGAATAATTTTCTTAAAATCTCCCTTAGACCCAGAATGATTTCTACAAAACATAAAAATAGTAATTTTTTTAGTCCTAAATATAGCAACTGAATGTGCTAAATTTGCCGAAGGTGAAAGGTCAAAACAAAAAATCTTACAAAGCTGTGTCGTGTATTCTTCTAAAATTGGCAAGGTTTCTAAGTTTTGTGTTCTAATAACAGTGGTTTCAAACATGGAGAATTTTCAAATATTTAAGTAATTTTTTCAATTCAGTATGTTTTAGTTCGAAAATTATTTTTCTGTATTTTATTAAACCATTTAGAGTTTGTACTGAGAGCAAAGCAATGTAATGATCGATCCTTATAATTGCATGATTATGGTTAATTAACGCCTTTTATAGAATTTTTAATTTTTTAAAATGACAATTAGGAAAATTTTTTGATAATTTTTGTTCCCAAAGATACCCGGTAAAAAAATCCCAGTAATCGGAAAATGAAAAATTTGCTAACTTCTCGGGATAAAAACTCTATCTGCAACCCCTAGCTACTTTACGAATAAACTTATGAAACTGACGTTTCTTAAGTCAGTTAGATTGTTGGGGAAGGACCTTAATAAAAATAAAATTCTCTTTATTTACCATTTTTTATCCAAAAACATCGCATTTAACCTTCTTAGGTTACGTATTACACTGAGTAACAGAGGAGATGCGTAACAATTTTTTATTTCATTTATTCGTTGATTTCATATGGAAATCATATATATGTACATATCAGAAGACCGCTACACGCGTTGAAAAATTAAGGGAAAATTATTCCAATTTGCCATTTCTTTCTCATGATGAGCATCTTTGCTTGATGCTCTATCAAGCCAAGATGCTGCGGATGAGTTAAAAGATCACGACTCTAAAGCAGGCAAAGACGCATATAGCACTCCAGGGTCGAGTGATTTTAGTATTTTCACATACACAACATGAATTTTAACGAAGCTAAACAATTGAGTATGAATATAAAACAAAAAATCATTTAGTTGTGTTCTAGCTTTCAACAAAGCAAGATTATGACTCATGGTTAAACAAAAACAAAGCAAAACTCACAACAAAGAGCGTAAGAAGAAATTGTTATTTTTTGTGTTCTAGATATGACAAACACACTCGAAACAAAGAGCGTAAAGAAATAAAATACACAAACACATTCAAAATTTTTTGTCACTCTTTCTGCTGCTCTAAAGCTATAAAAAAAAGATGAACGAGTGTTAACTGCAAGAAATTACAAAGTTGGTATCTCATTTATCTGTTTCAACTTTAAATTTCTTTCTGAAATTATAATACAAAAAAAGTTAAAAAAAAAATTTAATCTGAAGAGTACTAAGAATTAGAACTGATGTTTTAAAACATAACTTAAATTTTTAAAAATAAAAAATGTATTGCAGTGCTTAGCTTACCATGGACTGATCTTTTTTATAGAATAACTTTTATTTTTTCTTTTTATTTAATAAATGTTAAAAATATCAATTAATTTCTGGGTATATTTTGAATTTCTTTGGCGCATATTTTCAAAAATAAGTGCATATAATCTTTCATAACTGTTACGATTCCTAGTTATACAAGTTTTCTTATTTACGCATGTATGTACACATACTTCTTCATTTACTCTACTTTTTTTTTTCCTTAAAATTACATTAAAAACAACAGCAACAAATGCTTATTATTAATTAAACCAAATTGACCTAGCGCAACCATATGGTAACGCAAACAAAGGCTACATAAAACGCTATATAACGTAGAAAATAATAAATATTTGGAACAAATCTGAATTACGTTTCACCGTTTGAAAACTTGTTAATAATATTAATCTGATGGTCATTTATACTATGTGTTGGTAAGTAAATGATCCCTTTCGAAACTTGAAAAAAAATATTGTTAAAAATGTAAAAAATTAACGACACGAAAAAGTGTTTCATATGTTTTTTGACACTGTGCAGCCTTTAAGAAAAATATTTTATGATTTATGCTATATTATATTGGTATAAATCAATAAAATATATAAAATTAAGTTTTTTATGAACTAAATATTTTTACGTTACAATATGGGTGCGCCAGGCACAACATAGAAATTTTTTTTTGGTAGTTGCTTCCTTTGAAATTTTTTTCACGAAATGTATTTTTTTTTTTTGTGTAAAACATGTTTTCCCGTAAAATTGTATGTTAATGAAGCTTTGAAGAACTTGACTGTGAAAGTGGTGAATATATCTGAAGGATTTTATCGAATGGTAACTTTTCTAATATTAATATTCCTTGTTTAGTCTTTAAAATAATCCCTTATTTCGGATTCCCAACACAATAAATTTTGATGACCATGACAGGACAGGACATTTTGTCGTGACTTTTCAAACTTAAGACTGGATGTTCGATATGTAATAAATGTTTCTCAATGCCATAACTGAACTAATATTAAATTGCATTTCCTTAAGAAATTTGCCAATAAAGACCATTTTTTGATACATTTTTTTGATTTTCTTATAGGAAAAAAAAATAAAATAAAAAAAATAAAAATAAAAAATGTAGTGCCTGGCGCAACCATATGGTATCAGCTCATTCCGCCCTACCTAAGGGCCGAAACAAAATTTTATATAATAGGTAAATTTTCTTTTTGGTAATTTGATCAATATCTGAAACAAAAAACATTCGCGATCAATTTGGCTTAAATACTCTCATTAACTTTGTCTCCCACTATGCACTCTCTCTAACAATCACTTTAATTAATTCAAATAAAAAAGAAACACATAAAATTACACACTCTTTTTTTATTAATCTAAAAACTCTTGATATTTTTATATAAATTTATTAAGCTTTAATTAAGTAATAGTAACACAATTAATATTAATTTAGTATTTCGAACTAATTTCGAACTAATGACTTTTTTAATGCTTTAGTTAAGAATTTTGTAAGAAATTAAAAGTTTATGAGAGATAGAAGAAGATTAATGAAAATTGTATTTATTTTGTGTAATTAGTTGAAAATAAGTGAACATTACATATCAGAACTGTACTGTTTGATGAAGCTTTAAATATATTTTCTGCATTATATGGAGAAATAAAATTCATTTATTTATTAAAAAATAAAAGCAATAAATAAGTATGCCCCAATATGATAAGTGAAAAATTCTAAAATAAATGAAAAAATTTTTGAAGTTTAACGTTCAGCTTTTGTTGCTGAGACTATAAAGAATAAAGAATTTTCTTGCAATTAAGCAATTCTTTTTAACGCCGCAATTTTTTAAATCCCTTTAAAGTAAATAAAATATTTACAAAAATCTAATTATAGTAAATGACTTACAAACAATCAAGTTCTTTTTTCTCACAATGAAAAAAGCTAATTTATAAGAAATTAGTTTTAATTTATAATAAAAGAAAAAAATCCAGATATTTAACTTACAAAAACTCATGAATTCTTAAATGAAACGTACTAAATAAATTTTTTAATTTTGACCTTTTTTGACAGAGAAGGCCAAATAAACAGTGAGAATTTTAAGGTTGGTATGATTTTTTTTTTGCAAAACGGTTGGGTTTTTTATATTTTCAAGTTGTTAATTAAATAAGCTACAGCGCACATAAATGGAAATAATTCTATTCATTTATTTAAAACATTTTTATTGTAAGTTGGGCCATATTTTTTTCTAAATACTTCAAGCAGTCAGTGAGTCATATACTATATTTATATACGCCGTCGGACAGACTGAAGGACGGACAGTGGGATAAGTAATCAAAGTAATAAAGTGGAACTATTATTTACACTTAAAAAAACATGTAATTTCTATTATTGTACGTTTTCATTCTTTCTTTTTTTACGTTTTCTTTTCTTTTTTTTTGCTTTTGTCTTTTGGGTTTTTTCTTTTCTTCTTCTTTTTTATTTGTGGTATTTAATTTAATTAAAAACAACAATCAAGCAACATTTCTTAATTAAACAAAAAAAAAAAAAACCCAGGACCACCTGATGGGTAAAAAATGATTCAAATAAAAATTTAGAATTGAGAAGTTCTTGTAAGGAAGCAAAACAAAAGAAGAAAAAAATTATAGCACAAGTAAGAAAATGTAGAGGACATTCTTTTTGTTTTAATAATAAACATCAGTCGTAAATAGGGTTGCCAGACGACCTTGAATGAACTTGATTGTCAGGATATTTTATAAGTGGTCAAGTTACAAGTCCAAATGTAATTTGTCAAGTTCAAAACATTTTGTAGTTACATAAAAAGTTGCGTGAAATCAGAAGCGTTGATAAAGAATATTTATTTGGTATATATATTTTTTTTTCTCGATAACGTTAACCCCAAAGCATATTGCTTCATTACACCCTGAAAACGAATTGTACAGAAATACTCTTATACTGCATAATGACTGAATTTTAAATAATCTTAAACTCATATATATTATATATGTATATAAGATACACTAATCGTTTTACAAAAAAAAAAAAAAAAAAAAAAACTGATTACGATAATATATATCGTAATCAGTTTTGATTTCTCCAGACTTATTTGAAAACTTCCAAAAAAAATTCGTTTAAAAATATAGTATTTTTTTAATGCCGTAAATTAATACTCAAAAGTAATATTAATGGATATTGAAATAATTATATTGAGTAAATATAAAAAGGCTGTGCCGTATATTTCATTTATTTTTTCAAATAACAATTGCAAAAATCTATTTAATACCGCATTTCTTAATATTTTTCTACAGTCTTAACACATAGAAAATACATATATACCTTTTGTACGGAACTGCAATGTTCGATTCAAAAAATCAAATGGAAATAATTGTGGAACTTCGGAACGGCATTTTTACGCAGTAATAGCAGAGCTGTAGGCAAGTTTAAGTTTTGAGCTTGGAATATATAAACTTTCAGGGGACTGGTCCACAGAATCCCAAAGTTAGACATAAAATTTATATAAATTTTTTTTTAAAACGAGACAGATTTCTTATATCTGAACCTATTTGAAAGACTTTTATATAGGAGGATTCTGCTAGTCGAGATATAAGAAAAAATTGTAGCGTGCATATCTTAAGAGATATTATGCTTCAAAGATTAAAATCTTTACTTTTTAGCCTGCGTTGGTGGCTCCAAATAACAAAAAAATGTAAAGAGAGAATTTTGAAAAAAAAGTATTTACGGAATCAAAAGTTATGTTAAAAAAAGGAAAATCAGCCATTTGAGGCTATAAAAATCTCAAATATTCTTCCAACTGCATCACCAAAACGTCTTAAATGAGTCATCATCAGCTTTCACGAAAGAACAAGTTACAACTGAAACCTAGGTATGAGAATTATGTAATTTTAAGAGCACTACTAGGAAAAGGTATGGACATTTTACCATCATATGAATTATTACAGCAAAGAAAAAACAAAAAAAAAAATACTCACTATTGAAATTACCGATCAGAAAGCCGTAATTGGAATTTTCACATTACTTGAAAATACAGTATCAACAATTGTTTCGGACTTTTCCACTGAACATTTCAAGAAAATACGTGATTGTGATTTGCAATTAATCTGAAAATGGGGTTCATCACTATCACAGTAAAAAAAAAACAAGCCAAGAATTTTCGAAATATAAAAGTATTTTTACGACATCATTGGTTCCTTTAAGAACTGTTATATCTGTTATATCCTATTAATTAGTTTTGAATAATTTTGGATAAATTCAACAAACAAAAGACCAATTTCCTTTGAGTACACAAAGAATTAACAATTGCAACACAAGAATTAATAGATTTTATTGAAGCAGAGATTAAAAGCCTGCAACCTATTTCGATTTAAATATAGGAATATATATTTAACATATTGCTTTTTATAAAACTTACAATGATTTATGAAAAAGTCAGCAACTCCATAACAGGAACCTCTTCCTGTTATAAGAAGTGTCAATGAGGATGTTCTAAAATACGGAATATCTTCTTTGCATGTATGAATAAGATTTCTGAAATACCTTCTACATCTGGCATATGATTTGAAATAAATCTGGAACTGAAGAAAATGAGAGAATGCGAGAAGGAGAGAATTTAAGGGGAATTTAAACAATAGACTTGACTAAACATTGATAAACCACTTATAGGATATGGAAGTACGAATGATGGCAACAGAGCTCCTCGTATTTTCAAATATTTTGAAACAAACTCAAATTTACAGATATTGATTTGAATTTACTACAAAGAGTCAATATCATTTTTAATTGAAATAAAAAGAAAAAAGCAAGTTAATTCAACAAAATTTGGCAAATACTCCTATGAAGTTTCAAAAACACGTATAAAATTTTATCCTTGGAAACTGTTCTTAACAACCAAAGAATCGAGGAATGAAAATTTCAAATATGTTCACTAGTTGAGCGCAAAAAAATGTTGGAGACTGTCGCTAAATGAAAATATTTAAACAAATCATATATAATCATCAAATTCAGTCTTATCATCTATAAACAAACGTTGAATTTGCTACAGAAAACACTCATGAATATAAGGATTTGCTTTATCTTTTAGTTACGGATTACTGTGAATCAGATTATTTACTAAATTAAGCTACTATAATGATTTACCATAATTTTTAAATATAGAATACTAACTAAAATTATTACTTTTTTAATTAAGTTAATTCTTATTAATTAAAAAAATATTATTCTTATAAAAAATATATATATGAAAGTAAATTGCTTATCTTTTTAGTTATTTATAGAGTTCATGTAATATTTTACTCATATCCAATATTAATAAGAACTATGTTACAGGTAAAATGTACCTGTCATGTATCTATACTCAAAATGTATTATTTATGTACTTCAAAACATTTGTTAGTGAAAGTCTCAAGTCTAATATAAATAATTAACTGGCGAATAACATTACCTAAGCCATTGCGTTACCTACTGTTGAGAAGAAGCTAACTATATGAGTATTTTTTTCTACGATTTCTATTGATTTTGATCGCTAATTTTGCCTTGTGGAATAGTAGGCATATTATACTGTATTATGTGTCTTGTTATCAAAAATATGTAATATATATAATAAGAAAATTCGTTAACTTTTCGCGAAAGGATGCGCAAGAAGTATTGAGTTGGGATTTTATATTATACATGATTAATTATAGAATAAAATTTTTGTTAATGAATATTTTTGAATAAAATTTTTCAACTGAGTAGACTTTTTGATGTTTAATTTGAAGTGTTATTCACATTTTTAGGTTTATCAACAGAAATGCCGCAATTCCCAAAAACTTTTAAAAATTTCTGTAAATGGGATTTTTTGCTTCTTTTGCTTATCTTTCCAACCGATATTGAGGAGCAGAACTTTCTATTACTAAAAAATTTAAACCACATTAGGCTACATAAAAGTATAACTTTTTTTTCGTTTTTTGATTCCAACTTTGCGATTTGAGAAACTAGGGCGAAAATTCGAAATTCGTTGGTAAAATAGGTAAATTTTTAGAAACTCTCGCAAAACTCAATTTTTCGATATTTTTTAATATTTTTTGTTTATTTATTTTTTAGACAAATATAAATACTATATATGTTACTTAAAAAAATTTGTGTATAATAGAAAAAGAATGTGAACCATATTTTTTGGCAAAAAAATCGACTTTTTTCAAAGTTTAAATTTAAAGCCCTATCATTTCTGACTTTGAATTAATTGAAACTTGAACTTATATATATATATATATATATATATTATTATATATAAAGAGCATAGGGCCTCAGCAAAAGATTTCCAATCGCTTCTGTTCGATACTAGGTTTTTATTTCATTCCAGTGATCTACATAGGATTTTTGAGCTCTGAAGCCAGCCTGTTCGCAACGATATTCTTTATCGAGGGAGTCAGCAAATCTCATGTTGATAACGTTCGCGATTACTTTGTTCACCATGCTTAGGAGTGTTATCCTGCTCCAGTTTTGGCACTACGTGAGATCACCTTTCTTAGGAATGTTGATGACCAAACCCTCTTTCAGTTCGTCGGAAAGTCCATTATTATCCCAGAGTCTTTGCACCACATTCTGGAGCAGAAATGTACTTATTTGGGGGTCTGCTTTGAGCTGCGTTTGCTATTCCGGTTATATTGGTTATAGGTATATCATCCCTTTCGATGTGCCGGGAGCAATTACATAATGGTTGGGGTATGTCCGCGTCCATTGACAACATGTTGGAGTAGTGGTGTACCCATATATCGAGTTGACCGTTTTTGGAGGTGATGAGATCACCGTTGTTGTTTCGTTACGGTTTCGGGGAATTGTAGTTTTTTTTTTAGCTAGCTTGTATAAATCGCGGATTCTAACTGATTCGGCTGCTGTTTGTGCTTCTGTAGCCAGATCTTCCGTCCATTTCCGTTTGTCTCTGCGATCGCTGCGCTTTACTTTTTTATCGAGAGAAGTGTAGCAGTACTGGAGCCCGGATTTCTCCATACGGGTTGTGGCAGAGTTTAGTTGGGCCTTTATGTCTTTTCTCCACGTATCACCGGATATCCACTATTTTCTTTCATGTATATTGCATCGATTATGGTTTGCTGCTAAATCACACATGAGTTCCCTAACATTCTCAAATTCAGCTAGCAGAGTTTGACTGGTTTAGCTGAATTTTTCAAAGCGTGTAAGCGGTTTTGATATGTGGATCATTTAGCTTCTGGACGTCAATTTTTTTGTTAGTTCCAACTCCTTTCTTTACCGCCGCAACTCTGAGTTTAATGGTTACCACAAGCAAAAGATGGTCGCTGGAGCAATCAGCGCCGCAGTTGTTTCGCACATCCAATAGGGAGCCGCGCCATGTTCTGTAGATGGCGATATGGTCAATCTGGTTCACCGTTCAATGGTCCGGTGATACGCAAGTTATTTTGTGAACTGCTCACCATTTTCGGTTATTCTTTCCATACCATGGCCGCCCATATCTCGTACGCGCTTTGAGTTATCATTGCCAGCTTGAGCGTTGAAATCACTCGCCCTTGTTAACGTTTGATATTAAGCTGGTTAGCTGACTATAAAATTCCTCCTTTGTCTGTGTGTCTGTAGTTTCAGTGGGTGCATAGCATTGCACACATGCAATATTCCGTGCACTATTACGGAGTCATGCCACAATAATCCTGTCAGAGTGTGGATGCCATTCTATCAGCTTACTGCGCGTTTCCCTGTTTAGTAATATTCCCACACCACTAGAGCATCAATTTTCACAGACCCAGAAAACTGAGATTGTAATTTTTTGCTTTCCGACAGATTTGCGCAAGTTTTGATGAATTTAAAAGCGTCGTGACATTTCAAGTTCCAAATCGTGTCAGGTGTTTAAAGCTTAAGGAAATCATCAAATGGGTTGATTGAGTATTATTTTCATTTCTTGAGGTTTCGGTAATCAATTGATTTAAAATGGGTAGCTGATTGGTATTCTGCATCCGATCCTGGAACTGGGGTTGCCAGCAAAGCCTCCAGGCGGACTGGCTTAGAAGTCTAACGTCACGTTTATATAGTCAATCGCTTGTTAAAAGATACGACGCCCGCTTTCAGCCGCCCCTGACATGAGGAATGGTCGCTGGTAGTTGTTGGCTATTGGTTATTTGAAGGCGCCAATCTCTCGCCTTGACATTCCGAGTATCGAAGGCCCTCAAAACTTGTTAGGAGTTCAGTGCCATCCGGAAACCCTTTGAGACCCTCCACTCGAAACCGTTGATTGTCCGCGACTGACATGACAGCTGCTCCGCATATCATAGCATTTAGCTATGCTTCCTTAGGTCGTGGAATGAACTCACTTAAACAAGACCATAAATCTCATTTTTCTGTATTGCTCAATCCACTCCCGGGACTGTAGAGAAGAAACTTCACCAAGGCAGTATGAAAAGTAAAAATTTTAAACTTTCAAATCGGTTCAGATATGAGGAATCAGGATCGTTTTAAAAGTTGAAAGTTTTATAAAATATTGTACTTCACAAACCTATATTTTCGACCTTTATATAAAGAATAACGAACAAGTTCTTTAAACTGATAGTAATTTTTCCAATTTAATTCACTTTTCCGATTTTTTTCGTAGTATAAAGTATAATTTATAACTCTTTATTATTTTTGTTTTATATGCCATTTACACTAGTACTTTTTGGTTTTATTTGGTTTTTGAATAAAAAAAACTACATAAATTTGTTTGGTTTTTCCACACAAATCAAAATCCATTTTTACCAAATAAAAACTACTGAAATAACTATTTATGCAAAATTTAAAACCGTGACTTTTATATATATAAAGAGAAAAATAAAATCTGATATTTATAAAAATTATTTGTTTTGTTTACGAAATTATTATAATAAATAATTTATGTTTTAATATTGAAACTATGTATTCTCTGAGCAAAGAAATAGCAATTAGACCGAAAATAAAAAATATCCAAGAAATGTGACTGTAAACGATGTAGTTTTTGAAATTTTGTTTTTCAAAAACCTATTAGTTTTTGTTTTGGTATAAACAGCATATTAAAAAAATTTTATAAATGATATTACTTGAGTTTGAGTAGAACTATGTGTGCTGTGCTTTTACTAAATATTGAAAAATTGTATATTTTGAGCCAATGACAACACAGAAAATTTATATAACCTAAACACTTGTGAAATTTATCCCTTAAAGTATAACAAAAACTTTTTTTCTTTTTTAATTTTCCATTAAAGTTTGAACTTATTTTATACTAAGACCTTTTCCAATAGATTAAATACAAAATAACGGTAAATCAAATGCGACTTATGCATTCAATAAAAAAATAAATTTATTAATGTATAGAATTGAACCGCTTTACTAACAATTTTAAATTTTATTAATCTTTTGGCATTTGAACTTTCAATTTTAAACGCACTTTTCAGAAAATTTCTTTTGATTTTTCTTAATTGAAATGTCTTTTATAAAATCACATTACCACTTTTCATTTTTAGTCGCATTTAAAAACTAAATATTTTTGGCGTAAGTCAAGTTTTTTGGAAATCAAGCTCGTTTTTCAGGAATGTCAAGCTCGTTTTTCAGGAATGTCAATTCGAATCCGGTGATCTTAAAGTAGATCTGGGTTGGAGAACAACTCTTGCGTCATTTTTTGTTTGCGTCTAACTCTCTCATTCAATAAGTGTTTGGCTGTCGCCTTACTGTACCACATTAAAGCTTTTCGAGGCTTACATTTGTAACATGCATTCAGATTTAACCAACCTTTAATGTTTATACGTGGTAGAGTATCATATAAAATTCAAAAGATTGTTATTGGTGAAGACCAAAATCCCAGGAGCTGAATACGGTAATTCTAACTTTCTATACGATATACAGGTTGGCGACAGTTTTCGGAGGATGCTTGTTTTATATGGTGCCCTGGCAATATAGTATAAATTTTATAATTAAAAAAAAAAAAATAATGATAATAATAACAAACATTAAAAGTAAAGAAACCATTGACCATAAAATATAACTTTAATCAATTCTTTTTTATTCTTTTTCTTTTTCCACTGAAGTTTTTTAGACTCATACTGAGTCAAATGAAGTCAACAAACGGAGACAACATCAAAATGTCATGTTGTGACAACAAACTTGAAAAGTTGACAACAGCAGGAATCCGTTGAATGCTTAAATTAAAACAATTAATTTTAGAGAAAAAATAGATAATTATCCATTATAAAAGAAATATGGGCTTGTAAGAAAGAATACGTGTGGAAGTTAGAATTAAAAATTTACTTCTAATATACTGCATCCTTAGACTTTTTGTCAATAGTAAATTGGTAATTAAAATAATGTAAAAATTATTCTAAAAAATTCCTTCACATTAAATATTAATAATAAATACTAAGAAAACTTTAACTTATCATCTTAATTTCTGAATATATTTTGAACTTTCCTAATAGACTATTATTGCTAATAAATATTGTCTTAAAAAAAATATTCAATTCTAGTTCAGCATAAAAATTAACAAAAATCTAATAATTTCTTCTGAAAATGCAAATTAATATTATAAAGAAGTTACAAAATTGTTATAATTCGTTTTTAGTTATAATTCTAAAACATAAAACAATTCCTTGTATTTTCCAACATTTATGTAAATATAAATTAAATGCATGCACGAGTGAGTTCATATTTGAATTTTGCTTACAATTGTGTTAGAGTGTTTGTTTTTATTTAGTACACTATAATTATTTTCTTTGAAATTTCAAACCTTTGTCGGTTTAATTAGGTTTTTGTTTTTCTATCTCTTGGTGTTTGTTTTTTGTCTCTATATGTGTGTATGTAACATAATTATACTTACATTTACAAAAAAAAAAAAAACACACACACATGAAAGTATGTACTTTATATATGTGTGAGCACAGTGAAGCCAAGTGCAGCATATTTATACTAAAAGTCGCTAAAAAGAAACCGTAAAAAAGATTTTTGAGGAATTAAAGTGTTTTAGATGCAGTTTTATCAATAAATTTTTATATTAAAAATAAATTGTGCAGAAAAAATTTTGTTTTAAAATTTTTTAATATATTTTTTTTGGTTTATTTCAAAATATAATTAACATTTTTGTTTACTGAATAACTTTTTTACTTGGTTAAAAAAATTTATAACAACTCTTAAAATATTTAAAAAAAAAGAAAAATATAAAGTAAAAAAATTTTCCCTGTTAGTAAAATTTTAAATTTTATTATTTTTATATCTGAAAATATCTTTGGTTTGCTATCGTTTAGGGCTCTGTTTTGGATATGTCATTTGATGTACTTATATTTGCAGTTACTGTAATAATTTCGTTTTCCTTCCTTGTTGATTTCTATGAGAAATCTGTAATAATTCCGTATCCCTTCCTTGTTGATTTTTATGAGAATAATATTTTAGTTGCTTCTGCCAATGTTAAAGGTTTTATGAATTTTGAACATTTACGTCCCTAGCCTCAAGCAAATCCCAAAGTAGTTTAAGAAAATGAATGTGAAAATATAGAGAATCAAGTTTTATATACTGCTGCAGATAGTGATCCTGCTGCTTCGTAGGAAAACTTTAAATTCGTTTCGAAATCTAATGGTTCTGAATCTGTGGCTTTCGAATTTTCTTTTCCTGTAGCTGAAGTACTCTTTGATATACCGAAGTTAATGTGAGCGTTATCGTGAATCTTTCCATGTATATAATTAAAAATTCTGTACCGATACGGTGGATAAAATTTCCTCCAGGTTGCTGTGATGTGGAATTGAAAATAATATTAGTGTTTGGCAAGTACACACAAATTTATCAGGAAGTGGTGTAATATTATTAGTTCGGATACTCTCGAAGATATTGTGTCTTACGGAAACATTATATTTCTCGATGGTTCTCAGTTTTGTATATATCAAAGCATTGGACTATTACTATATCGTCATGACTCCCCTTGCTTTATTTGTTGACCACTGGATGAAGTATTTGAGCGAGTAAAACCTTTTAATGTTTCATTAAACTAGTAAGCGTTTCGGTGTTGTTGTAGATATTCCTGTAATTGGCGCAGGAAATTGATGTATCAAGAATCGAATAACTTGGTGCATTATACTGCAATTATACTTCGGTTTAAAATATATATTACGGTGGGAACCTTACATTTAATTTTAAAGATTTGGTTTGATGTATATGTCATTTGATGTACTTATATTTGCAGTTGCTTGGCCCATTTTCTTGAATTGAGAATACCATACATACATTATATATTTTATACTCATTACATAGAATACATTATATAATGTTAATTTATATATATTTACTTCCTTATAATAAAACAGTTTATGTAATATTTAAATATTTCTAATTGTGAAATAAATAATTTATTAAAACTTGTACAATTTTAAAATTGAATCAATAAATAATTTAGTTGCTTTTAATCAAAACTTCAATTATAGATCTAATTAATTTAGTTAAAACATTTAATTGAAAATTCAAGAAATAACAATTATTTTCTGTAAATTAATATTATAATTCTGGTAATTGGAGCCAAATTAAACAAAAATTTAATTAATATAATCAATTTCGTAATTGAAGTTAATTTTTATTATTATTTTTTTCTATGTGTACATAATGATCTTTTTAGGAATTTTGCGAAAATTTTAGTTAATTTTTTTTTTTAATTCATTAAAGTGTTAATTTTCCACAAAAAATATGTAAGAAGAAAATACGCACTGAAATTGTGCGTAAATTTTAAACCATTGGGCAGCACATATGTCATAGATAAAAAAATAAAATAATTTTTCTTAAGCCTTCTTGATTATATTTCATTTGAGATAAATATGAAAATATTTTTAATATTTAGGATTTTATTTTTTAATATTATGAACTAAAATTAATAAAACAAAAAAATTTTATTTGTGTACAAAATTGGTTCTGTGTAAGTAGAATAAAATAGACCAAAGTATATAAAATATTTTAAACTAGTACACATATAAATGGTATAACAAAGACATAGAAAAATTATGTTTTTGATCGAAAATCCTACAACAATTTTATACGAACTAGATCTAAATATGGCTCAATTTCAATAAAGATCTGATTTTAAATTTATACTGCTAATATAGCTTATAACCTCATTAAAATATTTACACATATTGACACTTTAACATGGACCAGAAAGCAATTTTTGGACAATTTGTGCGAGAACTGATGAGACTGTACGTATTTATAGCTAAATGATTGTATAAATATCCTTAAAATTTTACAAAATCGAACTTAAAGAGAGCTCTAACTTCGTTGTACATAAAATGAACTTCAGCACAATTGTGAGATATCTTATAATTTGTAAATGTAGTGTCAAAACATTCCGATGCATAATAAGTTATACGTTCAAATAAAACATATTTTTTATATAAAAATGAACAGATTAAGTTAGAATTAAAACTATATCAACTACCTGTAGCATTTCTTCTACAATTTGTATGCGTAAGAGCAATAACCTCCATTCTTAATTTTGTAAACGGCGCAAATTTTCTAATGGAAAATAGACCGATCGAACACAAGTTGGCCTATTTCCACAAGTACTCCTATTTGTAGTTTACATTGGAGGAATTGGACACATATGCAGCAATCAAAAGAAAGACAAAAAAAACTTTCTTTGAATTTTTTAAATGTGAGTGATTGCCGATATTACATATTATCCTGAATTATAGTTGTTTTACTTCACTAAGCATTGTTAACATAATTGCATCAAAAGCTATTGAAAAAAATTGAATTTGAGGTTTAAGGTATGTTACATAAAGATATCACAAAAATACAAAATAAAAAAAAAATAATAATTTTTTGAACTTACAAGAAAATGTTGACTGAGTAAATTTTGACAAATTTATCCCTACAAACATTTAGAAGATATCATCCTAGAAGAAATTTATGCAATATCTTCTTTTTATTATTTGAATGAAAATTATCAAAGCAAAATTTTTCTAATATTGTATTTTTATTAGTTTAAAGAAAATTAGGCAAAAAAAAAAAAAAAAAAAAAATATCAAAAGCCCTTTTCCAGTACTTTTAAAATTTTCAGGTTTTAGTCAGAAACTATCAGAAAAACTACAAAGTGCATATAAAATTTGTATTACGGGAACTCTTTCTTGTAAATTCTGACTAAAACTTGACAACTACTGGAAGAGAGAAAAAAATATATAAAATTTTAATTTCTTTATTATACTTATCCTAAAATTATCATCCTTTTTTCATTAAGGTGATTATCAGCTTCCCAATAGATTGATGATTTAGATCATCTGGAAGAAATTAATGCAATACTTTTATTTTTCAATCATAATGTTTTCAGTTGTCGTAAGATTGTTCAAAAATCAAAAAAATAAAAATATTAAATAAATTTGTTTGTCTCTTAGCAAAAAAAAAATCTATTTTATGTATTTTAATTTTCGTACTTTAGGATGTTATGATTTATGTGCATGCATGCTTTACAAGTTGTAAAAGTTTTTCTTATTACATTATTTCAAGATTTATTTCGTGACAATTTTTCTCTATTATTATTACATCTTCCAGAAGATTATCTGGCGGTATCTTATTTTTCTTACCTAAATGATTATCTAGCAATATTGCTTATTTTTCTTCTAGGAGTTTTGATTTCTTATTCCTTAGATGTATAGCCTGTGACACACAATCTCTCCCGATGGGGAAAACTTCCGCAATACGAATATGATTGTTGGGCTATAAAATTTTTCTTTTAAGCAATACGAATTCGAATCACTTTCGTATTAATTTGGGATTACATTTCAGGGTAATAACAAATCTTAACAAGCAACTGAAGAATGAAATTAAACTTGTTTCAGAAAAAGTAAAAGTATATAATCTCATAAGAGTAATACCAAACATGTTCGGCCGCGTAATGGTACATTGCGTACATTTCTTCAAAATCAAATATGAGCCATGTTAAAGCTATGCCTAAGCTCTAGTCAATCAAAGCTAAAAAATTTAAATAACAAAGATGAAAAGAATTTTGAGGCAAAGAATAATCAAAGCTCCTCAATACTAAAAAATAAAAATATTTTTAATATTTTATATTAGCCTGTAAAACTTACATTATTGCTTACTTTTCTCATGATCCAAGCTATAAGTTTTGTATACCGAATAATCAAGAAAATGGTCCTGAATAGTATCGAACTAAAAACAATAAACATTTTATCGCATAGAATACAACTAGTAGTTTATGTGAGAGGTGCTTCGAACTAAACTTTCTAAAAAATTACTCATTTTTTCTAAGAAAAAAAAAAAAAAATACATGTTACTACATGTATTTTGTTGTTGCATGAATTAGGTTTTTGATAATTGAATGGGGTTTTTTTCTCTCACATAAATATCTAGCTATTAACCTATGTTTTATTTAAAATGCGACAAAATATGTTATTTGTTTTGCTTATTTTGTTTAAATAACTACGAATAATTGTAACAAATAGTGTCATAAAAAGACATTGATAACACTCTTAAATAGTCGTGACTGGAACAGAATTTTTAATATTTTCTGACCAGATTTAATATTAATTTAATACAATATTAATATTAATATAGTAAAGATATTAAAAATGTTTTAAAATTTGTGATATTTTGAATTTCTTAGAAAGTATTAACCTTTTTTCCAGCTACAAATGCATTTATTTTCACTCGTTTGGAACTTGTTATTAATAACATCCAAAAAACTCAAAACTTGCACTTAGTTCTACATTTAAAGTCATGAAAATGTTCTTTTTTGGAAGCACTTTAAATATTTAAATATTTGTCAATTTAAATTTTCATATGTATTCACGTTGGAATGAATTAAAAGTATTATCTCTGCAGGTTTTTAAACATGAACTTTTAATAATCTAAATATTAAAGCAAATTTCTAATTGTTTCGGGACTTTTAGTAAACTTCAGAGATGTACATATATATACTATACAGCAAAGGCTTTATATCTATCACTATCACTATTTGCTTGTTTGTTCCACTATACTCTCTTAAATACGCACTGACATACACACGCTTCCCCATAAGTACTTTTACACATGAAACAATAAATTTGTTCTCTGTTGAAATTTAACTTTTATAATGAATATCTTCTGTATGTCTGTCTGTCTGTCTTTCGGTTTAGTATTGTGTGAAATTTTACAGAAAATCTTCCTTAATTTTTACTTCATTTTTTTTTATATAATTTTTATCTAATTTCATGTAATAATTTGTTGTTCTTTGCTATTTGGCTCTCTTGTACTTTTAAACTTGTTTCTTTCTCTTTAATACAAATTTTTTGTTGCATGGCTGGTTAGAGATGCAATTTATTTGTTAAGCAAATTACGGCAAAGGTAAAAAGGAGGTAGTTTTAGCTTTTGTGTTATCTTGTGAAACTTTAAAAAAAGTAAAACTTTTTATGTATAATAATTTGCTTTTTACTTTGTGAGGTAAAATGTTTTTTCCTCTTTGAAATAGCATAAAAGTTGGGACAGACAGGAAGCTTTTATAAACAAAATGAAAGAAAGAAGTGCTTAAAAAAATTATTTTTTTGTAAGTTTAAAAGTGCAAAATTAGTGTTAAGGCCTGTACCCTTAACTAAAAATGGGAAAGACAAAATAAATTTTTAGGAAAAACGAAGGACATGACAAATTTTACTATAAACATTTTGTATGAATACATATGAAAAACATTTTAATGAATTTTATCTTTAATAAACGCGCAACAACTCAACTTAAAACAATATTTAAATAAAATGTAATCAATCCATAATAATGATGAATGCAATGATTAGACCAGTGCAATTCATTACCAACAGACTAAAACTAAAATAAAAAAGCTCATAATAAATCATATTAGTATATGGTTACAGTGTAACAAAACACAGTCCACTCCAGCAACACTCACACACACACTCATAAGGTACACCCAAGCACTCAATACGGATGAATTGCAATTTGATGATGTGTTTGCTCGTTTTTCTGTTTTAACAATAAATATTTATGGCAGTGGGTAGAAAATTTCAGGAATTGAACCAAACATATTTAACATCCTTCCTATGAAAATTCATCAAATTATAAACAACATTGAAAAATAGCAGATAGGATAGATGAAGAAAAGGGAGAACTGTTAGAGATATGGTGTAAAATCAGTAAATAAGGTAAACACAGCTCAACCAAATACCATGAGAATATAGACAAAAGTAATGATGACAATTAGGAGTTTACATAATGAAAATAATGAAGACTATAATGATGTAAAACAACAAGTACAAGTATATATAGTACAAAAGCATAATGTGACGCCACTCTATACAGACACAAAGACCAAAACCTACACAGGTAAGTTTAGTAGTATTTAATGAGAGTAACACTATCTGATGAATAGTATGTTTGTGTAGGAGTTGTGCATTTATATCCTTTTCATATTGAATGTTCAAATATCAAGCGCAAAAATCACAAATTGGTATTAAACACTGAGAGAATTATTGAGAAATCATACTTGGAAAACATAGCCGCTGCTCACTGAATTGGTAAGTATAACTTCTGGTAATTGGTAAAGTAATCTAGTTTTCCACATAAGTTGGATATTGTAAATAAAAATTGTGAGCAAAGTAATGAGACCAAGCTAAAGACCTATCTGATGCAGTTCGTTTTTTTAGTTATATTATTTTGATGTTTCTATTTATATTTACCAGATTATTCCTGAGGTGCTCCGCTACCCCTATCGTATAGAAATAAAAAAACTTAATATAAACAAAATTAGATTTTGGTATAAAATATTTTTATAAAGTACAATCGCTTATTAACAATCTAATAAAAAATATCAGTATAAACGTTTAACGATTGTTACTAATCAAATACTAAAATTTTAATCTGTAAAGTAAATAAATACTTTCAAATATATTTTTTTAAATTTTAAAATGTTATAGATTCTGGATTTTCAAAAAAAAAAAAATTGCGAGAATTTGTTAAAAATTAAATAACTAATATAAAAATAATGGTTCTTTAAAGTTTTCGTTTTTGAAATTTTGGCGGTTTTTTCTGTTTTGCCATTTTTTTCTTTTTGTCGATTTTTTTTTCATATTGTCGCTTCTTCGTTTTAACGATTTTTTTTTGTTTTTTTTTTCTTTTTCGCTTAACCGCTTTTTTTCGCTTTAGCGATTTCTATTAATTTTGATGATTCTTTTATTTAAGTGATTTTATGTTGTGATTTAAGTACAGTTCCTGATTTTAAATAACCAAAATAAAAGAACAATAAAATGAGATTATCTTCATGACGAAAGTAAAATAATTAATTTTACATAAAAAAAGTGCATTTGTTAAAAATAAAAAGGAATAGTACACAGTGGTTCCAAAACGTTTTTTTTTTTTTTTTAATAACTTTGTAGCTTGTGAACTGTTATATTTCAATAAAATCCACGTGACCAGAGGCGAAGCGTTTTCGAGGTGATTTGGCGGAGCTTAGATTCCTAGCGGGTCAGGGGGAGTGCGTAGACCTCCAAAGATGGTCACCTCGGGTATATATTTTTTTAAATCGCCGAAGATTAATTTACAATTTGACAGAAAATTTTTAAGTCTATACAAAAATACGCTTACATATGTAGGTTTTCTCTTTTAGTTTAAGAGATATTTATGCCGAAATAATATTGATATAATTTATTATTTACTAGGGCTAATATTCATAATAAAAGAATAAAAGAATAAAGTGTAGCACTTAACTTTTTTGGGATACATATATAAAAATACAGTTCAAAGCTATCCATTTAGATTAGATTTTACCGAGTATTTTTGAAATACCTTTTATCTTATCTAAAAGTTATTTCAAAATTCTTCCACAATTAGAGAACACCTTTTTCTGTGTATATACAAATTTCTTCTAAAACATAAAATTTTTTGTTATTATCAACTATTTTTTTTTTTTTTTATTTAAAGAATCAAGCGCTTTGTTTAAATCTATCAAAATTCGATTCAGCATACCTTCCTACCAGATAATAAAGATAAAGTAGAAAACTGCCACGTTGGCTTATACACATACATATATATGAGTTTTTTATATGTATTAGTAGCAACTTTTACCGCTTATAACTTCTAAAATATTGAAGAAATTTTAATACATTTTCGCACATCTATGAGAAAATACCTTTCTAGTGGTATGTGTGAGTATAAAAAGGATAACTAAAACTTTGTTTGTCAGTTAATTAATTAAATAATTATATAGATAGTCCAATTGGACTCTATGAAATTATAATTATAGTTTATTAAAATCATCGCGGTTAGAATTTTATCCCATGAGCGCAATAAAATAAATTCGTTATTTAAGAACTGGTAAACTACACTTTAAAACTATCTGCAATTTTCTTGCAGTGTTCTTATTTGTAATTCGATGTTATTGGACTTTTCTCCATTCGCAGACACACACGTGTTTCGTACAATCAAATGCAACAGAAAAAAGAGTCATCACAATATGCAAATTACAGTTAAATCGGATATAAATTGACACTAGTTAACTGGCAGCAATACTTTTATATTCATGGCAGTACGAATAATATACCTGGTAGAAAATTTATTTATGAATAATAAAGTGATAAGTGTAAATCGAAACGGTTTATGATGATATCAAGACTGAACTATTCTTCAAATTGTCTGATACAAAATATCAATTCGTAGTTTTTTTCTTTTCTCCCTAAAAAGACTTTTGAGCTGAATAGGGATAATTTGCTTGAACTTTTTATTTATTTCTTCAATTTGGAAAATCTGCAGCTGGGGCTTATAAAGTGTATATTTGAAAGAAAATTACTAGAAAACTAAATTTAGAAAAAAAAATTGAGATACGCTTTTTCTATATTAAGATAGCAATTTCTTCATGATGGAACTTATACATGATAGAAAGCGGAACGAAGAATTTCAGCAGATAAAAAAAGAACAGAATTAACAGAATTAACTGGATAAAATTGAACGAAAATAAACTCATTGAATTTTCTGCATTCGTAAGTAAAAATTTATTATTTCTAATAAGTTTCTTTTCTACTTTTCACCTGCTTTTCTATACTTGGACTTATTCCTTTATTTAATTAAGGTTTAAAATTAATATTTAGGTACTCGTATAACTTTTTGATCAAGTATAAAAGTTATAAACGATCTAGCCAGACCATATAATACCCTACACCATACTGCATGGGCTTTAAGTAATAATGGATATAGTGCCTTATATGGACCGATATGTCTAAAATGATGTATTCAAAAACCGAAACCAGTTAAACGGCTTTTGCTTAAAAAACCCACCAGTTTTTACATTTTTATGTGCCTAATGGTAAAACTATATTCCCCTAGGGAGTTATCAATAATAATATTTGCATAGAAATATGTCAGGTATGATGATTTTGAGATTTTTTATATTTATTTAGGATTTTTTTATATTTTATTTTTATATTTAAATGCATAATAATTTTTTGGTACTAAATAGCATTAGTAATTCTTGGATATTACGATACCGAAAACTATATTATAATTTTTTGTAAAAAACGATACTATAAAGAAAGGTACACTTTAGTCCGCAAAAACCATCGTTTTCGATTCGAGAACAAATATCACTAGTGATAATTTTTATCATTTATATGATATCGTTTCGATATCGTTATAATCGTTTAGTATATTGGGATATCTTGAAAACTATAATTCGAATTATGACCTAAGGGTTAATTGTTTTTGAATTACTTAATCTTTAGTTAAGTATTTCAACTTAAATTTTGTCAGTAAGAAGAGTAAACGCATTTTTTTTTATTTAGGTAAATTAAAATCTGTTGAAAAATTTTAAATATAGAATGCTATAGCTGAAAAATTTTCAATTTATAATTTAGCCTGTTAAATATATATTTCTTTATTTGTTCGTGAAAGATAGTTAATTTTTATTTCCTGCTGTTTTCTTAAATCTTTTGTAAAATATTAGACAATTAAAATGGCACAATATTACGCACCAAAAAGAAAACATTAATAGCATTTTTCGATTTTGCTTGTCCAATTTCAATTAATTTTATATACTACCCAGAAAAAAAAGTAAAATTAATTAATATGTTGACCAATTCAATAATATGTAGTTTTATTAACTTTTAACAAGTTTAAATAATACAAAAAATATGCTAACATTGCATTAAAAAAGGAATTGCAAAATGAGCGAATTATAATAAGAAATAACATTTTTTCAATGAAAATCATCTGTTAGTTTTTTTTGAGCCCTAAGTACTTCCTTCCATATTTTTAAGTTGAAATTTTTAAATAATGTCATTATTTCCTTTAAATAATTTATATATCCTTGCTAGATACATGAATAGAAAATACGAATAAAATCACTATAACATTGTGTTCCAAATTTCATGTTTATGTTCTGTTCACTTATAACAAAAATATATCAAATTTATAATATGCAGAAAGCGCAGGATCAGAAAGTTGCAGATCTTTAAATCGCTTTCTACTACGAATTTAGTTAGGTAAGGTTAAAAAGGGCGGCGTCCTCACTCCTCCACCCATAGACTATCCGGTCTATTGTGATCCCTTTATATAAAGAAAACTACTAGAAGATGAAAGAAAAAAAATAAGAAAAATCTAAGCATAAGAAGGCGCAATAATAGAAAGAAAAGAAATATAAAGACTCACCAATCAACTCTGACTACTTCAAAGCCACTTTATCACCATTACGAACCCTATAAGGTTTCCGAGTCCTTTATTCGTAAGCTCCTCCAAATCGTGTAGAATATGGCTCCCAAACCACTTCAGTCCATTACGCTGAAGCCCTACATCTATGTGCTCTACTGCTCTACGTACTACAATAATCTGACGTGCCAGTGTCCCACTTACTGCTCATATTCCCTATTGCGAGGTGACCAGTAATCATACCAACAATAACCCTTAGATTCCCACGACTCACGTCCAGAAGATGCTTCGTATCTGCTGGTTTAAGACTAGGCCATAACGCAGTCTATTCTGCTCCTCCAAGCATGATTCGTCCTTCATAAAGTCCATTACCGTGTAGCCATGAAATATGACCCAATCGGAATCCTAACCGATACCTCCATAAAAAGACCTGCGGGTGAGCTATGGATGAAATGTTCCTGGGAAAAAAGGGTAAAAAAAAGAAAAAAAGGGAATATTAGTTTGCTTCTCTAGGTAAGAGAATAAGCTTCATTATTGCGCAGGTGAAAATGCCAGAAGCTGTTCTCACGTTCCCTGAGCGGACTTTAAAATCCTGTCCTATATGGGTTTTCACTGTTCGAACCATAATGGGGGGGGGGGTTAAATTATCCTGATGGAAAACAATTAATCTCCTTCCTAGAAGTCCCTTTCTGTATATTGTATACGACGATGGAGTTCTTTGAGATAAGCACGTTAAGTTTTTGCAATCCGTAGGCTACACTCAAAGATAGATCAGAATGATCGGGTTCAGGAGGTGAAAGAAGAAGTGGTCCAATAAGGAAATGGCCTGGGATTTAAGGAACTAAATCATTGGGATCTTCACTCATAGCAGTTAAGGGCTTGAATTTAGGCATGCTTTTATTGTCGAAAATTCCTCAAAGGTAAATTTCTGAACTTCAGGAATTTTTCATAAATGAGTTTTAACAATCTTTACGCCGACTTCCCATAAGCCGCCCATATGAGGTGCACCAGGGATTATAAAATGCCATTTAATGAGTTGAAAACTATTTCGTACTAAGACTTTCCTTTTAAAATCGGGTAAAAAATATTTGCGCTCGGTTTGTAGAATACTACAAAGGCAGTATCATTATTTGAATACAAATGTGAAGGACAGCCACGTTGAGAGAAAAAGCGGAAAAATGCAGCAAGGAATGTTTCCATCGATATATCACCGGTCGTCTCTAAATGAATATACTTTGTTGCAAAAATAACAAACACAAGGACTTAGCCCTTAATAATGCAACAAAGGGGTGGGAAAAGCGGATTTTTTGAAAAAAGGTTCCAGCTGCTTCAATGCCTAAAAAACTTTGTTTGTATACTTTAAGGTAGGCATTCGATAATCGTTTTTGTGCTTTCAAACATAAAGTAAAAATGCAAAATACCCCACCCATGGTTGCGTAGGGTACAAACCCGTTATTTACCACTATGGTATCAAGTTTCATTGGTAATAACAAAGGCAATCACAAATATACAAAATCCTTTTTTTACTTATCTATAAATGAACCAAACTGTTAGTTATTTATCCGTTTAAGACAGTTTTAAGAATTTTGCATTTGATTGGTTACAGCATACTTTTGAATATTTTAGTCATAACAGCACAATTTTGCATATATTACACTAAAGAGCATAACTTTGCATATCTTACATATAGAGAGAAGTTTAGCCCATTATGCATCCAATAAAACTTTCTACATATTTTGCCATTAGTAAAATATTCTTTGTCTTTTTCTGTGCATATTATTACAATGTAGAAATAAGGAAAAATTAGCTACATTTATTATCAGAAAATTCAGAAACTGAAACTTTGATAGACCAGACATCTAGCGCGTTGGTCTATAGAAAGTGTTGTACATAAGTATAATTAAGATTTAGCAGCTACCACCTACTGTCATACTAACTACAGCGATTCTAGTGAATATTAGATATGAGGAACTTTTTAATACATATACAGCGACTCTATAAATATGAATAAGATAATTATCTTATTCATATATATACAATTTATAGATTAAATTAAAACAAACATTTAAAGTTGTTTAATATAAGAGTATATAATTTATAGTGGATTCTTGAAAAATGTAGAATATAGTTAACATAAAGTACACAGAAAAAATTAAATTTCGTATTTATAAAACCAATTATATTTTTTTTTATTAAAATCGGACCTATCACTGAATTAGTAAAATCAAACATTCAAGAAAGTTTTATTGAAAAAATTTTAATTGTTTTCTTATTAAAATATTTTTATTATTTATAAATTTGAATATTTGAAAATTATGAAAGATTACATCACTTTTTTTTAAATAAACTATATTTTTTAGTAAATTTTCAAACAATATTCGAAATATATATATAAAATTCGAAATATATATATATATATATATATATATATATACGTATATATATGTATGGGTTTCTGTAATTATTTTTATAATATAATAATGAATAATATGATAAGATATAATAATGAATGAAAATGAATATTTATGTTATATTATATTGTAACATGTAAATTCTTATATGAAAAATTTTTTATTGAGTGCATGAAAAGAAAGGATCTGTTTATATAAAATAGGACTAAGCAAAGTAACATTACATTCTGGAGATGAAATATAAAGCTACGATAATACATATAAATAGTGAAAATGTAGTGTAATGTGTGATAACGTTGGTGAAAAATAACACTTCCATACCAGTTTAGTATGTATTATTTATATTATGTCACATTTTTCGATACTTCTTAAAAATTTCATTAGTGGCCAAATTGAGTTAAAAAAGAAACCAATCGTTGTTCATAAAAAATTATAATTAAATTATTCTTACCATTTTCTACTTTAGAAGATTTTTAAACGGATTGAAATATTTATGGATAGCACACAATGATACCGCTAAACCGAGCCAACAATACAAATTACGATTTTTAACCATATATTATTTTTTGAGCATCTTGAAGCTTCACAGCGCTAAAAGCAATTTCAGCAAAATTGTTTATTTAAGGAGTCTGATTATTTCCTCGTATGGTTTATATAACGAGAGGGAGTTAGCTGTTTTAGCACACATACATATGAACGTATATTATTCAATCTACTCATAAGATCAAATGGTGTAGTAGGGGATAATGATTCATATGCTTTTGAATCATCTAGAAGAGACGTAAATATGAATATAATTTTTTGTGTCAACATTTCTATAATTTTATTTTTTTACTTTTTTTTTTAACAAAATGCAAGATTTTTTTTTTTTTGAATTGGTTTATAAATTATTTTCAACCAAAAAAAGAAAATATTAAAATCAAACAAAATTTGTTACAAAATATTATTTAAAACCAAATAATGATTTATTTAAAAAAAACTTCTAGTCATAATTTTTTTGTGTAAGTACAGTAAATTTATAACAATTGTCAGTATTTGTTTTTCTCCAATTTTGATTAAGTTGGCCAACTCATTTATATATTTCGCTAAAGTCTTAAAACAAATTTTATAAATTATTTATTCATTTGTAAAAAAAAAATATTAATATACGTATTTATTTTGCGAATTTAACAACGGCGCACCAAATTAACTATGTTATTCAAGCTTGTATATATATTTTGACGATGTTATTGAATATTATTATTAATCCGAAAATTTGTAGTTAATACAACTAAAGTTATTTTAGCGTAGTAAAGTGAAGGAATTTACATTTTTTTTCATCGCTTAACCGATTTTTACGATATGAATTATACTAGAAAGATTATAAGTATTATTTTAAATAGTAAAATTGTTTATTAGATATGCATTTAACATATTTCTAACGTGTCTATATTAAAACAGACAACTATTTTAAATACATCTATTTCACCTGCGAATTAAATTTCACTTATTTTCAAATATGCCGCAAGTATAACCGCAATGCAAAGATAACAGAAGATCTTTACATTGCATTGCTATTCCATTTATATATATATATATATATATATATATATATATATATATATTTTAATTGCATACACGAGCTGACCAACTTTGGAGGTCTACCCACTCTCCCTTGATCTATTAGAAATTTGTATTTCTTCAAGTCAACTCGAAAACAACTCGACTGAGGCCAGGTGAAATTTTATTAAAATATTTCGAACGGTTCACAGCTACAGAATTATTAAAAAAGGGCGTTTGGGAACCACTTTAATTTACCATTCGAGTTTTTTAGAGAATATTTGGTTTTAAGTTGCTTTTCTCATCACGTTTGCAAAGATTAATCGATAATATATTTCAGTCAATATTTTAAATAATTATTGGAGATTGAAAATATACTATCAAAAAGGTAATTTTGACATGAATACATAAATTTCACAACAATTAATTTGATCCAAAATATATTATCAACTGAAATTACAAAATAAAAAATATAAGATTCATCCACGAGTGATTTATAAAAAAATGGCAATTTTTTATTTATATTTGGAACGCACATAACCTATGGAGCCGTTTAATCTTCATCATTATTATTTTCTTCCAATTTGAAAAAAAAAAAATTGCAAATTTGATCATGGTTTAAATTTTTATAATACTTAGTTAAAAAAAAAGCCGAAAAAGTAAGTTACTTTAAATGTTAATATCTCTTAACGCTGTAGATGAATTTTAATTATTCAAGGCTCTAATGAAGGCCAACTGATACCTTTTTAAAGACAATAATTCAAGAGTAAATTGCTTATTTAAAAATTCACTCGCAATTGTAGTTCTACAATGTTGTTTGTATACAAAACAACATTTTTTGTTTTATAACAAAAAAATTTTTAATTTTAAACATTGCTTCAACTTTATGCTTAATATAAATAATTTAAAAATTTTTTTGGTGAAAAAAATTGCTAATAAATTTGTCCAATTAATTAATATTTTACAGAGATTTTTACGCAGATTTGGTCACAGCTGTCACGTGGAAACGTAAAGTGATCGAATTTGGTTAGTTATGTTAAATTTACATTTACGATAGAGTAATATAGCTTTAACTCTTTAATTATACGTCGGACTTTATTGATTTAAAAACCGGTATAAAGTTTATTACAATAAATATTTCAAATGATAGTGTATAATTCAAAATTATTGTATTGCTAAAATGCATTCACAACTGGAATGCAATTTTCAGATGCATTTTTAAAAATTTCTACCCCTTTGATTTTAAATAGTTTTGCTTAATATTAGAGAAAAATATGTTTATTACAATACGTTAGTAATTATTCTCGGATAAAGAGATATTATACCACAAAAAACAAATGAAGAAATATTATGAATAAAATTAATTGTAAAATAAACTCACTATTTTTTAAAAGAGGATGTAATTAAATTCTATACGTAATTTAAATCAGACAAAAATCCGCTTACAGCTTAAAGAGATATTGGTGTTCAAGATTACACAATTTTTAGATTTTTTCTTTTCACTTTAAAAAATGAAAAGCGTGAATAAATTCGCGAGTTTTCCAGAATTCAAAAAAAAAAAGAATAAATAAATAAAGGTATTCAAATGGCTCTACATGGTAAACTTATTCTGAATATTAACAAAATCCGTAGACCTAAGGAACATTTTTGTATGTACTAAAAAAATATAACATATGTTAAAAAAATCATCACTTTAAGTTAAAGTTTTTTTTAACGTTTGTCAGTTTGGTATATCTTTCGTTAAATGGGTTTAAAATTAAATTAAACTAATTAAGGATAAATGTGCTGTTAAACAAAATATCTTTAAAATATTTCCTATTAGGAATAGTTTTCTCTAACATGTATTTTCACTCACATAACCGTAAAGGATATAGGCACCGACAAAATGTATATTGGTTATGACGAATGTTTCAATAGATGGTTAGACATATAGAATCATACTAAATTAACAGACAGACATACGGTGAGGCAGTCATACAACTAACTTCGTATATTAATACACAGCCTTACATTTAAGTCTTTGAAAGTAACAAGTGCTCAGATTACCTTTGGTAATTTATTTGAATTTTTTACAATATTTTTGTATGCAATATTGTACAAAAATTTGACGAGCTTTTTAGATGTACACGGATATAAGTATGTATATGTAGTCGAACACATAAACATTTTGTTTTTTTTTATTTCCTTCTTTACTTACCAATTCAACACCTTTCTAAAACCATTTAAGTTGAATTCTATACAAATGTGCACATTTGTCATAATGTACAAACGTATGTTAGTACGTACATACATATGCATGTATGTGTGAAATATTATTTAGTATGTGTATTCATAACAGGACTTTACATACATAATAACCAAATTGCAAATGCAACTGTCAATAAATATTATCACGAGTCCAGTTAACTACAACTGTAACAATCTTTTAAAATCTAGTACAAAATTTGCATATAACAAAGTACTGAACAAAATATACAAACATTTACACATACATACATATACCCAGCCAACATTTTCTATCGAAAATTGAAGTAAAGCTACAACTCATGTAGTTAATAATAATCGAACATGATATTAATTTCTTATCGAGTCGAGAAATGTAGACCAATTATAAAATTTTTTAGTTGACTCTATTTAGTGCATTTTTTTCTACTTTTAGTTGTCGAAATACTATCATTAAAAGTGTAAAACAGTACATCAAGAAAGTTTCTAAATATAATCCCTTTTGTATCATAGACATATTTTTAATATAGTTGAAATATTTCAGGTAAATATTTTTAATTATAATTGAACCAAATGCTTATCTTATATTCAAACTCACTATAACTTTAAACTAAATCAATATCTCACAATATGAAATCACTAACTAAAAATTAACACATTTTCTATTCAATACTATAAGCAACACCATTGATCTCTTTTAAATTTTTACATTTATTGAGCGAAATTATGTCATGCTTGTCGACCAAGTCAAGTTTTTTTAGATCAAAATTCGATACTAATATGTTTTATTATTGCAAATTTGTATATTTTCTACTTTTTAACATCCAAAATGTCAAAAAAGATACATGAATGAAAAAACTCTCTTTCAAATGCTGGCAGGATATGCCATTTATAAATATGTGTATATTTTACACATGAAATTATCCAACCAGAATTTGGAAGAGCGTTTGTTCATCTATCCAAAAAAAAGTGTCTTTATTGACACTCTTGTATGTCCAAAAGTATAAAATATACAATTTTGCAATAACAAAATACATTAGTATCGAATTTTGATTTAAAAAACATAACTTGGGCGACTGTTTACATTCTAGATCAGAGGAAAAGAACAAGCACAACATAATTTCGTTCAGTATAACTTTTAAAGTGATCACCATTGTTGTTTAAAGTGTTGAGTAAAAATATATTAATATAAAAAAATGTTAAGTTTTATTTAGTGATTTTTTTTTCTTTATATAATTTCATTCATATAATTCATATAATTTATATAATTTCATTCATTTCTATTTCATATATAATTTAAAACTATAGTGAGTTATTACAATGATTTTATATATAAGACAACAATTAAGCTCAATTATAATTAGAAATATTCCAACTATATTGAAAATATGTTTATGCGATTATATTTTGATACTTTCTCGATGTACTTTTTTACACTTCTAAATGATAGCATTTTGACATCTAAAGAATGCACTAAAATGTGTCATCTAAAAAGTATTAGAACTGCGGCACCTTTTTACCCGAACGGTTAGTCTTCTTCGACAAGAAAATTATATCATATTAGACTGTTATTAACTACATGAGGTATCGCTAGAGTTCAAATTTCGATAGAAATTGTTGGCGGGGTATTGTTGGTGCAAGTTGTAGTAGAGTGGTGTACCGCCATTGGTGATATTGTTGGTGATTGTGGAGACTCTATCTTTATTTCGTTCAGACATTTAATCTGCAATCATAATTTGTACCAACGTACATATGAAACCAGCAGTAGTAACATACAGAGTTTTGAAATAATAAAATCATTTAAAGGACTTAATGTTTTATAAGATTACTTTGTTTGTGTATAAACACGTTTTAAAATTAATTCTTTTAAAATTCTTTTTTGTGGTAAACCCAAAAAACATGGTTTATATTTTCCATTTTATTTTTTGACACTTAATCGATTCATAATTGAGAATGAATATGTATGTGATTGTGATTTAAATAGACTTATGAACACTTAAACCTCTTGCCTTTATTCATTGAGTATATACACACAGACCTAAAGCGAGCGTGTACGAAGAAAAAATCACTTTATAAAGTTGAAATCTCCATAAATATGTAAAGTTTTCGCTCGAATTTCGGGGTTTATTTTACATATATTTATTGCGTGTAAAAATAAAGGATATATTATTGATTAGATAGGATATATTTTTTTATTTTCTTTGAAACATTTTCCTCTATTAATTCGTGTTTTGAGTAACTTCTTTGGCATCAGCTTGTGTTTAAAATTTGTCAATGTTTTAGGCGCAGCATTAGTCTTCCTTATTAGTTCCTGGCAGTCTATACGGTTGGCATTTTTCGTAAAAAAATTAATATTAATTTTTTTACTATACCATTCTAAAATAGGGTGCCAAATAACGCTAAAAATGATGAGACTCTATATTTTCTTATAAATGGAAGCAGTCTTCTTTCCATACACTCCTTGATAAAAAATGCGAGCTTATTGTAACCAACATTATATACGATTCACTTCTTTCACCACAGTTGCATATAACTTGCCAAACAAGAATATTTTTGAGAAGTTTTGATTTGGTACTCCTCTGTAATATTTCCTCTAATATATGCTACATAAAAGTTTTGTTCAGGAATCTATATGAAGTCAGAAATAACTTACGTTTTATCATCCATTACACAACATTTAAACTTAAAAAAAATTAGAAGCTTTGCTCTATCTTTAGCTCCAGCATTCTTCTTTGCGTTCTTATCGCAAAGAAAAAATATAGTTTTTATGACCATAATCTAAGAGCAACATATTATGATTGGAACATATGATCATAACGAAAAATAGAAATGATTATATAATTATTATTGTTCTATTTTGTCCGATTAGAGATTGTATTTTCATGTTATGTTTCGAGTTTTCAATATAATATAGTATCTATTATAATATCTTTCTACATCAGTTTCATATTCCATCAGATTATGATTTCATTTTATTACAATATTATCCCATTGCATCATATGAGTGTTCCATTTGATTATAGTATTATGACATTTTATCATACCGTTTTTCCCATTCTGTTATATTAGTGTTCTATTTTACCATATTAATATTGCATCTTATTATATTATTATCTAATTTTATCACGCTATGATTCCATTTCATCATATTATTACATTAATTAGACACTATTATTTTTATAAATTGTTTATGGAGTCACAAATTGTGCAGCATTATACAAGATATTTTTTTATTAACTAAAATATTTAATAGTAGTTAATAAATATGTTATATTGTTTGAATCACACTTTGTCTACTTATATCAATTCATATACAAACTAAATGAGAATTTCATATAATAAATACATTCAAAAACAAAAAGAGTATTTATTTGAAATTTAAGATATTGTCATGAGAATAATATTGATATTGTTCGAAAATCAAATACGGTTCAAGAACAAAGAAGAAGTTTTATAATATATAATAGTTGTACAAATAGTGATAATTTTGATATTAATAAAATTTGGTTTCTGATAAAGATATTCAAAAACATAAAATGTATGTAGTTAGCTATATTAAAATTTTTATTGAATCTAATTATTGAACGATAAAACTGAAACAAAAATAGTATTATCATGTAAAACAGTATCTTTAAAATTATTGAATAACAATAATGAGAAAATAATATTTTTGTAGTGCTAATGTCGTAACCATACTTTTTTTAATGTTGTGGTAGACAAAAGTTATTCGCATTCGTTTTTAACTTACATATTGAAAAACTAAATGAGTGTATTGTTTTGTTTCTATTATAATTATTATTACTGTATTTGTCTGGTTGTTGAACCCGCGATCTAAGTATTCAATGGACTGCTCCAGTGTGACAGACAGCTTAGTAAAAATCTGTGCTAGATTGTTCGTCGTTATAATTGTTAGAGTAGCGTTTAAGTACAGTAATATATACGGTTTATAACGTGCTTCGAAAAAAATAAGAAATTGTGTATTTTATTATTTTATAACGAACCCCAGAAGCAGAGTGTTCTACCCAAGCATAAGGTGGATACACGTCGTTGCATTGTATTCCAAGAGGAATACATATGTCAAAACATGGGAAATATTATTGTTTCCTTATGGTTGTGTAATGATTTTTAATTTCGAAGGGTAGATTCTGATGGTTTAAAGCAACAATGTTGTTTTATTTTAATTTTTATTTATTTATTTACTTATTTAATTTCTTATAATTTAAATTATAAAAATAGAAAATAAAAGAGCGCTGTTTTACATTTTGTCCATTTTTCCCATTTCATATTTTTTTATATAATGAGAACGAATCGCTGCAATAAAAAAAAAAAACAAGTGAGAAAACTATATTCAGCCAAAACCGACTATAGAATAGACTATACCATTCTGTTTGCACATCAAAGATAGAAGAGGGGTATTATATGGAACCTGGGGTCAATTGTTGGCCGATACTATACATAGCATACATATGTATATTATATATTACGTTTTTTATGCGTTTTAGGGTGGTTCCTGGAAGTGCGTTTATTATTATAGGCAGATTCGGATAAAATTTGCCACTACGATTTTTACTTATACAAAACTTATGGGGTTTATGTAGGAGCTATGGTCAATTAGAGACCGATCCTCATGAAATTTTTCATATAGTTTTTTGCCTATATAAAATCTGTATATACTAAATCTCATTAAAATATTGATATATTTAAGGCATTTATGATCATTAGATTCTTATTCATGAGGGACATTTGTATGGGGGCTAGGTGAAATAATGAGTCGATCGTAACCAATTTCAATAAGCTTCGTACCTTGACTATAAAAAACATATGCACCTTAGTCGTAGATCTATTCCAATAAGCATTAAGTGATTAAGTGATTAAGTGATTAATAACTTATAAGATCTTGTGACTTATATTAGAAAGTTTGGAGAAATATTACTTAAACTAAAGGAACTACCCTAAGGAAGTCTACGATGTTTTAAAATGTTTTCTATAAAATAATGTTTGTACGAAATCCTGAAGGTGGTATGTTCTACGAAGATTTTAATCATACCTGTCAGAATAGATATTTCATTAAGGAAAAATAGTAATCTTTTATGTTTTTACTGTATTGATTATCACTGCAATTCAGGAAGCACTAGAAAGTTTGAACAAGTTGCCACCCTATCATCTCTCCCCTTGAATGCGAATATAAATTTTTTCGTGTACATTCTTTAACCAAACATATTTACATACATTAAGATTCATTTGAATGTTTGAGTGTTATTTCGGCTTTTATTGTTCTTGCTATTGTTGTTTACTGAAAAGCCAACTTTAAGTATGTTGCCTTCATAATACTCTCATTACACTATCCTTATCTTTCAGAATTACTTATGATGATGATCGTCATCGTCTTCATCATTGTTGTTGTTATTGTCGTCATAAAGCACACATTTGTAAGTTATATCAGTAACTGAATTATGATTGCTAAAAGGCAAAGGAATAATTTTTAAAAGGTTTTCTTAAGAATTTACTTTGGGTACGTATAATTCATGTAGAGTTTTTAATGCAAAAGAATTATCATCATAAAAAGTACATTCATTAAAAGATTTCTTTAAAAGTAATGCTTTTTATATATAAGTGATTTTATTTGCATAAAAAAGTAAGATATAATTGTAAAATAAATTATTGTATCAAATGGAGCAAGTAGTTTAATGATTATGAATAATTTGTTTGTAATTAAGAAATTATTATTTAATAATATGTTTCATATAGGCACAAATAATTGAATAAGTAATCAAGATTTTCTTAGAATATTATCTTTTGAACTAAGAATAATGAGTGTTTTAGAAATTTGGTTATTCATGCATTATCTATTCTTTAGCTAATTTATAAAACGATTTTAATTTGAATTTTAATTATAATGTTTTAAGGCATTCTAACGTATGATTAATTTTATTAAAGATATTAATCATACATTACACCAAACATAAATCTTTTTCTTCAGGACACCACCACGTATTAGTAATTTTATTATCTAACTACATCATAAATATTCATCATACATATTATTGTTCAACAGTTCATTGAGTGTTAAATTCTCTTTGTCCTTTTAGAAACATTCAAATTAATAAAATATTCTTTATTGGTTTCTCTTAATTAATGATGTATTATATTGGTCATCGGTCTAAAACGATTTAATTAACAACCGAATAAAATCCATGAAAAAAAAAGACACACTTGACCAAATGAAATGAACTGTTTAATAAAAAAAAAAAATTCCTTTCTATGGTTTATGTGTTGGCTTTATATACAAGATTTTATGAATAGATGAACAGCCTATAGGAAAATACCGGACAAACAAACCTACACAAATTTAGCAGAAAAATAATTAAAGTAACAATAAACAAATCTTCCCCTTAAGATTGGTTTTCTGACTGTGGAGTTAGCTACAGAAAACAATATTGGTTTATTGGAATAGACAAAAAGTGGCGACAAAACCCGACAGTAAATTGAAACCATCTAATGGTAATATATTTCTCAATGACAAAATGATCAATGTTCTCTGTCAAGCTACTGAAAAAATATGTTTGGATGAGTCACATTGCTCTAATCAACTTACAGGAATTTTGTAATATATTTTTTAGGCTATGGTAAGGTTACTAAGAAGATATTTATAATTTATTGAAAAAAATGAGACTTAAGTTTGTAAAGCATTGTCAGATAAATTGTGGTTAATAAATTTATTTAGAAAAGACTGAATATTTATAAGCTGAGTATAGATATTTGTATAGAATAGACTCCATGAAAATGAAAATTGTGGCAACAAAATATTAATCACATTTAGAATTCATAGAATTATTTATGATTTCTCTATTGGTTTTTAAAACATTGCAAACAAAGGTTGACAAAATGGAAAACTTTTTCTCCGGCACGGGATGTGATAGTCAATTCCATTTCATATTATTTTGAAGTACCAAACCATTTTTAGAATTCACATAGCACAGTGGTTTCAAAACGCTTTTTTTAATAATTCTGTAACTTGTTAATAGTTAGAGATATGTCAATAAAATTTTAGAAGGCTAGATACGAGATGTTTCTGAGTTGATTTGAAGGAATACAGATTCCGAGAAGATCTGGGTGATAGCGGATGACCCCCCAAATTTGGCCATCTCATGTATTTATTTTAGTTTTTTAATAACCACCAAAAATTTTATTATATCACACAACAGAAATTCTATATATAGATAGTCCTTGTAAATATCTACGAAAAATGTGTAGGTTATATCTCTTTTAGTTTATGAGATATTCAGGTCGACATAAATTTTTATCTCATTTTTAGCCTCGTTTTTGCAAGTTTTTTTTTTTATTGGCGGGCTCATAATTAGCATCAGATTTTTCTAAATATGCATTTGATTCCTTACAAAATTCTAAATAATGATGCTGTAGGAATCATATAAATTTTTAGATTCAGTAAAACATTATATAAATCTGAACTTGGAACTTTAAAAAATTTCATATTTTTTTGGTTTTTTTTTTTTTTCAAAAAAAGTGGCAATATTTTTTTACTTATAAAATTTGTTTTTTGTTCTGGACCATATGTTTTTAAGTTTTCAAAAGCAATATTAATGCAATTGTGTGGGAAGAAAACCCGTTGGTGTTTGGGGCGAAGGCCTCTCACAAACCCTATCCAAACTTTTTCAATTTTCCAATTTTCCAATTTTTTTTTAATTTGTTTGCAAAATTCTCAAATCGCAAAGCTGGAATCAAACAAAAATTATGTTAATTAAACACATACATATATCGGATAGACATGTAAAAAGTATTTTCTGACGGACGCCTCTTATAACGACAGTGCAACCATTTGAATGTAAAAAGTCAGTTTTTCAACACGTCCTTTACGGTTTAGGATTTTGGGTATTTTAGTACAGAATAGTGGGCACGTTTTAATTCCTTGGTTTTAGGGCAAGTCTTGAGAGTGTATTTTTTTGGAATGCAAATGGCTTAAACCAACACAAATCTGAGGTATCCTACTTCATAGAAAAACAAAATATCGATGTGATGTTAATATCAAAGACTGATGTCACCAATAAATATAACTTTTATATTCTACTTACTTAGAAAAATTCTCAAAAACTATATGCAGGCAACATCCATTTATCTTGAATGTTTTTTTTTTGGGAATTTAATCCTGAGCTCAATTTATTGCCCATCACCAATTACCAAAGAAAATTTTGAGGATTTCTTTAATACTCTAGGAGATCGTTTTCTGGCATGTGACGACTAAAATGCCAAACATACTTACTGGGGTTCTATATTGATGAATCCTAGAGGTATAGAGCTATGTAAGGTTCTATTTGGTCGCAAAAATACATTCTGAACGGTTGATCTAAGAAAAGTTCCTGATATCATTAATCGATACCTACAAAAATATGATTTATCTTCTGATCGTTCTTCAATAACATATACTTGTTATGGAAAAACTATAATATCAAAATTTCCTAATAACACTTACAACACAATAATTTGGTTAAAATATAAAAAATATATCGGTAGCTATATCCACTCAGATCCATCTTTTGAGTGTAAGGAAGTTGAAAGCAACTGCGTCAACGACTTTAAGTCATTAATTGCTTCAGCTCTATAACATCCTAAGAATCAAATTTCTAAGAAACATTATTCATATATATCAAATTCTGATATCGAAAAACTTCTTCTATAGAAAGAACCAAATCACCTGCTGCAAAGCTGAGTCTGTTCATGGTAAGTAAGAAACTAGAAAGAGCCCTTCAAGTAGAACATTAAAGGCTTAACAGATAATAAACATACTTATTTTTCCCTATGGAGGGCAGCAAAAGATATTAAGCTACCGGAAGAGATGCAAAGTCCATTAAGGAAAGCTGACGATACCTGGACCCGTAGTGCAGAAGATAAGGCCAATTGATTTGCATGTTTTTTGTTCTCAGTCATTCAATCAATTCCCAAAACAAATGATTTTATATTGGGAGAGACACCTGACTCAATAACACTATCTATGATTAAACACTCAAATAATGTGGCAATAATCCTGCTATCAATTATGTTCAATGCAATCTTGAAACTAGGATTCTTTCCAAAAATTTGATAAATTTCTCAGATTAAAAAAGATTTGACTACATTGTCTTCCTATAGACCTATTACCCTACTTTCTTATTTATCGAAGCTTTTCGAGAAAGTTCTTCAAAAAAAAATTATGCCGTTCTTGAACGATAGAAATATTGTCCCAGTTCACCAGTTTTGTTTCCGTGAAAAGCACGGAACTATTGAATAAGTAAATCATCTAACTGGAGAGATAAGGAAATCGTTTGAACTAAAGAAGTGTTGTTTAGATATTTTTTAGATCGCCAAACATTTGACAAATATGGCACAAAGGTCCAATATATACAATTAAATGTTTACTACAATCATATACCCACAAATTACTGGAGTCTTGTCTATTTGACCCTATATTCAGATTAAGGTGTAATAAGTTCGTGAAGGAAGAATTTGCGATAAATATATAACATTGTCCGTCTGTCTATTGAAATCAGTTTTTAGAAAATTTGTACATCAACCCTTAAGAAAATATCAGAGTTTACTAAAGTGTATTCTGTTTGCAGATTCCTGGTGTGGTTTTAAAGACTAAAGTCTAAATTTTGATATAAAATATATAAAATTTGGCAGTGTTTTTACTTTGCTCTATTGAGTGATTAGAATTATCTACATGAAGATACCTCTCAATACAATATACAGTGGGGCGGAATCGAAATTTTTTGGAAAAAAATCTGTAACTTCTGATTGGCTAGTTGGATTTTCATGAAATTTGGTACAGGCATATCAGAGGAGCGTGCAATGTTAAATTTGGAAGAGGGGTACAACAAGCTCTTCAGGGGCGGAGCTAAGGGAGCTCAAAGTTAGGTACCTCTGACATAAAAAATTTTTAATCAATTGTAAAATTTTTGTTTCTCATGCGATTTCAAATATTTTTATATATTGTTATAGGCCCTGATAAGACCTGTAAAAGACATGCCTACATGTCCTATTTATCTCATATAGTTTTCAAGTTATTTGCGTTTGAATATCTTTTCGATTCGATATCTTTACCGAGTCAAAAATAAACGATTTTGAATTTTAAAATTGCAAAAAAACGACGACTTTTTGTTTTTTTTTTAGCCGAAAAGGTATCTACACTCTTTTTTATCTAACATAAAATTTTCTTTAGCAACGTATAATAATTTTGCACTTTTCTGAAAGGCAGTTTCACAGAGATAACTTTAGGATAAAAAACAAGCCCAATAACTCAATTGGTCATGGTAAGCACCCTCCCGAATTCGACCCATTTTATATGAAAGTTTTGATTTCACACAGATGTAGCAGAGGATGTAAAGCCCAATGTGGCATTTAGTAGCGAAGCTTTTGGTGCTCAAAATAAAGTACCTCTGATCCGATTTCAAATACTTTTACATCTTCTTAAAGCTCTTGGTAAAGCCTATTAGAAACATAATTGCATCTTATATAGTTTTCAAGTTGTTTACAAAATTTTTCAACTATCTCAATTTTAAAAAATCTTGGTCCAGTTTTTTCAGTATACATCCAAATATCTTTGTCCAATTTTGCAAATTTTATCCAATTGGTTAAAGGACAAAATTACCTATCGAATAAAAAAGTAGAAGTCGATATCTCTTCTGAGTCCAAAAATAAATGATTTTGAAATTTAAAATTAAAAAAGTATGATATTTTTTAGCCAAACAGGTATATATATTCTTTTTTTAAATAAAATTTTATTTGAGAGCATACAATAATTTAGCACTTTTGTGGAAGATGTTTTCACAGATATAACTTCAAAGTTAAAAACAAGCCCAACACCCAACAGAACTTCAGACCCTCTCAAATTTTTCCTATTTTAAATAAAAATTAAAATTGATTTAGCCTATATGTTCTAAATTTCTGATAGCGTTTTTCAAACCTTTAGGCTTCATGGGAAAAATTTTAAAAAATTGGTTAAGATATCTTAATAAACCATGATTTTATTAAGGATCAAATATTTATAGTTTCTCCAAAAAACTATTTTTTACATAATTTTATTTTAATTCCAAAAATCAGAAAAACTAGGGCCTTCATATTTTTTAAACAAACTACTCTGTTTAATTGACATAATTCCTAATTACATACAAAACAATTTAAGTAAATGTCTTTTATTGGCCCAAAACTGAGCTTCTTTGAATTTTAATATGTAGCGAAAAATTCAAAAAACATTGTACTATTGCGGATGTTAAAAGGCCATAACTATCGTGGGTTGTTAAGATATCTTAATGAAATTTTCAGCAATCTTTACAATGAAAAATTTAAAATTTTTATACAACAATTCCCAAAAAACCGACGAAAATTCCAATTTTTTTTTTTTTTTTTTGAATTTTTGCCCATGAAGATGAATCAATAAAATGTTTATTATTAAACACTTCATCTTTAAAAAATAATTTAACTTATATAAACTAATATAATTGATTGAAAATTAATGTTATACGTATTTGTTATACGTATTTGTGTAAATTTGATACAAAATTAAATGAAGAGAAAGGGGATGTTAGTGTAAAATAAAAATAATTATAGGGTAATACGTACTTTATATTCTTGAAGTATATTGTTGTTTCGTATAGTTAGTCAAAAATATTCTTAAATAATATTGTGTTTAGGTATAGATATCTGCATAATAAAAAAAACAATAAAAAAATTGCTGATACATTGTTATTTTTTTCACGATAAATGAATAAACAAATCGACCTAAAAAAGAGGAACGCACTCATTACTAAAATTGAAAAAAGTTTTAATTGAACACTACTTACTTACCACTTACAGCTTAGGGATATGGAGCTTATATCGATTTGGAATAAATAAATCTACAAAAAATAAGAATTTAATAAATATATAGTAAGCATGTATTATATCAAAGGAGTTTTCGGAAAAGGATAGTAGATTATCAGGTATTGCTCAATGCTTGTTTATATTAAAATTTAAAAAATTGCAATTTCAAGATGTGAATAATTATATTACAAATTTTTTAAATTATTTATAGGATATAAAATCAGTGTCCTATTTTAAAACCCCCAAAAAATATTTGAATGATCTGCCTTCAAAATTTAAACTCAAACACCTCTGTGTTACATTATACACGACTTAATAATACAAGAAATTATTATGTAATTTCGGAACGTCACTATGTTTTTGGGAGAAGTTTATGGGGAAAATGGTGCAGTCGAGGCAACTTGTCGTGTGCGGTATATATGATTTGCATGTCTCAAAAATTCTACTTCAATGCTTTAAAGCAGTTTCTTTTTTTTTTGCTAAGGGTGATAAAAATCTATTATGATAATCCAAAGCGTAAAACATCTTACCAGCAAAATGGACACAAAAGCCAAATATAGATTGCTCCAAGATAATGCTGTGTATGGTGTGAACAGAGTACTATCTATTATGAGCTGTTAAAACTGGGTATAACGATTATGGGAAATCTGTACCGAACACAATCGATCCATTTGAAAGGAGCGTTGAACAAAAAATGGTCAAAATATGCTATCGAGCATGAAATCATAATTTTCCGTTATTGCAATCATGTTGCTATTTGAAAAATAATAAATGGATGGCTTTATAACACTCGCAGTACAGCCCAGATATTGTTCTTTTAAAGAATTATTTGTTTCGTTTCATTCAGAATGACTTAGTTAGAATGGTTTCTGGGTTCAAAGTTATAAAAATATTATTTTATCACTTATAACACATTTTGTCATACTTAAGTGTTCCCGAATCATCTTAAAGACAAATAAATTTCAATTATTATTAGGATAATAAATAAGATAATATTGAAAACTTACCTCCAATTGGCTTCAATTATTGGATTATATTTTTTGTTTTCCTCTTTTTTGTAGTTTTGTTCTTTCTTACTATTTTTCTGGAATTGTCAAAACATAAGAAATTGTTTTTGTTTTGTGTCTTGGTTCTAAAATTATTTACAACTAATAATAGTACTAAAATAAAATATTTTATTTTACAAAATTTTATTTAAAGCCAAATAATGATATATTCAAACATATTTTAGCCATAATTTTTTCTGTATAAATAATTTGTTTCCGTAGCCAATGTTCAAAGGTATTTTTGTGCTAGAATATGCAAAAAGGGCAATTTTTTTGTTTTTAAAGTGGCGTAGTTTTGGTTCTATAAAATATATTGACTTTATACTTGTTGTATTAAATTAAGAATTATATCAGCTAGACAGAGAGATAGCTTATTAAAAAAATTGAAAAACGTTTCACCAAAGCAATGTTTTATTGATGTTTAAAATTTTAAACATTAATTATATAGTATAATTTTCATATATTTATGAATCTATGTTTTAAAATCTTGAACAGCTATGTACATATGTAGATATACATACATGTGATTAGAGAATATGTATGTATTTGACATGAACATGTAACTAGTTCAGCATAATTAATAACTTACCAACATAATCACAGCCGGAAAAAGAGGGGCTAAAGAGGCAATCTAAAATGCTTTATATAGGTTCCACAAGATATGTCACCCACATTCCAGCACTATTTCTTTTTTACATGGCGTATCATTACAGGCAAGGCCTTACCTTCTCCCTTCCAAAAAGAAGAGGGAAGACAAGGACTCTTAAATAAATATGCTCTCTCTAAAATTGAGTTAAAAAAAAAGACATGCAGACTATCTTTATTAACGACAGTTAAAATAAGATTAAATGATTTTGAGCTTTGCTAGTCTCGCAACTAAAACTATTTCTTTTGGTAACGCGAAAATTAATGAGCCAATGATGTACCTTCTATATCGCATCTATTGAAAGGGAAACAAGAATTAGTGCCGGATTTTTTTAAAGTAAGCCGAGAGTTTCTTTGAAGAATTTTCATAGAAAGCAGGGTGCAATGTGTTTAAAAGTTTTTCAGAGAGATGTGGAGGCCTGCAAGAATGAAGCACTAACTTTCCTGCTGGGAACATAATATAATTACCATTGTATTATATTCACACAATTACAGATATATGGATATATGAATATTGTTGATATGTATTTATGTAGGTAGTAATTGTATATTTACACATTTACATAAATTCTCTTTTAATACTGACTATATAATGTTTTATGAAAAGTAAAATTTATAAAATATGTATTTGTATACTGAATTATTGGTAATAGTAACAGTAAAAAAGAAATGACCTGCATTATAAAATAAAATATATTATAAAGTCCTTTTTATAAATTAATTAATATAAAAACTTTAATAATATTTTTATTTGGATATCTTAGGATATTAAAACAGTCTGAATATGTTGTTGATTTAATATCAATAACACTGTCAGATATTTTGAATTTTAAGGAACTCATACAAAGAAAGGGAAAGTGACTTTTAAATTTTGCTTAGAGTTACTTGGGCATAAAATAATTATAACATTTTTAGTTTTTTATGCATATTTTTCAAAATATTATTTAAATTTGTGTTTATGTTATGCCGAATAAAGACGTCACAAAAAATTTGTATTTACCATATATTAAACAGCTGATTCAATGGCAGTGAGATACTCAAAATAACCATAAAATATACATAATCTCTCTTACAAAATTACAACCGTTTGTAAATGAGTTCAATATATTTTTTCACAATAATTATCGCTAATACAATGACCACCACAGGTAGTCAAATGAACTGAATGAATACAAAGACAATAAAAAACATACACAATGAGAGCAACCACACACTTATTTGCGTCCCAGCAGGAAAATATGTTAGTGCTTTATACCTGCAGGCCTTTGTGAATGCCTCCACGCCTCTCCAAAAAAATTTTAAACACATTCCACTTTGCCTTCTAAAATACTTCAAGGAAAGCCTTGGCTTCCTTAAAAAAGTCCTGTAATAAGTCAAACAAGCTCTTTCATTAAATGCGATGTAGAAGGTATATCACTCACTCACTTACTAAATTCCGCATTACAAACAGAAATATTTTTTTAATTTCGAGACTTGCAAGCTCAAAATCGTTTTAAGTGCCATTAATGAAGGTAGACCGCTTGGTTTTCTTTTTTTTTTTTATCATTTTTTGACTCTTTTGTAATAGAATTGTATATAAGAGATCATATTTATTTAAGAGTCCTTGTCTTCTCGTTTCTTTTTTGTAAGGAGTGGTGAAGGCCTTGCATCCAATGACACGCCATGCAAAAAAGAAATAGTATAGAAATGCGAATGCCATGCCTTGTGGATCCTATATAAATGTCTCTTTAGCTTCCCTTATTCCGGCTGGGTTGTAAGAACAAACATACACACACATGTAAGGAAATAAAAAAGTACAAAAAAAAAAAATAAAATAAAATGTTTATTATTTTATTGGACAAAATTATTGAAAAATTCAATTAATTTTATGTCAGTTTTGTTAAATAACACTAATTACTTTTGATTCAATAATTATATACTCACGAACGCATTTACATACACTTTCACATAATGTGTATATGTAACAGTTTGATTATAAATAAATATTTTTTCTGTGTATGTATTTTCCAACATAAATTATTTATTGTTTATAAATGTTATACTTTTGTGGTTGAATAGAATATTTAATATCGAAAGCCTATATTCAAACCCCTCTATCTCAGGATTACCTGAAACTGCATTTTATTTCCTATAACAACGCTCATCTATCATACAAATTTGAAATAAAAATTCATAGTTTTTCCTATTTTATCAACTTTTTTGTATACATTTTTCTTACAAAACAGATATTATATTTTAATTTTCAATTCATAACCATATTTCTCTCTGAGTAATTATTTAATTTTTTGCCATTTTAAATAAAAAAATATACCAATTCTCACTACCTTAAACACAATAAATATGAATCTAGCCAAAATAATTAAATCGGTTGAATAATTCTTTAGATATACACTAATAAATTTTCAATTTGTATACCGGCTAGTACCCCCTATAAAACTACCCTACCTATTTTCATATTAATTATGAAATCTTTTTTCCTTTACACTAATTTATTGAATATTCACAAAAATAAGTGAACTAACAATAAGTACTCAAATCTTAAATCTTAATCTTAATTTATATTAAAACCAAAAAATCAAAAAACCCATTAAATTCATAACTGGATAACAACGAAGTTAAGTTAAGTTAATACGTTGACTTTTTAAAAACAGTTACATCAAATTCGACTCACGTATAACACAAAATATACTCTATAATTAAAATGGTTTCTTTACTAAGAACCACTCCCACATGAAGCCTACTTAGACACAACTATGTTGCTATATTTACTACAACGTTAACTTATAATTTTAGAACCTATAAATACGACACTTTCAGGTTCAAAAATAGTACACATTTTTGGATTAGTAATAAGCCCGCCCATATTCCACGCCGCTTTTAATATATATGAGTTATAATATTACGTTTATACAAAATACATATGCACTTTAGACCAATTTCCGAAAGCAGGCCTTATATGGGAGCTATAATTAATTATGGACCGTTATTCACAAAATTTCTTATTTTACTTCCTACTTATATGCAAGTTGTTTGTTTTAAATATAATCATAATACTAACGTTTATATGGGATTTATACATGTTAATTTACCTTTGAGAACTATGATTCATTATGGACCGATCTTTTTAAATTTAGCACACATATTTATAATTAAATAAAACTGAATTCTACGGAATGTCATTAAAATATTTGTATATTGTGAGCACTTACGAGCGTTAAACCACTATTTCAGGAAGACATTTATGTGGGGACTAGGTGAAATAACAAACCGATCATAACATAATCAGTAGACACCGTTCTTGTAGTAGAATAATTATTCCTGGCAAATTTCATCAAGATATCTATAAAAAAGCCATCTTTACTTTGTTCACAAAGGATGCGTTTGGGAACACTTAATGTGTATAAAAAGTATATTAACAAATAAACGGGCAAGAAAGGTTAGGTCAGTTTTCACATTTTGCAATAACAATAAACCAAGTCAATAAACGAAATAAGACTTGGATCGAATCCGATTGGATCTCAAAAGTTGCGATCCACGAAATTATAGAGTTTTACAATACTAGATATACATAGGTCGTAAATATTCATTTTTTAATTAATATATATCTTCAGTTTTCGAAAGAAAGGCTTTATGACCTATTTATATAACTCATATCACTCAAAATTTTTATTGAAATGAGTGCAAAAAATTATTTCTCGTTTTTGTAAGACATACGTAAGAACCGACGTTTTTGTACACATTTTGTGTGTGTTTTTTCTTAATGCATTTACAAATGTCATTAATGTCAAACACCGACAATCGGTAAAATGTAATCGTGAAGCGAAATGCGTTGACAAAACTATATAAGAAAATTTCTGCAACATATACGTGCGTCGCCAACACCACTCTTACTAAGATCACACGATTCGCTAAAATAATATGCCACTGATGGAAACATTATTGTAAATTTAAAAAATATGTTCGCAATTTAGTTTTTGCAATATGTAAATTATACCACACAGCACCATAAGTGGTAAAGGTATTATGCGTTTGTGCTGATGTTTGTAACGCATAGAAAAAATCATCCAAAACCCACATTAAAGTACACCAATCGACTCAGAATCAGATTTTAAGTCCATCTAACGATGTCCGTCCGTCTGGCTGGCTGGACGGATGGCTGACTGTCCACGTAAATTTGTGCACAAAGTACAGGTCGTAATTTTGAAAATAATTCAATGAAATTTGGCACGTAGCAGTTTCATGACACAAGGACGAAGCCTATTGAAATTGGTTATGATCGGTCCATTATTTCACCTAGCGCCTATATAAATGTCCTTCCGGAATAGGGGTTTAACGGTCATAAATGCCTTATATATAGCAATATTCAATGTAATTCGGTGCAAGGAAGTTTTGTATATGTTTCAATCTTTGTGGCAAATTTCATGAAGATCGCTCCATAATTTACCATAAATTCCATATAAACCCACTTTCGTAAATCACCCTGAAGTGCATAAATTCATATAAATGTTAGAATTTAAGTAACATTCTGTATTCGTATATTTTACTTTACACTTAGTAAAAGTATCGGTCCTCCACGAACTTTGATGGACATGCACATTGTTATGGGGTATCATATGGTCGGACTTGACCGGCTATAACTTTCTTACTTGTTTATTTTTGTAATACTTTCCATCATGCTTTGTGTTTAAAAAGCATGATTTTGTATGAAAAACAATTACAAGATGTTAAATGCAACTGTATATGAAAAATACAAAATCATCAACAATATTCCCAGTGACATATTTCCGAGATCAGTCAATTTTGAGTTCCTTTCCTAAGCTTCTTTCAACGAGAGTTATACATCATTTGAAAGAAAAGGCTGGGAGCTTCCTTTCAAGCTATAAATAGTTAGTGATATAACAACTGTGTACGATATCCACAAAATTATCAAAAATATTCACAGTGACATATTTCCGAGATCAGTCAATTCTCAATTCCTTTTCTAAGTTTTTTTGCAATAACAGTTATACATCGTTGGAAAGAACAAGTTAGGAGATTCCTTTCAAGCTATAAATAGTTTATTCAGCTACAGAAATGTGAAAGTTAAATGCAACTCTATATGAAAAATACAAAATCATCAAAAATATTTCCAGTGACATATTTCCGAGATCAATCAATTTTGAGTTCCTAAGCCTCTTTCAGCGAGTGTTATACATCGTTGGAAAGAACAAGTTGGGAGCTTTCAACAAAGATATAAATGATTTATGCAGCAAAAGGAACCTGAAAGTTTAATGCAACTGTATATGAAACATGCAAAGTCATCAACAATATTTCCAGTGGCATATTTCCTAGATCTGTCAATTTTGAGTTCCTTTCCGAAGCTTGTTTCAATGAGAGTTATGACAATAGCGAAAACACAACGTAAAACAACGAAAGATAGACGAGTACTTTAAAAAACTTATTTTCTTACATACTCGTCTGGGTACCACTCGCTTGTCTGAATTTTCACATGTCTTGTATAAACAGGCCATTACTCAATGAAGTATTAGTAATGTGTACACTATAAAATATTTGTCGATTTAAAGTTTTCAAATATTTCTGATATTTCGGCCATTGTGCACTGTCGGACTAAAGACAATATTTATTCAAAGAGTTTAGCTTTGACACAGGTCTGTTGTGTTCCTTCTTCTCAAAAGGTTGTAGTCATTCAAGCTTACTTAAATACGATTTTGCATGTTTTCTTATTTCCTTTTTGACAAGAGGAGCATTGGGGTCCTTGTGAATGTTATCATTTTTCACATACCAAAGTACTATGATTATCATTTATTTTATTTTGGAGTCTTTGAATTTTTCTACATTTGAAGCTAAGACCGCGCCCCATAGTTGGATACCATAGCACCATATTTGCTTTATAATTAAGTTATAGATGAACAGTTTGCAATCTGGACTTAATTTTGAGTTTCTATGACTTACTGCCTGTTTTTATAACACGAGCACATAAACGACTCGTCTAACTTACATTTAAAACAAAAACAAATTTTGAAATTTTGTTTTTGTTTTAAATGTAAGTCAGACGAGTCGTTTTTGCACTCGTGTTATAAAAACAGGCAGTTAGCCAGTTAATCTGAAATGATAATCATAGTACTGAAGGGATTTAAACTTCATTTGAGTTAGTTTTGTATCTATATGCAATTTTCACATAAGGTACTTTACTTCCGTTTATTGGGATATAATCTGATTATTTATTTGGATTGAGAGGCATACAACTCTCCGCAATATGAAGGTAATATGTATACAGTTTTGTTCATTTACTTTTATTCTTCATTATTTTAATCATATTTCTAGACAAAGTATAAGATCCTGTAATAGTTTAGACGCACCTTGGGGGTTTTCAGGAATGCCTAAAATAGCTGTATCATCTGCAAATACTGATATATGGATTCGACTATTAGTTGGCATATGGAGAAAGAAACCTAGTATATTGCCTCGGAGTACGCCTGCTTCAATGGACTTACAAAATCTTCCTCTCTAGGAACAAACTTTCGATAAGTTAGATAGCTTTCTAGCAGCTTATACATATTTGTGAGTAAATATTGTTTAAATTTATATAATAATCCTTCGTGCCATACTTTATGGAAGAGAGCAGAACAATATTGCCTTTCTTCAAATGGTGCTATGTTTGTCTCTAAACTCAAATTTATATATTTGAATAGAATCGAAAAGATTCACTATCGGTTTCAACTTGCTCATTAATACGAGGGCGGATCAATAAGTCCGTGACTTTTCGAACTTCCCTCTTAGTTATATGAAATACAACACTATTCCCATCAAGAAGCACCTTTTAATAGACCACTGTCAAATTTAACAGTTGTTCAAAACATACAACCTCGTGTATTTTTCTAAAAATGGAAAAAAGTGAATTTCGAGTCCTCGTTAAACATTATTAAAAAAAAACCATCATTCAAACCAAGGAAAAGCTCAATAAATACCATGGGGACTCTGCACCATCGATGTCAATGGTAAAAAAGTAGTTTACAGACTTTCCATCAAGAAGCACCTGTTAATAGACCACTGTCAAATTTAACAGCTGTTCAAAACATACAACCTCGTGTATTTTTCTAAAAATGGAAAAAAGTGAATTTCGAGTCCTCGTTAAACATTATTAAAAAAAACCGTCATTTAAACCAAGGAAAAGCTCGATAAATACCATGGGGACTCTGCACCATCGATGTCAATGGTAAAAAAGTAGTTTGCAGACTTTCGTTGTGGTCGCACAAGTACAAATTACGCTGAACGTTCTGGACGGCCAATTGAGTTCAGTACACCCGAAAATTTCGAAAAAATCCACGATATGGTGTTGGCCGACCGAAGAGTAAAAGTGCGTGAGATTGTTGATGCCATAAGCATTTCAGTAAGTTTTCGATTTCAAATGATCAGCTGGGTTTAAGAAAGTTGTCCGCAAGATGGATGCCGCGTTTGTTCTCAATTGACCATAAACGTAAACGAGTCACAACTTCAAAGGATTGATTGGAGTTGTTTAACCGTAATCCGAATGAGTTTTTACAGCGTTTTGTAACTGTGGATGAAATATGGATCCATTACTCTTCTCCGGAGACCACGCAGCAGTCTAAACAATGGGTTTCTCAGGGTGAACCTGCTCCAAAGAAGGCCAAGGTAAGTTTGTCTGCCAATAAGGTGATGGCTTTTTCGGATGCACGCGAGATAATCTATATCGATTACCTTCAAAAGGGAAAGCAATAAAAGGCGAATATTATGCAAATTTATTAGACCGATTTAATGAGGATTCAAAAAGAAAACGACCCCATATGGACAAGAGAAAAGTTCTTTTTCATCAAGATAATACACGGGTGCACGGGTGCACAGGTGTGCAGTCTCAAGGGCAAAACTCTATGAATTGGGCTACGAATTGGTACCTCATCCGCCATATTCTCCGGATTTCTCCGGACTACTTCCTATTTCCAAACCTAAAGAAATGGTTCGGTGGAAAGAGATTCAGCTGCAACGATGAAATTATTAACCAAACAAATGACCTCGAAAAATTCCATTTTTTACGCAAAGTAAATGACGACACTTGCTCAAACAGGTGGTACTTGATGGGAATAGTGTCGCATTTCATATAACTATGAGGGAAGTTCGAAAAGTCACGGACTTATTGATCCGCCCTCGTAGCCTCTCAAACAGCTTTGATATATTTGACAACAGGCTAATGGGGCTATACGCTTCTACTTTAGTGTGATCTTTTCTGGGCTTAGGTATCATTGTAACCAGTAAGAAAATTCTGGCAGATAATTTTCAAGGCATAATATAGCATTAGAACTAAAAAGTATTATTCTTAATGCTATTCGGGGTAGCTCCAAAAGCATCTTGTTACCAGGTGTTTTTTTTTGGAGTTTAAATCGACAATAGTCTTGTCGATCTCTCGAGTCTCAAAATAAAGTGGTTCAAATGCTCTAAAATGGCATATAACATTTAGAAACTCTATTATGTCATCTGATAAATTTGGGGTAAATACGTTCTTCAGATGATTAATGAATAGATTCCTCTTTTCGCTATCATTTCTTGTCAAACCTTCATTTGTATTATGTGGAGGAAGTCTGCTTGCTATTGATTTGTTTTAGCTCGCCATAGTGAGTAATTCGAATACGGGCTAGCACTTAGGTTTTCCAAATATTTATTCAGTGATTCAGTTCTTCGATACTCTACGCGTTTTGGCATGTTTTAGCTTCGATTTGAGTTGAGGACTTCTGTGAGGTTGCCACTCTTCGAAGTTTTCTTTTTTGACTCAAGAAACATTAGACATCCATAGAACGAATTCTGTTATATCTGACATGAATTAATTCTATTGGTAACAGCAAAATCAATGACATCCGGTATTTTATTTGGATCAGAAGGCCAGTATGTTGGTTCTGGAAGTTACATTCAAACCCATTTTAGAAATTGTATTAAACAAAACACGACCTTTCGGGGTTATAAGTCCCAGTAGGTATGCTTAGCGTTATAATCGCTAGCTGCCAGAAAACGGGGTACTAATGATTTATAGAAATTTTTATATTGATTGGAAGTTTCTGTAAAAATGATCAATACAGATTGTTGTAGCTTGAAGATAATCTTCACGAAGATCACACACTAAATATTATTTAGTACGGTTTTTTATTAAAATGCCTCCACATGCTACTCTTTGATCTTTATTGTCATGAAAAGCATATCTATTTATTCTTAGCGTTCAATGGGTTTCATGGATTTTAAGAAAGCTATGAGTTCACTTTTATGTTGGTAAAAAACAAACAAGCAAATAAACAAAAACATATTCTTAGGCAGTTCATGGTTTGTTCAGCACAACCTGCAATAACATTGATTGCATCTTAAGCAATTGTAAAACTTGACAAGAAAATGATACCCACAAAATCTCAATATTTAACTGTAATAGTATAACAGATATGCTATAATTAAGATTTATCTTGTATGAATGCACCCTATTTTCATATCAGTTATAATTCTTGATAAGGAAATTAATCCCACACAATTTTAAAACTTTTGCTCCAATAATTTTTTGTTTAAGCGATAAATCATTCTTACTCCAATAATAAGTATTATTATTATTTCTTTTTTTTTTTGTATGGGGAATGTTATCCCATCCGAAATAAAGTAGCCTATATGAATAATGTTGGTTCCTTAAATTAGCAACTAGATTAAAAACTTTAAAAATCATATATTAAATGGTAAAAAAACATAATTTTTTACAATGCAAAACCCTCTATTCCTTATTTTATTTATACACATTGAACAGTAATAAGTACCACGTCAAATTTAACGATTGAGCAACACATTCAAATAAAAAAACTTTATGGTCAAAATAACATATGTTAGTGTAAATGTTGCGCCCATTTTACGGCAACACAGTAATCTTTTAAAATCGTTCTTCAACGTTCACGACGACCAAAAAAAAAAAAAATCCCTCACTTTTTCGCCCATAAAGTCCACATTTTCCCGATGTCCCAGAGATAGCGATTGCAAACTTTTAAGGACACATAAATTCAGAAACTACATTCCGTTTTCAAATTCATGCTTTGTGCTTTTGGAACATATTGACTAAAGTCAAAGCTCTCATATAAAATAGGTCAAATTTGGAAGGGTGTGTACATAGACCGCTTGGACTATTGGATTTTTTTGTATTTTATAATTATCCTTGTGAAGATACCTTTCATAAAAGTATATATATATATATATATATATATATATATAATTATATATATATATATATAATATATATAATATATAATTATATATATATATATATATATATATAATATATATATATATATATATAATATATATAATTATATATATATATATTTATATATATATATATATATAATTATATATATATATATATATATATATATATATATATATATATATATATATATATATATATATATATATATATATATATTGTTAAATCATCAATTCCGGTTTTAATCCAATATAATGATATAACATCTGATACCTTAGAAGGCTGTTTTAATTTATTTGCTAAATATTTTCAAGTAATTTCAACGATGGTATTAATTATTATAGATTTGATCTTAGTTATATGGCATCATATATTAATTTTGGTTTTATGAAAATTTTAAATGAAGATGTATTAAATGGAATTTCTAAACCTTCTAACACATATAAGTGTGATATTAATGACTGATTTAAACGATTTACAAGAGGATATTAATAGAGTCGTGGTCAGATGATAATGGCCTTTCTTTTAATCTTAAAAAGTGCCGCCATATGATTTTTCATAGATGTCGACACATTTTAATTACCCAATATGTTATATAAAATAAAATCTTAGAATTAGGAGATGATATATTACATCTTGGTGTAGTTTTCGATCATAAGCTTACTTTTGTAAATCATTTAAATTATATTATTCCCCGATCTTACATTCTGTTAAATTTTATAAAACGAAACTCCACCAATTTTAATTATCACACTAAGAAAATATTATTTTCTACTTTTGTCCGACTTATATTAGAATACGCATCGTTTTTTTGGAGTTCTAATTCGTTTGGAAAAAGTCCAAATTAAATACTTAAAATTTGTATTTTCTTTTTCAAATTTTTCAATACCTCTTACATCTTATGAAAATATATGTGTCTGGATATCAACAAAATCATTAGAAATTTCAATAAAAATTTCTTCAGTATTATTTCTTCATGGAATTATTTCAGGTAATAATGAGTCCAATCCTTCTCAATTGTATTCAAATATCTGTTCCTCAGAGACAATTAAGGAAATTCAATCTCTTTCATATTGACACACATTGAACTGGTTATGATAGAAATGGACCAATAACTAAATCGATAAGATTATTTAATAATCAATATAAATATCTAGATATTAGTAATTCAAAAAATGTATTAAAAACCAGTTAAATAAATTATTATAATTTTGTAATCAGATTTAAGTTGCTAATCTGCAATATCTGTAAGAATTTGTATTTCATAGACTAAATAAATAAAAAAATAAATAAAAGAAAATTAAATTTTAGAGAAAAAAGTATGTACAATTTTCCGAAAAAAAACGTAATTTTTGCAATTTTCATTATTAACATTGGCAAGCGCTTAAAATTCTTCTTTGAGTCCCCATGGCTCCGCTTCTAATAGATATGTGGGGTCCCCCGTCCAAACTCGAAATTGTATACTCCTCTACTAGGCCTATGTGAAATTTTATGTAAATCCAACCAGAAGTTATAGATTTATTTCTAAAAATTTCGATTCTGCCCTACTGTGTACTCGAAATAGGGTGATCGACACGGGTTTCCAACCGGTTTTAAAACTGTTTTTTTCGGTTTAAATACTGTCGATTTTTTCAAAATTTTAATTTTTCGAATGTCGAATAGACCGGTTATTTTTCAACACAATACACCGGTTTTAAAAATAACATTTTATATCAAAAAACACATATACTAAATACTAATATTTAAATGGAAATTTATTAATAATTGTTTAACTAATTAATATCCATAAAGTCTAATTTCTTATTATTTTTTTATATATATATAGTTTAACGTTAAATTGAAATAAGTTCCCAGTAAAAATTGAAATAAGTTCGCAGTAAATGAACGAAGCAAGTTTGTAAGGGAGAAAACAAAATAGCGCTTTCACATTTCCTTATGAATTGCATGATGTTTTTATGGCAAGTTTTAGTTGCACATATTTGCTACTTTTTTTTACTTACATCCCAGCAAAAACTTTGCTTTCCTGGTAAGCTAGCAGGTATAATTGGAAACAAAAATAAACTACTTATTTTTTGCCTGAATAACTAGTTATTTTTGTTCGACTTGTCCACAATTTTTTGACTCTAGGGATACTCAAAAATACCTAAACGAAAACAAAAATAAAAAAAAGAAAAATCAAAAAATTTTGCCGTCAGTGAAACTCGAACTCGGACACACACTAACCATTCGTTTTTACTGACTAACGTCTTACTCAGTACACCATCTCGCACAGAGCATCCTAAGCGACAAAAGCTCTATTTAGTTTAAAATAACTTTTTAGACATTTTGTTATAAAAAACTAATAGCTTCAGAATGGGGTTGAACCAACAACCTTCTGGTTGTTAATCCGGCGCTCTAGCCAACTCATCCACGTGATTGCAGTATTACTGTGCTATTATACTATTGAGTACTTATTACTACATTGAGTACTCTATCTCTCTTTTAAATTGTCAATATTGTAAAATATTAAAAAAAAATATATATATGTAATATTAAGTAGTGATTTTTAAACAAGTTTGCAAACGTAAATTCCCTTATTGTCTCTGTTTGGCAGTACCAAACCAAAGTTTGTGGGCTATAATTAGACACCATCAGAATTTTCTGTCCCGCTGCACACTTCGTCAGCATTCGTGGTATCTTATCCATTTTGGTTTCGTGGTAACCTAAATGGATTTAAATACATAAATATTGTAAAAGAAAACTTTTTGAGTACTTGCAAAATAAAAGAAATACAATTTTTTTTGCTCTCCTGAAAAGTTGTGTTTTTCGAGATAGAGGGTTTTGGATATAGGATCTCGATATATACTATAGACAATTTGGACAAGAGTATTATGGCTACAAAGTAAACTGTGTGAACGCATGAGTATTTTTATGAACATACACATATTTAAGTTTAATTTAGAGGTATGAATGCATGTGAATATATGTGAATATTATAAAATGTTTAAATAATTACAGAGATAAGCAAATTAACAATTAAGTTATGAAATTTCCTGTGTAACTATAATTTATATCTATTAAAATTATAAATATTGTTTGCAAAATTATTACTTTGTAATGAATTGAAGGTTTTGCGTCTTTACCTTTTATTTTGTTGAATTAAATATAAACAATTTATAATGATTTTTAATAGAGAATGTGATGTTGCAAAGTTGTATTATAATTAAAAGAATTTTATTTTTACTAGGACAGCATTACTTTTTTTCAGTTTTTGTTACTTTTTGTTAGCTAAACAAAAAGTTATTAATCATGTGAAAAAATTCAATATCCGAATAGGTAAATAAAAAAATCTGTATCTTCATTTCAATACAATATTATAGAAAATTTTAATTTCAACTATCAGTAGCTCCTGAAAATGCACTTGTTAAATGTTTAGAAGAAAATTAGGCAGATTTTTGAACAAGGGGTTCAAAAATAGAAAAACGTAATATTTTCATGTTTTGAGTTATGTACTTTTTCCTTGTTGTCACAAATTTTATTTACATTATTTTAGTTATTCGAAAACGTTTTAACTTTTCAATTCAAACATTTGGACTCTGTAATAATATAGACTTGAAAGTTTTGAAGGTGATTGGAAATTTTGATTGTTTAACTAGTAGATTTATTTTTTTTTTTATTTATAATTCATCCTTTATTTAGCACTAATTTAAAATATACACATAATTACAATTTGAGATTCTATCGACTAGATATTACAATAACTGAATAGATAGAATACATAAATAGTGATTTACAATTTTTTTATTATAAAAATGCTTAAGGCAAAATAGGGGAAAATCCTTACATAATTGACGAAAATTCAAATATAGTTAGAACAAATAAGAAAGATATAGTCGGTCAAGCACGACCAAATGATGCCCTACACCATTGTGTATGTGCATAAATAATTTTTTAGGGCGCCCTTGATGTTAAGATATATCTTGACAAAACCCTAATATAGAGTTACATTTTGATAGTTTTTACTATCCCTTTTCCGCCAAAACTAATTTTTTTGAATGACTAAAAAATAGTGATTAAAATAAACTTCAGTAGGTCTCCAATATTATTTATATTCAAAACATTTTTTGACAATCAAAAAGATTTTTCTAAATTTTTAAAATCTTAAAAATTTTTGAAATTAGATATTTTGATGGACCCACAGAAATTTGATTCGAATGCAAAAATAAAGGAAAAAATAAATTGAAAAGATATACATTTGTCGAAAGCTGATTTCCTATTTATAAACATACGACTTATGTTTTTTGATTACCTTTTAGTAGCACCAGAGGCCGCCAATATCATGTTAAAATAAGCAAAGTGGTTTGCTTTAAAATATTTGACATTTTTGGTTTTACTAAAATAATTCACAGAAATAAGCTGTAACATTTTCTTTATTTTTTCTTTCGGATATTTTAGTTCATTGTTTGTTTTATACGCTGCTTATTTTTTAAATTTCTTTTGTTTCAAATTAATTTTGATTTTTGCATTTAATGCAAACATAATTTGGACTGCAAAAAAAACTAAGCTAAATTTTTTTCATCAAAATATTGAAATATTGGAAAATATATTGTATATATATATATATATATATATATATATATATATATATATATAAAGTCATTGAATTAACAAAGTTTAACTTAATATATGAAGAGGATAGTTCATGGGTTTTAATTTTTTTTCTTCAGTTTATTATATGCAAATTGCTTGTAAATTCATTCTAAATTAATACGAAAAGCAATAACAATTTCTTGTTTTATGACAATTAAAAATACAAAAATTAATAAAATTATAAAAATGTTGACAAAAGTATATATATATATATATATATATATATATATATATATATATATATATATATATATATATATATATATATAAAATCCATCATTTGCAGGATACCAGAGGTAAGTTACCTTAATTTTCGTATATATTTCATTACTAAATATGTGTACTGATTTATTTTTGTGTTAGATGTGTTAGATGAATCAAAAGCATATGGAATATTCATGTATGTGGCAATATATCGTATAAATGATGGGGTCTATTGTATATTGCTGTATAATCCCCAAGTTGATTAAACTATGTACTTTTCATTGTGTGCCTGAACATGTAGCTCCCTTTCGTGATATAATTGTGCGAAAGTAACTGGACTTCTTGAAGATAATTTAATGTATTTTAATTTTTGTTTGTCAAATCATTTATAAGTATTTTTCGGAAATGATCTTTAGCGGAAGTGGTCTTTAACAAAATGATACATGTTTGCAATCGTAATTTACCCGGTTTTGGCGGTACCAAAGCAGAGTTTGTTTGCACATTTGTTATATCCTATCTATTTTGGTTTCATTGAAATTTAGATATTTCACTCCATTGGAAAGTATGTAGGTTGAATTTATTTAGAAAATGCTTCAATTGATAACGATTTCGTTTCTGTTTTAAATGGTTTTGGCCGCTAATGAAATTTGGAAATAGTGTCGTGTCTTCTTTTATTTCATATATATCTTTTTATTCATATGTGTATATTTTATATACTACCCTACATAAATACATAAACTATTAGTTATGGCACCATTATTTTTCACCAGCATATCGTTAAACTATATTCTATAGTTCTATATTAATCTAAAAAAGTCTCCAATAATTAGTTAGTATTATATAAAAGTTTCGCTTCTCTGTACCAAATTTTTATACATGCATTTATATGATAAAATACAATCCGAATTATTGTATATATTACAGAAAGTATAAAAAAATATTAAATAAAAAATAAAAATTGTTTGAAAATCTGCAAAAAAAATTTTATATTATTTTTATTGATTTTAATAAACCATATTATTGAATTTCTTAAGAATTTTCAAATACACAAATTTATAAATAGTAAAAATATTTTTATAAGAAAAAAGTTAAAATTTTTTCAATAAAATATTTACGAATTTGAATATTTGATTTTACTAATTCAGTGGTAGGTCCGATTTCAGTAAAAAATGTAATTGGTTTTATGAATTTAGTATTAGAATATTAGGAACAATAATGAATAAAAACACAAAGGCTTAAAATGCGAGTTTCCTTGAAATTTTTGTTAAATACGTTGTTAAAAAAATTTAAAACGATTTTTTTATTTTTAATTAAATTGGTTATTATGTTATGCAAAATTGCACAACAAAATTGTGATTACATTTTTTTATTCTTTTTAGTTTTTTTTTTATCTCAGTTAATTTTGTACCGGGCTTATTTTTATTTAAAAGTCATTGAACTAACAAATATTAATGGATTTTATTTTTTTTTCATTTTAATATAGACAAATATTATGTATATTAGACAAATATTAGATAGAAACAATAACAAACGGAACCACTTTTTATTCACAACTCATACAAACTCTATTCTCCAAATGGCAAAAATTTATTTTACATTTTTTTTTTAATATTTGTGTTAAAAAATTAATCGATTTTTTATTTTTGAATATTTGGTGTAGTATATTTTCTAAAATCTGCTAACATTCTTATTTCTTATTTCTTTCATTATTTTATTTTCCATTAATTTTATATTTCGCTTTAATTTTATTTAAAAATCTTTAATTTTAGCTTGATTCAATGTAGAAAAAGGATTAGTAAATGGATTTTATTATTATTTTTTTACTTTATAATTAGAAAATATTTAGTATATTTGTAACAATTATGAGTAGAACCACTCTTCCTATTCTACATGTACAATAAAATAATTTGTAAATGTCTAAAATGTAATATTTGAAATTAGTATATTAGATTGCACCAAAATTTACTGACTACTGAATTTTAATCTAGAATCGCCTATTGGGTTGTAAAAAAATTTTGTGTGAAATGCTAATGAAATCGGATATCACTAACCCGTGCCCATAGGACCTGAAGTTTGTGTGGTGCGTTTATATGAGGAAAGTATGGCTTTATTTAAAGTTTTTTGCAAAAATGTAGCTGTTAAGAAATTATAATCTATGTATACCTCTATATCAAACAAGACATAATAAGAAAAAAAATTACTTAAAAAATATTTAAACTATTATAAATTCCTCAGACAATTAATGTGTTTTAGACTAATTGTGTAAAGGTAGGTTCAGACTAGTCAAATATATGACCACAATGACGTAACCACTATATATAATATTTCCTAATTTCCCATTTCTGATGGGAAACGATTTTTTACTTATAATTAATCATAGCTAACATTTTATCGAATTTTGTTTGATGCTGTTTTCTCTTACAAAACATTTGCAAGATCTAACAATGGCAAACAATATTTTTATAAAACCAGTGGTCACACAATTTTGATCAAATATTTGCCAAATGTGAACATAGCTAAAGGAGTGTACAAACAAGTTTTTACTTTTTTGAGAAATGTGTAAATGAAATGTTATTTTTAATTAAATTTGAAGCACAGTTTCTGAAAAACATGTCTTTGTTTCTCCAGGATATTTCAAACCCCTTTCCATGTGGTTAAAAGATGTTGATATTTTAAGACTCTTTCAAAAATTAAATTTCAAACTTTTGAAAATTTTGTCAAAAAAAATTTCAAAACTGTTCGAATGATACTATACAAGTTTATAGAAAACTCTACAGGATATAAAATTAAAAAGATGTGAGGTCAATAACTTATATTTTTTTTCAGTTTTTTTTTAGTCATAAAGTCATTTTTTTATATTTTATTTTTTTTTTTTTTTTTTTGATATTCAGACTAAACAAAATTATTACTAATATATTCTAAAGTTTTTAGGAAAATAGAATAGAATAAAATAAGAAGGTCAAAAGCAAAAATTTGAAAGGAAAACATCACGAAGAATTACTGTTAGTTTATAGCTTTTATATTGAACTTTTTTATAGTTCTTTGGAAATTGAATAATTGTAGAAGAATACATTGTAAAAGTTTTATTTGACATTCGGCAGAATGTAATGCATTTTCTGGTCCGCCATGACCGTCATCAGCACTCTTCAGCGTACCAACGTGGTGTTCTCTGTAAATAGATGATATTTAAGTTACAACTTTTCGGGAAATTACAATATATTCTTCTACAATTATTCAATGAACTTAGCCAAAATACAAAAATTCTAAAAAAATATTATTATTTTTTTATCTGTGAGAAATTTTGATGGCTTAAAATGACTTTACTTGTCAGAATGAGGTAATTATCATTTTATTTGTACATGATATTAATTAATAAATTTTACTTTAAAAATATTTAAGAAGAGGTTCGTTTAATAAAATGCTGACCCTAATTCACTTGGGGGTTAAATTTGCCTTTTTCACTGCTAGTATCTACGAACGTCAGTTGTATTTTCATAAAATTTTATCAAAATCCAGATACAAATAAATAAATAAATAAGTTTTCTTAGAAACGTTCAAATATTACAAATTTTTATATTTGACTTTCGTGTTTAAAAGATTTTCCTTCTCCAATTTCTTCAGAAAGTATTTTGTAGGACATATTTTATCTCATCCTGTAATAATTCTGTAATATTTTGGAATATCAGTTCTAAAAGAAATGACTTTAAAACTAAAAAATCGCAAAAATGCCTTTTTACCGAAATCCGAAAATTTAAAATCGCAGGTACGGCTTAGTCATACAAGATATTGACCTAATACTTCTTCAATTTTATTTCCTGTAGAGTTGTCTATCTACATACATAGTCCCATTCGAACTGTTTTGAAATTTATTTAACAAAATTTTTAAAAGTTGGAAATTGTTATTTTGAAACAATCTTAAAATAACTCAATATTTTTTTTAACTAAACATGGAACGGGGTTTGATATGCTGCAGAAACAAATAATTAAAAAATGCATTTTATTTAAACACTTCTCAAAAAAAAAAAAAAATACTATTTGTACACACCTTAAGCAATTGGTCTAAAACATTTTTTAACCAATTTTTTCTTCGTACATATTGCTGTATTTTTAAAGAAAAAAATATAGACGTTAGTTTATGTTTATAAAAACATTACTCATATCAAATTTTGTAAAATTTGGTCCATTAACAGCAAGTATCCTTTTTTCAAAGAAGAGTATACTCTTTACATTTAAAATATATTATTCATACGCTAAGATAACCAAACCAAAATATATTAACATAACTAAGAAAATTTAATTTTCTTCGTTTGATAGGTATGTGTAGATTACGATTTTTTAACATTTTGTTAAAAGCAAAGTTTAATAGCTAAATTTTTCTAAAAACTGTCAAAAAGCCATATTTTCCCATATATTTCCCATATAAAATCAATAAAAATTTCAGGCCCAATGCGGCACGGGTTAACGATATCCAATTTCACTAATATTTCACACAATACATTTTAACAATCCAGTGAACGAATGTAGGGTCAGTTACGGTCAAATTTCAAAAATAGGTAAATTTTGGTGCAGCCTAATATATATTGACAAATAAAAAAAAAAAAAAACATAATGTTAAGCGATTTAAAATTTTGTGATAATTATATAGAATACAGTAATTATACGTCAAAATTAAAACTTGATTATTAGATATAATAAATACGGAAGATTACTGTTTTATTTTAAATATCATTATATCATTGCTAACTAGTTGATTACGCATATAAATTACAGAACCGATAATTCTTTGAATAATGTTTAAATGTCACCATATACAATACAAATAAATTTTTATTTATTACTAACTTTTATGAATTAGAAATAATTTAACTATTATTTACACATATAAGTATGTATTTGAAGATTATTATATGATATAAATAATGTAATTTAATTAAAATTATGCCAAAAATTAATTTTTGTTTATATTTTTACATTTACATTTCTTTTTTCGAAAAACATTTCAAACTAAATATAATGTACTATGAGTTAAATATGTGTATCATGCTTAAACTAAATTTGTCTCAAGTGACTTCATTATATGTCCAATCTATACATAAAAAATTAAAATATATACATTGATAATAATTATCTTTGGGTCTAGTTTTGTTTTATTGGTTCTAAATTTATAAAAAGTGTTATAGTATAAATAAATGGGTATAGGTTTGGATAATTTTTACAAACAATTACTATTTTTTCTTTTGTTGAATGAACTAATTATTTATGCACATATTTACATACAAATGCACATGTATAAACATTTTAAATAATCCACTAACATATTTTTAACTCATAATATTTTCAACAAATTTCCTATCCTAAGTCAGTATTTTCTATACTCCTAATTGTTAGTTAATTTTACTTTAACGTACTTAAAAAAAAAACAAGTAAGAGAAACATAGTCGTTCAAGCCCGATCATACTCCACAACGTTGTGTATGTCCATCATAATCCATAGACAGATCCTTTATTAGATATGTGGACAATTGTGGACCGATACTTTTACTAAGTGTAAAATAAAATATACGAGTACAGAATATTACGTTAATGCTAACATTTATATGAATTTATGCACTTTAGGGTGATTGCCGAAGGTGGGCTTATATGGAATTTATGGTAAATTATGAAGCGATCCTCATAAAATTTTTCACTGTGATTTCTACTTATATGAAACTTGTTTGTGTCGAATATAATACTAACATGTGTATGTGATTTATACACGTTAAAGTGATTTTCGGGAGAGGATTTTTTATGGGAGCTATGGTCAATTATAGACCGATCTGAATGAAATTTGTCACAAAAATTAATTCTTATACAGAACTTCATTACACTGAATTTCATTAACATATTCTTATATTTAAGGCATTTATGATCGTTAAACCCTTATTCCGGGAGGACATTTGAATGGGGGCTAGGTGAAATAATGGACCGATCATAACCAATTTGAATAGGCTTCGTCTCCGTGTCATGAAACTCCTACAGGCCAGATTTCATCGAATTACCTTCAAATTGCGACCTGTACTTTGTGCACAAGGTTTACATGGACAGCCAGCCATCTGTCCAGCCAGCCAGATGGACGGACATCGTTAGATCGACTCAAAAAGTACTTCTGAGTCGATTGGTATACTTTTTCTGTGCGTTACAAACATCAGCACAAACGCATAATACCCCAACCACTTATGGTGGTGTAGGATGTAAAAAAAAATTTAACTATTAAAAATTAAATTTTCTTAGTTACGTTAATACATTTCGTTTTGGATATCTTAGCGTATGAGTAATATATTTTAAATGAAAAAAGTATACTCTACTTTGAAAAAAGGATACTTGGTGTTAATGGACCAAATTTTACAAAATTTGATATGAGTAATGTTTTTATAAACATAAACTAACGTCTATCTTTTTTTTTTTTTAAATAAAACAATATGTACGATCATTTAAGTATACTGTGGCTAAATATCAGATTTTTCATAATAGACTTATGGAAAATATCAGAAATTTAAGTTTTAGGATATATATAAAGTCTGTGAATCCTTGCGATTTTGTCGTACGTTCGTGCGTTACTTATTTATGATGTATTATAACTCTGGGACGAGTCTTTCTATTTTTGTCAAGTCGTTTTATGGGTACGAATCACTGTGGGTCCCTCCGACCATATTATCTTAAAGCCAAAAAAAGTCAATGCACATAGGAAACCAATTTTCTATAAGTGGTACTGAGGAACTCTACTTCTTTTCAAAATTTACGAATGTTCTTTCAAGATTTGGAGAGCCCATAAATGGGATACGTCACATATGAAGCAAAATAACCTCGTTTTGTATTTATGACAGCAAATTGCATTTTCATGAAGGGGCGCATATCCAGTGACCAAGAAGTAGAAATATAATCAAAAAGTTAAATTTTGGTTTCAAAGCCTACCATTGTCTAACTTTTAACCAAATAGAGATAGAGTCATAAAATATGAAGCAATATTGTTCCTCTATATATGTCCGCAAAGCAGTTTTTTATACAAATTTAACATCAAAATTTTGAACTTGGGAAAAAAATTTAAAATGTAAAATAATTCTGGTCCGTTTCAGTCACATTTTTCTAATTTTTCAACTCTGAAGAACTGTAACCAATAACAATAAAGACCGAATACCACAAAACTTTGTAATTTTATTGCTTATAGTGTTACAAATACAGTGTTATTAGCCATTTTGCCAAAAATAAAACCGAGTTGGAAATTATTATAACATCAAGTCGGTTTCGATGTGATGTTGTGTTTTTGCCCATATTTTCATTTCGGCATACATTTTCTTCATTTTTTTTAGGAATAAACCAAAAAATAACCTAAACACAAATTGAATGTTTTTAGTTATAAAAAAAATTGTTTTTTCTTAAATGAATTTTTGTATAGAGAAATATGTTGGGGTTATATTATCCAGTTATGCCTTTGTAAGGCTTGTTTTGTTTTTCGCCTCAAAATTTTCATTTTAATTTCTAGCCTTTTCTGGCTTTTAAATTGTCTTAAAAATTCTAAAATATTGGTACTTAAACAAAGAAGAAAATGCCTTCTTATTCGTTTTTACTATTTTATTTCTACGGAATCATACATTTATGCATTTTTGTGTGTTAATTTGGATTTACCAAATAGATTATTATAATTATTTTTATTTATAAACATAATTTAACATAATTTTTTGATTTTTATTTAAAATTTTCATAACAGCGAAAAATCACCCAAAAATTTAGAAACGCTGAATAAAAAATGAATTATAGTTTAAAAGTGACGGAAAACTACTCAAAGCATTACGTAATTTTTCACCTGAAACATAACTCAAATTGGTATGGGAATTTTTGGCGCATTTTGTCTATGTTTTATTTAAAAATTTATTATAATAACTTTAAAAAAATATCAAAAACTAACGAAAACTAGGAGGAAATAAAATTTTAAATTACAGAAAATGTTTTAACATTTTTCTGGCCTTACTTTTTGGGAGATTTTGCTTTTTTAAAGTTTAACTTAGCCTCTTTTTTTCGCACGCTGGCAGCACTGGTCAGAAATTTCAGTCAATTCACCAGTACTTAAGTTAGTTTGAAAAATAAGAAATCGCACGTAGAGAACGCTTTCAAAAGTGCATTGAGAAAGTATATCTACAATAGAAATGCATTTTTCTAAAAAAAAAATAGTTTTTATTTTACTATGATATTTATAGAGAACGAAGAAGAAGCCTTTTTCTAATGCCGCCAAAATATTAACATTAAAATATTAATTAATAATATTAAATATTAATTGAATTAAAAGTACAACATTGTCAAATATTATTAAAATCGTGAATGAAATGAAAAAAAAAGAAAACAGTTCTGTTATTTCAGTATTATGAAGTATATGTCTGCTAAATATGATCCAAAACGGAAGAACATTTTATGTTTGATGTTTCTTGGAATGATATATGTTTTTCAAATCAGAGGAAAATAATTTTATATAAGAAATATTTTACCAATTTGTTTGCCTCTGTGGCATTGATATACATAAATTGAGATCAAAATTTATTATAACATGATTTTAAAACGAGTCCATAATTGGAGCCGGATACTTATGATAATTTATTAATATTAGTCATACGCTCATATGGCTAATTTTACTACGTAGTAATCACTTAAAAATGTGATTTTTTTTTGGAGGGGTAATAAGTTAATAATTCACTAAAATAAGGTTAGAAAAAACAAGTAAGAAAGATATAATCGGTCAAGCACGTTGAAGTGATTTTCGAAAGAGGGTTTTATATGAGAGCTATGGTCAATTATGAACCGATGTTTATGAAATTTGGCATAAAGATTGATACTTACACCACATTTCATTAAAATATTGCAATATTTAGGGCATTTGTGATCGTTAAACCCCTATTCCGGGAGGATATTTATATGGGGGCTAGATGATATAATGGACCGATTATAAGCAATTTCAATAGGCTTCGTCCCCGTGTCATGAAACTCCTACGTGCCAAATTTCATTGAATTATCTTCAAATTGCGACCTGTACTTTGCGCACAAGGTTTACATGGACAGCCAGCCATCCGTCCAGCAAGCCAGACGGACGGAAATCGTTAGATCGACTGAAAAAGTGATTCTGAGTCGATTGGTATACTTTGAGGTGGGTTTGGGATGATTTTTCTGTGCGTTACAAACATCAGCAGAAACGCATAACACCCCAAACTACTATAAAAAGCTCTTTCTTTACTCGCTAATTTTGCATACTTTTTAAAATGAAAACAATAACCTTGGTTTCCTAAGAAACAAGCGTCTATTACTAAGAGCTTTTTTCTCTGCCTTCAGCTGTTTATTTGTTTATTTATTTCCCTATGACCTTTTATCTTTATATATGTTGTATAAGTATGTAAAATAATTTACAATTAAATATACATAAAAATTAAAAGGAATTAGTTCACGAAATTTATTACAGATTTTTGCGCGCTATCAGAACTTAATGATTAATCAATAAATCTCTATAATTGGTTAAATGGATTGCATATTCTCCTAATTGGATCAGCAACAGCATAACTTGATCTAAAAAATGTCACCGATAAAGAAATGGAGTTACGGGATGGACGTCGAAGAATGTTCAACATAATTTAATTAATTTATAATCCGGAGCAGATATCACCATTGATTATATTTAACATAAATGTCAGATTCAACATAGTCCTACGGATTTTTAATGTACATAGCTTTTTCAACCCATCCAGTTGCATCAGAGTGAGTTTCATAAATAGGATCCCACATTACAGATCCTTATTCAGGATTGTTGCAATACATGGATCTTTAAATTCTTTTGGCTAACGTCTTATATATCCAAATGTATCCGTGGCTTTATTTATTATAGTTGTCATAAAGAAGATAAAATTTAATTTAGAGTCAAGTTGTATACACGACTATAAGGTTATTTCTTAGGAATAACATTATCTTACATTTATTAAAATTTAGCTCCATTTGGTTAACATTACACCAATTATATATAAAAACCAAAACCTTTTGAAGTAGTTTCCTAACTAAAATTTTACTGAAGCTTAAAAAGACGTTAACATCATCTGCATACATTAAAATGTTTGAAAACTTTATTACGGTGTGAAGAATAGTGAGAATAACAGCGAACCGAGATGAATACCCTGAGGTATACCAGAAAATACTTTTATCTTCTCAGAAAATATGTTTCTAAAGCGAATGGTTTGCGGTCTGCCACATAAATATGGATATAATCAGTTAATGATAATATCAGTAAATCACATCAATTCTAGTTTCTTTATATGAAGTAAATGATTTACTTTATTAATCGCTTTACCGTAGTAAGATAATTTGAAAAGCAAATCCATTTGCTTTTTAGTAAAGGTGGCCATAGCTAACGTGTAAAATAACAGTAATAAATACTGTTTGTACTGTTCGCTACCAGAAGCAAAGCATATGCGTCATGAGTATGAGGGATTGCAAATACAGGCGTTTAAGGCATTTGTTCAAACAAGTGGTGCAAGTTGTTTGGCATTGAGAAAGTATTTAAGGTGCGCTAGTATTTTCAATGCCTTGCTTGCTTTTTATAATACGTAGTTGCTATGTGTAGCCAAAAACCTTTACAATGTGTGCAAAAATGTTGCATAGACACATACATATGTGTATCTATATTTTATTGCTGGTTTTTGTTTTTTAAATAAATGTAAAAGATTTAATCCGTATAGTAATTAAAATTTGCTTTTAGAATTAACAAAATAATTTAAATCTAGAAATTAAAGTTATTAAAATTTTTAAACTCTCAGTTACATAATTAAGAAGTATATAACTAGTATGTTTACTTCCTCCGATTTTTAACTTTAGTATTTCTTTATATTTTAAATAATTTTGTTTTTATAAAATATATTATTTGTTATACTATATACATTTTTAATTTAAAAGTAGTAATATGAAAAAATCATGTCTGACAATAAGTTTCAACTAAACTAATTTTAAAGGCTTATAAACATAGATTAATAACTAGATATTTACGTGAGAGGAAAAACCCTGATTCAATTGACAAAGACCTAATTTATTTAACGACAAAATACATGTATTCACTTATATTTTACTTTTGTGTTTTGAAAAATATAGTTTTTTTTTTGTTTTTTAATTTAGATCGAAATGCATCTCACATAAACTCCTAGTTGTATTATTTGCTTATACAAAGATATTTATATTTAATAAAATCTGTTTACTAATAAAATTAATTTATTTTGTCATTTGTCCCCAATATGTATATAATTAGTAACTTTATTAATATTTATTAATTATTTTGATCATACATCACAATAATATTATAAATAATTCTTTTAAACGACTATTTTGCTTACGATAATACTATAATTTATGCAGTTACGAACGCACACATATATACATATGTTGTTCATATCAAAACATGCAAAGAAAACAGACAATTATTTTTTCCCTATTGAAGCAAACAAGTGTTCAAAAGTACTATATTATGTAAGCGATCGCACTCTAACATCTTATTGAATTGCTATCAAAATACACACAGCATTTACTTATAAAGCACAAGTACCTCAGAACAGTATTTATTTCTCTGCTCACACACTGATTTAAAGCACTTGAAGCAAGTGCTTTGCCTTCTAAGACATAGTTTGCAGGTCTTTAAGTGAAGTTACTATTGAATTTTGCTTAGAAAAAAGCCAAGATTTATAGCGCTCATAAATTGAATTAGATTAGTTGCGGTGGAACATCTTTCCTAAAAACCATGTTGATGCAAGGGTATTAGGCATGAAATAATTAATTTTTCAAAAATCTTAGGAATTGTATGGAATTGCAATATTAGATTTCACTTAAATAAAAGAATAATATAGAAATCCTTCCAGGTATATATATATATATATATTCATATTTAATTGAAGTATTAAAAAAAAGTGTCAAGGTAATGGCTAGGGCTTCAGCAAAATCAAGATATGGTAAAGATATTGATTGAGCTTTGTCCAAATTATATGGATAGTTGTCAGCAGGGTAAACTTGAGTATGTAGTTGAGAAAAAATCAGGAAATATTTTACTTATAATTGTCCAGAATGATCCAGAATATCTAAATTGTTTTTAGAAGTTAAATTTATTTTTAGTTACAGTCTAATGTTTATTATTCCAAGATAGTTCAAAGAGTGATTTAAGTATTTTTTTCGGAATGCAGAAAATTCTTGTAATAAATAACATAAAAACATCTGTAGCAGATAATCCAGTGAACTTGATGCATGTGATGAAGGGTTATGTCAGTTTATCTTCTTAGCAAGTTGATTTAACACATAATAGTTAGATTTAAAAAAAAAAATATTTTTTCAGCTATTGTTGACATTGGCGAAACACTTTCTAATGGTATAGATATAGTCAATTCCATTGTAGGATAATGTCAGTCTTCCGAAGAGTAATAGGGGTGGATTGTTTATATAACATTCTTCCTTATCATTTACCAAAATTAAACCCAGTATTTTAGAGCGACCATTTAAAATATCATTTATTTGAAAAATGCTTTATCATCAAGCAAATACCTCCAGGTTATAGATGATTAAAGTAACCCGTAACAATTAAAAAATCATGTTCATTATCTAAGCGAGAAACAGACTTAATTGTTTCGGCATGTTGAATATAAACAGAAGCCCTTATGACACTAGTTTTTTTTATTAATATTGGATTGAAAGAGTGAGACAGCGAATGATAAAAAGAAACAAATAGAGAAAAAATACAAAATTAATAAACAGGCAATGTTGCCCATATCATTTGCATAAAACAAAGCGCTAAAATCAAAATAAATAAATGCTTAAAATCGTTGGTTTCAATTACTATTTTTTTTTTTTTTTTTTTTTTTTTTTTTTTTTTGAAACACAGTACTAAATAAAGTTAGTGTCATAAGGGCTTTATTGATTCAGAATAAATACAGTACTTTTTCATTTAAAACTTGAAAAAACTAAAAAGAATTTCCTATTTTTTTTTTTTTTACCAATTTTGGAAAATTAAAACAAAAACCTTTATTCTCCTAGAAAAAAAACGCCCTTACAAAAGAGCGTTTTTCTTCACTTTTACAAAGAATTAGCAGCAGATCATTTTTGATTTTGAAGTGGTATTACTATTCTAAATAAAATTTAAAAAATGAAAAATTATTGACAGATTTCACAACGGTTGATTTAGCGGCATTTAATGCAAATTTTGAAAGCTTTAAATCGTGAGATATTTTGTAGTATAAATATTACCAATGCCTGCTGTGTAAATTTAAATTTGTACTTCTATTTTGTTTAAAAAATAGCATATATCACCTGCGATATTTGCTCTCCAAGTCTTGCCGATTTTCTTTTTGAAATATTTTTTTTATAATTTTACCTTTTAATGCTTTAAGCATTATTTACCATGAATTTCTAATGTTCATAAATGTAATGTTAATGTAAAATAGCGTTTTTAATCGCTCTGTGGAAATCTGGTAGCTCTTCATTATATTGTCATTTATTATTTTCTCTTGTTTTGTTCATTGTTTCATCGATAGCAAAAATATTTTTTTTTCGTACATTAATTAACAAATTGTGAAAGTTTATTTCACATGAAAACATTAAAAAAATCCTCTTACAACAAACAATATGGATAAACAAAAACCGATAAATTTCGATCAAAAGAAGGAAACCCTAAATAGCGATAATACAAGGAGCGATACTCTGGAGGAAAAAACAACGGTGATAAGAAAATCTCCTGTAGTCTTTTTGCTAAATTTGGATAATATGGAGACATCTCTGGTTGGTAATGGATAAGAAACTTGGTCACGTCTGTCTCCTGTAGTCTTTTTGGTAAATTTGGATAATATGGAGACATCTCTGGTTGGTAATGGAGAAGAAATTGGTCTCGTCTGTCACAGTGGATACAATGCATGTGCATAGTTACATTTGATTTGAATTTGGCTCAGGCTTTAGAATTTGTTTATCCTACAGATTTTATAACCACGGAACAAGAAGTTACTAATATCTGCTATATGGCATTTCCTGATTCAAATTCTGGTTGTATGGGCGATACCAAATTCCATCTGAAATTTTATATCCAATGGTTAATAAGTTACAGAATTATTAAAAAAAAAAATCTGGAACCACTTTGTCATAATATTATCATTATATTTGACACCAAAAACTTTTTTATAAGTAGAAAGCAAAGTGGAACAGAAGTTTATGAATATCCATGTACAATTAGCTCTAGCATTCATATAAGGCCCAATTTCGAAAATCACTCTAAAATGCATTTATAGTAGTATTAACATAACTTTATGACTCTTATATATTTAAAGGGGTGTAGAATATGCACGGCCATCATTTGGCATATTTCATTATATAACAAAAATGTCATATTTATATGACATTATAAAATTAGAAGGTAATATTGTCGCAAATATATCAACATAATTGTATTAAAATGTGTGTAATTGTTAAGCGAAGAACAACAACTGTGTTTAAAAAATGGGCGTAAAATGTAGGTGTGCTATTCTATCTAGCTCTGGCAAGTCACAAATAGTGTAAAAATTGGTTCTTTAAATAATTCAACACAAAGTTAACATTATAGTTCTTTATTATCCAGTTATGAATTTAATGCACGACGGTGGAAATACCTAGAATAATTAATAAGCAGTGCATTCTACTAGTCTTTTTTACCTCAATGTTTGTCTATTTTGGAAAATTAATTTAAAAATATTAGCGATTGATTATGTAAAACGAAAAAAGTATTCGCTACGGCAAAAAAAAAATAAATAAATTTATTTTCTCCTCAAAACAAAAAAAAAATTATAAATAAATAAAAAATTATTCTCTCATTTTCAATATTTGTTCAGTTCATTTTAAAATCAATTTTTTTTTAATTGAGCCATTTTTTCTTAATATTTTCTTAGTGAAATTATATTTTTTATACACAGAAAAAATTAAATTTCGTATTCCATTACTAAATTCATAAAACCAATTATATTTTTTACTGAAATCAGACCTATCACTGAATTAGTAAAATCAAATATTCAAATTCGTAAATATTTTATTGAAAAAATTGTATCATTTTTTTATTAAAATATTTTTATTATTTATAAATTTGAATATTTGAAAATTCTAAAGAAATCCAATAATATGGTTTATTTAAATCAATAAAAATAATATAAAATTTTTTGAAGATTTTCAAACAACTTTTACTTTTTATTCAAAATTTTTTGTACATTTTGTATAATATATACAATAATTCGGATCGAATGTTAGTATTGTATCTTATCATATAAATGAATGTATGAAAATTTGGTGTAGAGAAGCGAAACTTTTATATAATACTAACTAATTATTGGAGACTTTTTTAGATTAAATATAGTTTAACGGTATGCTGGTGAGAAATAATGGTGCTATAACTAATTATTTATGTATTCATGTATGGTAGTATATAAAATATACACATATGAATAAAAAGATATATGTGAAATAAAAGAAGACGACACTATTTCCAAATTTCATTGGCGGCCAAAACCATCTAAAACAGAAACGTAGTCGTTTTCAATTGAAGCATTTTGTAATTAAATTCAACTTACATACTTTTTAACGGAGTGAAATATCTAAGTTTCAATGAAACCAAAAGAGATAGAATATAACAAATGTGCAAACAAACTCTGCTTTGGTGCCGCCAAAATCGGGTAAATTACAATTGCAAACATGTATCATTTTGTTAAAGACCACTTCCGCTAAAAACCATTTCCGCAAAATACTCTTAAATGATTTGAAATACAAAAATTAAAACACATTAAATTATCATTAAGAAGTCAAGTTACTTTCGCATAATTATATCACGAAAGGGAGTTATATGTTCAGGCACACAATTGAAAGGATATAGTTTAATTGTCTTGAAGATTATACGGCAATATACAACAAACCCCATCATTTATGCGATATATTGCTGCATACATGCATATTTCATATGCTTTTGATTCATCTAGGAGATATACAAAAATAAATAATTATACATATTTGGTAATGAAATATAACAAAAATTAAGGTAACTTACCTCTGGTATCCTGCAAATGATGGATTTTATATATATATATATATATATATATATATATATATTTTTTTTTTTTTTTTTTTGTCAACATTTTTTATAATTTCATTTATTTTTATATTCTTGATTGTCAAATAAACAAGAATAAAAATTTCTTGTTTTTCGTATTAATTTAGAATGAATTTATAAGCAATAAAATAATATCAAACAAATTTTTGTATAAAATTTTGTTTAAGGTTAAATAATGATTTATTTAGAAAATTCTAGTCATAATTTTTTCTGTGCAATAAAATATAATATTAAAACTAAATATTATTTTTTATTAAATTTAATTTAAATCCAAATAATTATTTATTTAGAAAACTTTTAGCCATAATTTTTCTCTGTATACATGATTTCAACATTTCAAAATTTTAAAAGTTCTTTGAAACATGCCGTAACTTTGTTTCAAAAAAAAAAAAAAAAAGAAATGTGTTAATAAATTTTGGTGGACCTTATAGAGTAATTTAGAAATTCTCAGAAATTCAAGAAGAATCTCATTTTAGAAAAAATCGGTTTACCGGTTTAAATTTTTTAACAAGAAAATATAATTTTTTGTAATTTTTTAAAACAAAAGGCTCAAATTACAGGTGCTTATAAGTTTTACTCTGAAAAAAAATACATTTTGGTGTGCATAATTTCAAAATTAAATTTTTTTATTTTTATTTCAAGTTAAAAATTTTTAAAATTTATTACAATTTTTTCAATCTAAAATGTACATTGTTTTTATTTGTTTTATTTAATTATCCTCATTTAATATTTTGCTAATAAGAGACATAATTTTAGTCTTTCCAAAATAAAATAAAATTTATTTTTTGATTGAAATAGTAAAAAGTGAGCGAAAAAAAGATAGTGCATAAAATTCTGATTAAAAATTATACCGCTAGATAAACCATCTATTTTATGAAAGAATGCTTTAAATTAGGAATAATAATTTCATTGGTATTTCATTTTCAATATACATCAAAAGTTATAAAGTAGAAATTTTAGGGCAAGATTTTTTTCATTCGCACTCTATTGTTCGATTTATTTAAAATTTTTAGAGAAAGTTTTCCAAATTAAATAAGCTTCTGTAATTTTTATTGCATTTAGCAAGTTATATGAAAATTCTACTTGTTGTCATTTAATTATTATATTTTTCCTTTCCTGGACTTTCTTTTGAGCAAAATAAGAAGTTAAATAAAATTCTGTTTTAAAAAACCGGTTAACCACCCTTAAAAACCCGGTTTGGAATAAAAATTTAAAATTAGAAAAAACCGAAACCGAAATTAAGTTTTCAGACCAGAACATAAAAGATTTAGTAATTTTCTACAGGTACATATGGTTAATATCAGAAAACTAGATATCACAAAATTTCATATAACTAGCGTAAATATTAATGAAATGTATGTTTTTCATACACAGAAAATAGTCACTAATCACCAAAATAATTCACTTAATTAAAAATTGTTTAAATTTGCACCTCTCACCAAAATGATAACATCAATTACTAATAAGTGTAAAAAACTAAAAACCGAAAAACTTTTCGAATTAAAAAATATATTAAATCAATTAAGTAGATGACTGAATGAACTAAAAATTTAAATGAGAAAAAAGAAACTTTCTTGAATTGCCTGAATATAGTAATAAAATTTTGATGTAAAATAAAACAATCGTATTAATTGAAAAATATAGGAAAATATTTTTTCTGTATAGTGACTACTACAGATTTTATTAAAATTATTTGAAATGTCTCGTAAATAGAATTTCTAAATACATAAATAATAGGTTGGAGTTTACGAATCTTTAAATACAAAAATGTTATGGAATTTTTAAAATTTTCAACAAATTTCCAAATATTGTTACAGATTTTTTCTAGATGGCTAAAATTGGTATTACCAAAGATAATTAAAGAAATATACTTTAATCTGGATTATATATTTCCCATTATTGTTTGAATTTTTAAATATTAAAAATTATTTTCGATGTAACACATATCATTAAATAAGATACATGTTTAAATAGTGCCAAAATTCAGTTAAAAAAGTCACGCATTTTGTAAGAAATCTTAATGTGAGTGGTAAGGTAACTTAATTTTTTAGAGAAATATTCCAAAATATTTTAAGTAATAATAATAATAATAATAATAATAATAATAATAATAATAAAAATAATAATAATATTTAAAATAATAATATTAATATTAATAATAATATTAATAATAATAATAATAATAATAATAATAATAATAATAATAATAACAATAATAATAATAATAATAATAATAATAATAATTATTATTATTATTATTATTATTACTATTATTATTTAAGATTTTAAACTGATAACAATTTTTTGCTATTTACGAAGTCGTGCAGAAAATAAAACTAAAAATTTTTCTTTTCGGTGTATTCTAATAAAAATTAAAAATACGGTAATAGTTTGGATGTGTGCTTATGGCAGTCCATAAGTCGTAGAAAATCGTGTCCTTTTGGATTTTATAAAGCTAGAGGTTTTGCCTTTTTTTAAGTATTAACTTTAAACCTTTACAACTTTTACGCATCTTGATAAAAATGATTATCGTGAACAGACTTTTCATATTTAAATATTGGTTAACAAAACCACAAATCCCCGCTCGTGGCAGAAGAAAATAAATTTTGCAAATACTTTTACTTAAAATTAAAAAAAAAAAAAAATTTGAAATTTCTCATATGTTATATTTCCAAAAAAAAAAAAAAAAAAAAAAATCTAAATTTTTAAAAATATTTCGTAATTTAAGACAAAATGACTATTTTGGGCACATTATTGTCCCTAATTGTGTATAGATTAATCTAGTACTTTTGCATTTTATTCCCGCCCATATCAAAGTATATTCTTTTGTTTACTTTATTTTTAATAAAGTTTAATAATAAGAGAAAAGGATTGTCAAAATGAAACTTGTTAGAGATTTATAATTTTGTACATTACTAAATATAGACACATATTTAGGAAGTTTACTTATTTACGTAATAAAATTTTTTACTTAAAAAATTTTTTATAGACAAATTTTGCATTAAAATTCTTATTTAAATAGCTTATGAGCATTACAAAATTTTAAATGCTCTACTTTAAGCATTGTCAAGAATTGAAGAACTCCTTCTAGTCAATACAACTAAAAATAAAATCGGATTCATTATACGCAAAATGGCATGTTAAATCATAAGAATCTACATTATCATTTCGTAACAATCAGCAAAATGATACCCCAAAAAACTCAAGCAGAACTAATTTTTTCCTAAACAACTTAAAAGATATACAACATGTCAAAAACAGAATCGAAGGAAAAAACCCCCAACAATGAAAATAGAATAAGCTTGCAAAAAACGATATTAAATAAAAGAACCCCCAAATATTAATATGTTTTTCACCAAAACTACAATATTTTCTTAAGCAACATACATACATACACATAAAAACAAAAAGGAAATTCTTGAGGTAGAAATAAAATAAAAAAAACTAAGGGCAAAATGAAAAAAAATCATTATTGTTTGCATAAAAATAGAAAGATGAAGAGAAATTTTATACAACAAAAAAATACAAAAAAAAAAACAAATAAGAATTTTATATTCGGCTTGGCCGAATCTATATGCACACCATCTGCAATTTTTTGTTCCACTCTAGTGTAAAATTTCACCTTATATGGGAAGTAGGCGGATCAAGTCCATATTTGGTTTACATCGATCTTTGAACTATTTGTATAAAATTTCGATGGATTTTTTTGTAAGAGATATCGTCTGAAAAGTTTGAACACCCTCTGTTTCTAGTATTTCTTTCTGTGAACCGATTTTGCCCATTTTCATATCGAAACAAATCTTATATAAGACAAATATTATAGCAAAATTTTGTGCCTCTATGTGGTTCGCCCCGTGCTCTATCCTTCTTTCAACAGACACTTAGACTGACAGATATTGCTAGACCGACTTTGTTTCTATTATTCGGCCAATAATTTCTTTTTATGAACCGATTTTGCCCCGTGCCCTATCCTTCTTTTAACAGATACTCGCACTGACGGATATTGCTAGATCGACTGTGTTTCTAGTATTTGGCCCATAATTTCTTTTTATGAACCGATTTTCAATACGAAACAAATGTTATGTATGACAAATATTTTAGCAAAATTTTATCCCTCTAGGTGGTTCGCCCCGAGCCCTATTTTTCGGATGGATATTGTTAGATGGACTCAGAATCTTACGAGGACTCAGAATATATATATTTTTTGAGGTCTTAGATGATTTTTTCGACATGTTACACACGGTATGACAAAGAAAATATAGTCTCCATCTTTTTTGATGGTGAGTATAAAAGAAAGAAGCAGTAAAAACTATACAATATGGCTAAATTTTTAAGAGAACGCAACATTAACTTCACTAAACTGAATTGAAATGAACCATGGAAATCTGAATGTGAATGAGGATATTCAAAATATTTTCAAATGTTGTGAATTTATTGAATGTTATTGATGTTTCGCAATGTTTTTTTTATTTCTTGTTTTTGTATTTATATGTCTACTATGTGTTGGTTTAAAGAGGAATTTCACAAAAGTATAAAATACGAAGGAAAGCAAAAAAAGAAAAAAGTGAAAAAACTACTAACCAACAATAAGTCTGACTGACTTTATGAACAAAAAAAGCACCCAAGTTAAAGACAAGGGAATGTAAAGTAAACAAGGATGTGGATTTTTTTTAAATCATCTTTTTCTACATATTCTTATATAATATTGCATTAAATACAACAACTATAGCAAAAATAAAAAATGAATATAAAAACGACCACCAACTAACAACAATTTTTATCAACCATAACAGTCTATCGATTGTTTTTGAACCAATACACTCGCTTTTTTGTTCGTTTTTTGTCAAAGTCGTATAGGCATAGTGGGGCCAAACTCAAAATTTTTGGTAACAAATCTGTATTTCCTAAACTACTGGTGCGATCGAATTGAAATATATGGAAGATTTGTACAGAAGGAACCGACTGCAAGACGAAAAATTATCTTGCAGTCATCCTGTGATAACATAAGATAACCTACACGACAAAATAAAGAAAGAATAACAAACTAATCACCTAACTTATTTCTTATAGTTAAGAAGATATTAACACTTGAGTTTTTAATTTTTGATTTTTTGACTCGACTTTATTTCGAATAACTCCTGAGATATATGAGGAAAAATTTTTTTAAAAATATTCTGCAATATATTATGAAATAATATGCTGATTTTTACACTATCTCGATTTTTCTAGACGTTAAAAACGTTAAAATTCTGCACTCCGAAATTAATTTAAAAGTAAATATTTTTTTACAAAGATATAGCACTATTCTTTCACTTTTTTCCCAAGGGTTTTTAAATTAAAAAAAATCTTTACAAACTTCAAAATACAGGGCTTCGTAAATGGTTAACGAAAAAATTTGAATTGATCTATGTTTGTATCCTACATCCAGCATTGGTCGAATATTATGAATTTAAAAAGGTTTTATTTTTCCCGATTAATTAAAAAAAAATTGAAGCAAGTTTTTTTAAGCTTATTGGCAGCACTTAATCATAAAATAGGTTTAGATTGATTAGACACTATGTTGCTTCCCCCCCTACCCAGAAATATAGGCCATTATCAAAAAAAAAAAAAAAATTAATTAATTTATTTATTTCTATTTATGGCACAATAAAATCCATTTATTAGCGTTATTCATTCTCTGGTTTTAGTTTCATGTTAAATAGAAAACTTTTACCTTAAAAACATATATATATAATGTTAACATAGCTCTTTTCGGTACACTTGCAAAATTTCAAGCTATACTCTCATTTAGTTTAGAAGCTACGAAGCAAAGTATAGTGAAAAGCAAATTTTTTGTATGTAAAATTAAAAATATTTAGAAAAATTAATTTCAGTTTTTTAGCTCATTCTTAAAATAAACGAAATTTTATACATAAAATTTGACTTTAGATTATATTTTGCTACATAACTTCTAAACAAAAAGAGTGTCCAATATGAAATTCTGCATGAGTATGGAAAAAAAGTTATGCCAACCTTATATATTTTTTTAAAAATTTACCTTTGAAATTTCGAAATAAATTTTATACAAAATATTTGATCCTGCTTGCTCCGTCGACAGTTTCTGGTAGATGGGGCTAAAATAATAATAATAATAATAATAATAATAATAATAATAATAATAATAATAATAATAATAATGATAATAATAATAATAATAATAATAATAATAATAATAATGATAATAATAATAATAATAATAATAATAATATGTGTGCAAAAATTGGGCAGATCGGTCATAAACCAGCTAGTCGACTTTAACTTTTGTTTTAAATAAAGTCATAAAAGTAACTGAAATCTTTAATGGGCTATAACTTTTAGTTTAACATTTTACGAAAAAAAAAAATATAAAAGCTTTTTATTCAGAATGAAAAGCAGAAAGAAAAACCTTATTTATGGACTTTTTTTAAAAAAGCACTCCTTTTAATATGGATCTAGCCTGTTAACAGCGGCTTCCGTTATTTTGTATAGTAAGATTTGTAATTTTTATAAATCAATAAATCTTGCCACATATGCTTACTATTTTAACGCTAATCCATATTTATTATTAAAATTACAATCCTTTGATATACCAAAAATTATTTCTTCATTTCATCAATCTCTTCATAAATGTTTTTGAATCCTTAAAATCGGACTCGGCTGCTACAAAAGCTACGATTTTATTAAACTTTTTCATACTCACTGTAGTCAATTTTGAAACAGTGTAGCTTAACTCGTGTTAATACAGGGTGATTCTCTGAAAACTTAGATCCTCTTCTACAACACTTCAATATATTTCAATTCGATCCAACGTTTAGTTAAGAAGTTGCAGATTTATTACAAAAATATTTGCAATCGGCCCTATTGTGTGTTCACAGTTTTATAGATTTATGTAAATATATGTATGTATATCTGTGTATAAGTATTCACTCCCTCCTTAAATTACGTCTTATTATTTCCTGCTGTTTAATATTGTATTTCTTTTTTCAGTTGTCTTTTTTTTCCTTTCTCCACATAATTTATACATTTTCAAAGCTTTCGCCACTCTACTAAAAGACAACAACAATAATTTTTCTTCGGCTGTAAAGAACAACAAAAAAATATGGTCTTATTTGAAGGGTCTTAACAAGACTTTTTTAAATAAATATAAAAACACAGAAACGTATACACTTACGCACATTACAATCGGAATGAATATAAATATACAGTTATTTTTTTACGACTCCAAAATAAAAATAAAAAAACAAGCAAGAAAGGTATAGTCGGTCAAGCCCGACCATATAATACCCCACAGCATTGCGTCAAGCTGATGATTCCGAATTTTGTGTATACAATTAGTTATATATATTTTTTTAATGTCAATTTTTAACAATAACTTAATTTTACAGTCTCTCTTAAGTTAACGGAAAATGCTAAAAACAAATCTATTTCCCGAAATTAACTTCACACACATAACGAGCTCGATAAAAGTACAAATTTTATCAAGTTATTTAAAATAAAGTTGAAAACTGTAAAAAATTGTGTATGAGACTTTCAATTAAAATATAGTGACTGGTTGGATAGCACTATGGAAGTTAAAACCACTAATGCAGGATCCATACTTAAACGGTATGCTGATGTAGGAGTTTTAAAAAATAATACGTTTATACTCCCTGAAATAGGTCTCATATGGGGGCCATACAAATTATAGACCGGTAATAATATATATAATATTTACAGTTGTTTGTGCCAAATATAATTATAACACTAATGTTAATATGAAATTTATTCATATTGAGTGATTTTCGGAAGTGGGGTTTATTTGGGAGGTATAGTCAATTATATACAGATTAATACTTTTATAAAACTTATATGTGCCGAAGTTCATGAAAATATTGTTATATTGAAGGAATTTATTCAGGAAGGACATTTTATGGGGGCTAGATTGAATAGGAGCTAGATGAAATTATGGACCGATCATAAGGACGGACAGCTGGCCAGATTGAAGGACATCGTAATATCGACTCAGGAAGTGATTCTGAGCTGAATACAAGGTTTTTTTTTGTGCGTTACAAACATCATCAAAAACACAAGATTCACCAGCCACCAAAGGTGGTGTAGGGCATAAAAAACGCACACACATACATATGGCTATTATGAGTAGTGTTGCCAGTTTAGCCCTTTTAAAGCTAAATTTAGTCGTTTTATTTTGCTTTAAACCTCAAAATTTTCGCTTTAGCTGCTAACCTTTTTCTAGTCTTTTTTGATTCTAAAAATTGCCTTATAAAGGCTAAAATTTTAGTATTTCAACAACGAAGAAAATAATTTCTTATTATCTATTACTAATTTTATTTTTACGGAATTATTAATTTAAGCAATTTTGTGTACTATTCGCACAAAAAATCTGTATTAGAGTCGAACAGGATTAAAATGAATACCGGTTATAACGAACTATGGCTATAGCGAACACTTTTACTCGGATCCATTGTTTTTACGAAAAATTTCCATGCAAGCAACGACGTTTATAACGAACACGATTATAGCTCTTTTTTTAGAAAGAGCACCTTTTTATTGCCCCAACAATAATATTTCATACATTTAAGTAATTGGACAAATAGAAATAGTTTTCATTAATTTCAGTTTAAACTATCGGACAAGTAAGAGAGGAATTTTATATTTGTAGTTGTTGAACTTTTTAATATAATGCATACACATTTATCGCAAATACCTAAAAATAAATTGAAATTATAAGAGCATTAACAATCAAATATTAGAAAATCGCTATTCCTCAAAGAGTAAAAATCTCAAAACATGCCAATTTCAAAACCTCGGTAATTAATGAAAACATTGAATTAGTATAAAAAATATAATTAATCTCAATTTGCCACTTGTCACATGACTGATAAATGTAAAAAAATATTCTTCATGACATATTAAAATCATTAATACATCGGTATTTAAAAATCATAAATATAGCCCATGTTTTAATTAAAAATATTAGCATCGTAATGAAATACATAATTTTGTTAACAAATAAAATGTTTATCATATTCTACGGATATAATGAACTACTCAAAGACTTAAAAAAGCTTAATCGTAAAATAATTGTAGTTCAAAAAATTAGTTTTTCACATGAAATACAACCCAAATATGTATGGGAATTTTTTGAGCGATTTTCTTTTTTGGGTCATTTTACTGACAACTCTTTAAAAAAATATCTTTAAAAAATATTTTTATTTTTTATGACTTTTTTCTCTTTTTTCAAGTTGAAGTTAGCTTCTTTTTTTCGGCTCCTGGCAACACTGATTATGAGATAATCATTCGTTATGCTTTTTTTACTTTTTCCTGTTTCATATACATACGTTGCTTATATTTTTAAACTCCCACTCACTCTTAGCTCTTCCGTTTTAGGCAGCCTTCAAAATTATAATGATGACATACAAGTGGGTGACCCATCGAGTAATCATTGACAGCGTCGTCATCATCATTGAAGACCATAAATTGTTGTGTGTTCAAAAACGTACTATGTATGTGAATTTATGCCATTTTGTGCGTATTTGTATAAAATATTGTAAAAATATTTATGTTATTATTTATTATTTGTTGTTTTTTGTGCTATTATTATTATTATTACGACTACTACACGCATAAATCCATAGATATTTAGTACAAATATTATTTGTAATTTAAATTTTCAGTTTTGTTATTTTATTATTTATTTTATTTATGTTCAACCAAAATTATTGGATTTTGCACATAATTTCCGTTTGATTTAATTTTATACTAAATATAAAATAGATGTTTTTTCCCTACGCATTTTATATTGTATTACATTTAAATATTAAGGGCGGGTTCAACTAGGAAATTGGTAAAGAAATTTATGAATATTTGAATTTAGAGGTTGGCTTTAAATTTATTGATGAATAAAATTTGTAAAAGAAAAGGGGCGTTCAAATGTTTGCAGCAAAACGTGTTTATTTTTCATGAACACACAGAAAAAAATAAAAAATTATTTTAATTACCAACCAATTGAATCGAAAAATTATTTAAATTTACATTTCTCACCAAAATGATTACATCAATTACTAAGAATTGTAAAAAAAAAAATATAGACAACAATTTTTTTCCAACTAAACACTTATAAAATTGTAATTAAAAGAAGAATTTAAAAAAAATATAAACTTAAACAACGTGTTGATTGAATAAATCTATATTTTGATTTTAATTATTTTAATTATGTTTATATGAATCAAGTAGATGATTGTGTGAAAAAATGAGTTAACCTTAGAATACTAATACGTATTTTTTTCAAATCTTTTCTACTTTCGTGTGTGGAAACCAAGGGTATGAAATTCCAGTAGTTTTTTCGTCAAGAGTTTTTAAATATACATAAAAAGTAAAGTAATGATTATTTTGACACTTATACTTTCTGAAGTGTAACACACAAATTGTTTACGTAATTTTTACGAGTCGTTATTATTAACAGTATAACAGTATAAAATTGGAAATGCGATTTTAAATGGTAGAGTAAAAGTTAAAATTTTAGTTGGATAATCTTAATTTAGCGGATGTAGTAGTTTGTTCTAACTTTTCAATGAAATTAATGTAATAATTGAAAAAAATTGAAAATTATGAGCTGTCGGGTTTACGGTTATACTAAGAGCCTTCTACAGAAAAGTGAGTAAATTTAGTTAGTATGCACATCAACTGAAGGCTATAATCTACTATCATCTCTGATGTACATCTCAAGTCTCTGGTGATCTCCAAAGTATAATTTGTCATGACTAATCATAAATAAAATCTTGATATATTTTTTGAAGGGTTTTTTTAATGTTTTCAATGTTTAAGTTCCTCTGAAATAGTGAACATTTTGTTCGCTACACTGAAATATATTGTTTTCGCAAAACCGCTGAAATAATCAAATCTTGTTATAAAGTGGTAATAATAATCGCAAAAGAGATACAAAAGAGATTCAGCGTATTTGAACCCTTAAGCCAGTCGCGGACCCAATGGGGAAAATTTCCTTTCCCCCACCGAGATGAATTTTTAACTAAGAAAAATTAAAGATGAAAAAAAAATTCAAGAGGAAGGGCAAAAATAATAATTATTTTGGGAAAAATTAGTTTGTCATAAAGAGAAAAAGGAATAATGAATTTATCTTCAACATTGTCATCCACAAATTTTCACCCATTTTCGAAAATTTTTAAGTAAATCAAGAGGCTTTAAAAATTGCTACTTAATTAATAAAAAAATGTAGAAAATACACATTTTTAAGTATGTTTATTTCACTTTTTTTAAATGACTATATAATATATATGTATAAATTTTTGTAAAATCTTAAATTCTTCTAGTATTTATTTTGTATTTTCATTTATTTTTTCAAATTTCGTTAAATTTAAACTTAAGTCTTACGTACCATATGACTGAAAATGCATCTTTTGATAAAAAATTATTTGTCTAAGTACTAGCTCATCAGTTAATGAAAAATATTTTTTATTTCGTAAATCAAAATTTATCTAAAACTTTTTACAAAAAGTGCTTATGTAACAACACAGAAAAAGTTTTCCCCAAAATATTTTTCATACAAAATATAATATTTATCCTTGATATTTTAAATTATATATAATGAACATTTTGCGTGTTTTGAGAAATAAAAACATTTATATACAATTTATCAACGATAAATTTCTGAAAATGGTAATTTTTCAAGTAAAATCTTAAAAAAGAAGTTAAATGAAAATGTCCATAATTTTGTAACTAAAAATCATCAAAAATTTTAAATTTAAAAAAAGAGTTTTTTGGTAAATTCCTGGAAAAATTATATTATTGCTTTATTAATTTCTTCTTTTCTAAGATTTTAGAAGAATCAAGCTTGTTATTTATACACATTTGCATATGTTTTGGTCAAATATTGTAAAAAAATTTTTAAACAACATTTAAAGAAATGAAAATTTTCAAGTTCTAATGCAATTTATTACATTTTTTTTTTTAAAGTCTTTGCGACCAATAATACAATATTTTTTAAAAACTTTTTTGTAAGCATAACAAGATTTAGTTTCTTTTAAATTGGACTAAAATTTTAGAACTTATTAGACTTTATATAGAATGATTTACTTAAACTTTTTACGTTTTTATTTTTGCCTCAAGTATGTTCCAAATAAAGCATAAGGTAATTTGCTTAAAAATATATTAAAAATAATTTAATAAAATTTTAGATTTTTAAATAATTGTTTGAGTATTTAAACGATTTAAAAGATTGACGTTTCATTTTATTGTAAATGAAATAGCATTTAAAACTAACATTTAAAACTGGACATCTTTAGTGTTATTTTAAAATAGGAAAGAAAATTTAATAAAAAAATTGATGCCCGATGGCCTAGTTGGTAGTGAGATAGTATGTATATGAGGGGGTTGTGGGTTCGCTTCCCACCAGAGACTCTGGTCCGTTTCACTAAATCGAGCAATTGTCTTCGTTACTCCGCTCGGTTAGAATTAGAATATAATTTGTAATTGTATTGTAATTATAAAATAAATAAATGAAATAATAAAAAAATTAATAAGTTGTTTCTTATTTGTAAATATAAAATATTTAAATAAAGCTTAAAAGCTAAGCTCTGTTGCTTTTTTTTTATTTAATTTAATTAAAAATTGACTTAAAATTTAAGTAGCTACGAGATCTTTAGTGCACCAACTATCATCAAACGTTTTTTTTTTCGAAATAACTCAAAATTTATATGGTTTTTAAAAGTTTGGAAAACTTGGCGTTTGAAATCTTTGTTGTTTTGTTGAAAAGTAATAGAGTAATTATTAACTGAAATCAAATAAAAATGGGAAAGAAAGATATAGTCGGTCAAGATCGACTGTATGATACCCTACACCATTGTGTACGAGCATAAAAATTTGGAAGGGGCTAATATTAAACTTGTGGCCAATTTTACTAAATGTAAAATAAAATATACACATATAGAATAATGCGTTGGTACTAACATTAAGATGATTTCAGCGACCTTAGGGCAATTCCTGAAAGGGAGCTATGGTAAATTATGCACCGATTGTCATAAAATTTGGCAATGCTGTTTGTACTTACATAAAACTTATTTGTGTTGAATATTAATTTGATACTAATATTCGTATGGTATTTGTGCACGTTAAAGTGATTTTCGGAAGAGGGGTTTATATAGGAACTATTGTTAATTGTGGATCGATCATCATAAAATTTGGTAAAAAGATTTTTACTTGTATAGAACTTTTTTGTGTCGAATTTCATTCACATATTCCTATTTTGAAGGCATTTTTGAGTGTTTAAACTTTATTACACTGGGACATTTCTATGAGATCTGGAAGAAATAATGGACGGATCACAACTAATTCTTTGAGTATTAGTGATAATTTTAAACTCGTTCAGTAAAGTATTTAGGAATTACTCTTCAAAGCAACTTATTATGGGATCTCCATATCAGTGATGTGAAAAGAAAGACAGCTCCAGTGATTGGAATTTATATGAATTGAAGAGCAAAACTGAATCATTGCTTGATTCAATCTTATTTGAATTACTTGGCTATTATATGTATATGCTTACAATAGAAATAATAATTTACTTATATCTCTTCAATATATGCAAAATAAAGTATTAAAAATTATATACAATTTACCATTTTTGTATTCAACTATTTTACTATATAAAGAAATATGCAAAACAATACTACAAATTTATGGGTTGCATGAATATCAAGTTTTAAAGTTTGTTTTTAAATGCACTAATAATATCGATTACCATACTATACCTATCATGCAAAATCAAATGAATTTCAATACACGGTATAGAATAAATTTCAGAATTCTTAGATGCAGTTAGAAACAGACAAACAGCGAATTTATTACATTAGTGGAATTAGAATTTTGGAATTTTTTCATGTTATGATTCTAGTTTTACTTATAATTGAACAATCTTACTACATCATTATCCCAGTCTCTCAGATTACGATTTGATTTTATTATGTTATTATTCTATCTTATTATATTACGCACATTGTCATATAATAATTCTATTTTAAAACATTATTATGTCATTCTTCCTATTGTTATTCCCTTTTATCATATTATTCCATGTTATCATATAGTTATGCAATCTTATCATATTATTATTGTTTCATTTTGTCACATTATTCTTATTAATCTTATCATATATTAAAACAAAAAACGTATTATTTACAAATTTTTTATTGCAAAGAAAAAAAATCATATATTTACATATTATTTAAATATATTCATTTGTACCACTATATGTGGATAAAATGCAAAATATGTTATTTTAAATAAACCCTTTAATGGAAGTTAATGAATATTTAAATTGCTTGAATCACATCGAGTATAATCAAATCTTGTCTATTTGTATCTATTCATATATAAACTAAATGAAAATTAGAATTAAGTTAGAAAACAAGCATTAAAAACAAAATATATTTAAAAACTAACATGTTATAAATTTTTCCACTAAGTTTGTGAAAAGGATATGTATTATATGTATTGAAACATTTTATTTTTGTGGGAATAATAACATTAATACGGTTTGAAAACAGAATATGTTTTAAGAACAACATATAATTTATGCAGTCAACCATATTCAAAATTGAGTGTAAACATTAAATGATAAAATTTAAACAAAAACATTGTTATCATGAACACAAAGTTATTAAAATTCAAGAAAATTAACAAGAGAACATAACATTGTTGTAGTGATAATGCTGAAATCATATTTTTAATCTGCATATGGCTACTATTCTATATTTTATTTATACATTTATTATAATATCTTGAAGTAGTATCAAAAACTAATGAGAACTAGAAAGGGAAAATACTAATTTTTTCGGGCCTTTTATTTTGAGACATTTAGCCTTTTTTTGTTTTGCCATTTTTAAAAGTTCAATTTAGCCTCCTTTTTACTCGCCTCCTGAATATTGTACTTAAATGAATTATTATAGGTATTACATATAGTTTTTAATAAATATTTTTGTTTGGTAACAAGTAAAATTTACATTTTATATTTTCAAAATGCTTATTTGGAAATTCATTGTTTCATAATGAATTTCAAATTTATAAATATATAAAAATTTAAGAAAAAAATAATGTAAGATAATATTCATATAATAATATTCTGAAATGAAACATTGCATTTATTGCATTGTCATATATATTCAATTTCTAAATTTATTCACAAAATTCAAAAAGAAATTACCCATTAGATTTCAACGGATATTCTGTCTATAGTAAATTTGGTAAGTTTTCTTAGCGTCGTGCTCTTATAACAATGTCTTCAAACATTTTGTCAAATTAGGTTTTTTTAATATTTATTTTATTATTTTATTATTTATGTTATTATTTTAGTATTTCTTAGTTCGGAAAGTATTTTTTATAGTAGTTATTTACATTGAACTAAATGCAAATAATATTTACTTGACTATGATAAACCAACGCTTTTTCTAGAATTTTTGATTTATAAAACTGGTAAAAGTGCACATTTTTGGTAGTTATTTATTCTCGGTGTTCCCGAAAAAAATATTCCGGGAATCAAGAAGTAAAAAATTGACAAAATTCCTGGAAATTCGTTCCAGCATTTCTCGAGATAAAAACCCTAATCACGGTACACTGAAGAGTTAAAGATTAAATAGTTATTGATTTATTAACAGAAATTTATAAATATTTTCCACTGTTTATCGGTTGGAATTTACAACATTCACATACGATATTTTCCGATATCTATAAAATAAAAATTTTATTGAATTTTAAAATTTTTCTAATAATTTTTTTTTTGATCACTTTGATTTAAGCATTTCACAAAATGCTGTGCCCCATTTTATAATCCATTAGAATTCAATAAATTTTCTTCCAAATTTCATATTTTTTTTTTTTCGTTCCCCTTTAAATCATTTTCTTTCTTTAGCATTTCCAGCTTATAATTTACTAACATTTCTCATTTCTACCAAAAGCATTTCCAACCTACATTACTCTTTTAATTGTCTATAATATTTCAAGGCAAATCTATTCTTTTTTAGTTGTCATTAAAAATTTATTTTTACCTACAAAAGAAAAAAAATTGACAATCTTAATGTATAACCCTTTTTTCTAAGAAAACAAAGGATAATAAAAACAACAACATACAAAGTCAAAACAAAAAATGAAAATAACAATTGTAACATTGAAATCATTTAGAATAGATTTATAAACAAAACGATAAACAAAAAACTAGAAATGAAACCAAATGAAAGCATTGTTAAAAATCTAAAATTTATGCCTGTCATTAAACAAATTGTCATAATAAATCACAGTATACAATATACTAGTAGTTTTATATACAAACTACCATAAACAAAGATTTATACACAACCTCAAAAAGAAATTCTTTGAAATCTTTAGTATAAATTTCAAAGTCAGTCGTAGGAGTAAAACTTAAGCTTTAGATAAAAGGTATTAGTTGAGAGGAAAGAGATAGAGAGAAAAAAGAAAAGTAACTGAGTAAAAAATAAATGACACAAACAATCAAGAAAATCATTAGTAGTAAGAATGAGGTTGTTAAAAGTCATGCCATTACCACCAACATTCAGCATCAGCGTCATCGTTATTATTATCTGTAGCATCGTAACGAAAGTAAGACCATTGAAACTAAAAATAGGGTGGTGTACTTATGGCTGTTAAATTTACAATTATGAGTTCAGTAAAGTGTTAGGATATCGTTAAATCGGGACATAGAAAAATTTATTTTTTTCACTTTCAGCAAAATTTATTATCGCGGTGCACTTCGCTATCCCATTAAATATGTACTATTTTCATTAATGCAATATTATAGGAAAGTATTTCCTACTAAGTTTGAGGGCTCTCATTATAATAGTTCTTTAAATATGCCATTATGAATATTTTCTTTGTATCGGGTGTGTCACTCTTCCTGCTCGGGTAGAAAAAATTATAACATATTTCAATTTTGGTATGATGGATGATACTGTGAAAATTTTAAGCAAATCGGTTTGAACGTTTTAAAAAAGCTAGCTTTTACCGGTGCGCTTTGATTTCCTATTTGATACGATAATTAATATTTACTTTATATGGGAGCTACTACTCCCTCATGACGTATCCACCCCATCCGGAATTTGATACGAAAATTACTTTTAAAAATGTATAAGGCTTTCGCTGTAAAAGTCTTTTAGATGAGATAATTTGTATAATCTTTGTATAGGGGCTACCTCTTTTCCTGGACCTATCCTTCCTATTTTCATTTCATCAATATGATTTCATTTGATCGATATGATAGAGTAAGTGTTCCCACGAAATTTTATTGTTTTCACTGCAATAGTTCCTTTGATATACCATAAATGCATATTTGTTTTATAAACATAATAAAAATATATTATTTGAATTTAGAGACATCTTAGGGTTTATCTGTTTTAGAGTCTTAAAAATGTAAGCGTAAAATATGAAAGCGGTATCGTGCCATTCAATCAAGATCCAACAAAACCTATAACATTCTACAGTGCAAGCAACATCTGTGCATCCATTTTCATGTAAATAGCTTCATTAATAACGTGCAAATTTGAAAAAATAAGCATAGCTTATAACCTCCCCCAGCACTGGTACTATCTGTACGTCAAATTTTAAATTCGGTTCAGCCGTTTAAATATGATACACAAACAAAAAAACTTACACCTTATTTTTATAATATGTGCTAGCTTTTCCTGGCGCTAACTAATATTTACTTTTCTAGTAGGCTAGTACTTTCCCTGAACCTATACGCCCTATTTGAATTTTGATAATGAAATTATTTCTAAAAATTTTAAGACTCACTGTAATACCCATTTAGGTATGCGAAAATTGTATGGTGGCCATTCTTCACAAGAAAAAAAAACATTTTTCCACTAAGAAAAATGTATAATAAGAAAGGAAAAAATAACTAAATTCTTTTCGAAAAATTTATTTTATAAAAAATAGAAAAAGACAGAATGATTTTATCTGCAACACAGTGATTGTTAAGTAATTTTTATAATTTTTTAAATAACTGCATAACAAGTTTATTTATAAATTTTTATAAAACTTTACGTAATTTCCTCAATAGGGGATAATTTTGTAATTTGATCTAAATTTTACGTACGTTTAAAAATACATGTTTCAATAAAAAATCTAAGTGCTAGTTTTATCAGGTATATTAAAATTACACTAACAAATGTTTTAACACTATTTAAAAATTTCATCTTCATAAAAAATATTTTTAATTTTATAAGTGCGAATCTACACAAAAATTTGTACGAAAAAATAAGCTAACATATAATACGATATTGGATAACAACCAGAAAAAAATTTTAAATGCTAAAAATAGTTTAATAACATAACCTTTTTCCCGGCTTTTTTTCGCACAAAATATTAGATTTTACCTAAATATTCTTAAATAATTGATAACGATAATTTTGTTTATTTTGCGAAAATTATGTTTTACTATTCAGATTTCATTTTAGAAGATAAATAAAAATAGTTACACATTCACATAGCTTAAAACGGTAAATTTTCTAGAAAACTCTTAAAAAGTCTTACTGAAAATATCCATTATTTTGCGTTAAAAAAATAATTTTTTTTTAACTTAAAATCAAGTTAAAATTTTCCCAAGAAAATTGCAACACTTTTCTTACATAATAAGAGTTTTCGTATAATTTTCCGCAAATATTTTATTAGACAATCTAAAAGCTTTATTTATTACATGCAATAGTTCCGGTTGTCATAAGGATTAATGCATATTGTAGGTTATTTTTAAAGGATGACAACAACTAATTTTAGCTGTTGCCCCATAGAGAACAAATTGGTTAATTATGATTCCTTGTCTAGTTTCTCCATTTCGTTGTAGGATTAATATGTAATTTGATATGACATTCATACATTTATGAATTATTTTTTCGCTCTTCTAAAAAGTTATTGAAAACCATCTTTCTTTTCTTTTCTTCCGCACATCAGCAAAACATAAAGGAAAATTTAAAATTCAAGACTTGTTGATTTTGCTTGATGAGTAATTTTATTTTAAATTTAAGAAATTTAGACCCTTGGTTTCCGATTTAGATAAAATGTGGTACATGTGTAGAGGAGAATACAGGGACAAGTAAAATGAATTTTTCTCATTTTTATTTAGAGAACTGTAGCAACTAGCTTTGAAAGTGATTAACATATTTATTTAAATTGGCATAACTTTTGTTATATAAAAGATATCAAAATATATTTTTTTTTATTTTAAGATGTCATATAAAAATTTTGAAAACATATTTTTGGTAATAATTTTCTTTAGTGACGTGTATATAAAAAAGTCTGTTCTTATTCTTTTTTATATTCTTTTCGGTAGGAAGATATATTTGCTACAGAGAAAATTTCAGAGGTAAAAATTTTTAAATTTAAAATGGAATTACTCCTATGTAGAAAAATATATAAAATTTTTGTATTTAGGAAATAATTTTAGGAAAATTTGCTACAACAAAAAATCGCTCGAGAAATTACATAACATACGTTATAGCCTTCTCGATAAATATGTCCCTAATTTCGTTATTCTTTTCTTGATATTTTCTTTTTCAACGTTTTTAAAAAGCCGAAAGATTAAACTTAATTTTAAATAAATATTTTTTTTTCGACGTCTATTGCGATCCAAGGATGAAAATATTTTTAAATGCATTTTTGTTGTAAACTTAATGAGGCGTAGTTTTTTAAATTTATACAAAAACCTTATAAATTATAAACTTTCTATACATTTTTTTTGCATTTTTTTATGCTTTAATTAAAGCATAAAATAAAAACTTCAAAATATATTAAATATTTTTTGATGAAGTTTAGAAAATTTCGAATAACTTTTTGTGTTTTAAGAGATTTTCAAGATTGTAAAATTTGAATTTTAAAATTAAGATAGAAATACGTTTTTTCCAATAAAAGAAATCCCAAAAATTTAATGTCGTAATTTTGAAACAGAAAATAATATTTAGAGTATATTTAAATGACTGTAATATAATTTAAGAACTACTTTCTTTTGCTTTTATGATAAATTAAAAAATCTAAAATTCACTTAAAGTTGACTTTAGCTTATTCGCAATATTCCTAATTTATATTCTCTAAATGCGAAATTTTTGAAAATTAGTTTGTGATGTACTCAGGATGATCTATATTCCACATCATGTAATTCTTCGAGTAAAAGTAAAAAAGTGTCATTTGATACCAGAGATATTATTAACTCAAATGAAAATAAAATACTTATTCTATGTAAAAAAAATCTGAGAACTTTAAAAATTTCGGACTTAAAGAATCACAATTATTAAAAAAATAAATAATGAAGTAGAATATTCCAAACAGAAGTATTAAAGTTTCATAGTTCAAAAATCGTATATAAAAACATAATTTTTCTGTAACCTAAAAATCTAAACTTTTTGGAATAAAAATCGTGATCATAATTTCAGACTTTTCAAAATAAAAACATCCACCCACCCATCCTCCTCCTAATCCAACAAAATGCTTTGGCTGGATCCGCGCTAAGATTAGATAAGGATTTCTAATTAGTCGCAACTGTAAATAACACTCTTTTTCGACACACCCTTTTCCACAAAATAAGTTATCAGTTTTCTTTTTGCTCCTGTTAACAAAGATTTTAATATAATGACAGAAACGCCTATGTGTGTTGCCTGAAACGCTAATGCCAAATATTTGTAACAGTGAACCACGTCATTTACTTTTTTTTTCGTTTGCTTCTTTACTCTACTTGGTTTTAACTGACTTTCATTACTTTAATTAAATAATAATCCAGGAAAGAATTTAATTGCACATAAGAAATAGGAAGGAGGTCTGGGGGTGAAAATTGAAAATATCATCATCAGAAGCAAGCAGCAGCGGAAGAAATGGGAAGAATTAATTTTGTATGTTGGCAACATACAACAAAAAGAAAATGAAATAAAAAAAAATCTTTAAACTTAAAACAAAAGCCAATATGAAGAAGAATACTCCCTCCCCCTCATTTTTCATCATCTTTCAAGGAAATACAAAAAAAATCTAAGGCAATGAATGAATGTGTCTCACTTACATTTTATGACGTTGATTGTCATGTTGAATGTCAGTAGGTGAATGAGCAGATAAACTCATCATTTTTGCCTTTATAATTCATTTCAGTTTGCTTTTACTTGCCACTGTATACTTGAGTGACTGTATGTGTGCGTAAGTATGAATTTGTTTTCCAACTCTATTTAGTGGCATTGAAATGAGTAACGGAGACAGAAAAAGTTCTTATTTAAGTATGTTTGTAAGTGTTTTGGATGGGAGTAAATGTATTTTTTATATTGGTTGTAGTTGTTGTTGGTAATAAGTGAGTAAAAGACGGAAGTTGAAAAATTATTTCCGTTCCAGTTAATTATGTTTTTAAAGTCATCCATTTGTACAAAGTATAAAAAAGAAAGGCAAAAGAATAAAGAACAAAAACAATTCTTTCAAATAAAAGTAATTAAGATATTTTATGTTTTTTTTCTCGTCATCCTTCTTTCACAAATGTGTTAAGTTGTAAGTAGGAAATATAAATAAATATAATTATGTAATTATTTTAAATGTAGAGAACTGTCTATATGTATTATTGGAATTTTTATTGAGGCATGAATATGAATATGTATTCTTTTTTTAAAAAAGGAAAGCTGGGTAGTTCTAAAATCCTTTTGTATAGAAGTAGTGTACATTTTATGGAATTCTATTAAACTTTTGCTTCATATTATTAAGCAGAAACATAACATTTTAAATCCAATTATATTTTCACAGAAAAATTATATTTGTGATAACTTTAAAAGAGCTCACAGTATACAGATCCAAAAAAAATTATATTAAATATTATGTAACTATACTGCTAATCCGACCAAAATGTAATATTTAGAACAATGTAAAAAAGAACCTAAAATTCCAACAAAATAATTGTGTAATCTTTCAGAAAAATGATCTTATAATACAGGATGGGCGACAGGTACCAAAGTTTAGAATTTTAAGTATGAATAAGTTTTAAGAGCTCGTAAACCCTGCAAGTTACAGACGATTTTGAAAATGTTTGCTTTTTTGGAAAAAGTTTAACTAGATAAAAACATAAAAAGCTATTTACGTTTGAATTTTAGATTTTTTACCTTGATTTAGGAGTGATTGGTCTTTGGCAGAATTTTTACATTTTTTTAATTGTTGGAAATCTTTTTCCAACAAATGACTGCTTAACATTTACAACTAATAGTACTTTGATAATTCAATGGTACACTAGCGAAGTATCCGGAAACCGTCAATTTGATTTAAATTGTTTCGACCATGTGCAACTTTTGTCGTGTTGTGTGAACTTTGAAATACTAATCACTTATCTTTTGTTTCGGACTGATATGCATAGATCCAGATTACACCACCTATAAAAATCTTATAGGTACTTGTAAAAGTAGACAAGTCTACGATTGTTTCTGGGGATTCAAATGTTTATGTAATATTGAATACACGTTAGCAGCAGTAATGTATTGTAAAGTCTCAATTTCACAGTAGGTCATAGTCGGTGTTTCAAAATATGTTCACTCACACTATCAATGTTTCCTAGCTTGTACGATTGCATTCTACATACTAGGAATTCCAAAAGCTAATTATATTTAATCAATATATTGCTTTTTAGTTAATCCTTGTCGAAAGTTGTAGAAAATCATTACATGAAAATTTTTAATTGTAAGATTATATTGTCAGAGTAAGGAAACAGAAACAACTCTCGTACAAAAAACTTTCTTAGAACATCAAATTTATTTATTTAAAATTATATAAATAAAGCGCAAAACTGATTTAATTTGAAATTAAAAGTTATTATAATAGCAAAAATTTTGTTTTGTATACAAATCGCTAAAATAAAAACTAATAATTCTAGCGATTTTTAAACTACAAGGGATTTACTGGCAATATGTTTAAATCGCTGATGTTGATGTGTACAAAACAACAACAATGTATTTGCTACATTAACGGTTTTTAAGTAACCATCAACTTACGTTCCGTTTACATTTACATTTACAATAGAGTAATGGAGCCTTGAATTTAGCCTTTTTGTTTCGCTTTTAGCTTTGAAATTTTTGCTTTAGTTTTTAGCTTTTATCCAGCCTTTTTTGATTCTTAAAATTGCATTAAAAAGGATAAAATTTTAAGATTTCAACAACGAAGAAAATAATTTTCTATTTGGTATTACAGACATTATTTTTACAGAATCATCCATTTAAGCATTTTTGTTAATGCATTCGCACAAAAAATTGAAATTATATATGTTTAGGAACATTTTCAACTGCGGCCCTTCATTTTCTTACTAAATCGATTATAATTATTTTTTAAATATATACATTTACTCCATGAACCACAGAAGCTATTTATGAATACAATTAAAAAAATCTTATCACCCAAAAATTTAGAAATGCTTAATTAAAAAGGAACCAGAATTACCAAGGGATAAGCTATGACTCCTGCAGGATAATATAATCTCTTCATCACACTTTATTAATAAAACGTTGATTTTTATTATGGCTGTTTAAAAACTGAAATTTAGTTTTTAAAAATTTTGTGAAACTAATTTCAACAAAGTTTAGATAAGGCTATCATATCTTAGATTCCAATTTTGCGGTTTTCGGCAAAATGCATTTTTTTGCGATTTTTGGTGGTGGAGTAATTTTTTTGTATTTGTATACAGGTTAATGAAAATTATAACATAACAAGATTCGGAAATTAAAAACCATTAAAGCTGAAAGTCCAAAAATGACATTTTGGAATAATTGAGATTTCTCGTGAAAATATAGTTTAAAATTATTTATTTTTATCTGATTTCTATAATAAATTTTGTGTTATTAGAATAAGTTTACCTGGCAAAACGAGTTCAGCATATCTTTCTGTGTCCATGATATCAGTTAAACAAATTTACTTTGGATATAATCAAGAAAGGAATGTTAAATCCAAGTTCAGTTGAGAGTTAAGATTATATTTTTGATTCCAGATATCATCTTCTGTCTTTTGGTTATATTTTTGGAAAATCACGTTAAAATCTAGCTTAAAAACAAATAATTTTGAGTCATGTTTTCTCTAAAAATCTAAAATTCTTAAAAATTTTACATTTTACCTTACTGCTTTAACGGTTAACATTGTTCAAATTCGGTAAAAATTTCATTTATTTCATCTTCAGAAGATGAAAATAAATCTACGAGTAATATCAGCATTTTAATTATTTTTTTTTTATACAATACAATGTATATATTTAAGAAATCGTAATAAAAACAATTTCTAAAATTATGGTTTTCACATTACAATTATATAATTTTGTAATTTTTAATCTTCTACAAATTTTGTAGTTGTCGAAAATTTTACATCTTACCAAAAAATATTTTTTACGACAACGACTTTGTCAATGTTCGTAATACGATAGCGACACTCGTAATAAGAGTAACTATGGTCAAAATTTTATTCAAACATAAAAAAGCGATTTTAACTTTTTGTTTTATTGTTTGACATATAATTATGTCTAGACTAAGATTCCTTTACAATAAACGAAAGAAATTGTAGTAACAAAATTTTAAAACAACTGTGAAAAATTCCAAAATTCCTCATACAAATGCACCTTACAAATTTCAGCGCACGTACTAGCGACATCCGATCACTATAACATTTTGTACACTATATTTTTATAGCAAAAGGGACAGTCATAGGGGGAATTACGGTTGAAAGTCTGCAAATATAAGCATTTTCCAACTAAACTTTTTGCTGTGTGCACCTATTTTACGGCAGCAGATATCAACAAAAATCTGCTAGCGGCAATATTGTATATTAGGGTTATACATTTTTCTGGACCTCAATATAAAAACCGATGGCGATTTCTAAAATGGTTTTGTTCAGTTTTTTAATATTTTAAGCAGAAAACAATATATTATGATTGGAACATATAATCACAGCGAAAAATAAATTATAAGTAATAATTATTACGATTCTACTTTGTAATATTGTATCCGATTTTATGGGTTGTTTTTTCATGTTATGATTATAGTTTTACATAAAATTGAATAATCTTATTATAATATTATACTACATTGTCATATTATAACTACATTTTATCATATTGTTACCTCTTGTTATCATATATTTATCCAATCTTATCACATTTTTACTACATTTTTTTATATTATTATTATCATTTTTAATATATATATATATATATATATATATATATATATATTTTTTTTTTTTTTTTTCTCTCTAACTTCAATGTAATTCTCATTTAGTTTATATATGAAAAAATGAAAAATTTGAACCACATATGGTGGTACAAATTAATATAACTAATAATATGTAAATGTGTAAATATGATTATATACATATATACATATACATATATATATATATATATATATATATATATATATATTTAAGAACAAACAAGTTTTAAAATTTTAAACTAAGTTTGTGAAAAGCATAAGTATTATATTTATTTGTAATATTTTATCGTTATAGGAATAATAATAATAATAATATGGTTTAAAAACAGAATATGATTTGAGAACAAGGAAAAAAAACTTCAAAAATTTAATAGTTATAGAAGTAATAATATGTTTCGTATTAACAAAATTTTGTTTCTGGTAAAAATATTTAAAAACATATAATTTTGCAGTCAATCATATTAAAATTCTTATTGAGCTTAAACATTAAATGAAAAAATTGAAACAAAATCATTGTTATCATGAACACAGAGTTATTAAACTTCAATAAAATTAACAAGGAGAATATAATATTGTTGTAGTGATAATGCTGCAACCATGTTTTTCCTCTGTATGTAGATATTACGTATGAATTAAAATCAAATTCTTTTTCCACGTAAATAAGAAATATCCTATGATGTAGTTAAGAATTCAGAGAAAAACTACTTAGGTCTTATTTAAGATGACATCGGCAGAACACGATTTTGTTTTATAATTTTCATAATAAAATGTAGAGTAATTTGATAACTTAAGGAAAAATTATAAAATAAAAATAAAAGAATTTTTATGTTTATAAGTTTTATATAAATATTGCACTTTTATATAAATTGCATTAAAAGTTTTGCCTAAAATTACTTTTTATTAGTACCAAAACCATGTATATCTGTACAAAAATTTTCACTGCGATAGGTACGTGAAAAGTTACTATAGTTATAACCCTACTCTACATATACTCCACTTTATGCTCTTATCATATCCACAATAATTTTTTCCTTGGATTCCCGGGAAGAAACTTAAATGAAAAAATATTTTAGTATGCACGTGGAAAAAAAATATAGTTGTAGAGACCAGAATCTAAGAGCAACATATTATGATTGGAATATATGGTCACAGTTAAAATAATATATACAGTAATTCTTATGATTCCATTTTATCATATTGTATCCGATTTTATGATGGTTCGTTTTTTCATGTTATGATTCGAGTTTTGCATATATTATATTATATATTGTATTATTTTAGTGTATTAATATCCTGTTCCATCAGATTATGATATCATTTTATTATATTGTCTGTTATAATAGTTTTCTATTTTACCATATTAATATTCCATCTTATAATATTATAATCTAATATTCTGCTTGTTTATGATTTGAATTGTGAGCACATTAAGGTTTTATTTGAGAGTAAAGTGTATATAAATATATATATATATATATATTTAGACCAGTCACAAGTGTTTTTCTTGAATTTCTGTTTTTTAATCAACTAAATCCGTTCATAAACAACCGACTTATTGGCAAATCTGCTTTTTTTATTTATCTAATTTCTGCTTCCCTTATAGTTGTTCTTTTCATGAAAATGAACAACAAACTAAGGAACATTTGGTTTTTTCAACTCTTTTGAAGCACCAGTTAAGCTAGAGACTTCGTTTACGGAAAAATCGGAAATTTTTTAAGATTTTTTGTGGTGAAAAAAAATCACCGAGTTATAGGCCAAAACGCGTTATTAGAATTTTTGAAGCTCCTACATACAGCATGGACCTCGTTCTTGCATAAATCTATCGGAAATATATATATATTTTTTTTTTGAATTTCGGTTTTTCAAATCAGTCAAATCGGTCCATACATTTTTCAATTCATTTATACAATATTTATTCTGCACCGAAGTGATTATCTTCCTTAAAGATACGTGAACTTTTCAAGAGAGCGATTTGCTACCCTATTTGCTACTACACCCCCTGGACCTATTCACCTTACTCGAAATTTGATATGGAAATTATTTTTAAATTTTTTAAGACCTTCAACGTAATAGTACTTTAGGTGAAAAAATTTCGCAGGAAGGGAGATAGGGCTACCTCTATGATAACATGGCGGTATCCACGAAATTTGAGTTCTCTCACTGTAATAGTTCCTGAAATATGTCATAATGAATATTTGCTTTTTGATTGCCTTGATCCGATCGAAAAATAAAATACCATATTTGAGACACACAGGATGATACTGTAAAATTTTAAGTAAATCGGTTCATCTGTTTGATAATTTTAAAAAAGTGAGCGCAAAATATTGGCGTTGCATCCGATCAAGTTCCAGCACAACCTATAACATACAGTGCAAGAACTATGTGCATCAAATTTCATGTAAATAGCTTCATTAATAATGTGCAAAATTGTAAAATAGACTTTTTTAAAAGCCTATAACCGCTTCTGGTACTGATACCAAATGCGTGTCAAATTTCGTGAAAATCGGTGCGGCTGTTTATACGTGATTGATTGAAGACAACACTGTACCTTTTTATCTCTTGATTTGTGGAGTACCATAAGTTTAATATATTGTCTAGCTTTACCAAAAAGTTTAGCTTTTACATCTTTAATTTTCAATAAACAAAAAGCGCTATCTGAATATTTTATAACACATTGTTAATATATTAAGAAAAAAATAGCTATATACCATAACTTGGCGCGTGATGGTCTTAAAGAGTTTATTTTGAAGTGTGAGGTTTGGTAGATGTATTACTAATAAATCGTAGAAGACCGAGTTACAAAATATTGAGAAATGAGTGAAAGAAACAGTTTTTATGCTTCTCTCAACAATTGGGGTTTTGCAGATGCTCTTTTTAAATATGAACCCTCGATATGGCAATATTTTCTATAATTCTTTTTATAAAAATAAAATTGTAACATGCTAAGTTATATAAGGAAATAAAAAAAAATTTTTTTTTTTTCTTTTGATCATTTAACTTTTTTTGTCTTTTTTAAAGTTTCAAGTTTTACTCACCTCCTGGCAACAATACATTAGCGACACACTTTGTATTAAAATTTATTTTTATAATTTTATTTTTAATGTAGTGTATTAACAATCCAGTTGAAATTTCCATAGGACAATCTTATGAAGTATCAGCATCGTTGCTGACATTGTCCCAATGGGCCCATATAGAAAACAGCAAGACACCTAAGAACATTTCAGCAGATTGTTAATAGTACCGAAAAATTGTGACTTATCTTTAACATGCATTTTATATAGGAACTAAATGATTTTCGCTGACCTTGTTATGTATTTTATTTATTTAATATTTTGAAAATGCCTAAAAAGTTTGATTAACAAAAACATTGTGATCCTTATAACTTTTTTCACTCTAATCTTCGAAATTAGCCTATCATTCACGACACTTCCAGAGTCATTAAAACATTTTATGATTTTGGTAGAAAAAAATACTAGTTTTACGTACTTTTTTTTTTTTTTTGCTAGCAAAATTCATTTTATGTTTTACGTAAAAATATAATCAGAGTATAAAAGAAGACTTCTTTATTGGTAAACTGGTGCGTTCTTTCCCAAAATTTAAAATTTCATTTATTTGCATTGCAATTGCAGAGATTCATAAACCTTGTAAAGAACTATAATCACATGTAAAAAGACTCACAATATTATCACTACACGGAAAAAATATTCAGCTACACGGAAAAATATATATATATATATATATATATATATATTTTTTATAATTTTTACACAATTCTTAAATTAAAAGGATATCGGGTGCAATTTATAAAAAAAATATATATTTTGTTATTTTCAAGATTCTTTATTTAGTGGCGCAAAAAACAAGTTAATATTTTTAATGGTTTAAAAGTTACGGGGGTTTAAATCACACAAACCTTTAATCTTGACTAAACATTTTTTCAAATATTTTTAATAAAAAATATGTTTTATTTTTTTTTTTCACTTGATTACGACAGGTTTTTATCTTTTCTGGCATTTGGTCGTGGTAGTTTTGATATCCTGTATTTGATTTGGAGAGCCAACTTGCCAACCAAAATCCTTTTGTTTAAATAATTTCTCTAAGATATTTTTAGGATGTTATTTGATGAGGGATGAAGAACCCTTTTAAGTTCTATATGGAATTTTTTATTTTTAAAACTACTTAAACTATTGAAAAATAAGCAAAATTTTTTTAGATTGCCCAACAATATGATTTAAAAAAGATTTTAACCTCATCACCATTTTTTAACCTTTATACCATTTTTATAGTTTTTACGCCAGGCCTTGAATCTGCCCAAATAAAATGCATTTAGATAAATGTATCTCATCTTCCACCAAAATTTATTTATTTTGACAGATTTAAAAACTAATCATTGAAATAAACTACATCAAGTCTTTCAGTATGCTTTATATAATTCTGAGACACTTTTTGACAATCAAAAATGCTGAAGTATTTTGATGGGTTCCTCCGACCATATGATGTTAAAGCCAAAAAGGCTCAATGCACGTCGGAAACCGATTATCTGAAAGTAGTCCTGAGAGTGTGCCTGCCGAAAAACGGTGTTTTTTTAAGAATTTACGCTTATTTTTATAAAATTTGGAGAGCCATAACTCTGTTATTCACTAGGGAACATTAATGGGATAAGTCACATATGAAACAAAGTTACCTCATTTTAAAATTTTTGACATCTAGGTTTGAAAGTTTTACATCGTATATACAGCGATAGTAATATATAGGTGATATTGTTCCTTTATGTACGGACAGTAGTTTCATTATACAACTCTAACAACAAAAATTTAAACTTGTAGGAAAAATAAAATCAAAACTATAAAAACGATGGCTTGTTTCAATCACATTTTTCTAATTTTTCAACTTTGAAGAACGATAACTAATAACGATAAAGACCATTGAACTTTGCTATTTGAATGCTTATAGTGTTACTAACATAATGTTATTAGCCGATTTGCTAAAAACAAACCCAATAGTCTGAGTTTTGACATTTTCGGCGATGCCATAATGATTTGACATAGTTCCCGATGACACAAACGCAACGAAACCGAACATATATTAATGAAATTGGGTTCTGTTGAGATTTGAACACAGTCCACCATTTCACTATTTCACTTTTTTGTTGAATAGATAAGCTCACTAATCACTTCAGCTACATTAATCTCTTTTTATGGTTTTAATGAGGCTATTACTCATTTGGTTGTTTGACTATGATGACATGTCGTATATTTGCCTTAACACACGACATTATGTCGTGAAAGTGAATGTGTAAGAAAATTTAATGCATTTTATTAATATAGTCGTCAAATAATGGGGTAAAATGAAAGCATAGGTGAACTTGTTATCAAAATAGCTCTCTTCATGCGTTTTATTGACAACAAATTTTTAATTTTCCTGACAACATATTCAATAAAAATGTTATCGATAGGCCTCTGTAAAACTGGGAAACCATGTTCAAAATTATTATAACACTGATTTCAAAATATATATAGACGTCTCAGATAAAACTGCTTTGAGTTGTTATAAATTGGCTATTTCAAGAGTACATATTTGTATCATATTTTAATACATTATTTTAAAATATTCTTCAATATATAACTCTTCCTCAAATGAACTCATCTGTAAGTAATTTCCCAACTACTACGCTTATAATTCCATTAAAATTATTTGTTTTAAACACAACTACTTATTTATATTCTTACTTCAACCTCATTAAATTCTCAAGAAAGCAAATCTCTTGTTTACTTACTGTTCAAAAAAAAAAAAAAGGAAAAAACAACATAAACATGACTTGGAATTAATTCTGGAAAATAAATTTTAAGCAATTTTCTTGTATGTAAACTCTCTTACCCTTCCAAAAAATAGTTTAAACTCCCACAAAATTTATAAACATGACATGTTGTTGCCATGCCCGTAAGGCTTAACTTTCGTTTTATTTTTTCTTATTCAGTTTTTGCGACATTATATGAAAGTTGGCAAAAAATCAGAGAATATTTATGCGTCTAGCCACATAAAAATTACAAATAACACTTGTCATGTCACTCTTTCCACATGCGTTGTTACTCTCATTCTATGGTGGAATTATAAAAAGCAAATATTAACATTTTGTTAGCAACAGAAAAATGTAGAAAAAATCTGATACTCTTTACTCTTTTTAAAATTTTTGCTTGAGTTAAATTGGAGGAATATGTGATAAAATAAATTAGTATTGTTAAGGCACGTTCCTTTTGGTTCATTATTAGAGAATTAACCCCTTTTAGATTATATGGTTAAGACGATTTTTAGAGAATTTAGAAAAAAACTTATCGTAGATATAAAAAATTATAAAGCATATTTTATAGTCCACAAACGTAATAACAAATTTATATTGAAATATCAGCGCCGAAAATAATTAGGTATGTGTTTTTAATTTTGATGTACCATATTTTTTAAAAATTGCAGATACAAAAATATATTAAATTATTAATCTAGTAGAATTTGAGCGAATCTTCTTATTTCTTATTTCCTTTCACTCCTCAAATGGGTTATATATTTTTTACATAAAACCAGTCAAGTGTTTAAAATTTTATTGTTCTCGCATTGTATTTGTATAACTCTATGTGTGAGAACATATGTATGTATCTGTGAATGTACTGGCATGTGTAAGTACATATTTTTTAATGTGGTTAATAACCATTGTGTATTATATTGAGCGACAATTTTTTGTGGTTTTAACTTACAAACGAAAAAAATCTTGAGTACGAGCACTATGTATGAGCAATATATAGTCGACAAGCTGGAAAAAGAGGTGGTCAGACAACAAACACTATAGCGAAAGAAAGGATGGCCAGCTTACTGAATTTTCTAGTGGTGATTTCTTATTCTGAGTACCTACATCATATTACTTTTGTTATCGATAAATTTTAATTCAAAATTTTTCTACTGATAAAATTCTTATTAATAATTTTGGTTATTGATAAATTTTTTTCAAAAGGAAATTTTGTTATCAATATATAAAATTCATGTTATCGATAAATTTTTCTATAGAAAATTCATGTTATCAACAAAGTTTCTATAGAAAATTCATATTATCAATAAATTTTCTATAGAAAATTATGTTATCAATAAATTTTTCTATAGAAAATTCATGTTATCAACAAAGTTTCTATAGAAAATTCATATTATCAATAAATTTTCTATAGAAAATTCATGTTATCAATAAATTTTCTATAGAAAATTCATGTGATCAATCAATTTTCTATAGAAAATTATGTTATCAATAAATTTTCTATAGAAAATTCATGTTGTCAATAAATTTTCTATAGAAAATTCATGTTGTCAATAAATTTTCTATAGAAAATTCATGTTGTCAATAAATTTTCTATAGAAAATTCATGTTGTCAATAAATTTTCTATAGAAAATTCATGTTGTCAATAAATTTTCTATAGAAAATTATGTTATCAATAAATTTTCTATAGAAAATTCATGTTGTCAATAAATTTTCTATAGAAAATTCATGTTGTCAATAAATTTTCAATAGAAAATTCATGTTGTCAATAAATTTTCTATAGAAAATTCATGTTGTCAATAAATTTTCTATAGAAAATTCATGTTGTCAATAAATTTTCTATAGAAAATTCATGTTATCAATAAATTTTCTATAGAAAATTCATGTGATCAATCAATTTTCTATAGAAAATTCATATGATCATTAAATTTTCTATAGAAAATTCATATGATCATTAAATTTTCTATAGAAAATTCATGTTATCAATAAATTTTCTATATAAAATTCATGTTATAAATAAATTTTCTATAGAAAATTCATGTTATCAATAAATTTTCTATAGAAAATTCATGCTATCAATAAATTTTCTATAAAAAATTCATGTTATCAATAAATTTTCTATAGAAAATTTATGTTATCAATAAACTTTCTTCATTCATGTTATAGAATGTTTTTGTTATCGGTATATATTTATTGACAGAAAATTTTTACTATCGATAATTTTTTATAGAAAATTTTTATTATTATAATTTATATTTTAGAAATTATAAAGATTTGCGTTATCAATAAATTTTCTAGAGAATATTAATATTAACAATTTTTCATTAGAGAAATATTACTATCAAAAGTTTTTGTTCAATATTAGTTATTTTATACATATATATATATATATATATACATCTATATATATATATATATATATATATTTATTTATTTATTTATATTTTTATATATTCTATGCACCTGTTCACTCTTTTTTACAAAAATTTGGTTAAATTAACAAATTTCAGGATTTTATTAAAATGTGTATGTAAGTATTTGAATCCTTATTGTACACACACAGTTATACTCAAACAAATACGCATAAATTTTCACACAATTGGTATATTATATTATTTTTAATTTAACATGATTTATTTAATATTTATTATTAAAAACTACAAACGAACATATAAATAAAAATGTATTTGTGGTTGGTTGCTCTTACCAACAAATTATTATTAATTTAAACTTAAATCAGGATAAATAAAAAAATAAACAGAAAAAGCAAACAATAAGAAAAAAATCAAACTATAGACCAATAAAAATGTGAATGAGGTTATAAAATTAAATTTGTGTAAAAAACTTAGCAGACTGTAAGAAATTTAAAAACCATAAAATTAAAATAATAAATCCATAAATTCCACAAATTAAATATAAATTTTTTGTTTATTTATAAAAACTGGGGAAACAAGAAAATTAAAATAATAAAAGCATTAAGTATATTTCCTTTAATACTTTTTTAAAAAAGTTTTCCACGATGATTATAAATCAAACGTTTTATTGTCTTTTTTATTGTTTCCAAGATTTTTGGATTTCACTATCTTCTTCTCTATTTCGCATTTGATGCTCTTTATTATAATTGAAGTGTCATTATATTTATAAATGTTTTAATAATATCACAAAGTACAAAAAGATAAACCAAAGATAAAAATCCTTATTTAGTTTATAACAATATCAGACTACATACACCTACAAATACACACACACGTAAACAGTAACACTTACACAATCACATTATAGAGGTTATAATGTGTTGAACGTGTCTCAAATAAGTAGGTGTTTGATTGTCTTCAGAGTGTTAAAAGAAAAAGTTCAAAAGGAGTAGTTACCATGTAAAGGTTTGTTATTTTTGTATTTTATATTTATTGTCGTAAACGAGCAAAGAGTTAAGATAAGATTTCCTAAGAATTTCAGTCACGTTTCTATCATGACACGTTAGTTAAGTATAAAATCATACATACAAATAGACAGACAACATATAGAGAACTTTACTCTAAAAGAAAGTAAATACTGGGCCAGAAGATTCGGGAGTAGGAAGACAAGATATTGAAGAAGAATATAATGTTAGTGGCCAAAATAAATACGACATCATTATCATTTTGATAATATTTTATCTCTATAAAAGACAAGATACTCAACAATACAACGCCATGTGTTTTTTTAACTCTACCTACATATGTGGGAAAAAGAATAAATTTACAAGAAAAAGGAAATTTGTAAATTTAATTGAAAATTTTGTTTAATTTTAAATAGAAAACTGTTGTAATTTACAAATTTAAAGGAACAATTGGATTTATTTAGAAAAAATAACAAAACGTTAGAAAATTTTTGCAATCGAAAGTGTTCAATAAACTAATATTCGTATTGATAAATTTTCCAAAAAAAAAAAAATCTGCTATCGTTAGGTCTTCAGTAAAAAATTTTTGTTATAGATAAATTTTCAATAGAAAGTTATTGTTATCGAAGTATTATGGCTATCAAAAAAATTTCTAAAGAAAGCTATTGTTATCAAAACATTTTTTATAGATAATTATTTTTATCAAAACATTTTTTATGTAAATTTTTTTTTGTCGAAAAATTTTCTATAGTAAAATTATTTTTATTGATAAATTTTCTACAGAAAATTATTTTTATCGAAAAATTTTCTATAGAAAATTATTTGTATCGAAAAATTTTCTATAGAAAATTATTTGTATCGAAAAATTTTCTATAGAAAATTATTTTTATCGAAAAATTTTCTACAGAAAAGTATTTTTATCGAAAAATTTTCTACAGAAAATTATTTTTATCGAAAAATTTGCTATAGAAAATTATTTTTATCGAAAAATTTGTTATAGAAAATTATTTGTATCGAAAAATTTTCTATAGAAAATTATTTGTATCGAAAAATTTTCTATAGAAAATTATTTGTATCGAAAAATTTTCTATAGAAAATTATTTGTATCGAAAAATTTTCTATAGAAAATTATTTGTATCGAAAAATTTTCTATAGAAAATTATTTGTATCGAAAAATTTTCTATAGAAAATTATTTGTATCGAAAAATTTTCTATAGAAAATAATTCTTTGATACATTTTCTATTATCGAAATATTTTTTACATAAATCGTTACCGATAATTCTTTTTATAAAATATTATTATAGAAGAATTTTCTATAGAAAATTATTGTAACAAAAAATTTTCTATAAAAAAAGTTATTAATAAATTTTCTATAGAAAATTGCTAATATCGATAAATTTATATAGATAAATATCCCATAGAAATTTATTGTTATAGACAAATTTTTTATAAAAAGTTATCGAAGTATTTTCTGCAGAAATCCTTATCGATAAAATTTCTATAGAAAATTAGCACTGAAAAATTTTCTATATGAAATTTTTATACTTCAACATTTGTCTATAGAAAATTATTGTCAACGAAATATAAACTATGTTGAGCGATATATTAACGATAGTTTTTGCATAAAAAATTTATTGTATTGATACATTTTACCGAAAATTATTATTATCCATACTTTTTCTAAACAAAATTATTGTTAACAGGTAAGGGTGCTACATTTGTCTGTGCCGAAACTTATATACCGTTCATCCATGTTAATATGTTTTATATAAAAATGCAATACATTATACTGGATGTAATTAAAAATATATTTACCTATACGATATCTATGTAAACACTAAAAACTTAAAATAATTTTCATTTTTATATAAAGTTGAAATAGACTCAAGATTTTATAAATCCTTATAACCTTATATATATTATAAAAATTAGGTGTAAGTTTGTTGTTTATTTTATTATTATTATTATTATTATTATTATTATTATTATTATCATTATTATTATTATTATTTTTTTTATAAATTACGTCTAAACGGCTGAAACGATTTTCACGAAATCTGATACACAGACACTGCTAGGATTAGAGTTTGTAATTTGCTTTATTAGAGCTCGATCGGACATAACACCTACATTTTACGCTTACCATAAAAAAGACCTATTTTTTAATTTTAAACGTTATTAATGAAATTGGACCCAGAGAGATGTTATAACCGATTAACTTAGAAAAAGATCGGAGCAAAGGGTGTAGTACCCCTAATATAAAACAAGAACTCATTATGGCACATCTATTATTATTCAATCATATCGCATATATGAAATGAAAATAGGACGGAAATGAAAATAGAAGGGATAGTAGAAGAATACATAAATTTTCTCATCTAAAGGACTGTTACATTGAAAGTCTTAATAAAATAAAAGTGATTAACATATCAAACTTCGAATAGGGTGAATAGATCCCGGAGGAATTGTAGCCCTTATATAAGGGAAAAATTAGTTATCGCATCAAATGGGATAGTGAAGCGCACCGGTAAAAGGTAGTGAATTACAAATTTAATACTTTGGAATTCTACAAAATTTCGCACATATTTAAGGAACATATAATCACTTTAGTGCAAAACAAATATTTTTTAAATATAACACAACTTCAAATTAAAAAAAAATGTATGGAGGAAAACGTATAGACCAAAATGGATCAACTCAGTTCATTTTTTCAACACAAAAATTCTTAAAAAAATTTCCAATTTTCTATGAAAAAAACTAAGTATCTAGCTTATATAGGTGCTTCAAAACGTTGAAAAAAACAAGTATGCCTTAGTTTATTTTTGTTGATTTTTAGTACTCATGAAAACAACAACTACAAGAAAAGCAGACATTAAATAATAAAAAACAGATTTTCCCAAAACTCGATTGTTTATAAACCGATTTAGTTGATTAAAAAAACCGAATTTCAAGAAAAATTTTTATGATCGATCTATAGCCTATTTAGGACTTGGATATCCGTAAAAAATTCGTTTTGACAGATAACTCTGTAAGTGATGGACCGACTGAATTAATTTCCTCAGCAGAAAAATTCCAAATTTTTGTTTTGTAGAAACAAATTTCCTAGCTTATATAGGGGCTTCAGAAAATAGGAAACAGTTTTTTGTATATATATATATATATATATATATATATATATATATATATATATATATATATATATATATTTATATATATATATATATACATATATATATATATATATATATATATATATAGATTTTTATTTATTTATTTATTTAATAGCCAATGAAATTACAATTTCTTATAGGCTAGCATATATATTAATCTTAAAGCTATTAACAATAAAATATTTTCATAATCATTCAAATACAAAAACTTATTATTTAACTAAGTTAAAAATACTCCTCTTAATGCGGATTGGATTTAATGAGAAATCAATATATGGATAGAAACTGTTGAATTGAATGCATATACGTCTCATGGGTTCAAAGCTGACATAATTGGTTCGAAAATATTTTATTTTTAAAGGAGTATAATTTCTAGTTGGACGATTTGGGATTACGAATTCGATCTTACGAAGCAGGAATTAAGTAGAATTAATTGAACCGTTTACTAAATTAATTACAAATGAAATATTCATATATTTTCTCCTACTTTCAAGAGTACGGAGATCTATAAGCTGTAGTCGATTTTCATATGATGGTAAATTAATATTAGGATTCCATGGAAGATTACGAAGACAAAATAAGAGAAATTGTTCCGGTACCGATTCAATTTTCTTTATATGAACTTCGTATTGAGGATCCCAGACCACGGAAGCATATTCCAGGATTGGTCTTACAAGAGATATGAATAATTGCTTGGAAACATAAGGATGATTAAACTCTCTTTCCCAGCGCTTGAGGAAACCTAGAACTCCTTTTGCCTTATTAACGATTTGCGAAACGTGGGAGTTAAAGGATAGTTTAAAATCAAGCAACACACCCAGATCAAGAAATTCCTCGACTAGATCAAGTTGATATTCATTTATTGTGAATCTACAGAGTACTGGACTTCTTCTGTAGAACATCATGTGTTTACACTTTCTTAAATTCAGATCCATTAGATTCACCATACACCAATCATAAAGATTGTCAAGATCTGATTTGAGTAAGGAACATTGATAGGAATAGTTAAAGCTATGGAACAGCTTTACATCATCAGCATACATTAATATTCTAGAATTCTTAATGCAAGCTGGTAAATCATTTATAAATATTAGGAATAATAAGGTGCCGAGATGACTACCTTGTGGAACACCAGATAAAACAGGAATGGTTTTTGATGTACATTCTCTGAATAATACACATTGGCATCTATTTTTAAGATATGTGGAAATCCATTTAAGGAAAACTGGAGAAAATCCGAGTTTATCCAATTTGAACAGTAGGAGATCGTGATTTACTTTATCGAAAGCTTTACTGAAATCTGTGTATATTGCGTCTGTCTGTAAACCGGAATCAAATGCGGTTATAACTGACGTTGTAAACTCCAAAAGGTTAGTAGTAATAGAACATCCTTTTTTAAGACCATGCTGAAATGGCGAAAGATAACATACAACTTGATGCGAAAGGATTTCAGTAACTATCTTTTCGAAAAGTTTTGGAATAACACTCAATTTAGCAATACCTCTATAATTGGAAATGTTGGATCTGCTACCGGATATAAACAAAGGTATAATATAAGATTTCCTCCAAACTTCAGGAAAGTAACCACTAAATATTGATATGTTGAATAAGTATATTATTGGAGATAAAAGAGAATGTAAACATTTTATAAGGACACAGCTTGGAACACCGTCAGGTCCACATTTATCAGAATATTTTAGATTCTGTACAGCCCTTAGTACCATCGATTTATCTAATGTTGGACAATTTATTAGGGTTGTAGCAGGAATTGGATATGGATAATTGAAAAGTTCATGTAAATCTTTATCAGAATAGGCGGATGAGAAGAAAGCAGCAAACATATCGCAAATATCTGCATCGTTTGAGGATTCTTTATCTCCAAATTTCATCATGGACGGATATACAGAGACTCGACGCTTAGAATTTACGAACCGGTAAAAATATTTTGGATTATTTTTAAAGTTTCTTTTCACCCTAAAAAGATAATTATTGTAACATTTGATAATTTCAGAATTGTAAACTGTTCTTGATATGGAGTACCTCTTATAATCAAAAGATAAACCGGATTTTTTATATTTTCTATAATGTTTTTTTTTTTCAAATTTTTCAAGCTATTGAGCTGCTTTGTAGTCCAAGGCGGTCCATCTCGTCATTGGTATTGATTTCTTAAAACATTTAAATAAGCCATCATAGAATTTATTCAAAATGATGTCAATATTACGAGGACATACTTTATTGTAAGGAGTATATTCAAACCAGTTTTCAGAACAAAGTTGGTGATTTAATTTGGAATAATCAGCTTTGCTAAAATCAAAAACCATCTCATCATTTATATTGGATTGTAATGATATCTTTGTTTCGACGTATACGCTTATTTCAAGAGTGGGGTGATACGCATCTTCAGGTGTTAATAATGGATTAATGCGAAGAATATTAAATTCTTCAGGTTGATCAACAAATACAAGATCAAGTAATTTGCCAAGCTTGTTTACTATGTTGTTTATTTGGAATAGTCCTATATCAGCAATAGCATCCAGTAATTCAATAGATGTTTCCGATCTTATTGATGGGCTTAAAAAGCATGAATCAGAAGTTTCGCACCATTTAATATTTGGAATATTAAAGTCACCAAGAACAATTATGGAGTCTCCAGATTTGGATTGATTAGCTACAAATTTTATCGCGTTTGCATGTTGTTCATAAATTTGAATGGTTGGCACAGGAGGAATATAAGAGCAAGTTATAAAAATTGTTCTAAATTTGGCTTTAACACATACGGCGATAAATTCAATATTTTGATCATTGTTAAAAAATATTTCTTCTGAATAAAAAAGAGTTGAGACAGAAATCAAAACTCCTCCACCTTCTTTGCCCACTCTATCAGGTCTATAGATTTGGAATTTACTGCACATTATTTCAGAATTATGAATTTCTTTATCAGATTTATTTCGGAGCCACGTTTCAGTGAGTACAATGATATTATGCTCAATATCAAAACTCTTTAAATAAAGAGATTTTAACTTTGTGTTCATACCTCTAACATTTTGGTATGCAATGGAGATAGCTGAAAAGTTGTAATAATTTTTTGGACAAATATTAATATTTAACGGATTATGTAATTCAGTTAGTTTTTTTGGATTTGGATCAGAAGCCCTGGGAAGAATTACGTTGTTATCATCACGATGAATAAATTGTCGAACAATTGTATTTTTTGGCCAGAATTGTGGATTAAAGAGACGATTAAAAATACTTTCTGGGACAATTATTTTAAATGAAGCTCTATTGCGCGCATTTATCTTGTAAATTTGGACATTATTATAATATTCGATGCCAAGGTTGGTTTTAATATAGAATTCAACATCATTTATTGTTGTATCTACTGAAAAACGGCTAGCAAATATGGTTTTCCTTGGAGCAATAATTTTTAGAGGCTTTGGAGTTACTGTTGTAAACGGATTTACAAGAGGATTGTTGACCACATTTAAATTAGTTGGGATGTTTGACGATGAGGGAGTTAATAAAATAAGTTCTGGAGGCTTAATGGTAGCAAGATTTGGAATCATGGGCAAGTTCGACGAATTAGATACCGTAGGAGTAACTAAAGTCGACTCTGACGGAATTAAATTATAAATTGAAGCATTTGAAGTATGATAAGGCGGAATAAAATTATTTGTATTAGGAGTTACAACAGCAGCAGGAGAACTACTTGTATTTGCGGTTGGTAACGGAATAGAATCATTATTAGTAGCAATAACCCATGTATTTTTAGGAATACAAGGAGGTGTTGATGATGACTTAGCAGTTCTTTTGCGTTTTGGTCTCGGGGAAGCAGCAAAACTATCTAAATTTGTGAATTTAGAAAAAAGTTCACCATATTTAGTTAGTTTTCCTTGTAGAGAAGAAAAGTCTTTTTTAATTCCATCGAACTCTGCTTTATAGCTTTTGAAAAAATTGTAAAATGCAATTTGGACAAGTCCACTGTAAGTTTTTGGGATTGTCAGATAATTCATCAGCATCACGAGCTTTGAGGCCACTACATTTTAAGTGGTAATTTCCCAAACACAACCAACAGGAAACCATACGTTCTTCTCCGGAAATACTGCAGTTTTTATTCATACAGTCCATCTCAAACTTTATTAGGGACACACACCAATACAAATATTATCTAGGATTAAAACCAGTAAATTAAATGGCAACACAGCAGATAATTAGCAAGGACACTAATTATAATATTGATCTTAATAATGGAAAACAGAGTGGTAATATTAGTGAAAATATAAAAAGGAGATGTTTTATCTAACAGATTGTATTATTTGACAAATAGAACTATACCAAATGTATGTCAATGAACATACAAAAACAAATTCATGCAAATAAGTCTTAAGGTATATATTTTATTATTGTTGTTGTTCAAAACAATAAATAAAACAAATTTAGTTAAGACTTAATTGCAAATCCAATTCAATTAACTTCAATATTCTCCAATTAAGATATATATGTGGAATACTTATCTTAAATAAAATAACCAGAAAAGGCAATTATAGATGGTGTTTTTAATTGAAAAATTTTATAAAATCGCAACACAAAAATTTTCACAGCCGAAACTTTACAAGGTTACCAGAAAAAAAATATATATATATATATATATATATATATATATATATTTAATACAGCAGTTATCGATGACTTCATAAATGCCATTTCAACCGATGGCTGGGGAGACAAACGATCCATAATATGTAAAGTTTTGTGCTCTCCGACGAAAATTTTGAAAACTACAAAGGGAATGACAAACTTATATAAACTGTTTACACCTGTAGTGAAGGCTATAAAAAAAATTAAAATTGTTAGAAAATTATCAAAAATTTTTCTATAGAAGATGTTTCATTGATAAATTTTTTCTAAAAATTGAAACAAATTTCAATAATAAATATTATTTAGATTATTATAAAAAAGTTCTGTCTGTTTCATTCTTATCTTCAGGCATCACGGATTGGGTTTTGCTGCATCACAATCCCAGCCACCACAAAAACAACATAACAACTCATTTTGATTTTAAGATTTTAAACTCTAAAAGCTATTTCACATTTTTATCTTTTCCATTATAACCATTTTATAATATCTTATTTTTGCTGCTATTTTAGCTTTTGTTTTCCCCTTTTTTCTATGAGTTTTTTCCACTCAGTACTAATAAATTCATTTAAAAATGTTTTACACTACCAATATATGTGTGTGTACTTAAAAGTGTGAGAATATTTACTTTGTTTGTATTTGTGTATTTATTTGTTTATCACTTTTGATCTTAATTCTTTTTGGCAATTTGTTAGCTATTTTATTGCTGCAGTGTGTTGTTTATTCGGTTTGAAATGGGTTAAATGTAAAACAACAAAACCAAAAACTTTACGAGTTATAAAAGACCCAAAGAGAGAACCATTTTTTGTTCACTTCTGTGTAAATATGTATGCGTTTGTTTTTGGTTTATTTTTCTATTCATTTGGTGTGCTGCCATCACATTAATACAATATAAAAATCGTTTATTTTCCTTTTTGTATGTGTGTGTATTTTTTGGAAGAGAAGCGTGACTTCCGTTTTAAGTGTTTATCAACAAGATAATTTGTCACAGTTATTGCCAATGAATGTTCAAAAGGGCCAACAAATTTTTATACACTCAAATGCTTTAGCATATTCGTTTACATTTATTTATTTTTATAATAAAATTGCATTGTATATCTTAATAATGGTTTAAATTTAAACGATTTGTTTTTTATTTCCTGTATTATTGTCTTGTTAGAAATACTTAAATTATTATTAGAATATAATAAGACATTAATTTATTTATAGTTTAAAGTATTAAAATATTTATCTTAAGTAATAAAATCTAAAGAAGACATAGAACTGAAAGATTTGTTTTCTTGTTTGGAACGGCGACAAGATATTGCAGGTTAAGAAAAAACGAAGCTGGCTATTAATGGGGAAATTGCATTAGGAAATTTCATTACTTTATTTTTACAAATATTTTCTAAAACAATTTATCGATAACAATATTTTTTATGGGCAATTTATCGATAATAAAAATTTTTTAGAGAAAAATAATTGATAATAAAAATTTTCTGTAGAGAGGTTATCGATAAAAGAAAATTTTTATAGAATATTGTTCGATAACAATAATTTTTTAAAGAGAATTTAAAGATAACAAAACTTTTCTTTAAAAAAAGTTTATACACCAATAATTTTCTGTAGAAAGTTTATTGTTGAGAATAATTTTCTGTAAAAAAATTATCGATAAAAACTATTTTCTGCAGAAAATTTATCGATAAAAATTATTTTCTCTAGAAGACATAGTACAAACCGCATATAGAAAATTAATCGATAACAAAAATTGCCTATAGAAAATTAAACCATTACAAAAATTATCTGTAGAAAATTTATCGATGACATTATTTTTCTATGAAAAATTTATTGTTAACAGAAATGCTTTAAATCCACAGCGAAGATAGTTTAAAAAATATAAAAATATTTAAAAACTTTTTGTTTATAACCAATTTTTTCACAAAAATAAAATTTTGATTCATGAATGTGTAGCAAATTCGTCAATCACACACATACAAGGAGGCTCAGGCTCATCAGTGTCTATGGGCGCCTTTAAAGAAAACATATTTTAATATACATAAAATTTTAATTGAATTATTACTCGGAATTTTTAAATGGTTTAAAATATCTTTATATTTAAATAATTACTCAAAATCTAAGTATACTAAGAAATTAAATTTAAATTTTACATATAAAAATCTTAAATCAAATTTCAGTTATGAACAGTACATATTCATTTATTTTATTAATTAAAATTCAATCTATTACAAAAATTTTATATTCAATTATTCAGATGTTCTCTTCACTCTTATTTATTTTTTGTTGAACCAATTAACGACCATAATTAAAAACATAATTGAAAGATGATTTAAAATATTATCAATCGAATAATCCAGACAATTAAATACTTTATTGAAAAAAATAAAATTTTTGAAAAATCGTTTTATATACCATATTTTTATTGTGTAACAATAATTTTCTATAGAACATTGCACGATAGCAATTTCTATATAAATTTATCGATAACCTAAATTTTAAATAGAAAATTATCAATAACAAAAATTTTCAATTGAAAATTTATCGACAACAAAAATTTCGCAAAGTAAGTTTATCAATAAATATAATTTTGTATAGAAAATTTATCGATTACATGAATTTTCTATAGAAAATTTATCTTCTGCAGAAAATTTATCGATTACATGAATTTTCTATAGAAAAATTATCGATTACATGAATTTTCTATAGAAAAATTATCGATTACATGAATTTTCTATAGAAAAATTATCGATTACATGAATTTTCTGTAGAAAGTTTATCGACTACATGAATTTTCTATAGAAAGTTTATCGACTACATGAATTTTCTATAGAAAGTTTATCGATTACATGAATTTTCTATAGAAAGTTTATCGATTACATGAATTTTCTTTAGAAAATTTATCGATTACATGAATTTTCTATAGAAAATTTATCGATTACATGAATTTTCTATAGAAAATTTATCGATTACATGAATTTTCTATAGAAAATTTATCGATTACATGAATTTTCTATAGAAAATTTATCGATTACATGAATTTTCTATAGAACATTTATCGATTACATGAATTTTCTATAGAAAATTTATCGATTACATGAATTTTCTATAGAAAATTTATCGATTACATGAATTTTCTATAGAAAATTTATCGATTACATGAATTTTCTATAGAAAATTTATCGATTACATGAATTTTCTATAGAAAATTTATCGATTACATGAATTTTCTATAGAAAATTTATCGATTACATGAATTTTCTATAGAAAATTTATCGATTACATGAATTTTCTATAGAAAATTTATCGATTACATGAATTTTCTATAGAAAATTTATCGATTACATGAATTTTCTATAGAAAATTTATCGATTACATGAATTTTCTATAGAAAATATATCGATTACATGAATTTTCTATAGAAAATTTATCGATTACATGAATTTTCTATAGAAAATTTATCGATTTCATGAATTTTCTATAGAAAATTTATCGATTTCATGAATTTTCTATAGAAAATTTATCGATTTCATGAATTTTCTATAGAAAATTTATCGATTACATGAATTTTCTATAGAAAATTTATCGATTACATGAATTTTCTATAGAAAATTTATCGATTACATGAATTTTCTATAGAAAATTTATCGATTACATGAATTTTCTATAGAAAATTTATCGATTACATGAATTTTCTATAGAAAATTTATCGATTACATGAATTTTCTATAGAAAATTTATCGATTACATGAATTTTCTATAGAAAATTTATCGATTACATGAATTTTCTATAGAAAATTTATCGATTACATGAATTTTCTATAGAAAATTTATCGATTACATGAATTTTCTATAGAAAATATATCGATTACATGAATTTCCTATAGAAAATTTATCGATTACATGAATTTTCTATAGAAAATTTATCGATTACATGAATTTTCTATAGAAAATTTATCGATTTCATGAATTTTCTATAGAAAATTTATCGATTACATGAATTTTCTATAGAAAATTTATCGATTACATGAATTTTCTATAGAAAATTTATCGATTACATGAATTTTCTATAGAAAATTTATCGATTACATGAATTTTCTATAGAAAATTTATCGATTACATGAATTTTCTATAGAAAATTTATCGATTACATGAATTTTCTATAGAAAATTTATCTTCTGCAGAAAATTTATCGATTACATGAATTTTCTATAGAAAAATTATCGATTACATGAATTTTCTATAGAAAAATTATCGATTACATGAATTTTCTATAGAAAAATTATCGATTACATGAATTTTCTATAGAAAAATTATCGATTACATGAATTTTCTATAGAAAGTTTATCGACTACATGAATTTTCTATAGAAAGTTTATCGACTACATGAATTTTCTATAGAAAGTTTATCGATTACATGAATTTTCTATAGAAAGTTTATCGATTACATGAATTTTCTTTAGAAAATTTATCGATTACATGAATTTTCTATAGAAAATTTATCGATTACATGAATTTTCTATAGAAAATTTATCGATTACATGAATTTTCTATAGAAAATTTATCGATTACATGAATTTTCTATAGAAAATTTATCGATTACATGAATTTTCTATAGAAAATTTATCGATTACATGAATTTTCTATGGAAAATTTATCGATTACATGAATTTTCTATAGAAAATTTATCGATTACATGAATTTTCTATAGAAAATTTATCGATTACATGAATTTTCTATAGAAAATTTATCGATTACATGAATTTTCTATAGAAAATTTATCGATTACATGAATTTTCTATAGAAAATTTATCGATTACATGAATTTTCTATAGAAAATTTATCGATTACATGAATTTTCTATAGAAAATTTATCGATTACATGAATTTTCTATAGAAAATTTATCGATTACATGAATTTTCTATAGAAAATTTATCGATTACATGAATTTTCTATAGAAAATTTATCGATTACATGAATTTTCTATAGAAAATTTATCGATTACATGAATTTTCTGTAGAAAATTTATCGATTACATGTATTTTCTATGGAAAATTTATCGATTATATGAATCTTCTATCAAAAATTTATTGATTACATGAATTTTCTATGAAAATTGTTTAGTACTATAATAAGAACTGTCTACAATGTTTATCGATAACTTGAATTTTCTATAGATAATATGTCAATAACATTAATTGTTATAGAAATAATTTCTATAGAAAATTTCTTGTTAACATGAGATCGTTAACATGAATTTTGTATAGAATACTGTATATGTGAATTTTCAGTAGAAAAGATATCGATTTTCTATGGGAAACTTATCGATAGCACAAATTTTCTATAGAAAATTTTCTATATAAAATTTATGCATATCATTAATTTTCTACAGCAAATTTATCGGTGTCATTAATTTTCTCTAACAAAGTTGCCGATGGCACTAATTTTCCATTGTATCGATAGCATTAATTTCTTATAGAAAAATTTATCGATATCAAACATTTTTTATAGAAAATCTAATTGGTAACAAAAAAGTTTCTTCAAAGATTATTTTAATGAGAATTTAACTAAAAAAGATTTTAATATAAAATATATCGATAACAATAAATGTCTACGGAAATAAAAATAGTTTTGTGAGTTCGATTTTAAAACAACATTTTTTTATTTTACTTATAAATATTTACAACAAAATAATAATCTGAACTATATATATTTTTATTTACATTTGTGAAGCCTTTTTCCAAATTAAAATCAGTGCAATTTTTTTTAATATGAATTAAATTTATGAAGTCTTAAAAGTCCTTCTTACAGTTTGTTTCAACAAACTCCTGAAATACATACACATACAGTAATACATGAATCAACCAAGGAATATAACAGCAGTAGTAGTATTACCAGTAGTAAATTTGCAGTTACTTTGTATGTGAAATTATACAAATACAAACACACACGCGTACTCATATGGGTTATATTATCTGACTTCTTCAAAACGGATGTAAAAGAAATGTTGGCACAAAAAAACGAGAAAAGAAAAAAATAAAGGAAAAGTTTAACAGGAAAGCAATTTCCTCATGCAAAGGAGGTAAGTTAAATATTAAATAAGTATTTGCATGTGTATGAGTGAGTGTGTTTTGAGTAATAAAAGTCATAAGATGAAATTTTAGATTTACAACTATTCATATGATGACAGAACTTAAGACTATTTATTTATAGCAGCAACAAACACATTCTATGAATAGAAAAACTTCGTTTATGCAAAAAAGGCAAAAAAAGCTTTAAAAAATATGAATTCAATTTCTAGAATGTAAAAAAAATAAGAAAACAAAATAACTTTCTATATTAAATAAAACATTTTATTACAGTTCGTCTAGTTGTATACTCGAATTGAAATAAGAGTAATTGTTAAAGAAATAAAAATTCTATAAAATGTAATAAAATAAAAAAAGTATAAGTACGGTAATGAAAGCATTTCGTAGAATTATTTCTAAATCATTAAGTAAATTTATTGGTACTGTAAAAGCATATACTACAAAAAGCTGTTTTTAATACCTTTAAAATATTAAGGAATTTACTGAGACTAAGACTAAAAAAATATTGTAAGTGAAATATTTTATATAATAAATTCAATGAGCTTTCATAATAAATATATTGTTTTATATGTACGCTAGAGTGTCAGAAAGAACTGCTCTTTTGCGATTCAAATGTAGGAAGACCACTCAAACGATATATAATTATGAGCTCAATACAGAGAAAAACTGCAAAAATTAAAAAAAGGGAAGTGTGAACCATCACTTCCCTACCAGGGATTGAAAGTCACGGATCTGGTAGATTTTGCTCACAAAAAATGTTCGTGTATTTTTTTCTTTTTGAAAAAAAATATATTTAAATTTTTCCTGATGGAATTCTCTTTCTTGAGGAGATATTTTAGCGCATTCTGGTGAACAAATTTTTTAGTACATCATAAAAAGATATATATCGCTTTTTCCCATAATGTACTAAAGTTAAGTGGTTAATACTTATGTATAAAAATTGTCGCGAAAAACATTGAATTGATATGAAGTTAAAAATTTTTGATACTCATCTCGAGATAAAACTCGCAACTTTTTTGACAAAATGTAGTAGAAACATAATTTTTAATTACTGCAACTGAAGACCTATTTAAAAAATTTTTTTTTCATATTTTATCTGTATTCTGCTCATGAGTGCGCATAGTTTAAGAGGTCTTTAGAGTATTCAAAACCGTAAACCGGTTAACCAGTTAAGCGGTTTCCGGTTTTTTACAAATACTCTCGGTTTTTTTTTCCAATTTTTGTTTTTTTTTCTTTTTCAAAGCCGTGTTTTAAAGGCGGTTAACCGGGTATTTTTTAAACAACATTTCATTTAACTTTATATTGAATTTTGCTCAGAAAAAGAGTTCAAAAAAGAAAAATTACATGATTAAAAATAAAAGTTTCATGTAACTTTCTAAAGGTAATAAAAATGACAGACGTCTTATTTAATTTCAGCAATTATCTTTAAATAGTTGAAATAAATCGAACTATTTAGTGCGCACAAAAAACAAATGTTATAAAGCAAAAATTTAAACATTTAAGATTTTGCTTATAACGTTTGTTGTATGCATATGTATACATTAAAAATGAAGTATATTTATCATTATTAATTATAATATTTTATATGTACCAAATGAGCTCCATCAATCAAATTGCGTCAAACTCTGATCAGTTAAAATGTATAAGGATACTAAAAAATTAGAAGTATACACTTTTCAGCAAAGAAGTTGCCAAATACATAATAAAAGTTTTGCAGAAGAGCTTACAAGTTTCATTAAAACTAATAACAAATTATTTTAAATTTAAAGTATTCTTTCATAAAAAACTTACCAATAATGGTTGTAATGGCTAATTTTTATAACAAGAATTTTTTACTCACCTTTTCGTACTCACTTTTAATTATTTAAATCACAAAATATATTTTATTTTGAAAAGCTATATTTACGAATACCAGTATTAAGAGCAAAATACTAGACAAAGTATATTAAATCAAATAAAGAACAACTTCAATTTAAAAAATAATAATTATTTCTCCAAAGTTATAACGTGAATAAAAAATTTTAATTTGGAAATTATGCACATCAAAATTCATTACTTTTGCAGAGTAAATCTTGTATGTAAATTTAAACTTTTATTTAAAAAAAAATTACAAAAAATTTTATTTTCTTTTTAAGAAATTTAAATGACTGAAAACCGTTTATCCGGTTTTTGCCAGAGTCCAAAACAGAGCAATTGGACTTTTCTAAAATGCAACTTTTGGATTAAACCGAAAACCGGGTATCCTCGGTTTTTTGGACACAGTAGTGGTCTTTCTACATTTTTTGTTTCAACATTACACTCTAACGTAGGGATTCACACAATTGTCCACCTCGCGGACCCTTTCAGGAATATTTCATTTTTCCGCTAACGCTCACAAATATTTTAATTTTTTTAATAATACAAATGCAAAATAAGTAAAAAAAATTGAAATACCTAGAGAAAAAACATGATTACGGTATTGTCACTACAACAATATTATCTTTTCGTTGTTCATTTTCATTAATTTTGATAACATTGTGTTCATGATAACAATGTTTTTATTTAAGTTTTATTATTTAATGTTTATATTCAATAAAAAATTATGATATAGTTGTCTACAAACATTTTATATTTTGAATATTTTTAACAGAAACAAAAATTTTATTAATATTAAAAAATATCATTATTTATACAATCATTAAATATTATCAATCTTTTTCCCTCTTTTTAATGTGGTTTTTAAACCATATTAATGTTATTATTCCCATAATAATATAATGTTACAAATAACTATAATACGTATACCTTTTAAAAATTCATAAGTTGTTTATTTTTAAATATATCTAGTTTTTCAATGTTTGTTTTTTAACTTCACTATTACTCTCATTTAGTTTATGTATGAGTGAATATAAATGGGGAAGGCTTGTTTATATTCGTGATGATTCAAAAAATATGAGATATTTATTAGCTACTATAAAATAGTTTAGTTAATAAAAAATATCTTATTTGGCACAACATATAATTTATGAAAATTAATTATCGAATAATGATTTATCATAATAAGATTAAGAAAGAACATGTTATCAGTAATTCTGTACATGTTTTAATTTTATTTATATATTGTATTTATACAAAGTCGGGTTATAATATGAGAATATTTGATCATAATGTGATAAAACCAGATCATAGCATTATAAAATATTTAAATACAAAATGTAAATAATATTAAAATTTATATTAATTTATGATTAAAATGTTCATATTTATTATTATTTATGACCATAAGCATTTTCAAATCAACCATATAATTCAATTATAACATTTTAATCTTCAATTATATTTACATTGCTAAATATAGTGGTATATGTATCAATATCAATTGTTTTTAATGAAAAAATTAACGTTTATTTTGAGATAAAAGTATTTTATTGAAAGTTTTATCGATTGGAAGCTATGACTGTTCTCATTTTTCTTGCAAATTATGAATTCGATTTCAATCTTTAAATAGTCAGAATGATATTGTCTTAGCTAAACGGCGAGTGGGAAAATCTTCTCCTTTAATATTATCTAAATAGCTTTTATTAGGTTACACATAGAAACGACTTCCTCTGTATCACGTTTATCAGCGGTTAATCGTCCATATATTTCAGTAAATATTTCAAATAGTTATTGGAAATTGCAAAATCGCTATCTATAAATATATTTAAGACTTGAAAATGTAAACGCTTTAGAAAAATTATTATGGAGAAATTATTGCTCCTGAAATTTTTGCATAAAATCTTGCATCATCTTCAAATAACTAATAATGTGTACACAGTGGGACTGAATTTAAAATTTTTGTTAATAAATCTGTAACTTCTAATTGGCTAATACCGTGATGCAAAAAATCCTATATGGAGGTTATATTAATGACAATTCAGATTAAAATGGTTTAATTTAAGTGCAGATTGCAAGTATGCTGGACTTTATATAAATTTATTTTGAAAAAAAATCAAATCATAGTATCAATTTAAATTACAGAAGTTATAATTGCAAAGTGAAAATCCCTGTCAACGTAAAAGTTGCTAGTACAACAGAGCAGTATAATAGGCATAGGGAAAGTAGATCATGTTTAAGATCGCTTTGGTTAAATATGAATGATCTATGTACGGAATCTCCAAATTTCTGATGCCAAAAAAAAAATGCAGTGAACTTCTGATGTTTACAACGTTTCAATTCAAAGCTTTCAAAATTTTAATTAAATGCCGCTGGACCACTGTGCATTACGTGTTTTATCACACCCACTCATCACATGAATGTCAAATATAAAAGTTAAAAAAATAAATAAATAAAGGTTTAAAAATTCTATTGAAAGCTTTTTAAGCAAAATATCTCATTTCTCAATAAATATTTATTACGAAAATAATGCTTTCCAATTGGTTCCTTCTTCTTATTTTACTATAAAAAACATATACGTTTCGGCCCACTGGTAAGTAAACTTTCTACCACGGATCTCAAAAACCAATCTTTCGATTTTCTTAAAACATAAAATATATCCTAATTCTACCTAGGACCTACTCTGTGCACTTTTTCAACAAAATCGGCACAATATTTCGTGTACCGTGCAAAAATGGGCTAAACTCAGTTAAGAAAAGTCTAATACCATTTTAGAACTTTTTTCAAAATCATTAGCTCTAGAACAGGTACAATCAAAAATTATGTTTCTAAATTGGTGTAAAAAAAAACTGTTTTGAGAACTAGTGCTTTGCCTTACTTCCACATCACTTCTCTGAATAATTAATTGTTTCCCAAACCATTTCCAAAAACTGCTAAAAATTAAAAAAACTGCAAAAATCTTAAAAAAAAATCCAAGAAATGTAAAATAACAGACTTTAATAAATTTTCCCTAATGCTGCTATTGAACTAGTTCTTAGTGTAACAATTTCGAACTAAAATCATTGATTAAATAACTATTTCTAGAACCATTCCATAGAATGAGCACTGGCTAGTTAACACCACAGGCTACTTGCATGCGTGCTGGAACTAATTGTGGAGCTAATATGCATTTGTTTTTTCATGTTAATATTACAATTGCACTGATTAATTGTTGGCAGTACTTATAATAATTATTATAAAAAAATAATAATATATATATATATATATACAAAATATATTGTGTACGAAAAGCTCTTGAGTTCTTATAACCTGCCCCAGAAGTTGGAGTTCATGTTTCTAACAGTCATAAGTTAAGTAAATATAAATCCAAGCATACTTATAGGAAAGTCTTATATTAAAATTATGTTTAAAAAATGCATACAAAAAATAAAACACAAAATCAAATCAAATAATCTCACAATTTATAGAAAATTATTTTCCGTCTGCGAAAAAAAAAAATCAAGACATTTATATTAAATAAAATTTATGTATGTGTGAATATATGGCTGAACAAATGAACAAATCGAAAAAATAGAATAAAATTGAAAATCTAATAAAAATAGATTGCATACGATAACAGTTAATAAAGTCTCAATGGTAGACAGACAAAAAGACAAATATACTCGTACTGACGACACAGGGACAGACGGAAAAGAATAAAAAGTTAAGATAAGTTCAACAGTCATACATACATACATACATACATACATACATACATACATATATGCATACATACTAACAAGTACGTTAAAAAGTTTGTGTGAATATTGTTCGTATGTTTTACTATTGATATTGATTCATGCAACATTGATGGTGTGGTAACATGCACTTATGAGCCAGACAATTTTTACGATGCATAATTCAATATGTTCATGTCATGTTATCGAAAATATAAAGAACTAAAAAAAAGTTTACCAACAATAAAAAAAATTTTAAATAAAATGCACTTAAAAACAATAGTTTGAAAAACCAAATTGTGGAAACTAAAATATGATTTTCTAAGAAAATCGATTTTTATAAACTGCGCAGCAAAAAAGTGGGAAGAAATATGCAATAAAATCACCACAAGTTTGACATTTCGTTTGTAATTTCCACAATTTTCGTTGGAAAACAAAAAAGTTTATAATTTCTGGATCCTTGTAAGAAGTTATAAAGTGGACTATCATGTATTTAATTTTTAAAATTCCACATAATAACAAAGGAGATGTAAGATAAATACGCGGACGAAAAGTGTAGAATAATAGGAAATAGTTCGGTAATTTTAAGCCCTTTTTCCAAGTTCTTGAATTTTGAACAACAATCATGACCGTAAAATGATCATGATGGTGCATGGACAACACGAAATTGACCATACTTAGCAAATTAGGTGGTGTTTGTAATGCTTAAAGGAAATGTAGAGGCGTATCGAAAAATTTCGAAAGAGAAAAATTTTATGGATCAAAGAAATTTACTTAGGTTAGAAAAGGATTGCAAACATTAAATATCATTTCTTTGTAATAAACTCTAATAAAATATATTATCGTATAATATATGAAGAAATAACTTACTGCTCGTTTTTATAACACGAACGCAAAAACGACTCGTATAACGTGCATTTAAAACAAAAACAAAATTTAAAAATTTGTTTTTGTTTTAAATGTATGTTAGACGAGTCGTTTTTGCGTTCGTGTTATAAAAACAGGCAGTTAGATTCGAACCCGTTTCTTTGCAAACTTTTCGAAAATTTTTAGTATAAAGAACAGTTTTTACATTTTACTAGGGAACTCTAAAATATGTTACACAAATGCCATCAAGCATTTAAAATGTCATAAATTTTATTTGAATAACTAAATAAATTTTGATATTATTTGAATTATATAAAGACTTATAGTTTATAAATATTAGTGTATGTTCAACTTAAAACCGCTAAAACTTTCTCGCTTCCTGCACGTAGTGACTAATGCGAATTCATTCTACGTGCACTTTTTATATTTATACTAATTGATTTTTTTTAAAGTGCAACCAAAAAAAAAAAAAGCTTAAAATCAAACATTTTTGATAATGGTCCATATGTATTTAGATGTATTAGATTTTTAAATATTTCAATATTTATCGCTAGATAAGGACGTGCACGCTTTAAATTTCATAACTTTTATTATACGCAAAAAAATGGTTAACTGCCTTACGTTTGTTATTATTCTCAGTAAGTATATATACTACCTGCCACTTGAATAAGGAATCACATTTTTTAACTGTAATTAAGTACATCTCCTAAACTAAAGTTCAGAAAAAAATAATTTTTGCGCAACCAAATTTCAAAGCGTTGGCTTTAGTTTCCTGAAGAAATAAAAAATATGCATATTTTTTTTATACTAAAATTACGCATTTATTTAAAGACATGTACTTCTGTGGTACTTTTTCGTGTGCACTTGGATAAGGAATTCTTTTAGTATTACTCAGGAAGGCTATGATTTGAATTTCCTTCAACAAAAACGGCTAGAGAATTTTTAATTTGATAGTTTTTAAATAGTTTTTATTCAAAATGGGACGTGGTAAGGCTCTTAATAACTCTGAAAAAGAAAAAAGTATGGTTTTGAAATCTCAGGGTCAGAATCCGGTCAAAATAGCCAAAGTCATTAATAGAGGAATGACAGTTGTGTACAATTATTTAAATAACGTGGAAAGATATGGAAAAAAATGAAAGGGCGGAAGAAAATGGCAACAACTACAAAAGAAAGACGAAAAATTCTTAGAATTGCATCAAATTCTGCCATTTCGGTATCAAAAAAAGTGGAGTCAGTACCAGTCTAAGAACAGTGCACCGTATTTTAAAGTCGTGCCCATACATAGTCCGACGAAAACTGTAAAAAAAAAACACCACTTAATATAAACCGCAAATCATAACGTCTACAGTTTGCCAAAAATACAATGACATGGTCCGACAAATGATTTAAAGTTGTATTTTCCGATGAAAAAAAGTTTAATATTGATGGTCCCGATGGGTACGACTATTACTTCCATGACCTAAATAAGGAGGAATTATTTTTGAGCCGCACACAGACGAGAGGGCGGAATAATGGTATGGGGTGCCATTTCGTATTATGGTTCCATAGAATTGGTTTTTGTATCCAATAAAATGACTGCAACGACTTACAAAAACATTCTGGAGGAAGCATTTCGAAAATTTAATGATTTCTTTGGGCCCATACCTTGGACGTACCAACACAACAACGCTCCGATTCATACCGCCAGAGCAGTAAAACAATGGATTAATCAACAAGGTGTTCAACTTTTGGATTGGTCTCCATATTCACCAGAACTAAAACCAATGGAAAACGCCTGGAGTTGGCTTTCAAGAAAAGTTTATGAAGGAGGAAAACAATTTGAGACGATAGAATCCTTAAAGGATGCAATAACGGAAGCATGGAGTTCAATTTCGCCACATTACTTAGAGTAATTATACAAGTCGTTGCCAAATCGCTTTTTTGATGTTATTTCTAAAAATGGTAGCAGTACTCATTACTAATTACTAATTTAATACCAGAAAATAATAACTTTCGTTTTTATAACCTAAAATTTAAAATAAATTACAGTTTGCTTAGTTTTAAAATATTCCTTATTCAAGTGATACACGAAAAAGTACCACAGAAATACATGTCTTTAAATAAATGCATAATTTTAGTATAACAAAACATGCATATTTTTTATTTCTTCAGGAAACTAAAGCCAATACTTTGACATTTGGTTGCGCAAAAAAATTATTTTTTTTGTGAACTTTAGTTTATGAGATATACTTAATTTAAAAAAACGTGATTCTTTATTCAAGTGGCAGGCAGTATATGTATGTGATAAATTTTGTTGAAGGAGCTTAATTATTATTATTATTATTATTATTATTATTATTATTATTATTATACTGATAACCGAGGAAGAAGAAATTGATTTGCAGGCTTTAGGACCGCAGAAAAAATAATACGAATTTTATGAGAAAATCGGTACATCTCTAGATTGAATGTGACTCATTCTCTAATCTGTTCTATACCTTTTATCAGCAAAGTTTAAAAATGTTCCTAATAGGAATGCCAGAAAAAATGTGAAGGAAAAGGGAAGAATTCAAATTATTAAGATTAATTTACTTCAAAAATGTGAATGCGAATAAAGGGCGGTATAAAGTACACACTGTCAAACCTTTTATAACATTCTGGTTAGGAATTCTGTATCACAATTGTTATGAGAAATGCAGCTGATAAATATCGTGATAAATATCATTTGTATGTGAGGGGAAAAGCACTTTCTTCATAACAATTGATACTTTTAATATTGAAATGTCGTAAATGATTGCTTTCGGAAAAGATTCCTTTCATTCGTTAGAAAGCTCAACGAATTTTAATTGATTGGCCTGATTTCATATCTAATCATTACAAACAAAAAGTAGCTTAGTTTTATCAAACAGAGGGTGCTACTGTGTAACAAAGGAGGCAGATCCACTAAACTGCCCAAAACTCATTCCAGTTGAAATGTATTTGTTCATATTAAAACAATATTTAAAGAACACTTAAAGCTGAGGAAAAAATAAAATAAAATTAATAAGAAGTGAACACATTCCAACAAAAAGTAACCAAAAATACAATTAAATTTTTATTAGGGTATTCCAGAAATTATTAAATATTTTATTAAAAACGAATCAAAAATTATTTTTTTCTTTTAAATTTTAACGTCCTTTTTTAAAAAAAGATTGACGCATTGGTTTCATTTCTATAAGCAGAATTACATGTACAGTTTTTTCGTGCGCAGTCCATATAAACATAATATGTAAAGATAGCGAGTATTCTATAACTTCTTTAGCCTGTTTGTAAAGGTCTTCATTTTAAAATGCTTTCAAGCCTATAATATTGTTTTTATGTTTTTATTTATTGGCAATATATGCCATATATTCATACATCCCAAATAATGATATTAAAAGATTCTAAAACACAAACAATAATTTATTATCGTTCTGGTTCCATTTGTTATTTTCTTACTAAAAACCTATAAAAGTATACAAGTTATAAAATCTTCTAAATTTAATATAGACATATAGCTCATATTTATTTTTTATACTTAAAAAACCTCAATGTGTTTTTCCCCCAACTTTTATATCCTGTCTAAGTAAGTAACACATCAATCATTTTCACAAATTTTAAGAACGCTGTTGAGCTCTTATTTTTTTTTTTTGCTTAAAAATATTTTCAAAATAAATTTTATAGCGTATACTACCAGATTCTATTTATTTTGAGTCTATTTGAATTGCTTAAAAAAAATTTAATGTTGTTTTGAAAACTTCCTGTATAAATGAAATTTTATGTACTTCAATATAAAAACATTTTAATATAATATCTCTGTAGTTCTGGTCTCACTGACTGTCACAAATTTAAAAATTTATTACAATTTATGATGAAGAATTTCTTTAAAAACCTGAAGAATATTGAAAATTCTCTTTTTATACCCTACACCACCATAGGTGGTTGGAGTATTATGAAGATGTTTGTAACGCACAAAAATATTGGCCCACCTTTAAGTATACCAATCGAATAACTTTCTGAGTCGATTTAACGAAAGTTTTAATATCATTATGTCTGTCTGACTGGCTCTTCATGTAAATTAATGAACAAAATACAGATCGCAATTTTGAAGATAAAAACCTTCCCGGAATAGGGATTAACAATCATAAATCCTTTAAATAGAGCAATATTTTAGTTGAATTCGGTGCTGGTAAGTTGTATATAAGTATAAATCTTAGTGCCAAATTTCATGAAGATCGATCCATAATTCACCATAACTCCCATATACGAGAAAACCCCTCTCCGAAAATCACTTTAACGTGCGTAAATTCCATAAAAATATTAGTACAAAGTTAATATTCGACACAAATAAGCTTTATATAAATGACAATGCTAAATATTATGTAGATCGATCCATATTTTACCATAGCTATAATATGTAAGACCCAATTACGGGAATCACACAAAAGTGCATAAATTCACATAAATGTTAGTATCAATGCAATATTGTGTATTCGTGTGTTTTATTTTACACTTACTATCTGTCCATAATTTCGTGCACATAAACAATGATGTAGGGTATTATATGGTCGGAATTGACCAACTATATCTTTCTTACTTGTTAAGTTTATCTTTATGAAACCGACCTTAAACCTCAAATAATTTTTTTAATGTAATTTTTTAGAATAACTTTTGATGCTATTATATTAACAACGCTTGGTGGAGTAAAACAGCATTCAAGACATGAAATTGTTCCATGTGGGATCGGCAAGCACTTAAATATAAAACATTCCAAAAAAAAGTATTTGAAGATAATATGTTTTTATTTCTTTCTTTTGATTGCGTACTTTACCATATGTATCCAATTACTCTAATGTAAACTACAAATTTTGTAGAATCAGTCTGGCTTTGACCAGTATTGAATTATATTGTGGACATGTGGTGACACCAAAATTATCAAAATTTTAATTTTTTGCAGTTTTTGGATTAGAAAATTTGAGCCGTTTCAGGCATTGCAAAATAAAGAACGAATTATTATCGATCTTGTAATTATGAATCGTTTGAGATATATTTGGTTAATGTGCCCGTAATAAAAGCGTAATAGTGGGTGCCCTAATATAAACTTTTTGTATATTTTTTACACCAAAGTGGTCTCCGTTAAATCGAAAAAAATAATACTAAAATACGAATATAGTTACGAAGCTAGTTAGAGCATTTAAAGGGGAATATTTCATTAGAAGTTTTAATTCATTTATCTCTCCTAATTGGAGGTAATTTCAGTCCATTTTTAAAAAATGACATAAAAGTCGATTAAAACTTGGCTTTAATGGTTTAAGATGTTCTATAGACATTTTCTACATCGAATTTCACTAGGGCTCTCTGAAGTTCTAAAGTTCATCCTGTCTAGCATTTATAAAAAAAATAAATAAATAAATAAAAATAAATAAATTAAAAAGTTATTAGTAATTTTGTTAACGATTTCAACAAAACTTTTGATTTTATGTTATATATTTCATAATCTTCTTTTTTAAGAATACATGATAAGTGGGAGGAATTTTTTACCTTTGAAAACCCCTAGTAAAATTCGATGAAGAAAACATTTGTAGAATATTTTAACTAGAAATAACCCCTTATTAGGAGAGCTAAATGAATTGAAAGTTCTAGTAATATATTCCTCGTTAAAAGCTCCAACTAAGTATGCAAAAATAATTAAGCTTCGATCTATATTTACATTATTTTTTTTTCGACTTATGTGAGACTATTTTACTCATCAGATATTATCAATTATAAATGGAATGATTTCGCCCCCACGCAATGATCCTCAATTTGTAGCATAGTGCAACAGGCACATCTGTTCTGTTTTAGTTAAATGAAAAATAGTCTTTAACAAAAAAAAAAAAAAAAAAAAAAAATTGCAAAAAAAGTATTCATGACCTGAGATCGTGGTGTCTTTAGTATTTCATAAATGACTGAGGCATACCAAAGGCGGTAATTGAAATCGGTGGAAATGTATCCCAGTCTCCAGCTGTTATTACAACTTATATCGGAATCAAGTGACACTTAGAAATAATTACGCGTTTGAATTTAATGCAATTTTCAACATTTATGGGTGTATATTTTTGTCATGGAAAAATTTATTTTATAGTTATATAATTAATATATGCAACATTTTATTTATTAATATTATTTAAAAAAAATTTTGCGGTAATTTTTTTTATTGAGATCACTTAATTTAGAAAAAAGGTTTAAATTCCCTTTCTGAAATAGTCTTTCAAAAATAATATGTAATTAAAATTTGAATCTATTTTTCTTTTGGAGGACTTAAGGTACAGATATTTAGTTTAATATGTCAAATAAATAATTAGAATAGTAATAAAAGTTAAAGTATAAATTATTAAAAATAAAAATAATAAAGTTGCCCTGAGACAGCCTTGACCCTTGTATATTACAAGTTTCATCTAAGCCATCATCACTATATCCAGTAAACAAGGCTGAGACTCTATTGATGCATCAATTCATAAAACTTTCTACTGCACTGTTCTTCATAGCACAACAAAATATTTTTCGAAATCAAGTTATATATAAAAAGTTAATTTTTTTTCTTTGTCGCCTTCAAACTCAAATTATAAATAACAAATGATTTGAGTTTTAAACTATAATTTTTTAAATTGACGTTTACATGTCTGATTTAATTTTTGTGATTGGAAAACGACCTTATATATCAGTAATAAGTTGTATTTTTGACATATATGCGGTACATTTTCACTGAATAAAATTTGTTTAATACAATTTTAAATCTAGATATCACTTGGCGACATGGAAAAGCCTATAGATTCTAAAAATTCTATACAACAACTGATTTACAACAGTTGTTATATCCTACACCACCATAAGTGGTTGGGGTATTATGCGTTTGTGCTGATGTTTGTAATGCATAGAAAAAGTTATCCAACGTCCACCTTAAAGTATACTAATCGACTCAGAATCACCTTTTAAATCGATCTAACGATGCCCGTCCGTCTGGCTGGCTGTCCATGTAAACCTTGTGCAAAAAGTACAGGTCGCAATTTTAAACATAATTCTATGAAATTTGGCACGTGGGATGTGATACAAAGACGAAGTCCATTGATTGGTTGTGATCAGCGCATTATTTCACCTAGTCTCAATACAAATATCCTCTCGGAATAGTGTTCAAACACTCAAAAATGCCTTAAAAATAAGAATATTTTAATCAAATTCGAAAGAAGTTCCGTACAAGTATCAATCTTTGTACAAAATTTTATGAAGATCTCTTCCGAAAATCACTTCAACGTGCATAAATCCCATACGAATGTTAGTATCAAGATAATATTCAACACAAATAAGTTTTGTTTAAGTAGAAACATTGCCAAGATATATGAGAATCGATCCATAATTTACCATGCTCTTTTCGTTTTTATGTTCTTTCTCGTTTTCAAGCTAAATTTGTAAAAAAAAAATAAATAAATTAAAAACATCTTTCAAACTTGTTAAGAAATTACATTTTTGAAGTATTATTTTACTCCAATTATTCGATTAATCGGCACAATTTACTCGAATAAATTTTTACTTGAAATTATTGATTTTAATTTAATCGAACAATTATTTGATTTTAATTTATCGATTAATCGAACAAACATTACACAATTGACTATCCTATACAGAATTCATAAAAATTAGACACTAGGATATATAAATTGAAAAAAATGTATAAAACTAGAGATGAATGAACCATATATATATATATATATATATATATATATATATATATTTATATGAATTTTTTTCATTGAGAAATTAGACTACTGAAAAAAGTAAATTTATTTAATTGGGCAGCACATGCATATATAGCAGAGATGTAGTCAGCTAAATTGAAAATAGTATGCTATGGTTAATGGGTGGTTTTAGAATGGTTTAAAATGTGAGATTACACCGGTCGGAATTTGATGTGCTAAACGCGAAACTTGTTTCTGCTTTTTTCTATCAGATCCTGATTTTCTTTCATGGGTGTATCTAATATTTCCCCCATTAATTAAGCAATTAAAAGAGTATAGTTCACCATTGCTCAAGAACCTTTAGCACGATTTAGATAAATGAGACACAAAAAAATGAAGAGGAAAATTGTCTTCAAGTCATTCTAACATTATTTTTTTATTTGCCCAATGTTTTTGGTGTTTTTCAGAAATTAGTGTCGGTAAAAAGATTTTTCATGCAAAATTTCAAAATTTTTTTCCTTAAAGATTCTTTTAAGATATTAAAACGGCAAAAGTGTTCAGTTATGGTAAAATATATTTATTTAATCGCTTTATTAGGGGTGAAATATTAGACTTGCCCATAAAAAAAACAAGACCTTGTAGAAAAAACTGAAAGCAGATTCGTGTTTAACACGTCAAATTCCATCTAGACCACCGACCAGTGTTATCAAAGTCATATACTGGAAAAGAGCACATTAGTGCAAATGCACTCTTAGTTTTTTTACACCTATGTACATGTTCTTACGAATGAGCAAAATCAATCAGTCTCGATTAAGCTTTCAAGTTGTGAGGTTGTGCAATCACATTGTTAAAAAAAAAAAAAAAAAAAAGAATTTGCAATGAGATGTGGGATGATTACATCGTATAATAATTTCCCAAAAATTTTCACACACATCAAAAAATATATATGCATCAAACTGGTTTTTCTCTATGATATCAACTTTTGTCTCAAAAGGACTTAAGATAATATTATAAAATATTTACCAATATTATATCAACCCAATATATATGTCAAATTAAAGCTAGGAATCCGTACATTTAAATGTAGCTGGACAAACTATTAAGAAAATATCGATGCTATAAAAAATATAATTAACTATAAATATATTATTAAAGGGTTAAATTAAAAAAGAGATGTCCTAACTTTTTTTACTGCAATATTTAAATAAAAATTTGTTATTATATTGCAAGAATTCGTAGCTTTGGATTTACAAAGACTTTTTCAAGCCAATATCGATGGGCTTGATATGGTCTTTGTAATTTTTTTATAATAGTCCTTAAATTAATTAAATTGCTCATCTTTCGATAAATTGAAATCCTTTTGAGAGGAAATTTTATACCATGGATAGTCTCTAGTTTTATATATATAACGACTTTTTAAAGTGTGAGAATGATTGTTGCAGGCTGACATACATGTGAAAATAAATACTAAAAGGTAACTTTTCAAAAGGATACTTTCTTTTTTGCTTTTGTTTTTATGCTACAATATATAAATAAAAAATATTGCTATATTACAAGGATTCCTAGCTTCCATTTGACATCTAGATTGGATTGATGTAATATTCGTAAATATTTTATACGTTTTTTTTAGTTTATCCTTCGAACATTTCAAGTCCTTTTAAGAGAAAATTTGTTGTCCTAGGGAAAAACTGAATACACAGCTTTACTACGTATGGTGTGTAGCTTCATGCGTATATCGACTTTTTATGTGTGAAAATGGATGTCACATGGTGCTATTTAATAAATTTGATATATTTTTAATATTTTTTAATGAACATTTTTTTTTAATATTCATTTATAATTTTAGTTACCGAAAATAACTTATTTATTTTTCCGTGTACAATACAATAGCGGGAGAGTTACATAGAACATATACAAATATAGAATGTGAAACTCAAGAGCGCGGATACCTGATCAGAGCGAAAAACCATGTATGAAATAATAATTAATAAATTTAACTTTACTAATTTCATAAAAAATATGTTAGTTCATATAATATCCTTTGTATGACAGTAAAAGGAAAATTAAACTTATCTTCTAATCAAAATTTGTTTTTGATAAGATATTTTCTGCAAAACTAGGACTATGCATTTAGGTATTCAAATTTAAATTTTTTATAAATTAATTTAAATTCGAATACCTATACAATTTTTAACTTATTTTACTAAAATACTTTGATCTTATTACTTCCTCTTATAAAAATCACATAAATTCACTAACAGAAACAATACAATATTGAAGAAACTCTTTTGCAGTGATAACAACTTTGCCTTATTCGGACTGAATTTTTAGTTGTTCAAAATGCGAAAAATATTTTAGCCCTAAATTAAAACACGAAATTCCACCACTTCTAGCAATTTTATTTTGGCTTTTTAATGTTTTTTTACTTTTTTTTTGCACAAAACTTATTTTGATTGTACCACAAAACCGGTGGTTTTTAGTTTAGCCCTTTCTATATTATTATTAGAATACGTGCATTTAAGATTTAACATAATATAAACAAAATAGTTACTCTCTTCTGCCAGTGTTATCTCACATAACATATGAGCGTTAATCTCAGTTGTAGACCTGGGGTAAATATAAATTATCAATCTTATTTTTCATTATTTGTTTTATTATCATTTTTAATATATGAATATTATTATATTCCTTTTTTTATTATATATTTTTTAAATTATTTCCATTTTCTCTATTTTCTTTTTTATAATATATTTTTTCATAATCGATGGCAATCTTCTTAAAAAAAAGAACAAAGAATATCGTCAAGAAAATAAAATAAACAATGAAATCTCAAATTTGTATGGAACTGTCGTTGCCGTTGTTAGTTGTGTTTTTACACTCAAACATTTTGAAAAATGTTTATAAATTTCAGTACATACTTTTCGTCTGATATCTCTTAAACAGAAGCATGTACAACAGCGAAATTTTGTACAGATAGTTCAAAGATCAATGTAAACTTGGAAACAAAAAATGGGCATGGAACGCTCACTTTACTACCCACCTCCCATATTATATGAAATTTTTAAAAAGTTGAAAATGTAAGGTATAAAAATTCGGCCAAGCCGAATATAACATTCTCACTTGTTGATTTTAAATTATATTCATAAATATTTTCTGCGGTTAATTAGGTTTATTAAAAAATAATTACCTAAGAATAAATAAACTAAATTTTTCTTTCTTTGTTGAAGTATTAAAATTTTAGTCTTTTATGTCAATTTTAAAACTAAAAAAGGTTAAAAAAGTTAGAAGCTAAAGCGAAAAAATCTAAAGTGGCAACACTGCATGCTACTCGTGATAACACTTAAATTTAAACATGTATCGTATTAAGTGATAAGTTTTACATCAAAAATAGTTTTTATTATTTTAAAATTTGAACTATATTGCGTAGCATGTGGGTCTGAATTTTGAGGTTAGGAATATAATTTTTGGTCCATACAATTATAAGTTCTTAAAATATTTTGACGCCTCCTAAATTTTAGTATTAAGTAAATAAAATGCCTTCATTTGACATCAATATTAACGTAATTTCTACTTCGCGGTAGTAAATCATAAAGGATGTTTCTTAATTTTTTTTCACATTATCAATTTTAACCATTAAGATGATTCTTTAGAGACATTTTTCGGTGATATAAAGCAGCTTGGGACTACACACAGAAAGGACAAAAATAAGAAACACAAGGCAACAGCGGTAACGTTTTTTTATAATAGAAAAACATTTATGTCTCAAATATGCGCTAACATATAAGACATTGTGCAATTTTTGTAAATGCGGTATTTGTCAGGAGCGAAAAATGGTTTTAATGGCATGTCCTTGAGATTTTAAGTCAATGACCTAAGATTTTGGATTTCTTATTTATTTTGTTAGGTCTATCAAAACTCGTCAGTAGTTTAGCTTTCCTCTTTTTAAAACAAACTTTACAAATATAAGACACATAAAGCCGCTATGGAATTTCTAATATTGATTTTATTTTGTTATTTTAGAATTATATAATTTGCAGGACAGAAATTTCTTCTCTTACAAAGCACATGAACCTGGAATAAATAAGGAGCATTCTGTTTGCCTTAAAATTCATCGAACAATATAAATTCACCAGAACAAGTCTTAATTATGTATGAGATGGAAGCAACCTATTGTTACCCGGGTTTGCAGTTGGGGTAAACTAAGTCGTGTCCAGGGTTCTTACTTAAGTAACATTGTTATTAATTTTATATTCTACTATTGTTTCTTTATTTCTTATAATTTTTTATTGAGCTACTTGCAAATTGAAAGCTTCTTTGTTGAGAAAGTGCTGTTCAGTGAAGCCTCCGTGTTGAATTGTCGGTTCTACACTTCATATTTACTATCTCCTAATGATTCTTTAATATTAGATGTAATATGAGATTTCTTTTATCCCTGTATTTTCTGAGTGAAAACATCCAAGAAAATATTACATCACTTGGCCCTGAAATCTTGCTGAAAATTTTAATCTTACTTCTTATCTTATCGAAACTTCCTTTCTCTTTATGTTGGTGTAACAGTATTTAACTTCTTGTTTATTTATTTTACCTCCTTCTTGCTTGCTGTGTATTTCTTCCCGCTGCTTCTTCTCTCCACTGTTATGTTCACGCTTCTATATCCGCGATTCATCAGTTCTGCTACTTGCCTACTCAACTGTGGTGACGTAGGCAGTGACGTCTTCACTTGATGCTGTCTACTACTACTTCTACCTGCTGCGTTTTTCGCATCGTTAATCATTAAATGGTTAACATGGTCATTTAAGAATACTTTGCCCCTGACCTGAATACTTTTCCTCCTGTGAACCTCCTGTGAACACTTCGTTACATCCTTTACCACATAGACCTCCGGAACACGTAGTTCCATCCTTTACTATATCGACCTCCGGATCGTCTGAAATGAAAAGAGTTACATAGGTAAATGTAATTCGCCCGAATCTAGATGGATGTAATCCATCTTCCGACCAATAAAACGCCAATGTATCCTTTATTTTCTTATACTATGTTAACATTTCAAAAAGTTATTCTTAATAATTATGTGGGTCAATAATCCAAAAATTTTGGTTCGCACAGAGATCAAAAGACTTCAAAATTGAAAAAAGTACCTTTTGAAATAAAATAAAGTACGTTTTGTTCTGCACGAAGTAAATATTTTATGAACAAAGTAATTTTTTCTGGTACACTTCAACCAATTTAATACAAAAAAATAAAAAAATAAACAATTTCTGAAAAAAATCAAAAAAGTACTTTTTGTTCTGCTGATCCACAAATGAATAAAATAAGTGCTACTTGTTATATATATATCGAGGGGTTACATTCAAAAAGGTCTATCTGCAAAATACTAATTGCTCAGGAGAAAATATATATTTAATATACATATATCAAGTTCTTATAACATATTGTTACGAAAACTAGTTTTATAAGTTTAAAATAACGATTTTATAATCAGCGTTCGAATACAAACATAACATAAAATATTCATATGTATCTTTCTTGACTTCAATATCTTCTGGAGACATGTCTAATTGAATTCTTGAAATCCGGTCGTTTGTTCGCTTGCAGATGGCAGTCAAAGAAAAATTTTCAAAATAAAATTTTAAACTTTTTTTGAACTTACTAGATCGTACTAGATACCCAGAATTTTGGCATTTGTAAATGACTTGGATCCAGCACAAAAGCGAATTTAAGAAGGCCTCAGCAGTGCTCAATTGTGGTTATTAATTTTAAATTCTTATAGAGAGACAACGAGAAAAATTTTGTAAAAGTGCTATAAAATTTAAATTACTGAAATATTGTAAAAGATAAGGGTTATTAGTATATAAGCAGATATAGTTTGTAAATTCAGTTAGTTGTGAGTTGAGTCTTTAAGTTGCAGCTTAGTCGTAAAGCTTGAGAGTCATTGCAGTTCAATTATATGTGAGCTGAAACGGTTTTCAGCTTTATAGCGATCCTCGAATTATCTGTATTTCGCTTTATTTAAGAGATATCAGTCGAAGTGTATGAACAAACCTTATAGAAGATATTTTTTTCCTCAACATATATATATATATATATATATATACATACATACATACATGGAACATATGGATATACAAACACATACACATGTATTCTACGTATGTTTTTGAGTTTGCATATTGTAGAGTAGATGAAATAGAAACCAAATAAAGTCCAATCAAAACGTCATTATTAGAAAGTTTCTAAGTAAACATATACATATAAATATATATATTTATATATATAGATATTATATTCACATTTGCGAGAGCAAGTTTAAAAGGCCTTAACCAAACTATTTTATGATATTATGATATTAAAAGCCAAATCTTATACATACTTTCCTTCATATCAGCTCGAAGAAAAGTACGTACAAAATTATTTAATTTTCAAAAAGTTCGAATTTAACATTTAAAGCATCTTTTCATTATGTGTAAAAATAAAAAAAACTTTTAAATCATTAAATTTCAATGTACTTATAGATATTGATAGTTTCATGAAATGTAATGTTTCTCCTAGTTATCATTCAAGATTTTTATTGAACACTCACTTTTATAAACATCACCACTGGCATAGGGATTTGTCCTTTCCGTTTGTAATTTTTTTAAATTTTCAACTAAAACTCCATAGGGTGTATGTTTTCTGTCGGTATTTTTTCTTTTTGGATACCCTATGTAAACAACAGACATCGTTTTTTCACAGAAAATTGGAAAAATGTTTTTCCGAAGAAATTAATTAAATCGATCCATTAAAAACCGAGATATCTGTAAAGAATTTTGAAGCACCTATTTAAGCTATGGGCTTCGTTGTTATAAAGAGGTGTCACAAATACTTCTATATTTTTTTTTTGCTAAAATATCGACTTAATCCGGCAAAAACTTTTTCAGCATACTAAAATGCATAAACATGACAAGTCGCCAAAACTTCGAAAAATGGCTAAAATTTCCTATACTATTTGTACATCTCAACATGATACATATAACACGGTTAATTGTTTATAATTAGACTGATTGCATGATTGCAATATTTGATTAGTTATGTTATTCTAATATGTAAATCTGTATAATGCATACACTGAAAGGAAATGTGAGATATAATATAAGTTAAAATGCCATGTCCACTTTTTTTTGAAAAAAATATCGACTTTATTAATTTTGCGCCCAGTTTTAAGCCAACTTTCAGCAAAAACAATTTTGCTACCTCTTTAATGATACTGCACATACGAGTACAAGCAGCTGAAATAAGTAACTATAGGTTATAAACTACCCAGAAAATAAGGTGGTTTTTAAGTGAAAACTGTATTATAAACAGCTTTCATTTTGATATTATAACTGATGAGTTTTGTTCTCGATATCCAAAAATTCACCAGTTTCATTTGGATACAAAAACAGTTGTTTTGGAAGCTAAATTTTATAAACAGAAGAAAAAAAGTATTGGCTTTGTTGAGATTTGATTCCGGAAGGCATTTGCTGCTTCTGTTTGTGAATTCATCGTCTTACTTAATTGCCTGAGTTAAGAGCTCTACCCACTGTCTAAGATTTATATATGAGCAAAAACATCAAAATTTTAAAACTCAACTAAAATTCTTTTTGGATTTTTTTCTTGGCACATTGATAGCGCTTTTAATGAACAAAAAGCATACTTCATCTCTTAAAATGCGTTGAAGTGAATTACATGCTATGGCGGTTTTTAATTGTACACATTAATAAATCTTTTGGAAAAACTATCACCACATACAAAGACTGACAATACTAGCTGAAGTACATAGAAAAATAAATTTTTTATTATATATATATATATATATATATATATATATATATATATATATATTAATTTGAAAATTCTTTGTTTAATACCGAAAAGGACTAAATTAATGCTTTAATTAAAAGTTACAGAGTTTATATCATGTAAACTCTTAATTTTTACTGATTTTTTATATTTATATATAACTTAAATATGATTATTATTTTACCTGATTCCTACAAGTTTTTTTATATTTTCTGTTATTTGGTCGTGTGTTTTTGATATCCTAATTTAATTTAGATAGCTAGCTTGTCAACCAAAAACATCCTGTTAGATGTTATTTAATGAACCTTCAGCATTCTTTTTAAGTTCTATACGATTTTTGATCACGCAATAATCCATTTAAAGGAAGATTTCATAACGTCATCATTTTTAAGTGTATAAAAATGCATTTTTGTCCATAAATTATATAAACTTTAGGGCGCTCTTGACTGTAGAATAAATCTTGACAAAACCTTGCTATTAAGTCATATTTTGATAGTTTTTATGCCACAAAATGCGTTTAGATAAAAGTATCTCATTTTCAGGCAAAAGTTATTTTAACAGATTAAAAATAAAAAAATATTATTAAAGTAATCCCCCAATGTACTTTATATAATGCTAGGACATTTTTTGCTGAAGTAATGTTTAAAAATTTTGCAAAATTTTCAAAATCTAAAAATGTTCAAAAAATCTTTAAAATTTTTACAGTTAAATATATAAATGGGCCCATTCACGCTACTTGGGTTAAAGCCATAGAATTAAGTTCACACAGAAAACCGATTTTCTGAAAGTAGTCCTGAGAGTGTGCCTGGCGAAAAACTATACTTTTGTCAAAATTCACTATTATTTTTTCAAGATTTGTAGAGTTGAAATTCTATTATTAAAATGCGTTGAAGTGAATTACAAGTTATTGTGGTTTTTAATCGCACACATTAATAAATCTTGTGGAAAAACTATCACCATAAACAAAGACTGACAATATTATCATTACTAGCTGACACGTTAATGGAATACTTCACAAACGAAAAAGAATTATCTCGTTTTTCTGTATATGACATCAAATTGCATCCTTATGGAAGGGAGCAAATACAGTGACCAAAAGGTACAAAAATATTAAAATAGCTGAAATTTTGGTTTCAAGGGTTTTCATCGCATGACTTTTGACCGAATAGCGATATAGTCATAATATATAAAATAGTATTGTTTCACTTTGCCCACGGAACAGTTTTCTTATACAATTCTAACACCAAAAATTTGAACATGTAGGAAAAAAATCAAAGATATGAAAAAATCCTGGTTAGTTTCAATCATACTTTTCTTGTTTTGAAACTTTGAAGAACTGTAGCTAATAGCCATAAAAACCATTTTATTAATACAATATTATTAGCCGTTTTTGCAAAAACAAAACCATGTTCGAAATTATCATAGCATTAACTCGGTTTCAATGATTTAAAAATTTGTCTGCGTTTGCTTTTTTTTACTGAGATACGTAAAAGTCAAATTCCTTTAACATTTACTATAAAGATCCTATTTAACTACTAACTGGTAATGCTGTGGTTGGAAATTAAGGCTACAAAGTAATTCATACAGGAATCAGTTGCCATTATAATTTTAAGCAAAGCTTCTGCTAAGTATGCTACATAAAGGGTTTTATATACTAAGACATTTTTTGATTGATATTACATTTTTTGATTATAATGAAATCTGATCCAGATTTTGATTGGAAGCCAGGATTGTGTGACAAATTTGATTTAACTCGTAATAGATTTCTTTAAAAAGTGGGTGTAAACGAGTCATGTCCCAATAATAGATGTTTGTTGTAAAAGACGCACAAGAAACATGTGTGAAATTTAATTTAGAACTGTTCGCTAAAAAGCAAAACAATCGTTTTAAAAAAAGTTTCTTTCAAGGATTTACATATGTATGTACCAAGTTTCATTTTAATAATGACAAGTCAAATAAAGCAAACGATATCATAAAAAATGGGGTAAAACTGATGTAAAATCCAATTAAAATTTAGAATGAAAAATCATGTCTTCTTAAGTTTGCCTTCTCTAAAACAACGTTAAAAAATACGAGTGTTAAATGATTGAAATGTTTTTCATTTTCAATCATATTAAAAAAGAGTAGTGCAACGAACTTGAACTGCAAGAAGTCAAAAAATCAAAATTCAAATTAATTTTGAAAAAGTCTTTGGGAATTTATTGAGACCGCTAGTAAGATTTTTATTTTACATTGGAATTATTGAGGCAATTTTTTCCAACTTAAGAATACATCTAACATTTCTAAAGCACTTATAATTATTTCCACATATAAACGAATAAACTAGTTCAACAAATCAATGCCTAGGTAAATAAACATAAATGTATACATCAATGAGTGCAAATGTATTTATGTAAAATAATATGGTCTCCATAAAAGTAACAGTGGAAGTAGTGCTGAAAAGAGGTGGTAAAAAAGTGGTAGTTTTTACTAAGGCACTGGTGTAAATAATAGAGTGTCCCGGGAAATTACATATTTAATTCTTTATTCTTGTTTTGCGATTTTGATGTAGAAAGATGACGTAGAGGTGCGTGTTAATGACCTGAATACAGGAATAATATAGAATCAGTTCCTTACTACTGTACAGTGGGGTAAATTCGTATTCCGTACATCACAAAACATAATTTCTGCTAATCTATTGGTCGCAGTTTCAAAGGTGTCTTTAATAATTTTGGTACTTGAGCATATTGCTAACTAATTCTGCAGCATTGTACAGAAATCTTTATCTTGATAAAATTAACCGAGTTTTATGTAAATTATTTATTGATTTATTACGAATATTACAATAAAAAATGTTTCACATTAATAACGTTGCAATCTATGTAATGTAATATATTTTATGTAATTAAAATAACGCCAGTAATATATAGTATATTGAACGTACTTATATAATGTATATATGAAAATGTGTTATAAATACAGACGAACGCTTGATTTCAGGAAAAATTCATAATAAATAATATAATTCATCATCTAGGTGGTATGCTCCAAAAAATTAGAATATTACTGAGGTAGTATTTACAAACTAATTAGCAAAATAATAAACAAACAATTGCCTGCCTGAAGAAATGGTAAAAGTAATCAATATGAACTTACCCTTCATGTGATTATAAAAATCTTCTTCCAAAAAGCAGTCTATTACAGCTTTAACAAAAACTTGGACCTTGACTGGAAAATCTGAGTACAACAATACCAGAACAGTTAGTAATCTTATAGGATCTAAAAATAGTGTACATACTTATCAGTTCTTTATTCGCGTTATACTTGGTATCTAAGGAAATCTTCGCATTACTTGATACAAATTTCTTATTTAAATGGGACACTAAAGAGACCAATCAGTTTGATATGGTCGATAATTTATATTAAAATTTACTATTTTGTTTCAAAACGTTTTTATTTTACTCTTTAAAGAGCTGTCGACCTTTGTCAAATAAAATTAAAAACAGTTAGAAAGTTAATTACATTAATAAATAATTTTTATTTAATTTCAATTTAAAATGAAAAAACAGGTTAATTAAACAATTTTATGGAATATATTTTTCTGTGCCTCTCGGAATTACTGTTTCGTTCATATTTCCTATATAAATGATTGCATAAATATAAAACTTATTATGAATAAATCCCACTTAAGTATTATTCTTACAGCCAAATTTCAGAAGGATTGGTCCATAAATGATCACAGCTTCCATATGAAACCCTGTCACATTATCGCAAATTCATAATTACTTTTGCGTACTAAAGTGACTTATTATATCAAAAATTTCTCTACTGTTATTTTTCTAATTGTTTAAGTATTTTTATTGAAAATAATTAAATTAATGAAATATTAAATTCAATTTTTATCACTTTAATTTAATTTTGAAAACAAGCACATTTACGTCGACATTTTTTTGAAAATATTTTTTTCTCTTCAAAATCGCAACAAATCCACAAAATGTTTTTTTTTTCTGAATTTTTATAATACGCAAAGATTAAGTAAAAATACATTTTTTATTTTCAGCCAAGTTCGTCTAAAAGCTTTTAAAATTTCAATATAAAAGTAGAAAATGCCCGTTTTTAGACCGAATTAAAAAATAATAAAAATATTTATACAACATTAACTTTAACAAAAATATACAGATATGATTCTAAATACCTTTATTTAATTTACAGAAAAAAATAACTACTCTTTAGAAAATAAAAACAAAAATATTAACTTTAAAATACCAGCTTTTACCACTGTGATTAAAAATTAAAACAATGAGCGACTTTATCAATGGACTACACGGAGATTGAAAAAAAATTATAGAACTTTCTTAACAGATAATGAAATATATTTCATCTATTTTTACCTAGAATCAACTACATTTTTAAAATATGAATTTTCAATTTTCAATTGATCGCCATATTTCAGAATTTCATCCCTTTGCAATTCACGATTCTAGTAAAAAAAATTTTTAAGTATTTTTTCGATATAGATCTTAAAAAATCCGCATTTTCGAGCTTGTAGTGAAGAAATATGTTAAAATTTATCCCTATAGGATTTTGTTCTACGAGAGAATATTTTTCAATGAATTTTGATTAAAAAATTTTTCGAAATTGGTTCATAATTACTACAAAATAATTATTCAATATTTTACTAATAAATGGAGCAAAAAGCATTAAACTTTTGTGTATTAAATTATCGCTTATAGATTTAATATTTTTTTCATAACAAGTTCGAAATTACAAGTTTTTATACCCAACATCAAAAAAGAGGTGGGGTATATTAGGATTATAATTTCGTGTGTAATGTATTGAAATATTTGTCTAGGACACTGTTAACTTATACAATTTTTACCCAGAGTTAAAGCTTAACTGTATTATTTTGTATGAAAACAATGTAATTTGGTCTAATGTTATGCTTTTACTCTGTGTAAAAGTTTGATTAGTTAATATACCTATAAAGTATATCGACATCTACTGAATATAATAGATTCAACTAAGGTCGTTGTATATAGAGATGAAAAAGAAATTCTCGTTTACTAAAAAATAAAAAATCAGTCCATACTTATTTTTATCAATTCATAAAATAAAAAAGGAAGCAATAACAAGTCATAAATAATATTACATTATATGTTAATAAATAATTTTGATGCTCATAAGAATATATTCGCTCGTAATAATATATAAATATATTATCTGACCCGGCAAACGTTGTTTTGCCATATAAGACTTGAAACTATCATCGGATAATTAATTAGGAAGACATTTTTAGAGGCAGCTTTTCCCCGTTTTTCCCTATTTTATGCCTTAAATGTTTAAATTTCCAAAAAATGTATATCTTGAAGTTCCTTTCAGATATTACAGCTTGGTTAGTTAAGAAGATATAGGAATGTGGAGCTTTTACATCTCTTACCCTATTTCACGATCTAAATAATAAAAATTATAAGCTATAGTTCCTTACACTATTTGCCTGCACAAATTTTTAGAAAATCGGTTGATTAATTAAGAAAATATAGGGAGTGGGAGCTTTTACCTCTTTTGTTCTATTTTACACCCTAGATAGTAAAAATTTTGAACTGTAGCTCCTTCCAGATATTAAACTATTTGACTGCCAATTTTCATGAAAATCGGTTTATTAATTAAGAAGATATAGGGAAGAAGAGCTTTTACCCCATTTGCCCTATTTTACGCCCTCTAGCGATATGAAATATACTTCGTGATCTATTCTCCTACCTAACAAATACAAATACAAAATTTCATAAAAATTTGTCAAGCCGTTTCGGAGGAGTTCAATTACAAACACAGTGACACGAGAATTTTATATATTTATAAGATTTAAGGAAAAGTACATAACTTTAAAACTAGTTAAGTTTTTATTAAAAATTATTAGATAATGATAAACAAAGACAATATGTACATCCATCCTTCTTTTGAGCATACTAGACATTGAGTTTCCAATGGAACCTCGTAACATATTTTTTATATTTTCCCCTATAATTCATTTCTATTTTTGAAAACTCCTTTTGAACAGCTTAAATCATGGACATTATTCTGGGAGAACCTATTCTTTACTAACCTCGAACTATATTTGGAGCCATTATCATGCTCGAATGTCCAAGGTAAATGGCATATTCTCTATGGCATATAGAAACATAACAGTTTCCAGTATGTCCCTGTACACATTTGCATTCATTGTATTATCAATGCGATAAATAGGATCCACACCATTCCATTCTACTAAAAGCATTCCCAAACCTTCCTTAACAAATTCTAACCGAATCTTAAATTTTTTACACGCATTAATGGAGCTTTTCAGACAACTCTTCCCGAAAATTTATCTTGAAGATAAAGATGAACTATTTGCGGACTTTATACATTAAAAACTTCAGCTAAAATAGGCTTCAAAAAGCTGAAGGGTATATTTTAGTTTCTATCATTTGTTTTTTAGATAAGACATTTTGGACAAAATGTAGAGATCTTCCTAAAACCTAATTTGCTATTTCACGTAACCACTTTCCATGTTTTTCTCTTGAGTTTGAACCATTTTGCTCTCCTATTTTGAACATTGATTCTTCCTTCCCATTTTCTATGTCGGAACAATGTATGCGGAATAAAATTGCAATGAAATTAAAGATGTTCTAATTTCTCAAAAAATTATATTATTTTTTATAAAGATAACATATTATGTTGGTTTTACATATGTTTAATCTCTTTATCTTTTTTGTGCACTCTCCTCTATCCAAAACTTATTAATCGATTTTAATTTAAAATTATTAATTTAATTTGGAGGTTTTTCGTAACACTCAAAATCATTATATGTATCACTATGTACGGACATTAAAGTAATTTAGAAGATATATCTTAATGTGATCATATACCTGGATATTTATTTTTATAAAATTCATTACCTCTGTATTACACAGTTTAATATATTAATTATAATAAATTTGTAAAATTTTGAAACTAATTTGGTTTTTTTTTTCATTTTTTAATTTTTAAAATGACATTTTAGAAATTATTTATTAATAAAATTCGTGTAACAAATAGAAAAAAAGTCCAAAAAAAATTAAGAATATTTCATTTGCATTATATATAAAAGCTTACTGTCCTGAAATTAATTGAACAGGCTGTATAATCCATGATTTGTATGGAAAAACTAAAGAAATTTACGTTTTTTTTTTTTTTTCAATCAAAAACCGAATGAGACTTTGGCTTTTGAGCTACAAGTTTTGGCTTAGTGTAAATGGCATATTAATTTTTTTTTTTTTTAACAAATTGATATTTATATGAAATGAAAAATAAAAGTTCTACTATATTTGTTTTTATGAGCAATAGTTGTTTCTGTATTTGGCATTTAAATCTTCGGTGCGTTGACAAAAAGTCATATGCGTTTTTGAACAATTTTTCAGGAGAACCAAGAAAACAATTTATTTTTTGTATGAAAGCCCTACAAGATTACATGTGAGTCTTTTTTAAAGAAGGCGAGCTCTAAGTCTTAAATAAGATTTTGTATTGAAAATGGGCAAATACTTTCATAAATAAAATACTTAAGGACCAAATACTAGAAAAAATGAGTTTATGTCTTATTAAAAAAAGGAAGGACCGATTTAAACTCACAAACGTAACGAAAAAGCTAAAATTACATCTTAGAGTGACACAAAAAAGCTGAAGATGTTACGTATAATAGATTCAAGCTATACGAATATAAGATTCGTACTAGTTTGATACCAATAAAACTTCTTTTGGACAAAATATACTAGACCCATGATTTTCAATCGCTGGTAGAGAACTGAAGATCTATTTTGTTGTTACTGAAATATATTTTCATTTAGTTATTTAAGCAAAAATCAATATATGTGATTTTGTAATTGTGAAGTCTCTTTTATATTGGCAACAAGTTACTTGTTGTGTACAAAATATAAAACTTAAAACAGGAAGTAACTTGAGTATGCATACTTTATTTTATTTATCACTCAGAGTATGTATGTATGTAAATGAACAAGTTTGTACGTGTGTATGTGTATGTGGGTTTAATGCTTAATAATATTGGTGTTCAACCGGAAGCCATACAGGATGTAGTGTGTATGTGGGCGTTTCTATATGAACTATATAATCGAATTTACCAATTAATAGTTGCCACTTTTGTACACTTCTTTAGAAAAAGAAAATTAAAAAATATGAGCGAGAGTGATCTGAAAAGAATCTATGAGTATGCATCAATTGAATATGAACATAATGCTAAATTATTGTATTTCTAAGGATTAAAGAAAAGAAATTTAAAAATTTTAGAGAGTGTGTATCAATAAATATGGTAGATATATAAAGAAAATTCAAGAAGTATCGATTTTAAAAGGGATTTTTCAGTCTATCCCAATTTACTACCTGTGAGTCATTTGCCTTTTGCTAGAAATAAACCTACATATGTATATATATTTTTTTCTGGTATATGTTTCATGTATTTTTCTATTTATTAACACTATTTCATTACTTTTATTTCAGTGCTAATGACTTTAGCAAATTAACTGCCAATAAACAACTTTTGTTGTCTAAATGAAAATACAAAAGTCTTAATTTTTTCGGCAAAAAATAAATCTGATACGGTAGTAATAAGCTTATCATTACTTAAACTAAATCAGTAACAATAAATGATGCCACACAAAGAAAGAAATTTATGTGCGTCGAGCTATCCTATTGATTATAGGAAATTAATTAATTATAATTTTGTTACATATATAAAAGTATCTGTGAAAGAAATGAGCAAAATCATTTTTGCAAGTTTGATGAAATAGCGGGAAGAAAAATGTTCATCGAAGTGAACTAAAGCCTGACTGCTATTAATTAAATTTTGTGTTGTCAATGGTATAGAAATAAATAATAATGAGGTGGAATCATATCAAAAATAACAGTTGAACTGAAATGTCAACTTTCCAAGAATGAACTAGTTAGAAAGGTATCAACCAGAACACCCTATACATGATTGAAATAAAGGTAGAGAAAAAAATGTTTTTTATCAAGAAATTTTAGATTTTATTTTTGTAGAATATTGTATTATGACTTGCCTTTTCTCATCCAGATTTTTGCAACTATTTAATATCAAATTTTCGTGTATCAGTAGTAGGCAGTGTTGTTGGATTATTTGAGTCTCTGTCGCCGAATTGCTAAACAGAAATCGCCAAATTTAAATTTGATTTGGTTTTGTAAAGAAAAAAAAAATTACGAAAAATATAGTCGGTTAAGCATTATGTATGTATATAAAGGTTCGGGAAGTATTTTATTTAGCTCCTGGGACCAGTTGTTGGCTGATACTTGTATTAAAAGTATTGTATATTTCTATGAAACATGTTTATGCATTATATTATATTATATTATATTATATTATATTATATTATATTATATTATATTATATTATATTATATTATATTATATTATATTACATTATATTATATTATATTATATTATATTATATTATATTATATTATATTATATTATATTATATTATGTTATATTATATTATATTATATTATATTATATTATATTATATTATATTATATTATATTATATTATATTATATTATATTATATTATATTATATCATATTACATTATATTATATTATATTATATTATATTATATTATATTATATTATATTATATTATATTATATTATATTATATTATATTATATTATATTATATTATATTATATTATATTATATTACATTATATTATATTATATTATATTATATTATATTATATTATATTATATTATATTATATTATATTATATTATATTATATTATATTATATTATATTATATTATATTATATTATATTATATTATATTATATTATATTATATTATATTATATTATATTATTTGTGCATTTTAGGATAATTTTTGGCATATCGATTTTTACTTTTATAAGACTAATATAAATGTTGCTATATTTATAGCATTTATAGTTAGAGGGGACATTTGCATGTGGATTAGGTGAAATAGTATTTGTCCTTAGACCATAACAGTCTTGTGTGCCAAATTTCATGCAATTAGTTTTAAAATTGCGATCTGCAGTTAGATGACATGGACGGACATCATTGAGTCGACTCAAAAAGTGATTCCAAGCCAATTGGTATACATTAAGGTGGGTCTTACACCAATGTTTGTTGGTGTTACAAACATCAGTACAAGCGCACTATACCCCGACTACCTATGGTAAAATTAACAAGAGCGTATAGCGTTGTGTAATTTTTAATAATTTTTTTAATTTTTAGTGATTCGTAAAATTTATAAATATAAATTCAGCTATAGTAAAGCTAATGAGAACTGCAGTAGCTAATAGCTACTAATAAAAAATTATATACCACAGACATAGAATACAACTAGAAGTTTATGTGAGAAGTAGTTCAAATTAAATTTTCAAAAAATTTACATATTTCTTCAAAACACAAAACAAAATATATGTATCTACATGTATTTTGTTGTTGCATGAATTAGATTTTTGACAACTGAATTAGGTTTTTGTCTCTCACAAAATCTTCTAGTTGTATTCTATGGCAATATCTTTAAAAATTTATTGACATTTATTAAAAAAAATCTAACATTGTATAACAACATTTGTTCTCTTATAGTGTACTCAAAGTTAGCATTTTAAGGAGTTTTCGAAAACTAAAACTGATAAGCAAACATAACTGTTTACACTTTTATAAATTTTACAAAATTCTAAAACAACAAGTAATATTGAATTTGCTTTTAATTTGAAATAAAAACTTATCCCTTTTTTGTTAAAACTATATTTCGTTTTTGATGTAGTTCTGCTTTTATTATAAATATTTGATGTTTTATATATTCTGAAAATTTTTATTTTTAATTTTTGACGTAATTTTTCATATTTTGTTAATTTTGTTATTTCCTTTTCGTAATGGCTGTAAGAAAATATAAAGCGCAGAAATGTTTTGGAATCCTAAACGTTTTGATATTAGTTTTCGTTGAAAACTTTTTGTTTTTGAGTTTTCGTTTTGTATGAGAAAATTTGAGCGTTCAATAATGTTTTGGTGCGAAAACTCATTAAACAATTTTTCATGCTCAGTCTGAATGTAATATTACACTTATAAATGATTTCATGAACGTTTTCATTTCATTGTGGCCTATAAATTCCTTAATATTCTCAATATATTTTAAAGATGATGGAAAGCAAAGTATTTGAGTGTATAGAATTTCGCAATCCAAGTTGAAGCTATTTATAATTTAAATCCTTTCCTTTTATAGAAATAAATGAAAATTTGGGAGAATCACAGAGGCTAATATTGAAATTGTCGATTGTAAGAAATCGTAATAGTTATTTGTCCGCGAATTTCTGTTTTATAAAATTTTTAAAATTGGCGAGCTAACCGCCAAAAAAAAAAATTCGCCACGTCGCCAAACGAAAAATTTTAACGCCAAAAACAATTAAAAATCGCCACATCTGACGTATATAATTCTTGCAAAATATTTTTTTAATTTTTACTTGGCTTTAATGAGTTTTCAAAAAGTTTTTTGACAACATTTATACACAATTTATTTAAGAAATATATAAAACAAATTACATGTTTCAAAAAATAACAAAATTTTTATATTTTTTATCTATATAAAAGCTTTATGTTGCAAAATCAGTTGAACAGTATGTTTCATAAATGATTATTTAAGTATTTTTTATTGTATTTTTAATAAAAACAAGTTGAAAATGATTTTTGATTTGTATGGAAAAACTAAAGAAATTTATATAGTTTTTCAATCAAAAACCGAATGAGGTCAAAAACTACTAGTTTTCGTTTGGTATAAACGGCATATTAGCCCCCAAATTTTCGTTTTAGCTTCTAACTTTTTTTTTTTTTGCCTTTTTTGATTATTAAAACTGCCATAAAGAAGCTAATATTTTAGTACTTCATTATTACAGAATTATCCATTTAGCCTTTTTGTGGATTAGTTCGTACAAAAAATTTAGATTATTTATATTTAACAAAAATTTTTTCCTGTGGCGCTTCATTCTCCAAATCAAATATAACAACACATTTTGTGGACTTATTAATTCAGTTTTTATACTTGTTCTTTAATAAACTTCAATAACCATAGAAACTCTTTATGAATATAATTTAAAAAAAAAGAATATTATAAAAGCGAATATTACCTAAAAATTTGAAAAAGAATTATAATTCAAAAATGACGAAAAATTACTTAAAAAATAGGTAATTTTTCATATGAAATACAACACAAATTTGAATGGTAGATTTGTTTGTGATTTTTATTGGGTAATTTTGTTAGCAGCTGTTTTGTTTTTTTATATAAATTTATTACAATATCAATAATAAAAAATAATAAATAATAAGTTTTAAAACAAAAAAAAATTAGCAACATCCTGGCTTTATTTTTTAGGGCATTTAGCCTTTTCTGTCCAATTAGCCTCTTTTTTTCTCACCCCCTGGCAATACTGATAATGATGTATATCAAGTTAATTTGTTTTGAATGCTCAATGATCAATATTGGGCATATTTAAATCAAAGTCTTATAACTAAACCAATAAGAAATTGTAAAGGTGTATAATCAATTCTGTCAGATAATCCTTCCATATAATCTATAAATTACGGTGGTTCAATAATCGATGGCCTATATTTATAACCCTCTATCACAGGATTTCATGAAACTGTGTTTTTAGTGCCATTATATACCCTATAACATCCCTCATCTATGATATAAATTTCAAATGAAAATTCCTAGTTTTTCCAAATTTATCAATGTTTTTGTGACCCGCTATCTTACAAAAAAAAATATTTTATTTTAATGTTGTAGTACAAAAACCTCTATCTCTCTGAGTAATTATTCTATTTTTTGACAATTTAAAAATTGAAATCGGTTAAATAGTTCTTTAGATATTAAATAAATGAATAAATAAATAAACAATAAATATTCACTTTGTATAGCGGCTACTACCCTTGTAAAGCTACCATACCTACTTTCGTATCAATTGTGTAACTAATTATTCCCACAAAACCTCGATACTCTCACTATAATAGTTCCATAGATATGCTATAATTAAGATTTATCTTGTATGAGGTTTAACACTTCCCCTAGAGCTGCACGCCCTATTTTCATCTCAGTTATGAATCTTGATTAGGAGATTATTCCCACACAATTTTAAAACGTTTGTCCTAATAGTTTTTGATTGAAGCGATATATAATATTTGCTCCAATGTTATTTATTTTGTTTGTACGGTTGGTTTCATTTCCTTTGATACGATCTCAAAGTAAAGTGGCCTATTTGAGTTATGTTGGTTTTTTAAATAACTTACTTATTTAAAAACTTTAAAAATCATATATTCAGTAATTAAATGTAATTTTTACAATGCAAAAGTCTCTATACCATTACTTTATTTATACACTTGAATATATTAAAAGTGTAAAATTCTCCATCTCTCCATAAAATTGCGAATATTGTAAAATGTTAAAAACAAACTATATGTAAGCTTTAGTTGCGGTTTATAAATAAATATTGTAAAAGAAAATTTTTTAATACTTGCAAAATAAGAGAAATAAACAGCTTTTTTGCTCTCCTGAAAATCAAGAGTTGTTTCAAAAAAAAAAACGATTTTTCGGACTTCGTTGCTTTAACATTTTGTATCTAGAATAACTGTTATTCATTAGAAAGAAAGAATTTTACCCTTTTTTTAAAGTATATACACATTTATATTCATAGCAAAATTTAAAAAATTTTAAGGACACAAATACATTTTTTTCTTTTTCCTTATTTTTTGCTAATAGTATATTTTGGTAGTATATTTTGGTAGCTATTAGTTGAAAAAATTGGATTAGAATTGCAAAAATTTGATTTGTTCAAAGCCATAAATCTCATATAAATCTATTGTTTTAAGTGCGATTTGTCATTGCCCTATTTAGGATGTAAGATAATGACAGCAATAAAATACACGTAAAATAGTAGGATTTTATGAGTCTTGAAAAAAATTATATGTACAATTCTCATCTGCTTTTATCAAGTGATAGCTCATTTTATTCCTAATAGTATATAGTATTAAGAAAAAATATGAAAAAATAAGTTTTATAATAAAATGTGTATCAAAAATGGCTGTGAAATGCAAAAAATACGAATAAAAAATGAAAAATTTGATATTTGTTTTTAATAACATACACAGGTTTGCGAAGAAAATAAATATGTTTATATTTTGTAAAAAAGGTAACATCCTTTCTTTCTAATGCCTTTAAAAAAAAATGAGTTGGTTAAGAGTTATTCGAAATAAAAAGTTTTAAAGCCGCGAAGTCCGAAAAATCGGTTTTTGGATATAACTCCCGAAGATTATATAAATGGTATAATAATCAACTCACCCATACCTACAAACTACACTATTTTATATTCGATTTTTTTCATTGCAGCACCGTGTTATCATCATTCTTTATACCTATTTTCATTTGGACAAAGTGTAGCTTATATGAGATTTAAAGCAAAATCTATATTATTTTATAAGATTTTATTTAGATTTTCCATGCAAATCAAAATCTAGTTTCTATCAAGATTTTACCGAAATCTACTCAAATTTAATTAGATTTTGAAAAATATAATATTTCAACATAGTTTTTCATTTAGCGTGTTAGTAAAATACAAAAAATATTTTAATTAAAAGTGACATTCGTGTTAAAATATATATATATATTTTTTAATTAATAAATAAATAAAATTTTATTTGAAAATTTTCATAACCAAACTTAAAATTAAATTAAAAAAGTTTTATGGAGCATGAAGGTAATTTAAAATTGTTTAATGGATATTTTCAATTTTTATAAGAAGCAGTTTTCAAACAAAATCTACAAAGCTGTCGTAAATATATAAGGCAAACAGGCTAGATTTTATATTTCCAAAATCTCGTTCAAACGAGATTTCAAGTATATGTGTAGATTTGATATTATATTAAAATGTAAAATTGTGTATCTTTATTTTTTTATACATATTTAGGTCCAGTTTTATACTATTCCTTTAGTGTATACATTAGTGCAAACTTTATTAAGAAACATTTAAGTTAAAGCTCACACTTAAGTAGTGTTTCGTTTTACGGTTTAAAATTTAAGTTGACAAAAATATAACCAAAGAACTTTAAGCTTTTATGTATTTAAAATAGAGTGATTCTAACTTTCAAATATTTTCTTTTAACTAAAAATCATAGATATATTTTATTTATACTAAAATGCTTTATGCTAGTTGTTTAGGTTTCAACGAAACCAAAATGGATAAGACACCACGAATGCTGATGAAGTGTATAGCGGCACAGAAAATACATATTACATTCTGCTGGTGTCTAATTATGGTCCACAAACTTGTTGCAAACTTGTTTTCTAGTTATATTGATTTTTTATTGATTATCATTTTGTTAAGATTAATATTTCCTTATGGTAATGGTAAAACATTTTTTGATGCCACCTTACCGTGGCTCCTAAAGTAAATAAAAAATCAAAAATTTTAAAAAAATGAAATAACTTTAAAGAATGTAAAGAAATCTTAAGCTTATGGACTGTAAAATTAAAAAGGTGCTGGGGCAAAATATATAACCACAAAGAAAATATAATTTAGAGTGTATTTTGAAATCTTTTTAAAATTTAAAATAATTTTATTAGATTTTGTACTTTTATTTTTTTTTATTTTATTTTCAATAAATATTTTTTAAGACGTCAAACAATTTTCATACTTAAGACCTCAACAGACTTTTTATAAAGTATCGTTGCTATAACGTAAAGTTCCTGTAAATATATTATAGTTATTTAAAACGTAAATACGTGTGCATTAATCCGTTCATCTATTATGACCGCGCATGAAGATTTTCTCTCTTTTATTTTGTACATCTGTTTTTAGTTCATTCTTAAAATTTTTCAATTGAATTTTTATTTGCTTTTTTAATATTTTATTTTTGATTGTCACATAAAACGTAAAAGATTTTCTTTTTTACAGAAAATTGAAACGTAACGATATCTCATAGAAAAACAAGTCAATTTTATATATATATTTTTTTTATAAATTAAAAAATTGCAGATGACATAAAACTTTACGATATTTTGAAACTAATTCTAGCGTTAAGAAAAACGTAAGGGACTGATTAAGAATACTTAGGTTTCTATCATAAAACAATTTTAAGAACTTAAGCACGATTTTGTCACTAAGTGAGGCGTATAACACCAGGCCTTAGTCTACTTTATGTTAAACACTTGCACAGTTACACTCAAACCACATATTTTTTTTTTTTTTTTTTGTTTGCCAGTTTGAGTGGGTATTGATGATTATTGATTGTGCTTTTGTTATTAGTTGGTATTGTTATCGTCTTTAGTAGATTAGATATAAATAAATAAAGAGCGAATAAGAGTAACATATTTGATTTTACTATTATTCACTGAAACATATAAAGTGGATATAGAAGCTTGTACTATTAGTACTTGTTGTATGTTGAAAAAACGTATTACATATTATGGAAATGCAGAGATTAAAATGATTAATTTTTTAATTTAAAAAATATTAAATATAGTTTTATGTAGCAACATTTTTTATTGATTTAAATAAACAAAGTTTTTAGTTTTATAAGGTTTTCATTTTTTTAAATTTAAAAAAAAAATAATAAAAAACAAAATAGGAATTTAATCATTAGTATATAGAAAAAAAAAAACAATTAAATTTTAAATATGAATGCATTCATTAGCATTAGTCTTTTAGCCCGTTATTTTATACTAATGAGTTTGGGTTGATTACAGAAATAATCCATTCTGTTAAAATAAAAAAGGCATGTGTGGAGCCTTTTTGGCCTTCCGATTCGGTTTAATAAGTTCATTTTCTTTTTCATTTTTTAACAATGCACAGCACTTATGTTTTTATGTTTGTTTAAATTTGATACCGAGTTTTGATGATATATAAATACACATTTTTACAAATATTGCAAGCAATAAAATTCGTTAATTCACTATCATTTTCAACTTTTATAATACAAAAACAGTCCCATATTTTGCTTCCTTCTCTTTTTTCACTAATTTTGTACACATTTTTAAAATTTTTTTCTTTTATGTCAATATTATTCATTACTACAAATTTAATTAAAAAATTCACTTATTCACACACTGCACAATAAAACTAATATGTTTACTTGTGCTACCAATAGATACTCTAAAATATTAAGAGTACAATAGTTACTTGAAACAAAACAAAAAAAAAAAAAAAAAAAAAAAAAAAACAAATAAACTTCTCATTCAATGTAAAACCAGAAATAACTGTAACAGTATTTATGAGTATAGTGAGTGTGTAAAAACAAAATCATACCACATCAGTTATACTCATTTTCTCATATATATCAATACTCACAAGTATTTATTTGTTATATTTGTTTTGAGTATACTTTCAGTTCTATTCTTGCAGGTTTTTACATCGTATTTGTTATATTACCAGAAATTTTATTACAGATATATAAGCAGAGTGTACCAAGAGCTTATACATTAAAATTTTAATCTCAGAAACGGCAAAAAAAATCCAAATATTAGTACTGGACTAGAATTGAACTATAAATAAACTAAAACTGAACTATAGCATTTCCATTTATATTTTAGAAATTTCTACTTATATCTTAAAAATTTATAATTATATTTCAGAAATTTTTATTTGTATTTCAGAAATTTATAATTGCGTCTTAGAAATTACTATTTATTATTCAGAAATTTCTAAATGTATTTCAAAAGTTTGTAATTATTTTTCTATAAATTTCAGAAATTCTATTTGCAGTTCAAAAAATTCCAAGTAGTATTATGAAATTTAATTTTCTATTTCAGAATTATTCAAATTGGATTTAAGAAACTTCCATTTGTATTTGAACATTTTCTAATTGTATTTTCGAAATTTTAATTCTCTTTATGTAGATTTCTAATTTCATTTAAGAATTTCCTTATAGAAAATATACTAAAAGTTCGAAAACTAAATTGGAAATTTCTGAAATATAATTTAAAAATGTTGCAATACAAATAGAAATTTCTTAAATGCAATTCGAATACTATTACTAAATTTATTCAAAACAATTATATTTTTTATTGAAATCGGACCTATCACTGAATTAGTGAAATCAAATATTCAAATTCGTAAGTAAATATTTTATTGAAAAAATTTTCTTATTAAATTATTTTTACTATTTATAATGTGAATATTTGAAAATTCTTAGATATTCAATAATATGGTTTATTAAAATAAAAATAATATTAAATTTTTTACAGATTTTCAAACAATTTTTATTTTTTATTTAATATTTTTTTACATTTTTTCTAATATATACAATAATTCGGATCGAATTTTAGTATTGTATTTTATCATGTAAATGCATGTATGAAAATTTGGTATAGAGAAACTTTTATATAATACTAACTAATTATTGGAGACTTTTTTAGATGAATATAGAACTATAGAATATAGTTTAACGGTATGGTGGTGAAAAATAATGGTGCCATAACTATGTTTATGTATTCAAATATAGTATATATATATATATGTATGAATAAAAAGATATATATGAAATAAAAGAAGACACGACAATATTTCCAAATTTCATTAGTGGCCAAAACCATCTAAAAGAAAAACGCAATCTTTATCAATTGAAGCATTTTCTAAATAAATTCAACCTACATACCTTTTAATGGTGTGAAATATCTAGATAGGATATAACAAATGCGCAAACAAGCTCTGCTTTGGTACCGCCAAAACCGTACACAGGGCAATTTACGATTGCAAATACAAAAAAACCATTTCCGCAAAATACTTTTAAATAATTTAAAATACAAAAATTAAAACACATTAAATTATCTTCAAGAAGTCAAGTTACTTTCGCATAATTATATCACGAGAGGGAGCGACATATTCAGGCACACATACAGAGAAAAAAATCATATATTTGAAAACTTTTTCATAAATATTATGAATCGAACATTATTTTTTCCTATATTTTTTCATAAAAAATAAAATTTTGTTCATAGATATTATTAAATTGTTCATAATGAAAATTTTAGTAATTTTGCAAAAATTTTGTTAAATCTTTGATTTAGTTTTATTAGATTTGATTCCAAATGGTAAATGGAAATAGTTATACAGGAAAATAACAACAAAAACCGTCTTAAAATGGCAAAATTCAAAAGAAAATCTGTAAAAAAATTTGCATAATTTCGCTAGCATTTTGCAGCACATAATTTTGATGAAAAGCGCTTCTGTTCTAGTCCCACCTAAAATTTTCCGAAGAAAATTTCAAATATTTTTTTACAAATTGAAAATATAAATGAGAATTTAAACAAATTATTTTAAGTCTTCTTGATTTTTGAGTCATTTCAAAAAATGTAAAAAAGTGTTAATATTTAAGACATTATTCTTAAATATTATGAACTTAAATCAGTGAAAGTAAATTCTTATATTTATGCACAAACTTTTTTCTGTGCAGTTGAAAGGACATAGTTTAATCGACTTGAGTATTATACAGCAATCTACAATAGACCCTATCAATTATGCGATAAATTGCTACATACATGCATATTTCATATGCTTTTGATTCATCAAGAAGATACACAAAAATAAATCACTATACATATTTGGTAATGAAATATATACGAAACAAGAAATTGTTATTGTTTTTCGTATTAGTTTAGAATGAATTTACAAGCAATAAAATAATGTATTAAAATCAAACAAATTTTTTCTATAAAATTTTATTTAAAGATAAATAATGATTTATTTAAAAAATTCTAGTCATAATTTTTTCTGTGCAATAAAATAGAATATTAAAACCAAAAATGGTTTTTTATTAAATTTAATTTAAATCCAAATAATGATTTATTTAGAAATTTCTAAAATACAAATAAAAATTTCTGAAATATAATTAGAAACTTCTGAAGCAAAACTAGAAATATTGCAGAACTGAACTAGAGATGATCTAGAACTGAAATGGAACTGAGCTAGGACTGAACTTGAACTGAACTATAACTTAACTAGAACTAAAACTGCGTTGAACTGGAACTAATCTAAAACTGAAATTGAACTAGAAATGAACTACAAACTAGGATTTTCAAATTTCCAACTTTTTTAAATTGGAATTGGGAAAAATTTTCGTCGAGTTCCCGCGAACTCGTGAATTCACGAAAAAAAATTAACTGCACGATAAGCAATGATTTTTATATTTACATTTTTTGTCACATCAATGGTTCTTAAAATTGATACCTTTTTGGAGAGTCTGCAACAGATCAGTGAAGTATCCAAAATGGACTTCTTCGATGGAGACTTATATTAGTCTCCTAATACCTAAAATTCAAATTTTATAACTATCAATTTTATATAAAGTTGATTCTTCGAAAACTTTATCTTTCGTACACTATGTCCTTTTGTGGTCTTCAACTGGCATATAAATTAAAAGCAATAATATATAATTTTTCTGTACATTGAGACATCGAAATTGTCGACTTTTGATCGACATCGTGAATTTTTTAACGATTTACTAAATTGATAAACCATTGTCTACAGAGTTATACTAAACTGTTTCTTTTAACAATTCAATTAGCTCTTTTATAAAATATATTCATACAATGGATCATTTATGACATTTAAAAAAAAATTTCAAATATAGTGGAACAAAACATGTAAAAACGCAACTATTTAGTATATTTTAATTTGCCGAAAATCTGGCAGTAGAAGATCATCTTTTTTTACGGGAGTTTTTCTTCCGGCGCTTTTCGGAAAAAAAGACGCTTACTAGAACTGCACTTGAACTGAACTGGAACTTAAGTGGAACAGTGATTAAATTGGAGATGAACTATTTCTGTCTAAACAATATTACAATGGATAGCTTTTCGCTTAAATGTAAGGAAGAAAATTTAAATGTCTGACCTGTTAAAAGCTTTATTTTTAATTTTAATCACAATTCCCTTTTTTGACGAGTGTTGCTTATTTATCCCATTATCTTAAAATAAAAGATAATAGATTGCTGGTAAGGAGCAGTGTTGCCAGTTTGGAATTTTTGGGGTAAATCTAGCCTTTTTATTTTGCTTTTGGCCTCGGAATTTTCGTTTTAACTTCTATCTTTTTTTCTAGTCTTTTTTTGTTTTTAAAACTGCCTTAGAAAGGATAAAATGTTATTGTTTCAACAACGAAGAAAATAGTTTCCTATTTTCTATTTCTAGTTTTATTTTTACAGAATCACTATTTATGAATATAACTATTTATAAAAAATTTGGAGCGAAAACTCACCCAAGAACTTGGGAGTGCTTAATCAAAAATGAATTACAGCCCAAAAATTACGAAAAATCATTTCAAAACATTGGTATATAATACAAAGCCAATAAAAAATTTTTCGAAAAAGTTTACTATGAACGAAAAAAAAAGGAAATTTTTGAAAAATTTGTTTGTAAAATTTTAGTTTTTATTTCTACTTAATTTTTTACCATAAGTTATTTTTAATAAAATGACTATTTCATATTTCCTGTTAGCTGTTTAAAAAAATAAAGAATACAGTTATATTTATTTTTCTTTTGCTATCGTTCCGTTCTAATCATCGTAGAAAGTTGAAATTTAGCAAATATATTCTGAATGATATCCCCTTTCACAATTTTAGGTACGTTTAAATGTAGCTCTTGCAATTTTTGACCGCCGTACTGCATAGTGTCAATAAATATATGAATTAGTTTTTCATGTCGTTAACCTTATGTATTTTTAACAATAATTTTTTTATGGATTTCAAAGAAGATCAGCTGCTTCCAAACTCATAATATAATTGACCATCGATCAGGTTAATATTATTAACAAGTTTCCATATGATGAAATGTAATTCAGATTTTTTTTAATTTTCAATATTTTATATGCTATACAGTTTTTAATATAACATTGGTTTGCGTTACCACATGGGTGCGCTATGTCAATTTGGAGTTAATATTTGGAGTCAGTAATTAGTCGCGAAAACAAATTTTCATGAAAGATTGGAAGAATTTTACTCCCTAACTTCGAAAATATTTAACGTATAAAAAATAATATTAAGACAATTTAAATCGGCATCTATAAGAGTTTTATTTATATAAATTGAACAAACCTTTCTCGAGTTATACTAGTGTGACGACCTAATAAGATAGTCATATTGGTCAGACCCTTAAAAAATTAATACGTTATAGAAAAAAGTGGAAGCTGATTCTTTTTTTAACACATCAGATTACAACTAGTCCACCTATTTTTGTTTAAAGGAAAAAAATTGTTTTTAACCTCGTGTAATTGCCTTATTAATTCAAGACCTAATAGGAAAGAAGATTCGTGTTCAGCACGTCAAATTCCATCTAGTTCCTCTAATTTTGTAAAAAGAAGGACAAATATTTTTTTTGCCGACCACTGTTATTAATCCTAGAATCATAAGCCATCGTAAATTTTACGACTATTTAAGCTAATGAAATTTCTTATGTTCAAAAAAAGTCTACCCTACGAATAGGTGAAATTGAGTCATAAATTTTACTAGTGCCTAGCTTTAATGAAAGTTTTTTTTTTGTTCACACTTCTACTAGAAATGCATTTAGCAAAATTTCACAATACGACAAAAATACGATATTAAACCCTGCATAGGTCATACTGAGACAGTTCGATGCCATGGGAAGGAAGATCGTATGTGGGTAAATTTCTACCCATGATCAGCGAGGTCATGCAATTTGAGCTACGAGAACTTTCCCATACAGAACTCAGATTGTCCAGGGAGGCCAAGTACCTGGTCATTTGCTTGGACACCAAATTGTCTTGGAGAAGAAATACTCAGAAAAGGGCCAGGAATGCCTACTACGCATTCAGGAACTCTATAAGGAAGAGTAATCATTCTCCGCCTTCTTCCAATTGAGGAGTTCGTGAGAGGAATGACTGTACGCAGCTTATTTAGACTGAAGGCATTGGAATTAATAGGGAGCTTCACAGCGGGGCATGTTGGCATACTTAATGAAATCAAGTTTGATAGTCGAACATTATTCTTGGCCGCCCAAACGGATTATGTCGGTACTATAATTGACTTAGAGGCTACTCCCGTTATTGAGTATCTTCAAAAATGGCTCGAAGTTGGAATCAGGCATAGGGGCGGGTTTTTACTTCATGGGAACGGATATCAAACGGTATTTTACATTATTTGATAGTTGCAGCGTTTTGAAGGTGTTTACAAGGCCTAGGATTACTGAAGGAGAATGTTGAGAGGGACACTGAGGTAACTATCTATGTGGATAGTCAAGACTCTGTTCCTGACAAGTTATAGTTCCAGGTCTTGATTAGTGCTTGAGTCTAGGAATTAATTTAGAGGGCTAATGGATGCCTACAAAAGAAGACTCTGTTCCTGGTCACTGCGATATTCTTGGAAATGAAATAGCCGATGAGTTAGCTCGTAAGGGTTCGGAGCTGGACAGGTCTTTTTTAGAGGTATCGGTTAGGATTACAATTTCATGGAGTGGACTTTAGGAAGAACGAATCATGCTTGGAGGAGTAGAATGGATTGCAAGGAATCTAGAGCGTTATGGCCTAGTCTTAAACCAGCAGATTCGAAGTATCTTATAGGCATGAGTTCGCCAATCTAAGTTTTATTGTTCGTATGATTACTGGTCACCTTGCAACAGGGAATATGACCAGTAAGTGGGACACGGGCACGTCAGACTTTTGTAGGACGTGCGATGATGTGGAGGAGCTAGAGACAGTTTAGCACATACTCTGTCATTGTGTAGGGCTTCAGCATAGACAGCGTAGTCAGGGTTGATTGATGCGTCTTAGGTTCCACACTTTTCTTATATTCCGTTATTTTTCTTTCTACTCTTGTGTCTTATTCTACTAAGGTTTTTCTTTTTTTCGTTTATTAGCGTTCTCTGGTATTTATAAAGGGATCATAATGGACCGGATGGTCTCTGGGTGGAGGCGTGAAGACGCCGCCCTTTTTAACCTAACCTAAAATCGATTATTTGTAAGCAAATAATGACTTCAATTTAGAAAGAACTTCAACAAATAACAAGCGATATTTGAAATATAACAGTATCGAGTCAATAAATGGATTCTTTTGAATCAAAAATAATTATTAGTTTTGAATAAAACACAGATTGGCGTCGCTATATTTTAAACACCGCAATAGAACCTCTTGTACGGAACACTGTGCGTGCGGCGCAAATAGTGAGAAACGGGAAATAATTTTAATTTAATTTTCCAAATTTGTATCCGTTAGTGTCTCTTTATTAGTTAACATGTAACAAAAAGTATAAATTAATATGTGTTTATTTAGAATACTTATGTATATGTAACATAAAATAAACATAGCTTATTATCTTAGGATTAATAAGAGCATTTTTAAAATGTTCTTCATAACAGTTTAACTGTAAGAAAAATTATAAAAATTAATAAATTTTATTTATTTAATCCCCTTCAAAACACCGTTAATAATTATCTAGCATCAAAGATAACTTTTCATAAAAAAATAATTCCAAATAAATAAATTTATATAAACTTAAACAACCACAATATTTACATGAACTATTAACTTTTTCTATGGATTTTATTTCTAAACTGATTGTCAAAGGTATTAAAGTACACACACAAATAGAAACACATTGTCCCCCTAGAATATATTTATAACTATTACGGGCAGCATTTAGAGCAAATACAAGGACGACGTCAACAACAAAAACGTACCCAAACACATATATATGTACATACAAAACTCAATTTATAATAAAAAACCGATAAAAATGTTAAAAATGCTATACAATCAGTTAAGTTATAAATAATAATTGCTTCTAAAAACTTTTTATGTGTAATAGAAATCGAAATAAGAGTGGGAAATAAGTGGGAAGAGAAAGGTGTGAGGAAGGTCGATTGGTAAAACAAAATAAAATGTTATCATGTTTATGTAACAATTTAGAAATGATATCAAATAGTTTTTGAACCCTTATACATTTAAATATTTGCAGATATGAGAAGCCAAAGTCATAAACAAACAAATGCAAAAATTACACACACAAACTTGAATACATAAACGAAACAGGATGAATATAAACTAAATAAAATTCCCTGTGGATATAGATATGTAAGTATAGTTTTTATTAAAAAAAAATATACAATATGACCTCATATGGTGAGTGGATGATGATGTAGGAATGTGTGTGAGGATGTGGAAACATACTATTTATTAGGTAAGTATAAAAGTATGCAAAAGGTGTTCGCATTGAAATTCTACTTAAATTTAAAAATAATAATAAAAAGTATAAATAAATAGATAAATAATAAATAAAAGTATATATATACCGGTGCATATTATAAACGCAAATCATTTATTTTAATCAATCTACGAAAGCTGGGACTAAAAAATATTTAAAGTGTTACAAATTAATTTTTTATGTTATTTATTGTCTTCATTTAAAAAATTAATAACAAAAAACTTAAATTGTACATAAAATTTTTTTCATTGTAATTTTAGTAGTTTAATGCCATTTTTCCTATATACGTACTTAAACTTATGAACCAATTTAGCATTATTAATAATGTGTTGATGAACTTTTGTTTTGAATAACTTCAAAAATTTCTTCTGGCATTGATTCGATCAATTTTTTAAGCAAATCACTGTCAATTTCTTTTTAGGTTTGCTTAATTTTTAGTTTTAACTCCGTTTTTTGCCTAAACTTTATGGGCCATGTTACCCTACAGATTCTCCATTGGATTTATTTCCGAAGTGCAAGCCGACTAGTCCAGTATTGGAATACTATGTTCATTAAACCACGATTTAGATTGGTTCAATCCATGCAATCCATGTCTCAAATTGCAGTATTATCCTGTTGGAGTACGCAATCTTCATCCATTTTTCATCCATAAATGAGAGAACAGCATCTTTCAACAGTTCACTATAAATTACACTATTCATTTTAGTTAGAACAAAACATATTTTTGATTTTCCTCCAGCAGGAAAGGCTGTCCAAACCATAACACTGCCTGCACCGAAATTGGGTTTCGACATACGAATTTTATTCCACCTCAAATCATGCAAGAATATGAATCGGAATCGTCCAAATTGAATTTGAATTTGTTTTTAGCAGAAAAGATTACTTAGTTCCTCTCATCTGTCCACTTCATGTATTTACGAGCAAAATTTAAACGATTTTACTTATGATGCTGTTTCAACATTAGCTTAAATTTTGGGTTCTACCATTTTATGTTACCAACTGTTTGCTAATGTGTGTAACAGATATGGAAGTGACAAGAAGGACAAGTTTATTTTTTTTTTTTGTGTAGCATTTAATTTATTCAGGGTAGCTACTTTTTTATTTTATTAATTTGTTTTTTGTTAATTTTTGATTCCCTTTTGTTGGGGTCCGCACTCCGTATATCTTCTCTTTCTTAAGAAAGCCTCAAATAACTCCTTTCTAACGGTAAATTTTTCGTTCAGTTTCTCTTTTTTGGAATAGCCTTGATCTGCTAGAAAAGTTCCTTTGATGAAATTTCACAATTAAAACAAAAATATTTCTAGTAAGCAGAGATGTCGTCATCCGAATCTTACCTAAAGTGAAACAAACAACTAAAACTTGAAAAATTTTTTAATCCTGTTTTGCGATAACTTTTTAAACAAATTTTTCTCGAGGAACATTCCACTAAAATGATCACCAATATGTTCGGATTGCTCAATTAAAAAGAACAGTAAAAGCAAGAAACAAATATTTCTTACATAAAAAAGTGCCGATATGTATGTATATATATATATATATATATATATATATATATATAGAAAGAGAGAGAGAGAGAGGGAGAGAGATAAAACCACTTGAGAAATGATATAGCGTACGTTGTAGACCTTCTTGAGGACCTTAACAATTTTTAGTTTGGGTGTAGGTTCCCGTAAAAGTGCTTCCCTAATTCTACTAGGTAGGTAGGTAGGTAGAGAAGGGTTGCCCAGTACTCAGAAGGGTGCTTGTGCATCCACTCGGAGACCTAGAGGTCCATTGTGAGTCCCTTCGTAGAGAATATAGAGAGAATTTGTAGAAATTATAGAGAAGACCAGGAAAGGAAAATAATAGAGAAAAGCTGAGACCAAGAAAAGTATAGAAAAGAATAGAAAAAAAGCCGGAAAGGAACGACCTCTTCTTATCCAGCCTATTTCTATGACGAATCCTATTAATCTATCGAGATCTATCCTCGATATACTGTCCAATTCGTCATCTAATCGACTGCCTAACCATTTCTGCCTACTTAGTTGTAGACATGGACAGTGACATATAATATGTTCCACCGTCTCTAGCTCCTCATTATCTTCGCACATCCTGCAAAGACCGAAGAAACATCTATCCCAATTCCTGTCATCCCCCCTATGGCCTGTCAGAATACCTATCATAGTCTTCAGGTTTTCCCTTTTCATGCCCAGAATTAGATTTGCATCTGCCTTATCAAGTTTAGGCCATAGGACCCTTGATAATCTGCAGTCCGTTCTACGATTCCATTCCATTGATTCTATCCTGAATCCACTCCCTAATTAACCTGAAGTAAAAGCCCAGAGGTGGTCTCATACCACTTTCACTTGCAGCTCTATCCAAAGCTGAGCCGTTCCGAGCTAATTCATCAGCTATCTCATTGCCAGTTATCTCGCAATGACCCGGTACCCAGCAGAGTCTGATATGATAATTTCCCATCAATCTCCTAAGAGCTTTCTTACAGTCGCTAACTAGTCTAGACTTGATAAAATGTCCTTTCAAGGCCTTCAGCGCCGCTTGGCTATCTACATACAGAGTTACATCTGTATTCTTTTCAATGTTCCCTGCTATCAATTCCGTGGCCCTAAGAATACCTAGAATATCCGCCTGGAACACAATGCAACTATCCGAGAGTCTATACGTTTTCCTGATGTTCTCCTCAACCAGATACACACCTGCACCAGTGCCTGTATCAATTTTGAATCCATTAGTGAAAACCGATACTCCACTGAATAGTTTCTCCCTGCCTGAGGACCAATGCCATACTCGGGATAATCAGTATAGGATTTTCCCCGCAATCGACCTCCGTGCACATATAGTCCGTGGATCCAGAGGGAACCAGGGCATGTCCACCGAGATTGACTTCGTTAAGAGGTTTGGAATGTCCTGTTCTGGTTGATCATGTAAGTCCTAGTTCATTAAGTCTAAGCAGGCTCCTTGCAGCCATTCCCATCACGAACTCCTCAATGGGTAGGTGATGCAGAATGACGTCAAGTGCCGCCTGAAGTGTGCTTCTTACGGCACCTGTGATGCCAATTGAAGCAGATCTCTGGGCTTTAGACAAAAGATTCCTACGACTTCCTATTTGCATTGGCTCCTACCAGACCAGACATCCATACATCACAATTGGTCTCACCACCGAGGTGTAAATCCAATTTACTAGCATCGGTTTGAGTCCCCAATTCTTGCCTATGGAGTTCCTGCATGTGTAGTAGGCGTTGAGATCTCTCTTAAGCCTCTCCTGAGTGTTCTTCTTCCAAGATAATTTACTATCAAGAAATACTGTAGGATATTTTGCTTCTTTTGCCAGTCTTAGTTCAGTTCCCCCTTGTACCAGTGGCCTAAACTGCTCAATCCTGTACCTTTTGGTGAAAAGATCTAGCTCGGTTTTCCCCGGGTTGACCCCTAAACCCTTACTAGAGGCCCATGAGGACAGTTCGTTAAGTTCATACTGCATGACGTCGCTGATCGTGGAAAGAAATTTATCTGTGATCAGTATAACAACATCATCAGCATAAGCAACGATTTTCCGCCCTCTTGCGTCAAATTGTCTTAGAATGACATTGACGGCTAAGAGCCATAGCAAGGGCGAGAGGACTCCTCCTTGCGGAGTCCCTCTAGTCACTATCCTCCTTGTGCATGCATCTCCCAAGTTCGAATTATTTATTCGGCTATTCAGCATCAAAATAATCCATTCGATTAGGAAGTTTCGAACGCATAGTGATTCTAGTGATTCTCTAATAGCTTCAATCTTTATGTTATTAAAAGCTCCTTCTATATCAAGGAACACTGCCAAGGTATACTCCCTATACTGTAGGCCGCGTTCAATGTAACTCAACACATCATGTACCGCACTCTCAACAGATTTACCCTTTAGATAAGCGTGCTGAGCCCCACTGATGATGTGGTTGTCAATTGCCGTCCTCAGATAAAGATCGATCAATCTCTCTAATATCTTCAAAAGAAAAGACGATAGGCTGATCGGTCTAAAATCCTTAGGTTTCGAGTGGCTAGCCTTGCCTGCCTTAGGTATAAAAATTACCTTAATCTCTCTCCACCTCCTTGGAATATATCTCCTAATAAGACATACACTAAAAAGCTCTGTAAGAAGTGTTAGTGCCGTGTCACTGATGTTCTGCAGCATGGCTGGAAAAATGCCGTCTGGACCAGGTGACTTGTAAGGTTCAAAGTTGTTCATCGCCCATGCTACCTTATCCATCGAGACTATGTCACCGACTACTTCACTAAGTTCCCTATCAGATACACATTCTGAGAATCGCAAGATTCGTCCTGCCTGTGCATCTGCCTCCAAGTTCCTACAGCCTGGAAAATGAGTTTCTATAAGTAAACTCAGAGACTCAGAGCAAGACTCCGTCCATGAGTTATCCGCGCGCTGAATATATCCATGAGCCCTAGGATCCTTGGATAAAATTCGCCTGAATCTAGATAACTCATTAACAGAGTCTCAATTCCGTGGCCCTAAGAATACCTAGAATATCCGCCTGGAACACAATGCAACTATCCGAGAGTCTATACGTTTTCCTGATGTTCTCCTCAACCAGATACACACCTGCACCAGTGCCTGTATCAATTTTGAATCTATTAGTGAAAACCGATACTCCACTGAATAGTGGAGTATCGTAGTTCCTACATGAGTCCCTCTTTAACCTCTTAATGTCTGCCTTATACCTATTAAAACTTTCCCTGTAGCTGTTCCAATCCTGACACTTGCGTGTCAGTTTCGCCCTATTGAACAGCTTCCTAATTCTACTATTCTTTCATTAAATTTTTTCTTTTTAAACTTTTTTGTGAATCAGAAGGATTAAAAATATTTAAAGCAAATTTTGTATACAACATCTAGAAAAAAATTTTCCAAAATTTTTGCAGATTAACTGCAATTTTTTACAATTTCTTCTATTAAAGCCTATACAATGATGCATTAATTATTGTATTTATTTCTACAAAAAATACATCAAATTGAGTTTCAAGTTGACTGGAGTACCCAGCAAAAACTTGGTAAAGTCATGTAATTAGTAATGTAATTACTTTTCAATGACAACAACATACCGTCTGCATTACATAGAAGTAGTTTGATAGCTACTTATTTATAACACGGTATGTAATTACTAATTTATGGTTAGATTTTGAAAATACTACTTTTGATTGATTTTTTAAACTAGTTTACCAATTTATATATTTAAAGGAAGGATAAATATATGAAAATATATGAAAATATAAATATATTCACAATTGCAACTAAAAATATTAATTGGTACACTATAAAATTTGGTTTTGAATTCTGTAATTAATATTAATAAGATCTCTTCCAAAAAATAAAAATAAAAAAAAAAAAAAAAAAAAAAAAAAAAACAAGTTTTTATATTTTTACATTTTATTAGTTATTTGTAAATTAAATTTTAACAAGTTGCTATTGCTTTCGATAATAATGACTTCTGTAATACTTTAAAATCAATTAGTTATTGCATAGCTTTGAAGTAGTTCTTGTAATAACATTTAAGAAATGACATTTTAAAACGCCTACTTGTAAGAATGTGAGGTAAGTAGTTGTCTCTAATGTCATAATAATAAATAATGGGTTACTCAGCTAATGTGTAAGTAGTGTAGAGGCATTATATTAGCTTCATAACTCATTACATGGCAACCAATGTTTTTGCTGTGTAAGTTAAAATTATTAATAAAACAGTATATTCTATAGTTCTTTCTACAGATTTGTTACGTGTAACAATAAAGGATAAATTAATGTTTACATATAATTCTTTATTTTATTTCAAAACACCCTCCATTATTAATTCGATTGAAGTTTGCGTAATTTTTTTGGAACCAGCTATCCACTTCTGTTTAAAATTTGTTAATGTTTTGGGCGCAGCATTAATCTTCCTTAATTCCCTTTTGATGAGAGACCAATATCTTTCAATTGGCCGAAGTTCTGAGCAATTTGGATGGTTGGCATTTTTCGGAGCAAAACTAACATGATTTTTACTGTACCAAAGTACTTTTACTGTAATGGCAGGATGTTAAAGCTGGCCAAAACAATATTTCGACTCTTTGTTTTATAATAAATAGAAGCGGTCTACTTAGTAGTCGCTTCTATATATAAAATATCCGAATTTATTGTGCCCGATGTTACATACTTCACTTCTTTCACCACAGCTGCATATAGCTTGCCGAACCAGAAACTTTTATCCAGAAAGCTGTGAGAAGTCAGAAATGACGTACGTTTCATCATCCATTACACAACATTTTAAATTTAAAGAAAAATTTACTAGCTTTGCTATCTTTTTCGTTTCAGCATTGTTCTTTGTATTTAATTTTTTTTACTTTTACTCTTTAAGTCTTTTAAGTCCAATATTGGCTTTAACCTTACGTACATACCGTTCGGAACATTTCATACGTCTAGCGATTTCGCGTCCGGAAATGTTTGGAATACTTCTTAAGAACTTTGTAGACTTTTGTTTTTCCTGTTCCAGATTTTCAATCAACTGAAAGGTCATTGTTTAATTTTCTCTCTACACTAAAAACTAATTTTCAAAAAAAAATTTCCATTTGACTTCACTGTCAAGCAAGCAAACATATTTAAAATTCGTATCATTATAAAATTTGAAGTATATCTCAAAGATATATTGATCAGAAAAAGAAAAATAGGATATCATCAGACAAAGATATAAACAAAAATATGTGTTACATTTTATTCGAACGCACAATTGCTTTATTAATTTAAGAAAATATTTAATAACTTTTTTAGTTTTCAACAGATTTTAAATATTAAAATCGCAAAAAATCAAATGATATTATAACGATATCGAAACGATATCATCTTAGTGATGCAATTTATGATACGATCCCTATTCTTAACTACATATTCTTGTCACAATTTACTTGCTTTCTCCTATATTTATGAAAAATTTCAGTCATTTTGTCTATTTTTAATTTCTTTCTTGAGATAATTTGTTTCTATAAGTTGAGGTAAGTAAACAAATAGCCTTTGGCTTAATTTCTTAAATATTTTTTGAAAAAGTGACTTTTATGTTTGAAAAAAATTTTACCAAAGCAAATGGTATTTTTTATTACGAGTACTTAGTAAATAATCCATTAAATTAGAATATAATTTAAGATTAAAAATTTTCGATTCAGCTATAATTTCGACTTAAAAGATGGCAAATAGTGCACAACTAAGTACAGGAGAAGGAAGAGAAATTCATTCATGAATAGAGAAAACCTGCAGCGATATAGGGAACATTTTTAATAAAATGGCGCTGGTGTATTTAAGTTGGTTCTTTACTCTCCTTGATGTCCAAGTTTAACAACGAAAGGAACAGATATAAGAATAAAAAACATTTCATCTTCAAATCCTATGATTTCTGCCTAAAGAATTTCATCAGAACTTAATTCTGAAGGTCATTTCTAACCACAATTAATAAAAGAGTTTATGAAGAAGGAAAGCATTATTGTTTTGTACAGAAAATTCCCTTCATAAGCAGAACAAATTTTGAAAAGAGAATGAAGTTCTGTGCAACTCATGTCTTAAAACCTGTTAAATTTAGGGGAAAAAATTGTCCGAACGAATGAATTTATGATTCGTATGAAGTATAATAGAGACCAAATGTACGTTTGGCACAAAAATGATGCAGCTATATCTTTTAAGTTTACAAAAGCAACACTAAAGTCCGGCAATAAGAGCTTAATGGTTTGGGGAAATATTTCTGCCTATAAAATAGGGAAAATTGCAGTATTCGAAGGTAAAGTTAATTCACAAATTTTCCTCAATTTGTTGAAAATGTAATAGTACCAGAAGGTGATCGATTAATTGGTGAGGATTTTATCCTGCGACAAATTAATACGAAATTGTATTCATTAAATTAGAGAAAAGTTAAAGATGCTGGCTTGAAGAACCACAAGGTAAAAACAGTTCATGATAGAAATATAAAAAAAGGTGAAAAAATCATATATTTTTATTGTTATTGTTTTTGATTTTTGTTTTTTTTTTTTGCCCAATCTCGCTTCTCAACACTACAACAAAAAACAACTGAGAGGTATCAAAAAATGGTGCTGCTATGTACCAAAAAATATCCAATAAACTATCCAGAACTCAGTCCTCTTGTAACAGTAAAACCATATTTAAAGAACACTTAAAGCTGTTCAAAAAATAGAGTTTAAAAGGAATTGCATCCATTCTTACAAAAATTAACCATAAACTTATTGAGTGTATTTCAGAAAATATTAAATATTTTATTAAAAACGAACAAAAAATTAATTTCTCTTTTACATTTAGAAGTTGAATACAACGGTCTTTAAAAGAACAAAAGATTGTCCCAGTAGTTTGATTTTTAAATTCCTAATTGCATCACTAATTTTTTTCGTGTGCAGTCCTTATATTATTGTTATTTGATTGGTTTAAAACGAACGTCATTCTTACAATTTTCTAATATTCAAAAGCCTAAAAATTGTCCGAAAGTAAAAATCTAACACTTGTTCAAAAATAAGGAAAAAAAACAGAAAGGGGAGATCTATTTATATATATATATATATATATATATATATTTATGCTATCTTTGCATATTTCTATGCATATTTCTCATTTTTTCGTTTTTTTTTTTTTTTTTTTTTTTTTTTTGTCAAGCACATATTTTAATTTTTTCGTGCATATTTAATGTTGCCATAACTGTTATATGAACACAATGAACTGTTTAGTGGAAAAAAGTAAAAAAAATTATTTTAAAATTAAGTAACCAAATTTACATAAAACGATAGCTAAAAATTTCAGCATACAGGTTATGTATTGTTTTTTTATTGTGCAATTAGTCTGCACAAAATACGACAACTCTAAATTTTAGGTAACAAAAACCTGATTTTGAAAAAAAATCGCAAAAATTTCAGTTGTGTATATTCAGCTGTTTGTACTAATTGATGTATTAAAAATCCTACAAGGACTACAAATAAAAATCTGAAATATTTACTTCTACATTATGAAAAAAATTGTGCAACTTTGGGCAAAATATTAGAAATTTTCTAAGATATAATCAACATTTATGGACTAGTAAAAAAGGCACGGTGAAAACAACCTATTATTTTGGAATACAGCTCATATTAAATTATATGTATATTCTATGCCAACTTTTGAACTAGGTTATTTTTAAAAATTGTCCATATTATAGATTTTGTATTAAATATTTCAAGTTTTTTCGATTTATCTATTGAAAATATTATGTTTTATAGATAAATAATTGTAAGGAATGCATTCCTAAGATACTTTAGAATGTCTTTTTAAAAGAACGAAGACCAATCGTGATTTTATTAAAAAAAGCAAAGAAAATGCAAATGAAAATCAAAGGATTGAACTTCTAATTCCGCCCAATCCTGCGGTAATTGTTTATCGAAATATAACAAATTAAAACAACAGTATTAATAACTATTACATAACCAGTAATTTTGCATTAAAAAATGATTGCTCATATTGTTTTTAATCATAAAAAACCAACACAATTACAAATTTTTGTAATACATATCTACACAGATTTTTACGGAAGTATATAATATAAATACAATAAGTAGTCCTTGAATTAAATAAATTGCAAATAAATATGAATAAAAAACGAAGTAGTTAAAAAAATGAAAGTAAATTAAGAAATGTTTATTCAAAGAATTCTATGGCAACATTGATAAACAAAAAAAAATAAGTAAATAATTTATGCAAAAAAATATCATAATTAATATTTTCTTGTGTATTGCAATCAGTGTTGCCAGTTAAGCCTTTTTAAAGCCAAATCTAGGTTGTATATAATAATATATTTTAAGCTGTAATCATATGTAAAAATCATAATGTATTGCTCTTAGATTATGGTGAGTGCAGCTATATTTATTGTCTGCATGTAGTCATAGTCAGTGTTGTCAGTTTAGCCTTTCTAAGTCTTTTTATTATGCTTTTAGCCTCAAAATTTTCGCTTTAGCTTCTAGCTTTTTCCCAGCCTTTTTTGATTCTTATAATTGCCCTAAAAAGACTAACATTTTAATATTTGAACAAAGAAAAAGAACATTTCTTATTTGCCTTTACTAATTTATTTCCTTTTAAGAATTATTGTCTATTAATTACAAAAAAAAAAAAAAAAAAAGCGGAATTATTTATATTTTTCAAAACTTTTCGCCTGCGGCACTTCAACCTACAAATTAATTATAGCTTATTGTAATTATTTTTTAATAAACAATTAACCTATAAACTAAAATAATATAAAATAAATATGTTAAAAAAATTTTTAAGAGCAAAAAATCACCCAAAATTTTGAAAATTATTAATAAAAAAAGATTTATGTATCAAAAATAACGAATCATTCCAAAACATTGGAACATTTTTCACATGAAATATAATCCAAATTTGTATGGAAATTTTGTGGGTGATTTTTCATTTAATGTTTAATAACAAAAACAAAAAAATAATTATAAATAAACTAACTTTTTAAATAAAAATATTAGCATGTTTCTGGCATTATTTTATAGGCATTTATCTTTTTCTGACCTTATTTATTTATTTATTTTATAATTACAATACAATTACAAATTATATTCTAATTCTAACCGAGCGGAATAACGAAGACTATTGATAGTTGTAGTGAGACAGACCAGAGTCTCTGGTGGGAATCGAACCCATAACACCCAGACTGACAAACTAGCTCACTACAAACTAGATCATCGGGCACCTCTTTTTCTGGCCTTTTTTTATAGTACAATTTAGCCTCTTTTTTCTTAACTCCTGGTAACACTGGTTGCAATAAATATGTGTACTCTTAAAAAACTTAATATTTAAAAGAGGGTATTTTGAGTAATTTATGAATCCAATACATGCAAAATATCAAAATTTTTAAAATGTTAAAAGCTTTTTATAAATAGACGGTCACTGGGTACACACAAACAAAATTTCATCGTTGTACCCAGTTACCCGATTTCAATATGGATTCAGTTCAATGTGCGATGTCCGAAATTTCATCAGTTTTTATTTGTGTGCCAAAAAGAAAAAGCATTTGGCTGGGTTAAGATTTTAACCCACGTATCACAATACTGCTTATATTTGTTAGTACGCCGTCTTACTAACTACACCAGCAATTGACTTGTATGTTTATGCGTTAAAAATTGGTTTTCATATATGTTACCAGGAGATGAGAAATTTGGTTATGTTTCATATGAAAAATTAATAAATTTTTTGAAGTGATTTGTAGTCATTTCAGAAATATAATTGATTAAACATTTCCAAATTTTTAGGTGATTTTTTCCTTTTATGAGAATTTGTTTAAGTTATATTCATAAATAGTTCTATAGTTAATGAAGTATATTAAAAACTAATTATAATAATCGATTTAGTAAGTTCATAAAATTAGTTAAGTTATTATTGATGTGAAGAATGATGCACCGCCGGCGAAAATTTTTGTTAGATATAAATAATCTCGGTTTTTTGTGCGAATAAATACACAAAAATGCTTAAATAGATGATTCTGTAAAAATAAAATTAGTTGTTGAAATACTAATATTTTAGCCTCTTTAAGGCAACACCTATAGGGGTATAAATAAACATTATTTATTAAAAAAATTGTTTACCTCAGTTGAGATTTGAACCCTCTTTGAGTTTTAATACTGATCTAGACAACTAAGCTACGTTAATGTCAATTGTTAGGAGTGGCGAATAAGGCTACAATATAATGTATAGAGGAAGCTATTGCTTTTAAGATTATAGGTTAAGTTTTTGCTGGGATTTAGTGTCAACTTAAACGCCTATAGGTGTCTAAATAACATTACTTTACTGCATTATGGGCTTTATCAAAAACGTCATAAAATTGAGAAGTTTTCAATGGTGTAAATTATAATTAAAACAAACCAAAATTCTCATTTTATTTTTACATTTTCTTTTTGTTTTCTCAGTGTGATATGCGATATTTAAAACATTTTTGAGATGCTGAAATCTTTCTCTATTCAAGAATACAAGTATATTGCAATAAAAACTTACGGTTTAATGTGCATTGTAATAACTTTTATACGAAACTACTTTAGCTCCTACACCATAACAAGTAAAAACTAAGGTATTCAATCGATTAACCGTCATTCAGTTATCCGATTAATTCTTGTCGATTAACTATTCGAATAATTTAAAATTGTATATTTTCAAATAATGAATAAATCGAATAATTTGTTTCGAATCACTAATGAACCGAAATTTACTTTTTGGATTTACAAATTAGAATTTTTGTTTTTTTTTTATTTTTATATGAAATTTGCATCAACTACATATTTTTTCAAAATAACTTATATTCTAGTAAAATAAATAAAATTCATTTTTAGGAATGTATTTTTTCATTACTTTCAAAGTACCAATAAATGTACGTTTTCTTCTGCGCTTAAGAAGTAACACAAACAGCATCCAAAAATATTATTAAAAAAGATTCAAATTAATTGTTCTGCTACAAAACGTTGAGATTCAACTGCTATTTTTGAAGATACTTCGTAATAAAAAGAACTGTTCAAACAAATGAAAAATAATACCTTGTGCCCTTAAAAAAGAATTTAGATGTTCAAAACGACAAGCCTAATTTCATTGGCAATGATCGAAATTTGCACTACTTCTGGATCACAACTTCAGGATTTTATGACTTATTAAATAAAGCTGAAGAATTAGGAGAATATTTTTTAATATTAGGTCAAAAAATGCAATTTTTCATACAAATGGGTGAAAGAACTGATAAGATGAACCCTTAGTGATTTGATTATGTTCTTAAATAACTATTTCAATAGATTAAATACTATAATGAGTGTTATAGATATGTGTTACATGTATTACTAAGACTATTCGGTTAATCGAATTATTTGCCAATAATCGGTTATTAACCGATCAACTTTTAACCTCAAATAGTTATTTGTCGAATTAACCGATTAATATAAAAATCCGAATAATTGTATACCTTACTAAAAACAGTAATATAAATGTTAAAATATAAAGGTATTTATGTATTGGTTGGAAGAGGATTTGTAATTCGTATAAAAATGTTATTCTAACAACTACATACACACTCAAGTTCGAGTATAAATGTAAGTAGGTATGTTTTTGTGTGTATGTAAATAAAGTTCTAAAATACGATTATCTTGATGAATTGGAATTTGAGTTTTGTTGCTTTGCTCCCTGTTATTACAAGCCATTGACCATGTCAGTGGGATACTATGGTACATGGGATTTATAATAACAACATATATACACACATACACAAACACACACACGTAAAAGCACTCGCACGTTAAACTAACACAAACATATATATATATATGCCAATTCATTTGTATATATGTTGACTAAAGTTAAAAAAATGAATGTAGAATAAATGAGTCAACAAACTATAAACAGTAGAGAAATAACCAACAGTAAAAACGGTTAAAATCATAATAAAAAGTCCCAAAGCATCTAAACTATATTTTTCATTTGATATTGCTGCTGTTGTTGCTATTTTTGTTTTCATTTCTCGTTTAAATTGTTGTAGTTGTTATTATTGTTGGTGCTATTGCTCTCAATGTTTGTCTCATTTTATATTTTACCGCAGATATTTTGCCATGATATGTATCTGTATCTTTGGCACACACACATACTTATGCAAACTTACTAATAGACAAATATAAATACATTTTAACTGTAAATGTATATATGTGTATAATGGTATATAGATAAATATATGTTTGTGCAATATATGTGCTACTGTATAAAGATAATGTTATTACAGAAATGTATCTGCATGTGTGTTTTCATACGTTTCATTTGTGCTCGTTTTGTGAAAATGTCCTTTGGCAGACATTACTAAACGATCCCTTGTTTCACACGTATATACTTATATGTGTATATGTATGTTTTATGTATGTGTGCGCTTCGGTTGGCTTCTGTGTTTTACTTGTATGTATGTGTGTGTGTTATACTTGAATGTTTGCTTGTTTTATTAATTTCCAATTTTGTCATTAAACTTTTGTGAATGTTATTTGTAGCTTTTCGTATTATGTTCATATTATTATTGTTAAATTAACCAGTTCACATTTAATTTAAATTTAAATTATAAACTAACATTGTTTGTTAGAATCATTAATATCTGTTTATGCAGTAGAAGATTTTAATGGCCATTGGCACTTAATTTAGAATAACATTAAAATTTTAATTGGAACTTTAAAGATTTTCTTTTATGAAAATTATGAGTAATTAAGTCAAAAAGTAAAATTATAACCTTTTTTGAAGAACCTAATAATAATCTAATATTTGGCACAATAGTATAGTAAAGGAATATTCGAGTTTATGTTTTGAAGGCCGATCTTACATAAACCTTGCGAGTGAATTTGTTGGCTCTCAAAATATTACGAATCAAAATTTTTACAAAAAAATCCAAATTTTCAAAAGATCCAGTTTCACTAAAAACTAAACGCTTTTCTTGAAAATCCGTTTTTCACTAAAACACCAATTTTTCTCTAAAAACAATTTTTTTTTTAATTAAAATTTTCACTTAAAAATAAAATTTCCGATAAAATGTATAAACACAAAAAGTCCGGATTCCTTTACATAGATAGCATTGTTAAATTAAACAAAAACTTATACGGCAACGGAAAATAAAATAAAATCGTATTTATTATCTTCTCATTTCTTTTTTTATCTTAAACATTTTACAATTTTGTTTACGTAATTCATATAAATTTTTCAAAATATATTATATTATATAATATATTTTGTCAGAAAATAAAAACAACAAAAAATTCGGAGAAAATTTAAAATAAAATTAATTTTTAAAACGAGCCGCATTGCGTATTTTTTATACAAATTTGTATGGAAATTACCAAGAAAAAAAATACAACTTTTGACTTAAAGAACATAACCAATCTAAAATAACCTATCCATCTTAAAGAACATAACCTATTTATAGAATTTTTACGGTATCATCTTGTGGACCCTAGAATTAAAATAGGCTATTTTATTTTTAGATAGAAGCAGGGAGTGTGGTACCTCCCTAAACATACAATGAAAACATAAATTAACGTATAACTTAAGAAGTATTTTCCTAAAAGTCATCAAAGCCAAAGCTAAGGGAAACTGAATCGAACATTTTCGTTAACGACTTTCTTAGTAGAGAAACAGCTTGATAAATCATGCTAAAACACTAAAACCCGTTTGGCATCGCGCTGTCTATGCTGCTGGTGGTAAAGTTTTTGTGAAGAAAAGTGAGTTGTCTAAGCCGAAATTCATTGCTAATGAAGAAAAAGTGGATGAACTGTTACTGAAGGTAACAACAAATCGTTCAAGGATTCGTAGATCTCGACATGGTACTGATACTGAGCGTGAAACAAGGGTAGATAATAATGATGATGAGGATTATTTATCGCCTTAGTTTTCATTTCTCATTTTTGTTTTTTTGTTAATTTATAAATTATATATATTTTTATATAATTTTTTTTCATATGATTAATAATCATTATTTTTTTAATTTTAAATCTTTAAATAATACAAGTTCCTATTTTTCAACAATCTCTATTAATGCTAGGAGTATTTCTTCAATAAATAAATTTAATGAATTTAAAGCTTTAGTTGCTAGGTTACCATGGCTACCCTATATAATTGCTGTTCAAGAAACATGGCTCATGGAAAATCTAACTCAACTATACAATGTTCCAGGTTACAATAGTGTTCATTGTTGTAGACCCGATGGCTATGGAGGTACATCATTTTTTATTCAAGAACATTTACAATATAAAGTTGAAATGTGTGAAAGTAAAACATTTACAGATTTGATTGTTTTAACATTAGAAAATAATAAAATTAATGGTAAATCCATACAATTCGCCTCATTCTATCGATCACAAAAATGTAACACAGATAGATTTTTATCGTTCCTGGAAAATATACTTCATAGTTATGGCCGAAATCCATGCATTTTTGCTGGAGATTCGAATATTGATGGTTTACAATTACATTCCACAGAAAAATTATTAAATTTGCTTGCAACTTATGACTTTGAAAATTGTCATACATTGATTACTCGGCCAGAAAGTGGAACATCGATAGATCATATATACAGTAACATTCTAAATTGGTTGTCTATAAAATCCGTGGAATATGAACTATCAGACCATAACCTTATTTCATGCAGAATCAAAATTGAAGTTCAAAATCAAATATTAAGAGAAAATGTTTATTTGTGTTGTGATTATAATCGTGTTTATGATTATATTTGTAACCATATGCCGAATATAAACCAAACAGGAGATCCATCTATTGGTACATCTCTGATAGTATCTTGTGTTGATGACGCTGTCAAAAGTTCTACCTTTGAAAAAAGACAAAAAAGGTTCATTAAAGCAGAAATTACTCCATGGATGACTTTTAATTTGCAAAAATTAATATGTTACAAAAACAAACTTTTAAATTAACGGCGAAAAAACTTGGAACTTAGATATTCAAGAAAGATTGAAAAGAGTTAGAAATCTTATAAAGAAAGCTTGAAAAGAGTCCATGAATAACTTCTATAAAAATAAACTAGATGAAATTCAACATGACCCAAAGAAAGAGCTGGAGGTTTTTAAATGAGACACTTGGAAGAATTCCGAAAAAAACAATAAACATTAAAGATTCTAATGGGGAACTAATTTTAGATGATTCTGTAAAGGTGGAGGTGCTAAATAGTTATTTCATTCAATCAATTAAGGACGTCAAGCTGAAAATTTAACAATTTCCAAATGACTCGTATAATTCTTTACGAACAATGGTACGTCATAATAATATATTTCATCTTAATGGTACAACATATGAAGAAGTACAGGATGTTATATTAAAATTAAAGCCAAATAAAAGCGCTGGACTTGATAATATACTGCCAAAAATTATATTAAGTAATATGAATGAATTTACTACTATTTTGATAAATATTTTTAATAATATGGTAAATATGAGCATTTATCCTGATATTTTAAAAATACATAAGGTAATACCGATTCCAAAAGGAATTAATAGTTGTACGTCCGATATGTATAGACCAATCGCTATTTTGTCTAGCATTGATAATGTGATTGAAAGAATTTTGCACAATCAAATTTCCACATTTATGAAAACCATTAATTTACTAAATGATTTTCAATATGGATTCCGGGAAGCCTGCAGTACTGAGGAAGCTGCTGTTAATGTCGTTAATTTTACTTTTAAAGGCCTAGATGATGGCCATTGTGGCGTAGCAGGTATATTTTATGATTTTACCAAGGCATTTGATTTAATTGATCATGATATCTTGTTACAAAAACTTGAATGTTATGGTATATGTGGAAAAGAACTATCTCTTTTGGGAAGTTATTTGAGAAATCGCAAGCAATTTGTTCAGATTAGTGCTCGTAAAAGTTCATTTCGTGAAGTTGAATATGGAGTACCGCAAGGCAGCGTACTTATTTTGTTATCTTATTATTTATTGTTTGTTATCTTAATAACTTGAAAAATCTTGAACTTACTGGAAAAATTTTTATATATGCAGATGATATTAGTTTATTTTACCCTTAAAAGCATGAAACAGTAGCCAAAGTATATATAGAACGAGATGCGGCATTAATATCAGAGTTTACGAGAATAAATAAGCTTTTCTTAAATGCTAACAAAACTCGATTGATAAGATTTAAGCCATATACGGAACATACCAACTTTAGTGTTTCTGTAGATGGAAAAGAAATCATAGAATCAGTTCTATTAAGTATTTAGGTACACAACTGCAGAGCAATCTCGATTGGAGTCAACATATCCAAAATCTTAAGATAAGAACAGCCCAAGCTGTTGGTTTTCTATACAAATTTAAGAACAAATTTGATAAAAAAACGAAATTATTAATTTTATAATGCACTTGTTCAGAGCCATTTTAATTATTTAGCAGTTTTATATGGATATAATAAAAGTTCTGAATTGAAAGAGTTGCAGCGTATGCAAAATAAAGCATTAAAGTTGGTAGCTAATCTTCCCATCACATATTCAACCTTATCATTATATACCAACGATTTTAAAACTGTATTACCTATTTATGGCATTCACAAAATGCAACTGCTAATGTATGTTTTTAAGTGTTTTAATATATTTTCGAGTTATCAGCACTCATTCAATACAAGGAATAATATGGATTTAGCAGTAGCATGGTGTAGGCTGGACGAATTGGCAACGAATTGAACATATGAGTAGTCGTGAATACAATGGTTTGCCGTCAAATTTGAAAAATATAAATAGCATTTCATTATTTAATACTAGTTTAAAGAATTAGATATTTCTTAAATTATGCAATATATTATTGCTAACTCGTCTCTAAAATGCCTTCAAGGCGCAGAGGCACTCACAGTGTAATGAATTTTTTTTTTTTTTTTTTTTGAAAATAAATGAATAAATATATATATATATAGCCTTCAAACTTCGACAGAACCACTACCTTTAAAATAGAAGGTATAGGTCCAGGAAGAGATGTGGCTCCTACGCATAGCATACATTAATTTTATATCAAATTTTGAACAGGGCGGTTAAATCCAGGGGGAGCAGTAGTCCCTATATAAAGTAAATATTAGTTAACGTATCAAATATGCACAGGGAAAAGCTAGTTTCTATTAAAAGCTAAGTTTTGTAAAAGAAATGACTTTGTAAATGTAAGAAAATAAATAAAATAAATAAAAATACTCAATATAGCATAAGGGGGAATATTCGCTATTAAAATAACTTTGAGAAAAAATGTAAGAATTGTACTATATATTTGTAAAAAAATAATTATTTTTCATACTCATTTCAGAGTGCTGAACATTTTCCACGGCTAAAAAATCACAAACTCAAAATTTATGCATAAATATATTTTTAGCTGTAAGAGATAACTTAGGTCAATGAACGTGTTTTTTCTTTACTTGGCCGAGCACTTTAAAAAATATAAAAATCTTTGAAATGGGACTTAATTTATAGAAGTTACGATTTTACATACTCGAGATAGACAACTTTGACAGCCTGTAGTTTATCTCGTATTATTACAAAGTGACAGCGGGACAACTTTTCTTAAAGCCTAAGTCCTCCTCTACAAATATTCCATACAATTTAATTCGATTCAGTAGTTTAGGAGATACAGATTTATAACTAGAAGTTTTTCGGTTAGCTACACTGTGGTGCAGGTAGAAACACGCAGTTGCATATTTATGGTTTCTCGGGTGATAGATTTCTTAGTTGACTGTAGTGAAAAATAATTGACAATAGTAATTTTAATAAATAAATTTAAAGTGTGAAAAAATTAATATGAATAAAAATCCCCCTGTGTGCAATTTGCCAGATACTTGACGCAGATTTGCCACTGTACATAGAGACTCTCTAATGCGGAGGTTCTGATGTTTTCATGCTTCACAGGCCTTTTTTTAGCGGACCTCTTGCCAAATTTAGATTTTCTTTTTTTTTTGTATGGCAGAAATGAAAAATAGTAAAAACTTAAAAGTTATTTATTTTAAATACAATTGCGTTACCAAAGTTTATAAACAATTTAAAAACATTAAAATTAAAATATGTGTTTGGTTTTACTAACTTTTTAACATTGGAATAAATTTCTGACAAAGCACACCTTTCTTCATTTTCCACAACCAGACATGATCTAAATCTGGATTTTATGAACTATAGGACAGAAAAACTAGTTTCGTACAAATATACAAACTGTAACAAAAGCTTTAACGCTTCAATCTCAACTTTGTAATATTTTAACCAAAAATATTCAACCAACATCGATTCAAAGTCAGCTTTGTCGAACGAATTATCTATTCCTTATTCTAAAAAAATGTTTGGATATGTCATCAATACCAACGTTGAATGGATTACCAAAGTAAAATGGTATCGAGAAAATTCATCGTCAAGTATATCTAAGTATATTAGTATACTTTTCATATATTCTTTTTGAACATCAGATGAATCCAAGATATCGTTCAGCAGTAGAAATAATGAATATTTTGGTGGAGCGGAATAGAGACGTATTTTCCATAAAGAAATATAGCACATAATTTACTGAATCAAATATTTAACTTACTTGAAGTTAAATATTAAGATTGTATAAGGTTGCAAAAATTTAGAGATATAAGCAGAGTAATATATAAAAATAGTTTTCTGTAAACTTTTTATAAAAGAAAAATGTATAAAAGAAATATGCCTACTTCTGCCTTTAATTCGTATAATTTTCTCTTCGAAATCCAACGGACATTGATGTGAAGTAGTAATTTGTTATGCTCTGTATTTAAATCGGCGGCTTTAAGAATTCTATTTCTTAAGACACTAGTTTCGATAAAATACTTTATTAGTTTGAAGAGCACTGTTAAATACATCAGGTAAGGCTTTCGCATCAAGTAATTGTCGGTGAAATACGCAATAAAATTTAAGTGATTTAAAATATCTGATAGCTTTCCTAGCATTGATGCGGCTCCATCTGTACACCTATATAAGTCATAGACAAAGGTTTAGAAAAAAAATAATAATTCCTTTTTTTCACTTTTTGCAATAAAATAAAAGTTTGCTTAAATTAGAAGCATCAGATATTTCAATACACTGCAGCCAGCAATTTTTATTTCCTCAGAATTATCTGACAGAGGAATTCTCATGACTTTTTCTTTTATGGGCTTATCTAAAATTTTATACCCAATGACATCAAAACAAGGCTTTTGCTATTAGTATTGATATATTGCACGTAGCTTCAATAGAAATTTCCACATCCAACTGACGGGCACCTATAGAGTTCAACTTTGGTATTATGATATATATATATATATATATATATATATATATATATATATTTGTACAATAATTCCACATATATTTTCTGTTTCTCTCGCGGACACCCAGGAATGTTGAAACGGGAAACATTGCTCTAGTGTTCAGAGAAAAATTTACTATCTAAGATTTTTAAATTAACGCTGTTGCTTGGTTTTTTATTGAAATTATATTAAAGGATTAATTTATTCAATCATTTTTTAAATGATTATCAAAAATATTTCACTTATGGGTAAATAATTTCAAGTCAAATATAAAAAATTGTAAAATTGCATACATTTCTATTTAAAATAACAGTTTTGTTGTAGTTCACTTTCTTTGACATAGGAGGACCTCAATTATCTGTTTGGGTTTGTGTATACATAAGGTTATGTAATATTATGTGTTAAGTGGTTCGGCTACTTTGTAGGTTAATAGAAAATATTGAGGATGAAATCTAAATGGCCCAGTTGTTTAGTAAGTACAAAATTTTAAATCATAATATAATAAGCCAAATGTATTCAAATGTTCTAGTGGTACCCATGCTACCGTTAATACATCAACAGCAAGAGCTACTCATATTATGGTGATTGAAGTCTGTCGTTTAATCATTTTTGATCATAACTTAATCGCCATTCCTTATTTGTTTAAATCTATCTTACAATTATTCACTGCTACATTCTGCAGAAAAGCTTTCAAGGATTGCTATACAGGGAGGAATTCAAATTAATCGAAATCGATGAAGAATCAATATGACTCTACTATCAGCTGAAGAGAATTACTGAAGAGAATTACGGTTGCGCTAAAAACAAAAATGTAAAGAATATAATATATATATATATATATATATATATATATATATATATATATATATATATATATATATATATATATATACAATATAATAAAATAAATGTAATAAAAAATAAAAAGAATAAAATGTAAAACAATAACATACAATATACGCGACAAATAAGAAAATGAATGAATTATTTTGGTAATTAAAATCACTGTTTACTTTTTTCTGTATTCATAAAATTAAAAAATAAAGAATTTTTTAATTATTTTCTTAATACTTAATGCATTTTGAAATATTTGGGTATCAGTATTAAAATAAAATAAAAAATATCTTATATAGACAAATGTATATTATATTTTTGACGATCTTGTCCCACCCATTTGAAATATTCATCCCATGGGATGCCATGGGAGATTTACGAATATCATTTACGGTTATTGGCAATTAATACTATTTCTTCTTTTCTTTCCAAACAATAAATTAAGATTAATAAGCTAACAGTGCTAAATCTAGATCTATCAGAATTTGACTTATTTTATATCTGCAGTATAAGGAATTGAATTTCTAATTGGTTTATAATTATAATCCCATTTTACATATTAAATTAATCATTACGACACTAAAGATATATTTCTTTGCTAAAGTTAATATTGTAAATTGCGTCACATCTCTATTATCTTCTGATAATCCCATAAAGATTCTTAATTTTTCAATCTTATACTTCCATTAAATATAAAACAGAAATTAACATTATATACTCCATTAAGATTTAGATATTGTCAAAATCATATAAAAAAACATCATAATCAACAACAATAGCATCCGTCCAACCTTTCAATCCAGCTCAAGCAATAAATGACAAAAAAGAGAAAATTAAAGTAAGTGGGAAGTTAAAGCAACAACATTAGTAACACATCGTAGAACAGAAATTTTACTAAAAATGCGTAACGTAATTGTCATTAAATAACAAACAAATCCCCTACCTAAAAAAGAAAAAAGTTAAATAAAACAATTTGTTAAGTAAATTCTGTAGTGGTGATTTAACACAGAAAATATTTTACACAATCAATTGACAGTTGTATAATTTTCCACCTGGTGGCAGAGGAAGAAATATGTTGAATAGTGATTTTCATTACTTTTTGGGACATTTAGAGAAAAAGGTCTAGAAGCTTAATGTCAAAGTGTCCTCAAAATAAACACGCAATGGTCTAATGATTTTTGTTATAAATAGAAGTGAAAATTCGAAAACTATACAATTTAATTAATTTACACTTCATTTACTTTTGGAAATTTAATTAAATAAATTCTTTGCAGATTTGATTTGTTTTAAGGTATTAGTATATTACAAAAAGATAAAGTTGTGGTGCATTTGGTATGTTAAGGTCTTTTTAAATGTCAACTTTTAATGTTTTTCTTTTTTTTTTTTTAATATTACATTATTTGAAAACCACACTACGACGAAAATGTTAAAAACATATGAACTATATATCATTAGTAAGAAAAAATCTAGTCGACTATATTTTGAAGAACTTCAAAATTTTATCTTCTTTAAAGTTGTGCTATCAAATTGATAATTACGCCACTGCACTCTCGGACAGAATTGAAATTTTTTTTAAATAAATTTGTAACTTCTAATCGGCTGTTTGGCTTTATATAAAATTTAGTATAGGCTTAACAAAGGAGCGGACAATTTTAAGTTTGAAAAGAGGTTCCACATGAATGTTTCATTGCATGTGCTATTTATCTCTTATAGTTTTCAAGTTATTTATTTTTGAAATTTCAACTATCTTGATTTTACAAAATCTCGGTTCATTTTTCAAAATATAGCCCAATATTTTTGCCCGATTTTGTAAATTTTTTATCCAGTTGGTTAAACAACAAAATTATCTATCGAATGAAAAAATTTAAGTAGACATCTTTTCTGAGCCCAAAAGGAAACGATTTTGAAATTGATAATTGCAAAAATTATTATTTTTTTCCGAAAAAGTGTCTACACTCTTTTTTCTTCAAAATAAAATTTATTTAAGAACATATAATTATTTAACACTTTTCTGAAAAGTATCTTCACAGAGATAACTTTATAATTACCATAAAAATTATATAATTTATTTTAATTTAATTTATTTTTATTTATTGTCAAAATTTAAAATAGTTTTTGCTTTTTTCATTTCATATTTAGGTTATTCAGAATCAATAATATAAAATAATAAAATAGATTTTTTTTTTAATTAAATTTTAATTTGAATCAAAAAAATTTTAATCATAATTTTTTTTGTGCATTTATGAATATGATTTCAAGAAAAGCGAAAAATCACATCAAAAAGGAATTACAGTTTAAAAATTACAAAAAATCACTTCAAAACATTAGGTCGTTTTTCGTATGAAATATAACCCGAATTTGTATGGGAATTTTTAGGCGATTTTTCACTGAGCATTTTGCTGGTAGCTTTTCCATATTTAATTTATAAATGTATTACAATATCTGTAAAAAAAAAAATATTAAAGACTATTGCGAACGAAAAAAAATTGTAAATTAAAAAATGGGCTTATTTTTTATATATTTTTTGGTGCATTTAGGCTTTTTGGCCTTTTTTAAACTTCAACTTAGCCTTTTTTTTCTCACCTCCTGGCAGCACTGCTGTAAAGTATAATATGTCGCCAAAAATTTCAAAAATATTTTAGTACTGCCACAGTGTGCTATTCAAGAAATGAAATTGGAAAAAATAATGGAATTTCGGAACGGCTGTTGCTATTTCAATGAAATTTCACATAGTGATAGTAGAGGTGAAGGCGAGTTTAAGTTTTGAGCTTGGACTATATAGACCTACAGGGATCTACAAAAACATCGTCATATGCATATCTTATCTCTTTTAGTGTAAAAGGCATTAGGTTTCAAAAATTAAAATTTTTTACTTTTTAGCATGTCTTTGAAAACTTTCTTTGCTACAGTGGGTCCAATTTTGACCCGATTTTTTTCTGTTTCATTAACAACAAAATTGTGTAAAGAAAGATTTTTGGAAAAATATTTTCGGAACTTTGAAAAAAATCGACTTCTCCCGTTTTTTTTTTCAAAAAAGCAATCACATTCTTTTTCTATTATTTTTCCAACAAATTTCGAAATTTAGCCCTAATATCCCAAATCGCAAAGCTGGAGTCAAAAAAAGCTATACTTTTTGTAATGTGTTATTTTTCTTTTTGTTTACTTTTTAATTTATTAAATTATTTTTTTACTTTTAGATATTTTTATATTTTATTTTTAGATATAGCAAAAATAATAAATTGCATTTTTGGAAATTTTTTAAGGTTTTTTGGAAATTGCGGGATTTCTGAAGATAAATCTAAAAATGCGGATAATGCTTGAAATTATATGTCAAAAAATCTACTCAGATGTGAAATTTTATTCTAAAATGTTCATTAATAAAAATTTCGTTTCATAATTAAACATGAATAACATGTAAAAAATCGTAACTCAATACCTCTTCCGCAACTTTTTGCGAAAAGTCTTCAACGAATTTTCTTATTATAAATATTATTATAAATTTTTGGTGACAGGTAAGTTGAGGAGGGTACACTTTACCTATAATATTGTTGTAATTAATATTGGATATGAGTAAAATATTACAAGAACTCTACAAATAACTAAAAAGTTAAGCAATGTATTTTTAGATATTTATTTATTATAAAAATAATTTTTATAAAAAATAATCTGTATTTAAAAATTATGGTAAATCATTATAGTAGCTTAATTTAGTAAAATAATCTGATTCACAGTAATTCATATCTAAAAGATAAAGTAAATTCTTTTATTCATGAGTACTAAAAATTTCTTCATTTTGCGACAGTCTTGAACATTTTCTTGAAGCTCTTCCGTAAATTCTCCTAAGGGAAGAATATTATGCTTAATTATTATTTCTCCATGGCATAATATCTTATGTACGGTTGGTGACAACAATTTCCAAGGATACAAACTTTATGTGTTTTTGAAATTTCATAGGAAATTACTGTTTGCAGTTTGTTGCCATTAAAATGATGTTGACTCTTTGTAGTAAATCCATATCAATTCCTGTAATTTTTTAGGTTTTTTTTAATATATGAACAAATGCAGAGCTATGTTGCTATCGTTCGTGTTGGTCTGCAAAGGTATCCTACGAGTGGTTTATCAGTGTTTGTATAAATTTAATTTAAATTATTAAATTAAATTATTAAAATTAAATTAAATTATTAAATTATTATTATTATTATTATTATTATTATTATTATTATTATTATTATTATTCACAGATTTATTTTCGTTTCCTGATATGCTTCTATACTTCAAATCATACGCCAAATGTAAATATCTTATTCTGGCATGCAAGGGATATATTCCATATTTTAGAGCATCTTCATTGACATTTCTTATTTTGGATATATTTGAAAATTTTGTCCTATTTTCGCCACATATAGAACAATTCCAACTAGAGGGGTTCCTGTTATAGCGTTGCTGACTTTCCCATCAGTCATTGTAAGTTTCATATCAAACGATATGTTAAATGCATATTTCGATATTTCCATGGAAATGCGATCTAGGCTTCTAATCTCTGCTTCAATAGAATCTACTAATTCTCGTATTGTATTTTTTTTATTCTTTGTGTACTTAAAGGAAAATGGTCTGCAAAAGTATTTTGATCCAGGTGTTGTATTTATCCAAACGTCTTCAAAGCTAGTTGATGGGGTATTGCTGTTACCATATTTCCTAATTCTTAAAGGAACCAATGATGTCGTAAATATACTTTTATATTTTGAAGAATCTTGGCTCGTTTGTTTATATTCTGAAAGTGATGATAAGCCGTCATATGCAGGTCACAACTATTAATTTTCTTAAGTTGCTTAGTAGAAAGTCCAAAACAATTCTTGGTGCTGTATTTCCATATATATATAGAAACTCCAATTCTGGCTTTCTGATTGGTAATTTCAATGGGAAATGATAAAATGCTTTTCTTTTTTTCCTGTAATGCTCCATATGATTGTAAAACGTCTACACCTTTTGCTAGTGGTGCTCTTCATAAAATTACGTAACTCTGATAGCTAAGTTTCAGTTGTAGCATTAGGGCTATAGCTTGTTCTTTTGTATGGGTATGCTCTTCATTTAAGACGTTCATTTAAGACGTTTTGGTGATGCAGTTGGAAGAATATTTGCGATTTTTACAGCCTTAGAGAGTTGGTTTCCTTTTTTAACATGGCTTTAAATGTGACGGAAACTTTTTTATTAGGCCTTGTAGAAAGCTTTGCAGACAATCGCTGTTTCTTGGATTTTAAGCACAAATCTCCGTATTGCTAATACATTACCTGACCCATTACGTTACCTACTAATTGTGAAGAAGCTAATTATATGAGTATTTTTTTCCACGAATTCTATTGATTTTGATTGCTAATCTCAACACGTGGTAAAGATAGTCAAATAGTCTTGTTTTTAAAAATGTATAATAATATTTATAATTTAAAAATTCGTTGTATACTTTTCGCGAAAAGATGCGGAAGAGGTATTGAGGTGGGATTTTGTGCATATTATTCACGTTTAATTATGCAATAACATTTTTGTTTATGGATATTTTTGAATAAAATTTCACAGCGGAGTAGATTTTTTTAATCTTAAACGTTGTTCACATTTTTAGATATATCAACAGAAATCGCGCAATTCCCACAAAACTTTAAAAATTTTTCAAAAATGGGATTTTTACTCTTTTTGCTATAACCTTCGAACCGATATCGGTAAGCAAAATTTTCTATTCCAAAAAAGAAGAAAAAAGAAATAAATAACACATTTGACTGCATAAAAAGTTTAACTTTTTTTGATTCCAGCTTTGCGATTAGAGAAATGAGGGCGAAAATTCGTTTATGTTGGAAAAATAAGTCAATTTTAGGAATACCGGGTTCTCGTAAAAATAAAATATTTATTTTTTTTCTTTAAGATATTTTGTGTTAATTTATCTTTTAGAAAAATATAAATATTATATATGTTGCTAAAAAAAATATTTATATAACAGTAAAAGAATATGATCACTTTTTTCGGCAAAAAAAAAACGGGTAAAAGTCGATTTTTTTCCAAAGTTAAAATTTAACTTTTGACTATAATTTTCTGATTTTTTTTTTTGCACAATTTTGCTATTTATTAATCATTTTGCTATTTGTTTTTAAATCCAAAAAATCGAGTTAAATATGGACCCACTGTGGGGAAAAACTTCATCAAGGCAGGCTAAAAACTAAAAATTTTCTTTCAAGCCTAATGTCTCTTAAACTAAAAGATATAAGATATGCAGAATCCTTCTATATAAAAACTGTTCAAATTGATTGAGATATAAGGAATCACGATCGTTTTTAATAAATTTTATGTCCGAGGTATTAAACTTTGTGTGGGCCCGCCCACTGTAGGTCTATATGGTCAAAGCTCAAAAATTAAACTCGCCACCTCTATTACCACTATGTGAAATTTCATTGCAAACGGCTGTTCGTTCCTAAATCCCACAATTACTTCTACTTAATTTTTTGAATCGCACATTGCGTATTTTACTAACTAAATAAATAATTTGAGACACTTTGAGACCCAGCATACACGATTGTGAGCTTTCATTAAAAAAAATATATATGTTTTTTATTGTTGTTTTTATTTTAAACTATCTACTAAAAATATTTGTTAAACTATTACTTTTTTTAATAAAATAAAGAGTAAATCGAAATAATGATAATTATAAAAGAAAAATAAGAAATAGGAAAAGAAGTGTATCCTCATTTTGAAGACTTGAACACTAAGTGCAATTATTTAATATCAGTTGGATTTTTAATTTAGTTTCAAATGAATTTAGACTTTCTATGAAATGCTATTCTATTCTGCAAAAACAAAATAAAAGCTTAAATAAAAAGTTTAACAAAATTCTTCGACAAAAGTCACATAACACGAATGTGAATTTTTGGTATATAGCAACACAAATCTTTAAACTCAAAAAAGTGATTTTTGTTGTATTTCAGAAAAGTTTACGTTTTAAAAATGGAAATGAAATATGAATAGTTAATAGGTTTGACGAATGTGCCTGACATTAACTTTTCCTCAGATGATAAAGATGAATATCAGCATTAATTCGGTCTTTTTGGTCATAGGTCTACTGATACCTCTTTCGATGATGAGAAACAAATATTACCATTTCTTTCATCAACCAGTTTGCGAGAATAGTGAAAGCAAAGAGAATTTAATAATTCTTGTATTCCAGTAATGGTTGGTTGCAGAAATAGAATTAAATTATATACACCAAACACTTATTTTTAGTGAGTCTGTTGAATTGTAGAGAAAAGTGCAAATGTAGCTTTATATGAATCAGACATTAATGGCTGAACTGTAATTATGTCCTACTTAATATACTTTTTAAATCAATTGGAATTGAGTTGCAATGAGCTAATATCGAAATACGTATACATATTTTTAAAAATGAAAATCATAACACATATTCATTTTGTTGATACCACTTAGTTAAATATGCTATAAAGAGATCAACCAATAATATATTGATTTGGTAAGATCACAATATATTTTATTACCTACAGAAATTACATACTACTCAACTGACGAATAAATGACACCATTTCCTGGCCAGAAAGTTTATAAAGTCGAAGTCTTGCTCCGTGAGGCAAAGAATTTTTTTTCAACTTTTAATAGTTTAGTTGTATACTTGAAAGTTTTCAAGGCATTGGAACTTTTTCAAGTAGTGTTGTTGGTCACGCACTATCGATGTATATCCGTTGGCAGTTATATTTTTTTAACAAAATCTTCACAACAAGAATATTAAAGCTTTTTAATGGAAACTAGAGAGGTAATGATTAAGTATCTCCTGCTCCTGACATAGAGTCAGAACCTTTATAATCCATCGAAAGACAGATCTAGTTTCTAAAACCTATTGAAACTCTAGAAGATATTCGACATGACAGATATGACCACTGGACAAATCTATTGAAGAAAATACATCGATATGTCAAAATCCGTAAAGGCCGAAGTACAACCAGATTTTTTAAATGTAAATATTATTTGTATCTTTCAAGAGAAAAAACTTTAGGGAGTTTCAATTAATAAAACTTTAAAGTCCTTAACATATTCATGTTAATAGTACTATGTTTTTTGAGATATTTCACAATTATTCGAAATAAAATATTTTCGTTAAAAATTTCCTTACTTAAGAAAATAAAAATCGTTTTTCTTCAGTGAAATAAAGATAAAAACCGACCAAATTATGCCCATAATGCACAGGTCGTTTTTTATACAAATCTTAAATAATCTGTTTAAACTGAATAAAATAATTTTATTTCAAAATAAATAGCTTTTCTTAACTTATAACATTGTTACAGCTGTGCCCTCAAATTGCTAAAATACATAAAAATGGCAGAGGTTTTTTTGAAAAAATAACTTTTTGGACATAAAATAAAATTTTTGGAGAAGCTATGAATATTTGATCTCCAATAAAATCCTGGTTTGATAAGATATCTTAGTAAAATTTTCAGCTGTTAATTACTTTTCCATTTGAAACAGTAAAGTGTTGAGATATTTAAGATTTTTGTAAAAGTAATCCCAATTCCCAAAAATTGATTTTTTTCTTTTTTGAATTTTGCCCATAAAGTCCACATTTATTGCAGGTTTGAAAAACCCCATTGTCCAACTCTTTGAAATACATAAGACTTTTAGAAAATATAGGCTAAATTAAAAATTTTCACTTCAAATTTGTCAAATTCGGGATGATCTGTACATAGTCTTGTACGGTGTTTGGGCCTGTTTTTAATTCCAAAGTTATATCTGTAAGATACCTTTCAGAAAAGTATTAAGTTCTTATAAGATCTTAAATAAAATTTTGTTTTAAAGAAAAAGTAGTTCGGACACCTTTTCGGAAAAAAATACAAAAAATCATAATTTTTTTTTCAATTACAAAGTCGTTAATTTTTAGCTTCCGAAAAGATGTCTATTTCGAATTTTTTTCATTCGATAGATAATTTTGTTCAATTGGATAAAGAATTTATAAAATTGAATAAAAATATTGGGATATATTGAAAAAAATTGACAAAAATTTTGCAAAATTAAGATAGTTGAAATTTCAAATGCAAATAACTTGAAAACTGTAAGAGACAAAAAGCACATGCACAAATATTTTTCATATTCCTTATCTACAGCTTTAAGATTTAAAAATATTTGAAATCGCATAAGAAACAAACTAATCTACTTTGAGCACTAATAGCTCCGCTCCTGAAGGGTTTGGTGAACCTTCCTTGCTAACTTAAAATTATACACTCCACTGCTACGAATCACTGTCGGAAAAATTGTTAATCTAGCCAATTCATTAAATTTTAAAATTTGTTGTTTTTTAAGTTTTTCTTAAATTTTGTTTTTTTTTCCTATATAAAATATAAAAAAAAAATAAAAAATGTTAGAATAATTGTTTTTCATTACACGAGTAAATTTAAAAAAATAGATTTCTGCTTCATATTTTTTACGGTTTACAAGAAAATAAAAAAAAACTATTCAGAGTCGTGTTTTTTGGAGTATTTCTAGATGCTTTTAGATTTAAATGTAATAAAAAAATCCGGAGAAATTAATAGAGCGTGCAGTAAGTCCTCCATTGTATGCAATCTCGAGTCTTTTCGAGTGTGGTTCAGCCTATAACTGTGAAGATCTTTATTTCTTGCCTCTTCTGACATCATTCCTCTTGGTAGCGAAACTTTTTCAATAACAACTGCTCCATGTATTAATATTTTATTTACAGATGGTGGCATATAAGGGTATTCGGAATACATGCAAAATCATTACGTTAACTGCTTACTCACATTCTGATGTGCGCAATATTAAACCAAACCTTTTTATAAGGTCCACTTGTACGCCAGTTGCTATAGAAGTCAAGGTTGGCTGATGGAAAAACATTCTGGCGGTATTCCAAGTGTTTGTATTCCCCGAACCTTTCTTTGGAATATCCACCAACATACCCAATTGTCTTTTAGTTCAAGTTGAATTCTTCTTTTGGTTTGTTGAGCAATTTTTTATTTTCTAAACGATTTTGTCAATTTTTTTATCGGTATTCTGTAGGCGATATGAATTACACACTTGATGCACCGAATCCAAGCATGAAGTGTCGACAATTCATATTCGTACAAATGGTTTTGTGGCTGTCTCAGTTGAACTAATTTTAGTTTGTTCATCAATTTTAGTGTCGCCTACAAATTCCACAAGCCAATGATACTGACTCCGCTATGGTATTGAAAACTTTTCCATCGATCATGGTCTTATGAAATTCGAGAGTTATTTCAAAAAACTTAATTTTGTCGGCAGAATTTGTGCAATTTCTCTATTTACATTTTCTATCTTAGCCCCAACCAAATCTGCTGACTCTTTTTAAAAAATTATTTTAATGGGCCTGCAGAACCGAGTTGAAGAAGGCCACTTATTTTTCCATAGTATTGCAGGTCTTTTTTAAATTTATAAAGAAACAATACATAGAGCAAACAAATGCTTATGAATTGTTCTAGTATCACACATACTGAAATATTAACGCTAACCGTTAAAGCCCCATTTAAATATTACTTTTATGCAATCGTTATTATTTCCTACAGTCATAATATCCGCAAAAGCTATTGAAAAACCTTGTATTATACGTGCCACAATATGGTCTACGAGAGCAGGGTATCTTCAGATTTTTTTTTTTTTTTTTTTTGGGATATGTTGCCAAATTGCTAATCAGAAATCGCCAAAAATCATCAGATTTAAATTTTATTTAGTTTTTTTTAAGACATAAGAAAAAATAAGCAAAAAGGTTTTAGTGATTCAAACAATACCCCAATCATAAGTGGTTGGGGTATTATGCGTTTATGCTGATTTTTGTAACGCATAGAAAAAGTTATCCAACACCCACCTTAAAGTATACCAATCGATTAAATTAAATTATAATTAAAAATGAATTTTTCTGACTCGCATACATATATCTCCATTTCAGAGTAACATATTTAAAAATTCATAACATTTGTCCTCTTATTCTATGCTTCCACTGAGTTGAAAGCAATCAGTTTTGAGCAAAACCCCTAAAAGTATTTCCAGTATCTTGACTCATTTTTGCATTGTTGAATTTTCGAGCGAAATCCTGACATTTCTCAATCTAAGTGAAGTTGAATTTATAAATTAAGATTCTACGTTTTGTTGGGTAGGTAAATACTGAAAATAATCGATTGTTAGTAAGAATATCTATTTTATAAAATTTTTAAAACTAGCCAAATAATTCGCCACTACTTTATAAATAGCCAAAAACAATTAAAAAGATCCACGTCTGGCGAAAAATCACCACATCTGATAGCCTTGTATGAGACTTTGCAAGCCAACTTCAGCTGAACGTTCAGTTACATGTATGTCATTGTTTCGTTCTTTGGCACCATATTGTATTATTTTGTATGACCTTTTTGAGTATTCACCATCTGTATAAGGAGTTAAAGCTTCCCCAGGTATATACAGAATATAGGTTTTGGTTCAGAGTCTACATATTTAAGCATTGTATTGTAGATTTAAGCTATGGCAGATTCTGAACATAACTGTGAAGCACTTCTTTTTCCAGCCTTGTAAAGACTCACGTTCGCCTCTACCATTAACTCTTGATTCGGTCTTTCATTGACGTTTGATGTATTTTTTAGTTCACTGTGCCATATTAAAAAAGTGGGTACTTTTAGATTCTTCTATTGTAAATAAAAAACGAAAAAAATCAAAACGTAGCAAAAACTTGAAGCCTATTTTTGAACTTGACATAAATAACAATCCATTCAAACAAACTGTATAATCAGTAAATCGAATCTGGTGGTGGAATCCACACTGTAAAAACATTTTTATGAAGGACATTTTCTTCATAAACAATTTTTTTTTATTTAATACATACCTAATAATTAAAATGAAATCGCAAAACTTATTAGAAAATTTTATTTTTACTGTCAACATTTTTGCACTTGAAAAAAACGCAGAAATAGTTATTGCTCTTGCTGAAACATGTTTAAGTTTGAAAACTCACAGCTGTGCGAATATTAGGAACAAAACAAAAATCGGAAACATGCGAGTCTGTGTGAAATTTTATGTAAATCCAACCAGCCTATTGGAATTTACAGATTTATTTCCAAAAAATTTCGATTCTTCCCCACTGTGTAGTGCTGAATTTATATGCAAAGCTGTTTGTTAAATTGACTGTTAAAATTATATATCGAGCAAAGTCTTCTTTCTATTCCTTATGGGCGAAACTATTACGTTGTATAAAATTAAAAATATTTTTTACACGTCGTTTAATAATGTCCATAATGAATTTAAAAAGTTATTGCTTTTACTGACTTTAACTGAAGCTGAAATGTGTATTTATATACAAAATATAATAAAAATAAAATATAATTGCTTTTAACCTTAAGAAGGTATTAAAGGACATATTACTCAACAAAAATTGAATTTAAGTGATTAATATAAATTTTTGTACTCACCATCAAAAAAGATGGGAGCATAAGACCCCACAAAGTATATCCGTACATATAATCCTGGTCCTCGTGAGAATATTAATCGATCTATATATTATTTAGTTTATATGTAGTCCTTATTTGCAAATAAGAGTGTAAAGCGTTGCCGTTTTATTTTTTTTATTGTAGCTTACTTTCTTAAGAAAACAATTACTGATTAACGAGACTTTTGCCAACAGTCTATAATATGATGACATTTTTATACCTTACATCACCATAAGTGGTTGAGGTATTATACGTTTATGGCGATGTTTGTAACGCATAGAAAAAGTCATGCAACACCCACCTTAAAGTATACCAATCGATGCATAATCGCTATTTAAAGTGATCTAACGATATCCGTCCGTCTGGCTAGCTGGCTGCCCACTTAAACTTTCTGCACAAAGTACGGGTTGCAATTTTAAAGACAATTCGATGAAATTTGACACATGGGACTTTTATGATGCAAGGACGAAAGCTACTGAAAGTAGTTGTGATCGGTCCATTATTTCACCTAGACCCCATACAAATGTCCCCCTGAAATAGAGTTTAACACTCAAAAATGCCTTAAAAATAAGAGTATTTTCATGAAATTTGATACAGAAAAGTTTTTTACAAGTATCAATCTCTCTGGCATTTTATGAAGATCGGTCCACAATTTACCATAATTCCCATATAAACCCCTCTTACAAAAATCACTTTAAAGTGCATAAATCCCATACGAATATTAGTTTCAAGTTAATATTCAACACAAAAAAGTTTTAAGTAAGTAGAAACAACATTGGCAAATTTTATGAAAATAGGTCCATAATTTACCATAGCTCTCATATAAACCCACTTCCAGGAATCGCCCTAAAGTGCACAAAATCATCTAGATGTTAGTATCAATGCATTATTCTGTATTTGTATATTTTATTTTCATTTAGTAAGATTGGCCACAAGTGTAATATAAGTCCCCTCTCCGAATTTGTATGCTCGTACACAATGTTTTAAGGTATAATAAGTCGGTCCTGACCGACTATTTCTTTCTTTCTCGTTATTTTTTTTTTTTTTTTTTGTCTGACAAATATTGAACAATTTTGTGAAAAGGAAAACTGAAAAATACATAAATAAATAAAATTATTTATAATAGAACAAATTAATTTTTTTATTTACTATCTGCATATAAACTGTAAGTTCTTTATTTACAAATAACCTTAATCGCAAATAAGAACTGTGTAAAAAACTAATTATATGTCCATCTGTCTGTTGAAAACAGTGCAGGAGTTTGGAGTAAAATTTGGCTGTATGTTTTTCTCGTTTTTCTCGAAGGTGTCTGCCGTAAATCCAGTTCATACATTTTCGTCGATATTTATTAAACAAAAACATGTATACACGAAATTTTGAACAAATTGTTCAAGGGTTGATGTTAATTCGGAAACTAAAAATAGGCCACAAAGAGTTGCAGATGGTGGGTATAATAGATTCGGCTAAGCCGAATATAACATTCTTATCTGTTGATTTTTTTTTTAATTTGTTGAACGATGAATATAGCAATGAAAATAATAAAAATTTTATAAATTATAATTTGTTTGAAGATAGATTCATTTTTATTTATTTTTGGAAAATTGTAGTGAAAGAAGAATTTTGATGTCCATATCTGATAAATAGCGAAATTGTAAAAATATATGCATAGAAATTTAATAGACACCAGCAACTCATATCTTAAAGCAAATACAAATTTTAAATTTTTAATTTTTATTAAAATAACAAACCATATTGTGAAAGAAAATATTGTAAAATAAGATATTTTGTGGAATATTGAAAAATTGTGGTAACTCTTGGATATGTTTTAGATACCAATGGATACTCATTCCGAATACCTCCTACCTATAGAAAAGGATTTGTTTTTAAGTCGGTTGCTCACTACTGCTTCTGATTGCTTCAGTAGTAGATACAGTTTAAAAATTAATTTTAATTAAACAAATGTAATTTTCGAGAACATTTCATGTAAAAATTTATGTAATCGCCTTAAAATTCAAATATTCAGCAACTAATAAAAATCGCTAAAAATTAGATAAGAAAATCGGTTAAACTACAATTAGTATTAAAATTAAATTTTTCTTAAATGTAACTTTGATTTTTTTTTAATATATTTGAAAGTGGGCTAATTTCCTGTCCCTTGAATTATATAAGTATATTTTTTTCTAAATAATGTTTTTTGTAAATTATAACTGTAACACCCGGGGCTTTGATTGCAGTGCATTTAGTTCATTATGGTCAACATATTGAATTAATAAAATAATTCAAAATATTTTCTATAAAAAGAAAATGAAGTCCAAAAAAATTCCATGCCAAGCGGACAGAAATCGAGACCACTTTATGTAGAACTTCTTTGATTATATTTAAAAACGTATTCTTATGGTTAGCCAGGGCCATACCAGGCCCACTTTTCAACAACAATATTACACTACTTTTACGACATCGTTACATGCAAATTGCGAATGCAATGAAATTAAACTTGGTTCAAAAACTGTGTATTTTATATGAAATAAGTGTATCAAATGCAATGCCCACGCTTTACGACTATTTTTAAAAAAGGAATTTTTCTCAGTTTGTTTACGCTACTACTGAAGCGATTTGCACGAATTTTGTACAATTTGTAGAACATCATTGACTCTCTTTAAAAACGCATCATGAAAATAAAACTTGGTGCAGAGATAGTGTATGTTATTGGAAGAAATATAAGCTATGCCAGAACTAAAACACACAAATGTCTTATCAGTTTTTTTTTTTAATTTTACAGTCCTGAAATTTAAATATGATATTTTATTTTACGATCAGAGTGCAAATATTAATTATCGCATATATAAAGAACTGTTATAGTGCAAGTGCTAAAAATTTGTGCGAATAAATCTCCCATTAAATTGATTAGTTGGGAAGAAAATATAGTGGGAAGTTGCGGGTGAAGTATTAGCCCCCACGCGATGTACATATTATTTATCTTTTCGTAAAAGAGCTATTATAGTGAGTGCCCTCAAATTTTGCGGGGACCATTTTTTTTATCAAACAATAAATTACATGAGGTGGGTATGTCAGTGTGCAGTAGCTCCCATATGAAGTATATATTGGTTGTCACATCAAAAAGCGTAGCGAAACACACCGTTCAAAGCTATTATATTATAAATTACTGAACAAAATTAATGAAACATATTGAAAATATAAATATATATTTATGCTGATGGACCTAGCAGATAATGTTAAAATATAAAAGTAATTTTATTATTATATTTTTACAAAAAAGATATTATTTTACTATTTATTAATTTATAAAAAATTCTACCATCTTAGGAATTTATTAATTTTAATAAGTTAAGTAATTTATATAAATATTTGTGTGCAATTTCATTTTCATTGTAAAATTTGTATGAGATTTATGTACGTTTAAGTGAATTTCTGGAAGGGTCTTATGTGGAAGCTACTGTCAAGTATTGTTAAAGAAATGAAGTATGAATTTTATATAAATATGTGCATATTTAAGATATTTATAAGCTTTAATCCCCTACTCCTGTAAAATTTTTATATGGAGGCTTTGTTAAGTAGTGTACCTATAAAAACCAATTTCAATAATCTTCGTCATTATATAAAAATATTACAAATCAAATTATATTAAATTGTAGTCAAAATTCCGACCTGTAGATTTACATGGATAGTTAGTCACATAGACAGACAAATGAACATGGTTAAACAGACACAAAAAGTAATTCTGAGTGGAACGCTATACTTTAATTTGGGGGTCCAAATATTTTTTCTACATATTACAAACATTAGCACCAATGCATAAATATATTAAAGGAATTACTAACTAAAAACTAAAGATTCTTGAGGCTAAGTGTAGGTGTTATTTTAATATTGGTTAAGTATGATTCCAAACCAGCGGTTCCCACAATAATTTATATCACGAACCCTGTTAAGAATTTTTTCATGTTCAAACGGACCCCTAGACAGAAATGTTTGGAGTCTTTAATAATACAAACTTAAAATGAGTAAAAAAGGATTTGCAGATTCACCAAGAAAATATACTGGAAAAAACATTAACTACTATAGTTTTTTAATGAAAAGTAAATGCTTATTTTAGGCTAAAAGTACAATGTTTTTTATTCAAAGTATTGTCCATGAAAAGCTATAACTTTTATCTCTCTGAAACCGCTTTTCATCTTTTGAGGACAAAAACAAATCAAGACAATTTATTTTACGTTGTTCTGATGTGAAGCGTACTTAATCGCAGCACTCTGAATCGTAAGCAGATGTAATCTGAATGGGGAATGCCTGGGCTATACGAGCGGTAGGGTAAAACCCCTAATCACATTTATCTAAATATCTTTTCTTTACTGGTCGCGCAACATGAGGCAGAGTATTGCCATGATGGAAAATTATGGTGTCGTGTCTCACAGATCAAACAGATCAATTATGTGTGGCACAGATCTCGAGAAAAGCCTTGAAATCTTCACCTTCAAATCGTTCAGCTAACCGGGACGCTTATTAATATTCACATCGAAATGGTTTAAATGGTAAAAATTTTGTATTGGCTTTGTTTAAACCAGCGGTATAAAAAAAAGAGATACCAACACATTGTTACTGTCTTGTATTCTTGCAAAGGGATTTTTTCACACACACTAACACTGTAAAAATTAAAAAAAAAAAAATAATGCGACATAGACTACCGAATGATTTTTTTTATTTTGCTCACAAAGCTTAGTGTTTCTTAGATATTTTAATACCACAATTGGATCTTCGATCGGCTTCGTTCTCTTATTTTCACTTTATCATGAAAAAAAAACATACGAATTAATGCATAAATTTAGGCCTCTTCACGGACCCTTAGAACGTTCCCATTTGGGAACGTTGTTCTAAAAACTACCACAACCAAATTAAATTGAATAAAATATTTCATCTTTTAATTATGTAGCCTTTACTTCAAAATTACATTTAAGGGTTAGGAATACTTACAAATATTTCTCCATTATTGGCCAAAACAATATATATGCAAATCAGTTTTACACAATGGATTCTTAACATAACTAGAGTAAGAAGCAAGAGTGAAAAAAAGGAATGCCATGGAATACAAAATATAGCGATACTTATTTATTCAGCCATTTACTCTCGCTTCTGCTAATCGGTACAATACTTCATGGCTGAGAAGGTGTAATAAAATGCACTAAAAATGTTTCTTTTTTTCTAATGCGCACACAGTTACTCCTACACAAGTACTTAATAAACATCAACATAAATAAAAATAAATTATAATAATAACTATAATGCAACTACACAGAAAAAAATAAAAATTGCATTTGATTACGTTATTCAAAATTCTAAAAAAAAATATTTTTAAATTCACACTTTAAAGATTTTTGACATATTGACTAAAAAATATGTGACAACAAAATATGAAGAATTTATAGAATATTTATTTAGTTTATTTATTTTAGTATATATATATATATATATATATATATATATATATATATATCGGTTTAATAGTCCTCTAGATATACAATGAATATTCACTTTGTATGGACACTACTACCTCCTGTCAAGCTACCGTACTTTAATTTCTTTAGTTCTTTAGATATGCGATAGTTAAGATTTATCTTGTATGGAGGCTAATGTGTGCAAAATAAGAGAAATAAATAGAGTTTTTTTTGCTCTCCAGGAAAATTGTGTTCTTCGAGATATAACCTATAATATTTCTTACTATAATTTTAACTTCAGTTTCACTTATAACCTTAAATACTTTTGAACATTTTTTGTGCTTATAAATGTTCTGTGAAATTGTAAAATAAATCTGACTATTTAGAAAACTTCAGATTAAGGAATTTGATTATTACATTTGTTATAATCCCTTTTCTTCATTGCTTCAAAGTAAATAATTTTTATTGAATATTTTTTAATTTTTGATAATAAATTTTTTAATTCAATCAACAAATTTTTTGGTTAAAGTTAATTTTAAACTAATTAAATTTTTTTCAAGTGAATCGATTGCTTTTTAGTGCATCATGTCTTTGACTAACTCTTTTATCAACTAAACTATATTTTGAATCAAATACGAAATTGTTGAATTTTCTTTTTTTTCCTGTGTAACATTAGTAGCAAAAACGTAAGAACTTTTTTTGGAAAAAAGTTTTGTAAAAAACAAAATGAACATGAAAAAATTGAATGACTTTAAATAACTGACAACTGTTTTGGTGGTTCTACGGAGGAGTATTTAAGTCTGTTACCAAATTGAAGTAGAATTTATAGTTTTTTTTTTTTCAGTTAATTTTTAGTGCAATTTAAGCAACGTCAGAAGTTTGTTACACCTACAACGACACTAAAACCATTACGACCACAATAACAAAGGAATAAGTCACAATTCGTTGCTTCTCTTGAGCGAAAGTATTTGTTTATTTCCGGTGTTACTATTAGTGTTGTAACTGTTCCTTAACAACATTTTCAAGTAGCTGTATTAGTAGACCGGTTTTTGCGATTGGCCAGAGGTTGATATCAAAACTAGTTTGAATAAAAACTAGTATTCATATTGAAATTAGTACCTTCTTTCCGAAATTATCTGAAACGAATCGGTGATTGATCAATTACCTTGTATGTATACATATTGAGTAATTCCATTTTAAATTAAAAAAAATTTAACCCTTGGACTATACAAAAGCATATAAAATTAAATTTATTAATTTTTATTTTGAAAACTTTGGCAATTCTATAGCTTTGAAAGTAATTAATATATTTTTTATGGATATATATGGATATATATATATATAAATTTATGGATATATATATATATATATATATATATATATAAATATATATTTTTGAACATTTTTTTTTGTTTCAAAAAATTTTCTTTAGAGGCGTATATTTAAAAAAACTCCATCTTTATTTTTTTATATTTTTCAGTATGAAGCCTTATAGGTATACTTATTACAGGGAACATTTCAGAGCGATCAAAATTTTTTAAACTGAAAATGGAATTACTCTATTACAAAGTTATGTTTATCGAAGAAGACGTATTCAATGAAATTTCTTTGAACCTTGGAATTTAATGGAATAAAGTGTGCGTTCGAATAAAATGTAACATATATTTTTGTTTATTACTTTGTCTTCTTATAACCTGTTTTTCCTTTTGTGAGCAACATATAATACTCCAGATTTTATAATGATATGAATTTTAAAAATATTTTGTGAGCTTGCTTCAAAATTTAGAGTCCAAAAAAAAACGTAGAGCAAAAAAATTATTGAAGCTATTAAAACTCATTCAAATTGGATTAAAAAAAAATGGAAAAGATCTTCGTGTCAGCAGAAAATTTGTTCCTAGAGTGGTAAGAAAATTAAATAATGACCTTACAATTGATTGGAAATCAGGAATAGAAAAAAAAAATAAAATTTTCAAAAAGTTTCTTGTTTGGCAAGCTATATGCAGTTGTGATGAAAGAAGTGGCAATTAGTCGCGGATCTAAAGGGAAGGCGGGAGGGTTGGAAAGTTGTACGCCCCCCCACCCCACAAAATTAATTTTTCAACTAAGGAAAAATAAAAAGGTATAAAAAATTTAGAAATGGTAAGGGAAAAATATAAATTATTTTGAAAAAATAAATAGTTTAACGAAAATATAAAAAGAAAATATAATGGAGGTAAAATCATTTTTTAGAGAAAATATCATATTTTTCATTTCAAAAATTGGGTTTGCTAATTTAAATATGTAGGAAGTGTATGTAGGATCATTATACTCATCCAAATTAAGACTGATGTAAAATAGCTAAAAAAAATCTACAAACTTATATACATATTTTTTAATTGTAAACATATTTTATATATTTTTTATTTTAATTATATAAATTTTTGGTAGTGAAAAATTGTTGTAATATTAATTAAAATAAGAAGATATACGTTTAAAATCCTTCCTAGAGTAATAAACTAAAGCTAAAAGTTATTGACAACTTATTTGGAAACTGGACATAATATATTATTGATGAACGTAATTTTTCCGCAAACTTTTATGTGAAATGCATGTTTGTAAACCTTGGTCGGCTGGTCCGATTTAAATAAAAATTCGAACATGCTTGCTAATATTTGCTTTTGTTTTTTCTTTTTGTCTCATTCGATTTCAAAATTGGTATATTTTCTCTCAATGAGGCTTCTGAATATTATTTAACTTTTGTAGTTAACGAGTTATTCGTATCTGAAAATTAAAATTTCAATTTTTAACAACACCTGGATCCAATTTTATTTCCTCCAGATTATGTAGAAAAAAGTCTCACGTTCTTAACTATTCCTAGTCCAAATAAACAACTCTGAACTTAAAAATTGAGAAACAATAATTTTTGAAGGATTTTAAGTCAGAAAAGCATCATCACACATAAAATACGAAAATGATCTGATACAATTGTGTAAATTTTGTATGTGAATCAGGCCAGTAGATTAGAAATTACAGATTTTTGAAAGGGTTCATTTGAACTGCTATTAAAATAACTTGGATAGGTCTGGTTGTATTTTATTAATTCTATATTAATTAAGAATCGCCATTATGTGACTAAAAGGCCTTTTAAAAAAATTCAAATATTTCTTTGGAACTTGAAAAGTAATTTTCGGAATTATTTTCCTATTGATCATACATTTTCAATTTTAATCTATTTTCAAAAATCTGGATTAGTTCCAAAGTAATTAAAAGGATTAATAATTACGATGTATATATATAATATGACAGGCTGTCATGCAAAATACAAATTGTGTTTTCGCATGTTAAAAAATACATGACTTCGTCTGTACAGCGAAATATTTAAGTAATTTTATTCCAGCCTTGATGAATTTATTTAATTAGAAAAAAATTAAATAAAATTTTAAATTTTCATTTATATTTCAGAAATTATGTTTTTAATTGAGATGAAAGTAACTTATTTCCCATTTATATTTTTACAAAAATTTAGTTTAACTGATATTTCAAGCAAAATATACATAACTTTATTAGATTTCATTTAGATTTTCCATACAATTCAAAATTTAGTTTCTAATGAAATTTTACCAAAATCTTTTAAAATTTAACTAAATTTTAAGAAATGTCATTATCCAACATTGATTTTTTTTCAGTGTGTTAATGAAATACAGCAATGTTCTAAACAAAATTGATAAAATTTAAAACAAGCTAATTTGAAATTAAGATAAAAAATTATTGGAATTCAAATAAGGGATTGTGTTTAATTTATTTAAAAAACTGTTGTCAAACAAAATTGTCGAAAGTGTGAATGTAAACGGGTTAAATTTTGGTCTGTTTTAATCTTATTTAAGCGATATGAAAAATATAAGTATGAATTTAGTATTACGTTACTTAAACAAATTTCGGTGAATATTACGAAATTCAAACTGCAAATCAGATTTATTCTAAATGTCAAAGTAACTTTTAATTAATTTTTAGTATAGATTTCCTTTGTCTAAAGAACAGTTGCTAAAAAAATTTTAAAATTAATCGTATAACGAAGAACTGATTGATATCCCAAAAAGATTTATTTTAATTTTTCGCATTTTTTAGATCATGAACTTTTATGAAATTTATTTGATTAGAATATTTTAATAACAATAAAATTAATTCAATATTTCCAGAAATATTTTTGGGCGACTAAAATATACAAATTTTACAGCTCAACAATTTGATAAAAAATATATTCTTTAAAAGTACTATATTGGCTAATCAACTTAAAGTTTTAGTAATTAAAGTCGCGAATTTTTTGTAATAAAAAATAAATCAACAAAATTTTCGCACAACCCTTCTTTCAAATACTTTGATTTGGCATCGTGCCATTACAGTAAATGTACGTTAAAATGATACAAAAATTGAAAAATTTTAAACACAAGTGGACAGCTGATTCTAAAAAAGTTATTCAGAGTGCAATCAAATTAATAATATCTAATCATTAACTTATACTTTATTGTTACATGTAATAAATTTTTAGAAAAAAAAAAACTAAAATATGTTACTTCAATCATAATTATAACTTATTCTAGTCAACTTTTATGTCAATATTTGTGTGTTACGTTTTATTCGAACGCACACGATAATTGTTTTAAATTTTGGTACTTTTTACAACAAAACGTCCTTAATAATTTATTCTTCTTTAGTTTGTATTTATTCTGTTTTTTTACGGTTAGTGCAGTTCATTGGCATTCTTAACTTGTTGCCAATATCATTTTTCACTTTACTGTCCAACACCTGCATTTAAACACTCACATACAGATATTAAGGACTTACACACTGTTAAATGGTTGCTGTTGTACTATCATACATACAATTTTTCTTACACTCACATACACACACACAAAATTTATAATGGTTTTGGAACGATTTTTTTTTATATTTTAGTTGGTTTCATTTAGTATGACCGTAGTAGAGGTTAAGTCAGTAACCACAGTCAACTGTATTGAAATTTGCAATGGCATCATTATGTTGTTTGCCACCGGAGAAGTGCATTTGTCGCATTGCATCAGAGAGTCTGTTTGTAATGACAATACAGCCAAATAAACTAACCAACAAACTAGCCAGTCAGGCAGCCCACCAAGCAACCAACCGTCCAACAATTCAAGTTGACAGCCAAACCCAACTAACTATTGGGGACTTAAAGCACCTGGCAGCGTGAAAACCATTTATCATTTCCTTAGAGTTGTTGTTTTTTTTTTCGTTTTATCTTTCCTTCTTCAATTTAGATTTTTTCTTTCGGTTCCTGTCCTTATTCCTATTTTTTTTTTATTCTAACAGGTGGACATGATAAGAGGATTTGGTACGCTCAACTTGAATTTATATAAAAGAAATACAAATAAGTATGAAAAATTCCTGCATTGAAATAAGGAAAAGGAACGAAATGCATAAACAAAAACGAACTGTTGGTTTTCTAATTGACAACATGAAAGTACTTTTTATGGTTTTTGAGGTCAAAAATTAAAGTTTTAAAATTGTTAAAAATATTGCCACAATTTAAGGAAATTGAATAATATTTTAAAATTAAGTAATAATTTTATTAAATTTTTAATATAATTAATATTCTACTATCTAAAGTGTTAAAACTACATTACAGCTTGAGAAAATGTTAAAGATAATTCCCTTAATTACAATTATGTGTTATTGCCTGAAAAATCTTCTTTCTGATTTTAACTTTTAATTTGCATAATAATTAAATTTATCTTAAATGTCTATTCGATACTCAATAAATCTTAAAGAACACAACAAATGTGAATAATTTTATAATAAACCTTATTTAAATGTTCACCATTCACATTGTCCTATAATAACACAGTACAACAAAAATCAAAATTTTTCTCTTATATGATAAATTCCATATATATGTGAAAATATTGGCTTAATATGGTATAACTCCGTTTACATTTCGTATTCGTTTTTCTTTTTTAAAGTACTTTAAAGCTTTTAAAAAGGCGCGAGGCTAATTTATTATTATGCTACTGTCTAATTAATTTATTTGGTTTTAAAAGAAAGAGGAAAATTTTGGCCTTTTAATGGATATATATATATATATATATATACATATATAATCAAAATAAAAGTTGCCAAAAATGTCCTTAGAATATTTAACCTTTTAATATCCTTGGAAGTTTTTAACAAATAAGTTTCAAAATAATATATGTAAAAGATGCCAATATCCACTTTCAAGTACAAATATTTTACAGTTTTTTTAGAGCATTCAAAAACAATAGAACAATTTTTGAAGCCATTTATTTAATTTTTAAGTAATTCTTACCTTATTATTTGGATGACTTTAGTTTAGATTAGGTTCGAATCGAACCAACCTGACGCATGTATAAAACAATGGATGAGTCTGATATCAATCAAAAATTGATCGGATAATACAGGAAATATACGGACTACCGAAGTTTGTAGTCCCGATATTTGTAAGAGCGCGACAGAAGATACTCCACTGTCTTCATAGCAACTTCTGCAATAGCCGTTAATACTGTTGCCAGGAGATGGGAAAAAAGAGGCCAAAGTGAACTTTAAAAAAGGTAAAAATGGCTAAATGCACCAAAAAAATAAGGCCAGAAAAAAGTATTTTTTTTTATTTAGAAACTTAATTTTTCTCGTTGTCATTAGTTTTTTTAATTTTTTCTAAAGAAATTTTAATAAATTTATAAATAACACACAAGACAATTTCAATGTAATTGAAAAAAGTAAAAAATTTATACCGAAAATTAATATTTTAGCTCAAAGGTTGGTAAGATATTGCTAGGAGCTTTCACTGTATGAATTTTCTAGATATGCGGTAATTAATATAGAATTTGTACTCCTTATAAAGCTAACCATCCTGTTTTATTTTAATATACTTAGATTAATGCTAATATACGTAGCTTTCATAAGATTTAAAGATTTTCACTGCAATGGTTCATAGGACGTTGATGAACATGTACCTACTTGCCTAATGTTCTGAAGTGATTTATCGTAATTTTTGGACTATAATTCCTTTTTAATTAAGCATTTCCAAATTTTTGGGTGATTTTTCTTATTAATAAGATCTCTTTTAAGTTACTTTCATAAATGCTTCCTATTGTAGATGAAGTATATTGAAAAGTAATTTTTATTATCTATTTCGTACCTCCACAAAATTAGTTAAGGAACTTTTACTTGGAGAATAAAGGGCCGCAGGAGACATTTTTTATTAAATATAAGTAATCTAGATTTTTTGTGCGTATATATATATACAAAAATGCTTAAATTGATGATTCTGTTAAAATATAATAAGCAATAGTAAATAAGAAATTATTTTCTTCGTTGTTTAAATACTAACAGTTTAGCTTTTTTAAGACAATTTTAAAAATCAAAAAGGCGAAAGCGAATATTTTGAGGCTAAAAGCGAATTATAAATGCTAGATTTAGCCTCAAAAAGGTTAAACTGGCAACGGCAGGCCTAGTCTCTTAGTATGAGCACTAACTACCCAGTGCTCAGTAACAACAGCTACAAGAGTTAGTAGTTGACGCCTTGGTATTCACAGGATGAAATTCGTACGCGATTCATCATAGTGTGGCCAAATCTATCTCGTGATAGAGAATTGGGATTTATTTATCCATCTTTGCCTAGCTATATTCGATAGGTGTTACTGTATCTTAGATCTGCATTATGATAGCGGTATAAAACCCACTTAGTTCAATTCTTCATTTCGAAGGAGAGAACAAGTTTGGCTAGTCCATCCGCAATAGGATTGCCCGGGGTATTTGAATAACCTCTTACCCAGATCAACTCTACGTTTGGTTGTCTTGCCATCTCATTTATAGATGTCCCGTATTCATGTACCAACACGAATATCGAATAGAACCTAGCTTATCATGGCTTGACAGTCCGTACAAATTTGGATATTCTGAAGTACATTAGCCAGTTTACCGCACTTTTTATGGCCGAGATCTCTTCTGGTAGAACATTGCAGTGATCTGGTAATTTGAAAGAAATATTTTTCTTAAATTCGGGAATATAGACACCCCCTCCAACCCCTCCAGCAGATTTAGATCCATCAGTGCAAACCTCTATCGATTCAGTTATTAGATTGTGGTCAGTTGAAGTTCACACTGAAAATCTGCTGTCCAGAACGGGTTTAGGTATACAATAGTTAATATTATCAGGGACTACACTTCCTAAAATGGTTGTATGGCCATAGTTCCTTTTATTCCATGCGTCTATATTGTTGAGCTTAGTCGCACACATCACTGCGACCTGTTTGGAAGTTAAGTCCACCGACAGCCAGTTTATTAAAAAGTATTGATAGTATTGTACGAAGCACACTTAGGCTAGATAACCATGTCGAAAAGCCACTTTGTATTCATCCTAGGACTTTGCCTACAAGACTTTTCAATGGCTTTCCTACATATATGAAGAATATATATGAAGCTTGGCTGTTCTGGAGCCAGGAAAGCTTGGAGTCCAGTATAATACCGAGATAATTAGGTCTGTTTGGGACCTTTAATTTAGTCCCGCTTAGCCAAAGAAGTGGGAAGGATTAACACTAAGATCACAATCTGTACTACATCATCTGAATAAGCCTAATGCAGTTTGCAGGTGGTGAGATATAGTATTTCACAAATATAGCCACCGCAGTATCGTCTACATACGCGGCAGTTTTAAACTTTAAGGATTCAAGTTCCATGAGCATTGGGTTTACGGCAACATTCCAAATAAGTAGAGATGAACTCCACACTGAGAACTGCCTCCATTTGCTACCCTATATATGGTAGTCTACATATGAGGCTTATAATCGACTAATATATATTCAGCCTTTGCAAATCCATTTTTATTATCTCTGCAACTATTTGCCTTTCATATAAGCATATTGGGTTGCTATGGTCGATTGTCATGAAGAGGTGGAGATCAATCAACTTTTCAAATGTTTTCAACAGAAAATATGATAGGCTAATAGGCCTGAAGTCCTTCGGTCTCGTGTATGAGTCCTTACCACACCTTGGGATTAAGACCTTTATATCTAGTCCATGACTCCGGAATATGAGAGCGTGATAGACATGCTGAATATATTCTTAACAGCCATGAAATTAATATATCCGCAGTATACTGATATGATGCCATCTGGGTACGGTGATTTATATAAACCAAAATTATTTAGTTAATGTTTCGAATTTGAACATCATTAACAGGATCATCTGAAAATTTCACGGCATTCTCCACTACAGGGAGACTGCTCGGAAAATATGTGTACATGTAGTACAGCTGCTACAAGATTTTTGTATATAACTTAGGAAAGCAGGTGAGGATGTCAGAATTTTGCGCAAAAGACTTGTCTCGGAGTGGCCTTCCACGCCGCTCTAATCTGGTTTTTAAACTTGTTCAAGGAGGAATTATAATTTGATCAGTTTTCCAGTCTTTTTGCCTCGTTGAATAATCGACGACCTTTTTTTCGAGAGTCAGATATTTCGAAGCTCCACCATTGTGATTTACTCTTTCTTCTGAAGGCTTTGGGCCTAAAAGCTGTAGAAGTCGCTCTGTCAATAGCCGTCGATGACGGCTCGTACGAGATGACCTTTGGCCACCTCACTCCATCGGCTTGTAGAGCTTTGACTCCTCAACTGACCTTCGCAGTTTATGCTCGTATTTCAACGAAGGCAGAAGTTTTCGCTGCAACTCGGTGTAAGGGATTCGGCAGACTTCTTACGTTACAAATCCGAAAGTCTCTTGGTGGCATGCCTTCTTAGAAAGGCCCTTCTGGTAGATGTAATATGCCTCTAGGAAGTGTTGTTGCCCTTTTGGGTAGGAGGCTCAAATCAGGATGTCGAAGGCAGGTTCGCAGTTCTTTCACAGATGTGGGAGGTGTCACTAGGGAACGCAAATAGTTGTTTGCAATTCCTTTGTTCAAAGTAGGCTTTTGAGGTGCTTAGTTTGAAGTACCTCGCTGCTTTTGCTTCCTGATTTAGAAGCTGGTTTATCGAATTTGGTCGGCTTAAGTTTTCCCTTGCCGACTCCTGTTGTTTGTTGAACGTCAATAGCCCGCAGATTAGCCTGGCTCAATGTCTCCGCCATACTAACCCGAACATCACTAGCTCTTGATTCGCCAGCGCCCGTGATTGACACCGTGGGAGTAAGGGCTCCGAAGATTATGAGGGCCGCGGTCGGATACATGGGGCATTTTTCCTTCTTCGAAATCTCTGAAAATTCGGATGTTTGCATTTTTACATACTGCGATGTTTTAGAATTGCCGCCCACTAGAGTCAAATAGACCACCAAGCCGCCCAATATGGGAACAAACGCTGGTGGATTTTGACAGACACTTCAAGAGGGAAAGTTTGATGACCGTTCCTTAGAGAAAATAGGAGCAATCAGACAAGGGGTAGTTGTTAATTCGTGTTCACCGTGAGCTTCTTTGGTAAGGGTAGACCTTCAAGTATGGCTTGGGTCTTTGCACTTAAGCCTTCGCATCACTTCAGGATGACTATTCTTCGCGAAGGTTGGATTAATTTAAAATATATTTGAAATTAAAATGATGATTACTTATAATTTTAATCTATAATTTTTATTTTATACCTAATATAATTTTATAAGTAATTAACAGCTGTAATCAGCCAAGCGCAACCATATGATACCCTAAATTATCATGTACGCGCCTATTATTGTTAAAATTCATGCTGCGGTTTATACACTTATACAAAACTTATTTATTCGTTTAAAGTCTAGCATTTTTATGAAATTTATGTGCATTAAAGTAATTTTCTGGAATGAATCTTATATGGAAAATATGTTCAATTATGGACCAATCTTCTTGAAATATGGTAATGTCATTTGTAGTTATATAAATTTTAATTATTCAAATAAAATATTAAAATAAATTATTTGTATGCCATTAATTGGTGCTTTACGAGAAGTACAAAATAATCGCGCAAAATTTTATTTCGTACTAACATTTTTATAGTATTTATACAAGTAATTTTCTTGATGGGGCTTATATGGAAACTATGGTCAAATATTCAACCAAACTCTTGAAATTTTAATACGAATAATGACGAAAGATAACATTCCTTTTCCAATTTTCATAAAAATATGCGCATATTTATGATAATTATGATCCTTAAAACGATTTTCTGGAAAACATTTGTATGGAGGCAAGGTAAAATAATGGACCGATTTGAACCATTTTCAAGCTTCGTGTGTAGGTTTATAAAACGACTGTGGCGATGATTATTAAATAATATTTAAAATTGCAATATACGTAACGAAAACAAAATTTACGTAAACACTGACAGAGCATTTTTATAAATTTTATAAAATATGAACTGTTGCAGCTGAAAGGTCAAAATGAGAAATCAAAAAAACTTAGTACGCGGTCCTATCACAAAATGTCTCGGCTTTAATGTGTATATAGTTTCGTTCGTGTGTGAAAAATTCTGTTGTAGGGTGTAATAATCATAAGCATGTTATAAATATGTGCTTTTGTTATTAACTGTTTTAGTCGTACATGATGTCATTTTTTGTTTTTGGTTATAGCTTTATCGTGACATGGTCTCTCTATACTCCAATATTTATATAATATGTAGATTGAGTATTCATTGTAATCGTAAGTCATTTTGTTAGTTAAATATACGTTCAGTTATTCAGTAACTCGAATTGATTAATTTAAATTAATATATTGTACACATTTTTGTGAGTCTCATAGGAATGGAGAACCCTTTAGGAATGAATAACTCTATGATACAAATCAGTCTTCAAAATGTATACACAAATATTTTGTTACCATATTTGAGATCCAATTTATTCAATAAAAAGTGATAAATCGTAATTGAAAAGCATTTGAACTGAGTCGTTAGCTTAGGTTCAGTTTCATGCATTAGAGAATCCAAGAGAGAGAGCTCATCATGCCCATATCACAAAATCTGTCGTATTAGTTTTTAGATTCTTGGAAAATTTTATTGTATTTGCTGTCCTTTCTCATTACTCGTACCGCCAAAGTTTTAAGTGAAAAATCTAAACAGGAATAAAGAAAATTAAGTGTAGAATATACTCGACTCTCTATTAAATTATAGAACTTCCACTTTCCGAAAATGTTGTGAACACAATTTTCGAATTATCCCCCACTACTTCAATGAAATTTTGTAAAAATAGTTCAAAGACCAAAGTATGGGAGCGTTCCGCCCATTTTAACGTCTACTTCCCATATAAGGTAAAATTTTAAAAAGTTTCAGATGATATGTATATAGATTCGGCCAAGCCGAATATAACATTCTCACTTGTTTAAAGATTCCGTCGGTCATTAGTTTTCGAATATTAGGTTCGACCAATACTGGATTAGATAAAAGGATTTTGTCACTAGATATTGTTTATGCCCATATATCGGGTAAGACTAATTCGATTGTGTCAAAGAAACACGTACTTGAAAGGTAATATTTCAGGCCACATTTTTGGTGAAGGTATTTCTTTAATTCGTCGCTCATGTAAAAACTTATATTGATTTGAAAATGAGTAAAAAAGTTAAAAAAATACGCCATGCGATGCTTTTTTGCCATAAAAACGACAAAACGCTGCATAAATATACCGAAAAATTTGTAAAATATACGGTAATTATGCTATGAGTGAACGCCGAATGTATGAGTGGTTTGCTCTATTCTGTTCAGGAAATTTCGCTGTCAAAGATGCACATCGCTCTGGTCGGCCAGTCTCTGAAAAAATGATGAAATTTTGAAACAGGTAGAGCTAGCTGTCCGATGATACCAGAGGCACTAAACATCAACCACATGTCAGTTTGAAATTACTTTAAAAAAAGGCTACTTAAAGAAACTTGATAACTTTTAAAGCGGATCATTATGTGCCGGCGACCCTCCACAAACGACTTTAAAGTCGAGCTTGAGGCAAACAAGGTTATGTTGAGGGTTTGGTGGTATTGGAAGGGAATTATCCATTATGAGCTGCCACAACCTGGAAAACTGTTCAATTCTGAAGTCTACTGTTCACAACTCGGCCTTTTGAAGCAGTCAAGAAATAGCGACTAGAATTGACCAACAGAACAGGTGTTGTGTTAGTTAATGACAATGCCAGACCATACACATCTTTGATGAACAGCCAAAAATTGACTACACTTGGCTCCGAAGTTTTGGTACAGTCACCGCAAGCCCATAAATTGAATGGTCTGACTATCATTTGTTTGGGTCTCTTCATAACTCTTTTGATGGTAAAAAATTGGCCAAGCTAAGTTTTAACCAAGTTTTTCGCGAATAAAGCACAAAATTTCTGCAGCGATGGAATTATGTAGCTATCCGCAAAATAACAAGAGGTTATGGATAATAATATCAAATATATACTTGATTAAAATTGATTATCAATAAAGCAACTCTTAGTTTCAAAATTTTCCAAAAAAAAAAACGAGGATACTTTTTATATGACCCAATATATCATCCTTGATTTTTGTTTTTCGTGGGTAGGTTCTTTGAAAAAGTTCCTGATAAGGTAAAATTTTATGTGAAAAGGTGGTATAAAAGTATTTTCTGCTACAAATGATATAATAATGCTTATTTTTTGTGTTAGTTTTCATTAAAGTTTGTTAGCATATCCTATATTTTTTACTACTGTAATCATGCTGTGATCAACTTTACAGTTAATGAAACACATAATCAAGGCAATGAAAGTTCTTACCTCTTTGATTCTTTCCCAAGTATTTAACATCCATAAACATAATAATAACTGAACAAATATCATTGTGTAACTATTAATAGTTGTGCTCTGAAGTGTTCCACATTGTCAAATGACATATGCAGATGGATAAAATTTCACACACATACATTCATAAATTTCCTTACAAACATTTAGAAGATATCTCTCTAAAAGAAATTTACGCAATATCTTCTTTTTATTATTTGGAGAAAATCATCAAAGAAATATTTTTCTAATATTGCATTTTTATCAGCTTAAAGAAAAGTAGGCAATAAACAAGAAGAAATATATAAAATTTTAATTCTTTTATTATTTTTATACTCAAAATATTACCCTTTTTCAGTAAGGTGATTATCACATCCGCAATAAACTTATAATATCCCATTGAGATCATCTGAAAGAACTTATTGCAATACTTTTATTTTTCAGCCACAATTTTTTCAGTTGTCGAAAAATTGTTTAAAAATGAAAAAATATGAAAAAAATTTGTTTGTCTTTTATTATATATATCTCATGTGAACATTTTAGATTTCGTGATTTATGACGTTAAGATCTATGAGCATGCTTTACAAGATGTAAAAGTTTTATTTATCATATTATTCCAAGAATTCTTAAGTGATATTTTTCTACATATTTATAACATCCTCTAGAAGATTAGCCATCAGTATATTCTTTTTTCAGCTAGACGATTATCTAGCAATATTACTTATTTTTCTTCAAGGCGTATTGATTTGTTAATGCTTAGATATATCGCCTGTGGCGCTCAATCTCTCCCGATAGCGGAAACTTCCGCAATATAAATAAAATTATTGCGGCAATAAAAATTTTCTTGTAAGCAATACGTATTATTTTGCTTGTAGGGTTTATGACCAAAATCTTCTCAATTTACCATATACATGGCAAACGTCCCTATTTTCTTTCAGTCCGACATCAAAACGCCAATAAGGTTTTCAAAGAAACAATACACTCTCATAGAAGCATGCAATATTATTCCTAGAAGCAAAAAACGCCCATATCCGAACCATTCGCAACATTCAATTCACCATAATGTACAATTTAACTGTGACGTTCTAATATTTCAAATTATTCACTTTTTTCAGATTTTTTTTTTTTTTTTAATACATGCAATTTAAATTCATATATCTTTCGACCTGATTGTCCGATTAAAACAAACTTTGGCTTACAATAATGCCTAGTAAATCTAGTTTTTAATTATTTTGAAAAGAAAAGGGTAATGAAATCCACATTTGTTCTTGTATCAAGAATATTAAAAAAAAAAAAACATATTCGTATAATTTTTCTTGAAAATGTTCCTTAAGGTGTTGACAACAACATATATAAAACTTAACATGAGGCCCATATTTAGTAAAGAAAATCATGTTTTCAGTAATACTTTTATTTTTTATGTATTTTTATATTGCGTATGAAAATATATGAATAGCTTTTTTTTCTAAATGCAATTGCATTGAAATGCATTTTTCGTAGTTTGAATAATTTCTCAAATATTTTAATTGAAGATGGCTACAATAAAATTTAAACGCAGTTGGAATTGTCTTAATCTGTAAATGGTAGTTTAAAGTTACATACTTCTATGACTTTTAAAGTTTTCCATGATATCAGTAAGTAAAGAAAAATCACGATTTCGCAAAACTAAAATAGAAAATCATAATCAGATAGTATGGAACAGCTACGATATTCCTTATCAATCGAAACAGTGAGTTAGAAATTCCTTATATATTGTCAAAATGTTTCCATTTGGCCGCACTTAGAGCTCTGGTTTCAAGGATTATATTTTAAAGTTGTATGTAATATTCCCCCAAGATATATGTATTTTAGTAACAGATTGAAGTTTTAAACTTTCTTTTATACATCTACAAAATATTTCGTTCAAAACCATTAGAAACCCAGCAAAAAAAGAACATCCAAAAAAATAAATAAGATCCTTAACTTGTGATCCAGAAGTAGTGTAAATACAGATAATTTCCGAAGAATTTAACAAAGGCTTGACATTGGAACACGACCTTTTTTTTTGATACCTATTCACTGAGTAAGAAGTCGTGTTCACGATGTCAATTCAATTCAAGGAAATTACTTTCAATTTTTGTATAATCCAAATATTTTTTATTAAAAAAAGATATGCATAACGATATATTTCATTTGATTAAAACAGTTATTATTAAGTAACATGTACTTGTAAATTCTCAATGCTTTGTATCAGAAAAATTTATCTGAATTGCTTTTTAATAACATCTTTGAATAGAGTTTATATAACTTCTTAGGTACAAGAAACCCCACACTTATTGAAACTTTGGAAGTAATGGAAAAGTACTTCTTTAGAAATGACTTCTATTTATTTTTGATGGGAATTTTCAAATAATTTCTGAAATAAATATACTTTTTTTACAAAATTTTGGTTTTCTCAGCATCCTCTCATAATTCTATTCTAAAATTTGTATATGTTGTTGCTATTACTTCAAGGAGAATTTTAAAGAACAGTTATAAAAATAAAAGATATAATTTTTTAGATTATTCATTATCCCTTTGTTTTCAAAAATGGCATTTTTGCAAAAATATTTAGAAACCAGGTTTATTAAGCATTAATTTATCCCAAAAAAAAATAAAAGGGTATAGTTTATTCGTGTATTTAAAAAAAAAATTGCAAAATAGTGAACCTTGAACCTCGATAAAAACTAAACAACAATGAATTTGAAAATCTTGTATTAAAGTAATGAGTGCGTATGCCAAATTTTATGAAAATCATTTTTTTTTATTTTTTTATTGCTGTAAAAACGTATAATATTTTTTCTATCATTATTTGTTTCTCTAACATTTTTAGCAAAATTTTCCACTGGCTCTCATCTGTCACTTTTACATAATCATGCACATCATTATGAAATATTCACCATAAAATGTAATTAAAATTTTTAATACTTTAATCTGTTTTATTATCAAATATCATGATTTATATTAATTAGTCCAGAATCCATATTCATACATACATGCACAAATAATTCTAGATACTTTATTAGACATTCTATACTCTATGAATACCAATCTATTTTGTATAGATTAAATTATGTATACTAAACAAACACTGGGAGAAATAAAAGTGTACTACGAAAAAAGTATTAAGAAAATTTAATTTTACTATGACAGGAAAAAGTATACTTTAACCTGTAATGTATACAAATAAACATTTTAGCATCAGAAAAATAATTTTTTTAAAGTGTATACAGAAATTGTAATTTATATTTTATTAATTTTTTGTGATATGGCATGGTAAAGCTATATACTATTAGGAATTTCTGGGTCAGAATTTTAAAGTAAGAAATTAAAATTTCATTATTTCAACAGTTAATATTTTATAACTAGTAACATAAAACTTGATGTTTAATTTTTCTATGTGTACACAAACTTCCAAACTGTTTTCAAATAAGTGTATATACATAAGTATGTATGTATAAGGGTAGCTATGTTAAACATTTACACATGAGTCCTGTACTAAATATACATTTATAATAGACACATTCATTTATAAAGTATACTTTATTCTTGAAACATACTAAACACCCATAAGAACTAAAACACATTCATATCTACTCATATTCGTATATAGTATATAAATAAATAACTACAGTTAGCTCTCTAAGAAATAACAGAAAATCATATCCTATAACATAAAATAACTCTATCAATTTTCAATTTTCCTCAGCTGGTCCTTTAATACGAGCTTTTGCTGTAATAAGAATTTCTTCTGGTATGAGTGTGATGTGTTGAATGTGTCTGTGTGCTTAAATTTGATAAACAGTTAAGCTTGTTTGTCAACAATACCATTTGGGAAGTATTTAACCATTAAATTTATGCAAATGTTTAGTATTCAGTTTTTTTTTCCTTTCTTGTTGTTGCTGTTGATGTCATTTGTTGTTAACAAAAAATAGGGTTAGATAAAGTTTTATTTTATTTTTATTCATTATTATTATTATTTTTTTGTTATTAATGTAGCAACAAATTTGAAAAATGTAAAATTGTTAAAAAAGTAATTGTTTTTATTAATTTGTGTCACAAAATACTGATAAAAGTGAAAGAGTGAATAATAAATTGGTTTTTGTTCTTGAGTTTTTTTTTTTTTTTTTGCTAAGGATAATTAATCTTACGGACAAACATTTGTTTTTAAATTTAAAGCTTAATTTTGTTTAAAAGTTTGCAATTGTTTAATATTATGCTTTATATATATACATATATATATATATATATATATATATATATATATATATATATATAATATATGTATATATATATATGTATATATATATCCAAAATGTTAACCAGTATAAGCTACAAAAGGCTCCAAAAAAGTGACGAATAGACAATTTTAGATTTTTTTTTTTTTTTTGAAAATTTTGGATGAATTTTCTCTGCTATATATAAAAAAAACTAGCTTTTCCCCGTGCGCTTCGCTACCAAATTTGATGCGATAATTAATATTTACTTTACATATGACTCGCTACTCCCTCTGGAACTATCCGCTCTATTCGGAATTTGATATGAACATTTCTACTACAACTTTTAGGACTATTTTAGATATGCAAAAATTAATACTTGTTGTGTATGGAGGCAATGCTTCCTTCTGGTCCTATCCGTCCTATTTTCATATCAACAACGCAAAAAATTTGAGTTCTCTCACTATAATAACTCTTTAAATACTGTATGCGGCACCACTCCCCCTGCTCCAATCGAAAAATAGAATACCATATTTGAATTTTGGGACAAAATCTTTGAAATTTCAAAGTTAATAATTTTTTATGAATTATTTTAAAATCTGCTATTTGCTCAAAAATGACGATATGGGTATCAAATGATAGAATCAAATGATAGAATTGTCCGTTTTAGCACTTCGGGACTTTATGTCAAAAATGTCATTCAAATATTTTATCCTTGAGGTTCTCTAACAAATTATTCTGATATTATATTAATTTCGAAGACATCGTAATTGAATTTCTGAATATCACATATTGTTCATTTAGCTTCAACAGTTCAAATTTTATAAAACTTTAAAAATATCCTCCCAGTTTTTAGGCAAATTTTGTTTACGAAATATATGCTATAATTTTAAATATTAATTAATGATAATTGGCACAGTCAATTTTTTTAGACTTAAAGACGAAGCTTATAGAAAATGGTTGAAATCAGTCCATTTATTTTACCTGACTACCATACAAAGGCTTCCCTAAAATATGCTTAATTAATCAGAATTGTCTTAGATATATTTATTTGAAATTCGAGGTAGGTAGGATTTTTATTCGCTTTTTATATACTGGTTAATAATTGATCATAGTTTCTACATAAGGCACCTTCCAGAAAATTATTTAAACGTATATAAATAACATATAAACGCTAGTATTGAAATAAAATTTTTGGGTATAAATCATAATATCAAATTTCGCAAAGATCGGCCTCTAATAGATTCTGGTTTTATTTGCAATAATTAAAATTTATATAACTATAAATCGCACTACCCAATTCCATAATTGAACATAGTTCCTATACAAGATCCACTCCAGAAAATCACTTTAAGCGCAAAAATTGCACATTGAACTAAATTTGACATTAATAAGTTTAATGTAAGTATATAAACCTCGGTATGGAGTTTAGCATTAATCGGTTCAAATATGTTTGCAGCTTCTAAATAAGAACCTCACACGAAAATCATTTTAATGCGTGTACATAACATTTTTACATGTTAATTATTCAAAAAACAAAAAATAAAAATCATAGCCTATTGTCCTTAAGCAGATTAAAAATACAAAAATTAAATAAATAAAAATGCTCAACTTATCGTCGTTTAAGATTTCAAATATATTTTAAAATCTTAAAAATAATGTTATCATATTATACTTAAAGTAAGAATTACTTAAAATTTAAACACAACCGATTCAAAAATGGCTACATTATTATATATTCTCAAATCATTGAATATGTTAAAATAATAAAGTTAAAAACGTAAAACCTTGGCACTTGTAAGTGGTTATTAGTATCTTTAACATATATTATTTTGGAAATTATTTGTTGAAAACTTTCAAGGATATTAAAGTATTAAATATTAGAAGTACATTTTTGGCAACTTTTACTTAGGTTATTTTAACAAAGAGTAATCTAGTATAATGCTAAAATTCTCCTCCTTCATTTCATACCCATATCACTCTATAGTACCAATTAGCGAGTAGCATAATAAAAAGTTAACCTCGTACATCCTATCAAACTTAAAGTCCATTAAAAAGAAAACCGAAGACGAAATGAAAAACTGAAAACGCAGTTAAGTCGGTATTTTAATATGTATATAAAATTTATCATGTGTCAGAGAAAGTTTTGATTTTTGTTACACGGTGAAATATATAAGGATGATTTTCACTGAATATTCAGTGAATTTTCGGTGAATTTTCTTTTCATAGGAAATGTTTAATAAATTTTGTCTTTCAGAACGAAATTTATATTTCGATAAATTTTCCATTTATAGAAAATTTTCAATAAATTTAAAATTCTTGAGTAAATCTTCTTTTTATAGAAATGTTCAATAAAAGTTTCGGTGGAAAAGGTGCAGCAAGCCGTTCAAAGTAAAAATTTATTCACTTTTACCTTAAGATAATTTTATCAAATATAGTATATCAATGGAAAGCCAAGAGTTTTTTGATGTTCGAATATATATTTCTTTTTTTTTACAATATTTTTTCTTTTGCTGTAATTATAACCTTGAGAACTTAAAATATTTTAAGCTAAATTTTTATTGTTTAATTGTTGTGAAAATAGCATTCAAGTAAAAAAAAAATTCTTTAAAATTACGTCAATACTCATGAGTTTGATCTGTTAATGCAATATAGCATAGTGCTATATAACAAAACTGGATCAGGAATAATAAGTTAAAACTTGAGTTTAAAAATAATTTTGTTTCTCAAAAATTTAAATTCTCTTTTTCACATGTTATACTTGAATGTCATCACTGTCCATATCTACTTATTAATTTTCATGATAAATTTTACATTTTTAAAAGTATTTCCGTTCTTTTTTTTATATGTTATGTATTGGAACCTTAGTTTTTATCATTATAACAAAATAATCGAAAAATGAGGCTTCTACTATATAAAAATTCATAACTTATGAAGCATATGTATATATATAATATAATAATAATAATAATTTATATAATAATTTTTGTATTAGAAAACGAAGCAATTTTATTTTAAAATATTAGAAAGGAATGAAAGTTGGTATGATTTTTTTTTGTGATTTTCATCGTAAATCCCGGAATTTTAATTTCCTCAGGGAAAAAGGAAATTTAATATTAATTTAATATTTAGTTTTAAAATCCTTTAGCAAAAATATTACTGTTTTTAAGACCTCAATGAAAAATTTACACTATTGTATACACTCTATTTACCAAAGGCATTTTTAAGTGGTAATACTGAATATTAAGATTTATCAAAAATTCGATATAAAAATGATATTTTAAATTATTAAAAAATATTTGATTTTCGTACGTAGCAATAAGGAATTTTTTCTACATTATCAAAATTAAATTACACAAGTTTTCTAAAAAGAAAAATTAAAAAAAAAAAATATTGAAAGAAAGACAAAAACTAAATTAAATATAAAATAATTTTATCACCATCTGAAAAATTTTCTATTGAATCTTTTGACATATTTATAAAATACAAAATATTTTATTTTTCAAAGGTATTAATACTTCTCGTCATAGAATGTCTTAAGAATTTAATGAAATTTTAAAACAATTTCACTTTTGTCAAGTTGAGAGTTTTTGCACTGAAAACACAATATGTTTCAGTTCTTTTGAGGCACACGTCTTATGCAAACAATGAAACTGTAAAGAAATATATATAAATGTACTCCCTAATTCTTTCAATATGAAGTTTATTTATTTAACTTATTCGTACACTGTTTTAATGAACACATTCGTTGAATAAAATAAATAATTCTAATGAACAGTTTGTTGACTTTTAATAAATTTATGAAACTGTACGTTGAAAATATACTAAAATAATAGGTCTGCTCTATTATTTTTATACTCATTTTATTTTCAATTATTAAATTCCACACTAAATAAAATTTTTTTAAGTTATGTATATATAATATATACATAATATATATGATTAATATTGTTGATATAATTACAATATTTATAATTCATTTTAATAATCTCAATATACAAAAGTAAATAATTTAACATTCTTGGTACCAATAACTAAAATCAGTTTCATCTGATATGAAATAACACATTCATTATCTTTAAAGAAAACAAAAAAAAATAATAATTGTTGAGATTCATCCAAATTACTTATAATTTTTATAAATTTTTTACCTTTCACGTTATTTTCCGTCTGTTTAAACCCTCTTTCAAAATGCAGTAACTCAGAAACTAATCAATATATCTTTATAATTCATTCACAACCTAAGTGATATAAGTCCGAGTAAGGTCGTAGTCATATTTACTAAGTTATAATAAAAATAGGAAGAAAGGAGAAACAAAATTTTTAAATTTTGAGTAAAAATTATATTTTGAATTTAAAATGTAGCCAAATCAAATTCTTAAGTGTACATTTGGGAGAAAGAGTTATGTTATTTAAATTTGCAATAAATTTGGCTATTAAAAGTAGTTTATTTTACAAGTTTATAGAATTTATGTAGAATTTCTTATATTTTTCACAAAATTGAATCAAAACATAATCATGATATCACTATAATATAAATAAAAGTAAATTATCTTAAAAAATTGGTATAACAATAAAAGATCATCTGAAAGCCTTCTAAATATTGAATCTAATTGGTTAATAAATTATAAAGTATTGTAAAAACTGGTGCACAATTGTTCAAGTCTCAAGATATATTTAAACAATCATTTTTTTTAATTACCTAAAAAAACTAGTAAGTATCCTTTCGATTGGTTGTTTTCTGATATGTTACGGATAATTTCTAAATGATGCTATTTACAGATATCACCATCAATTTGTACCAATTGATAAAGCAAGAACAAACTAAAATTATATGATGGTAAAGACTGTCAAGTACTTAATTTACTTGGCTATGTCTGGCGATCAGACATTTTAGTTTATGATTAATACGTTCCCAAATTTCAATTAGTGTAGTTTTGAAACTAAAGATGTTGTGATATATATTCGCTATAAGTAAACCATTTAAAGACATATTATGCTCCAAATAAATCAGAGTTTAGGAGATTTTCTCCAAATAAGACAGAGTTTAGTAGATTTCTGATGCTTAAAAATATCGTACAAACATTTTGAATTTAATTGAAAACCTCTGTGTGGCACATAGATTAGTATGTGTCCAAATTAAAAAGTGATATTATGAGATGAAATCGCAAATTATTCCAAAGGGGATAAAAACCCAGCATTAATTTTTATTTATACCAAAAGCATAGATAATCACTTTTAATTGGGTGTCATCAGTTTTTCGATAGTGAAAATATTGGTAATTTTATAGCATTTCAAAAATTACAAATATTTTCCTTGAAGAAACGAATTTGTAAGTTGAATCATAGAATTTTTGGGAAAAAATCATCGAAATTAAAACACGAAACTCCATGTATATAGAAATATATGATACATACATATAATTTTTAGCCGGGTGTACAAAATTTAAAATTCTTTTCAATATAATAGTTAAAATAGTAATAATAAACAATTTATTTCATTTATATGGTAATACTGATACATGTGATTGTAGCTTATTATTTTAAAAGCCTTTAATTTTTCTAAACTAAACAGAAATTTTAAAAAATATTGATTACTTCACTTATATAGAGTTTCTGGAAATTTATTTTCCATTTGATTTTAGACTTGAAATTAGCAGACAAATTTAAATATAAGTACTGAAGGACATCTGCTTTTAAAGATTTCATTTTTCTGTAGACTCGATTTACTGTATGTGATGAGTTGCTACTTTTGGACTCTAGTGCGTTGAGCATATCCCAAACAATAAGACTCAAATTGGCTGGAGTTACGAGTTATCACTTTTTATTGCACAAATTTATTACTAAATCTTAAATACAGTAAAAATATTTATGTTGATATCTCGAAAACGAAAATCAATTTTGAAAAGGGAATTAAGATTCAAATTTAGTAGCCTAAATAATCTTATATATCACTTTTGGTTGCTCACGATCAAAACCTTGTGTACTTTTGTTTTCTATTTGTATTTAAATTTATTTATTTAGGCATTAGTTTTTCTATACGTAATAGCAAGAAAATACGTATAGAAAAACTGGCTACTAAACATGAAAATTCATCTCTGGTGCTGATTTTTTTAACTTCAGTAACTTATCTAAAAAGTAACTTAAAGCCTAAGAATTATGGACGTAAATCATATTTAAAAACATTTTTTTTTTTAATTTAAATTTTAACATTTTTTAACAACCAAAATTTTAGCAACCAGCACACATGTGTTATTCCCGACAACATCAACAACTAAAACAACATCTATAATAAAATAAAAATGCACGGTAACAGGAGCTATAGTAGCGTGGTAGCAATAAAATGAAGACATAGCTGATGTTACAGTTTTCGTTAAAAAAATTTACATATAAATTGCGTCTGTGTATCTCGCCGCATTATCATTTTCATATTCGATGGTGTTGTTTTGCCAATGTTGTTGTTTCTTAACACATACAACCAAAAATTTGTTGTCGCGCTGAAATGTAAATAAAATCAAGGATTTTATTCTAGAAAAAAAAAAACAAAAACAAAAACAAAAAATGTAGCCACACACTTGTATTCTGGCATACGAATTCGTATGAAAGAATAACAACAATAACAATATTCTCACACCTTTAAATTTTAACGCAAATAATATATGGGAGAATCCATATTAAAACAAATTTGCAATGTGCGAATTATATTAACGGTTATCATAGAGAAAATTGTTACAATAACGCTAAATCATATATACTTAATCCGGTTATGATTCGTATACAATTACATCTTAGCTTATATAAAAGTGAAAATAAAAGCGCTTCCACTTATGAAGGATTCTTTACGAAACTCCTGATATATTGAGTTATTTAAAATTTATCTGACCTACTCAGTGTAACGCAGCGGGACCGGTGTAACGCAGCAGAACCCAAGTAAGCTGTCTAACTCACATTTACAGCTGCCCATCTAATCTAACCTAACCTACTTAGAACAGATGTTATCTGATCAGGATTTGGTTAATTCATAAGATCAGATATTAAGAACTTTATCTTCTGTGTTCAGTGATTTTTAGGGTAAAATTCATCACTCAATTTCGACTAAAATTTCAATACAATAACTAAAATATTAATTAAAGCCCTCTTATAAATTTAATGAAAAAGTTTCTTTATAGAGTTATTGAAAAAAAATATTTCCCATATGTCAAATTTACATATAAAGACATCAGAAAAAAACTATATTCACGAAAATGAACAGTATAAAAAACTGAAATAAAATTCAGAAAAAAAAAATCAACAACAACATTGAATAAAAATATCAAATACGATTTAATTACAGATACACGTAAATATATTGAGATACAAAAACTCTCAGATACACACACACTCATTTATAAATTCAGTACATACACGTGTATATTTTCTTACTCAAACACTGATAAAATATAAAATAAAAGTGGATCTTCGTTAAGAGTAAATGTGATTTTTTTATACTTTATATTGTATTGGAAATATAAAATGCGTCACAGTGAGACCAAACGCAAAATTTTTGGTAATAAATTTATATCTCCTAAACTACTGATCCGACCGAATTGAATTATATAGAAGAGTTGTAGAGGAGGACCTAAGCACTCTAAAATAAGTATGAAAAATTACTATCTTTATGTAAAAATATAGTACTATTCTCTTCACCTTTTTCTCAAATTTTTTTCTGTACATATTTCAATAGAGAAAGCCTCATAAATGGTTAACAAAGGAATTTTAAATTGATTTAGTTTTGCTTCCAGCAATAGTCGAAAATGGTGAATTTTAGAAAACAGTTTAAATTTTATCAATAAATAAAAAAATGCCATACAAACTTGTTTTAATTTATTGACGATTTTTAATCGTAAAATAAAATAGATTAATTTGACACAAACTTGATTCCCAAGTGGCCAAAAATGTAAGTAGCAGTGCAGATTTTATGAAAAAAGTAACGGATTTTTTTAATTATATAAAAAAGCATATTATCATAATATTTTGACTATTACTTCTTATGTAATGCATAAAATAAATATCAGCCTTTCATTCCTGAAAAATCGTTTAAAAATCTTCTATAACCAATTTTTGGTAATTTTTCAAAATTCTAGAAGCTTAGGACCTCCTTTACAACTTTTCCATACATTTCAATTCGATCTGACGAGATACAGATATAGTACCAAAAATTTTGCGTTTGGCCCCACTGTGCGCCTGTTTTTAATTTTTTTGTTTAAAATTTGTTCGTAAACAGAGATTTAGTTGCAAAAAAATTGGTATTTTTCTTAAATCTTCCAAACGATTTAATTTTATGTGTAAAATAAGTAATTTTCACGAAGGTATTTAAGTAAAAGCTGAATAACTTTAAAACATAAATTGGAAAGTAATTAAAATAATTTGAATGAAGTTGAAATGTAAGTGGTGTAATAATCAGAATGTCAGCAATCTACTTCAGTAAGAGCAAAAATAAAAAACCGCACAATTAAATAAGTTTTTTTAGTAAAATTTTTCTTCGCAATATTATTCCCAGGGCTCAATTAAAAATTAAGGCTGGTTTCGATGCGCATTTCGCTGGTTGCTTAAGACAAAATTAGGAAAGGCAAAAATGTCTTATACACAAAAACATATATAAAGGCAATGAGATCTAAACATATTTTAGGTACAAAACATCAAAGCTTTAGCAAAACATGATATTAAACCAAAATTTTATTTTTTCTTGCATTCCTTTTTTTAATGAAAATATTTTATGCAAAAGCTTATTTAATTGAAAAAATATTTGGGTAAAATGCTGGAAAATATACAATATAATTAAGTAGAAAATATAAATTTACTAAATATTTTGGTCGCCATTTTTCAGTTTAAAGTTCTCTTTTCTCATAAACGACCCATGGTGTAAATTCGCCAAGTGATGAGGGCAGAACATTTTTCCTATAGAGAATGCGTTTTACTTTGTTTTAGTACTGCAATTGAAAAAAGCAGAGAGAAAATAATAAATAAATAAATAAGGATAATATGTTTTTAATTAAATTTTATGTAAAATAAATAAAAATTTAATTAATAATGCAGATCCAAAACAGTAAACTGCATTTATATATTTTTCGTTTAAATTCTTTACTCACTGTGAAGTCTATATAGTAAGTACCTCGTAGCTGATTTAGACGCTCCGAAGTTGGGTCCAGCCTACCAGTAGTCGGGCAAATACTCCCCGAGAGAAGTTTTGTGCACAAATGATAATTTTTTTCACACTTTAAATTAATTTATTAAAACAGCTTTTATCAGTTCTTGTTTACATGTAGATGAAAAATCTGCGATAAAGTAAAATAAAATCAATTATTATCTCCTCTTCAATATAATTGGCAACGGCAGAAGTGCCTCTATTGCGAACGACCGTATATATAAAAATTAAAGTTAATAAGTTGCAGTTTTACATTTGCTAAAAAAGATTTCTTTGGTGCTGCTATGGAAACTTATTGTGGTTCATAAATTTACTCACCTTTCTGTTATTATAACTATCCACCATATGTTTCTTAAAGATGCCTTATTGGATTCTGTCTGGGATTTTGAATCAGCATTTATTTTAAATTTAAACTACACTTCTCTTTTTAGGTGCATAAAATATTAATTTTTTAACAACATATTTCGGTATCATGTTTTTTTTTTTTTAATTCTTAGTTTCTTAAAAGCTATTCTCAATTCTGTGCAAAGCCGTAACACTTAGTTTAATATATATAAAATTTTTTATTCTTAGTCATTGTTATATATAAGCGCATTACTCTCTTACAACAATTTCCTTCTCTATTGAAATAAACACTTTAGCTCATCAAACTATAAAAACTGCACATTCATGCTGCTTTTAAAATTGTAAAATTTTATCGTCTGAAACTTATCCAATTCAAACAAAATTCCTCATTATAGTCATAGCTTAGCACAACAAAAACAGATACGAGTACAATTTGCCAACGAAATACAAATTCTTATTACTTTGTTAAACATACACACGTAAAGTATGTTAAGAAATTATTTTTACAATGAATAAAAATTATTTCGAATTTATCTTCCAAAATTCGCAAATATTTTATAAGATTAAAATTTTTTATTACATTTTGTTTTATGTATATTTACATATCATCAAAGGAAAGAAATCATTATGATTGTAATTATAAAAGACAACAGTAAAAACTAGACATACCCTTTAATCTACCTGTCAAGAAATTGCTTTTGCATATGCGTTTTTTATAGCTATTTGAAACAATTCTTAGAATTTTGGAATGTATTTATGGTAGCCGTCATTCGTTTATCCAATTAATTTTGGTGGATTAACTGTTCGAATAGTTTAAAATTGTTCGAATAACGAATAAACCGAATAAATTGTGTCGAATAACCTATTGACCGAAATTTAGTTCTTTTGAGTTAAAAATTCAGAAATTTTTTTATTTTTAAGATAAATTTATACCAGCCACATCTTTTTTTCGTAAAATGTCTGTTATATCCCAGCAAAAATAAATAAAAGTAATTTTTAGGGAAGTACTTTTTAATTACTTTCAAACTATCGATAAGTGTACGTTTTCTTGTATTTAAGAAGTAACGTAAACTACATCAAATTATAATATTAAAAAACTTCAAATGAATAAAATGTTGAGATTTGGTTGTTATTTCTTCAAATTCTTGTTACTAAAGAAACTATTAAACAAATGAAAAATAATGTTATGCGTAATTTTCTTATTAAAGAAAAATTCTTATTTATTGAATAAAGGTGAACTAGGAGAATATTTTGTAGTATTAGGTGGAAAAATTACATTTTTTCAAAAAAAATGACGATAGAACTAATGAGATAATCTCTTTGTGATATACATTATGTTTCTAAATAACTATTTTAATAGATTAAATACTGTAATTAATCGAATAATTGGCCATTAATCTGATACATTTTTTACCTTGAATAATTATTTGTCGAATAAACCGATTAATATGAAATCTCTAATAATTAGATGCCCTAATTTATACTCATACATGCTTCACATAATACAACAAATTGCGTTCTAGTCTAATAATATATATAACCAATGATTCTCAAACTATAAACTAAGTATGTCAATTAACAGAACTGCAAAGGATAAACCTTTTGTGTATTATAACCTGCAAACCAGTAACAGTATCAAAGTTGTTGCATGAATGTATTCCTTATTAAGGCAAATACTTAATATTGTGTTAAATCGCTCCAAAAATTACGAAACTTTGGAGCTTAAATCTAGTAGTATATGTCCGAATAAAATATTCGACATAGTAGAACGTAGAAAAATTGGGGAAATTTCTGAAATATCTACCAGGGCTTTTATTAAAGAACTTCAAGAAACAATAAGAAAAACACTGAACGAATACAATTACAGATTGAAAACTATGAGGAAAGAAACACTCTTATTGGGGCAAAATGTTGAAAAACTATTAAAATACGATAATATGCGTGCTGATAAGACTAAAGATTTCTGAAGCGAATTTATATTTTGTGGAAATGCTAATATTATATTGTAATATAACTGAATCCAGGCAGAGAATGACGGAAACCTTCAAAAGCCTTTAGAATTCAAAACAAAAGATAATCATACCTTCATATTTAAAAAAAGTATTGTTATATATAGACACATACAAACGTACATATTTTGTTCAAAATAGTTCAAAATAGTTGGGGCAATGACAATGCTGATATTTTTGATTGCAAAAAGTATTGAATATACCAGCATAGAGTCCATGCTTGAATATCGCATTAAATTTCTGAAAGTGACTAAGCACAATAAATGCAATATTGTTGGAATGTATAAAATTCCAAATGATTATGACATTCAATATTAGTTACTTCATTTGATTAGAAACGTTATCCAAATAGTTATATATACTAGCTGTTGCCATATTAAATTTTAAATTCTGAAATTTTGTGATTTTCTTTTGCCGTTTTATAAATGTAAAAAGAATTTCTTGACACGAAAATTCTTATGTTCACAGAAAAAATAAAAATATACTTCAATTTCGAAATTGTTTATATTAATAAAAATTTTAATTGAGTTTGCCCTTGATTTGTTTAAATTTTAATTGGTTTAAATTTCAATTCATTTTTTCAATCAAACTAATTAGAATTATGATTTAATGTCTGACTAAAATCAACTAAAAATTTTACTAATTCAATTCTACAGTTAATTAAATTATTAAAAATATTTAAATAGTAAAAGTAAAATTAAACAAAAGAAATAAAAAACTGCAATTTTGATGGGGGGAAATGAAACTTTGGCACATAGTTTTATCTTAGATGTATGAGACATCTTGTTGAAATCACCGATAATTACGTATAAATAAGGTTTTTGAAAACTTTGAACTTATTCCAATGAAGATTTTCATATATTCCAATCAGAAAAATACCAATAAATACATTAAAGAATATGATATATGATTGAACAATTAATATGAACTGACCTCTTACATATAAATAATCTTTTATAGAACAGCTTTTATACAACTTGGAGTCTTTGAAATTAAATATAACTTCCGGTAACAACGATTGGAATATTTTCAAAACGATTAAAGTCTTATCATAAGTATATTTAAAATTCGTACTTACCAAATGATTATATATTAGACGCAAATCATTACAACATATTTATATTTTACAGTTTTTCAAGCGATAGAATGAGCCCAAATAGTTGAAAATGGTTGAAAAATTATTTTAATTTATTATATTGTTATATTTTTTTTATTGACAAGTTTTTCTTTCTCCTGTATATTTTTTAGCTGTCGAAAACCTTTAAACCAATTAGAAAGTTAATTACATTAATTAATAAGAGAATTAAATTTCAATATAAAATGAAATAATAATTTTATTAAAAAATTATTTTAAATAATTTTTTCTGTGTTTATTTAATTTTTAATATTTAAAATCTTTATATGTTATTTTTATTTGTGTTTTATATTAATAAATATATTAGTTAACTTGTTCGCATTGAAAAATATTAAATTAGCTGAAAATTATATTACTTGTTTAAAGCCAAACTATGAAACAATTTTATTTTATTTCAATGTAAAAACTATTTCTTGACATATTGTATATAACCATACACATATTTAGAAAGAAAACTAAACAAAACAAAAAGAATTAAAATATAAATTGTTTCATTTTCATTCGTTAAAGTAATAAAATAAATGAAAGTCATTTAGAGTATTAGAAGAAAATCCCGCAAAATGCAAATTTTCTTAATGCAACATATATATATTTGTGAAAAAAAAGGACTGAGATGAAGTGAATTGGTATTGAAACATATAATTTACAATTCTGAAATAGAAATATTATCAAATTTGACTATCTTGAAATGGAATACAATTTAATCTTCCTTATTGAAATAGATTTGAGAATAACAAACTTAAAGGATCGTATGATTAAAGTTTGATTAGTATTCATTAAAATTTTAGAAAAGGGTAGTTGAAAACATTTTTCATTAAGATTTCAAAAAAGAACAACTGAAAATGAGATTTCGCATATAGAATTTAGAAAAATCTATTTAAAAATGTTTTGTCTTTACTTTTTTCGAAATTTATATATATTTATGTCTACCAGTACCTCACATGCAACGTATCGCTTCTAAATATTATCATAGACACATAAATTTTGTCCCTATATCAAATAAAATTAAAATTATATGCCTTACACAAAAATTTTTGAAAATTTGGGATCTTTTTTAATTTATAAAATTTTACAATTGAAATTCCAGTAAAGGATAAAACTATACATTTCTTTCAGTTGGTTAGATTTTTTATCCCTATTTAATTTTTAAATAGCTGTAGTTATAACAATATACTTACGAAATTTATACCTACTGAAATTTGTATTGAGAAATTTTGAAAAAAAACACAGAATTTGAAATAACCATTAAAATGTTGAGTTTTTAACTTAAAACTTGGAAAAAAGTTATAATTTAAAATATATAAGTTTTTACACATAAATTAATAACTAGAAATTATGTGGGCGAAAAAATCTAATTTAAACCTAATTCATACTACAAAAAAGTACATATTTTATTTTTGTGTTTTGAAAAAATAAGTATTAGTTCGAAGTACGTCTCACATAAACTTCTAGTTGTATTCTATATTTTTACATATCAAATTCAGAAAATAACAATTAAGTTTTGATCTTTAATTTTGAAATTTAGTAAGGAACAGTTGGGAATGAATGATTTAAATGTTGAAATGTACAGGTAAGCAAAATTTATGTGATATTTAAGTAAGCTTAATTTACCGATTGCGGCAGATCCATCCGAATGACGATGTTTCATTTGTGTAAATTTTTTACATACACATTAGACTGCACCCAAATTTACCGACTTTTGAATTTTGACCACAACTCTCCCTAGAATCGTTTGCTGGATTGTAGTAAGACATTGTATGAAATATTAGTAAAATCGGATATCTTTAACCCGTGCCGCAACGAATCTGAAATTTGTAGAGCGCGTTTATATGGGGTAATATGGGGTTTTTACAGTTTTTAGAAAAATTTAGGTATTAAATACTCTGCTTTGTAGCAAAATATTAAAAAATAGCAATCAATACATATTTATCTATCAAACAGCATATAAAAAGAAAAATATTGGAGGAAACACATAAAAGTTATTACGAATTTCCCAGACCACCAATGTGTTTTAGAGTACTTGAGTAAGGAGTGTACAAACAAATTTTAAATTATTTGAGAAATTTTTAAAAAATGTAATAATATTTAATTAAATTTGAACCATAATTACTGAAAAATAGGTTATCGTTTGTGCAGGATATTTCAAATACTTTTCCATGCTTGGTTAAAAAATGTTGATTTTCTTAAGGCTGTTTCAAAACTTTAATTTCAAACTTTTAAAAATTTTATTAAACAAATTACAAAAAAGTTCGTATAAGACTATGCAATTTTATAGACAATAGAACATTAAATATGTCTAAGGAAGATATAGATCAATTCCTTGTATGACTAAGCTGTGTCTGCGATTTGAATTCTGCGTATTTCGGCAAAAAGGCGTTTTTTAGCTAAAAGGATATTCAGTCTTAACAAAATTATAACATAATAAAATAAACCATATCTCGGGAAATACATTCTGATGTTCTTAAGAAAATTGGATAAGGATCACCTTTCAAGTATGAAGGTCAAAAAGAAGGTCAAATATTTGAAATATTTCCAATATTTTGAGGAAAACATCACGAAAAAATGTTTGTTTTATCCGGATTTGGATGCAATGATTTTTGTGATGAATTTTGATGGTTTAGTATGACTTTACTTTTCAGAATGAGGTAGTTATTACTTTATACGTCCAGGATACTACTTAATAAAATTTACTTTATAAATATTTAAGAAGAGGTGCGTTTACAAAATTCTGACCCTAAGCTCAGTTGAGGGTTAAACTTGTTAATAACAACCAACTTATTTGAGTAATATTTCCGTCAGATTTTACTGAAATCCAGGTAAAAGTAAATAAGTTTTCGCTATGTCTTCGTTAAAACTTTCAAATATTTCAAATTTTGATATTAGACCATTGTGTTTTAAAGGTTATCTTGTACAATTTTCTTATAAACTCCAAAATGTATTTTCTGAGATATAGTTTATCTTAAACAGTAAAAATTCTGTTTAGTTTGAATGTCAGTTAAAAAAAAAAATAAAAAAAATATTGACTTTATAACTAAAAAACTATAAAAAATGGCTTTTTGTCAAAATCTGCAGAATTCAAATCGCAGGTACGACTTAGCCATAAAAGGTATTAACCTAGTTTTTCAAATTTATTTCCTGTACTATTGTCTATAAACCTATAGTTTCATTCGCACTTTTTTGAAATTTGTTTAATAAAATTTTTAAAAGTCTGAAATTGGAGTTTTGAAATAGACTTAAAAATGTTAAAATTTTTTAACCATAATTGAAAGGGGTTTTAACCATCCTAAAGAAAAAAACTTATTTTTCAATAAATAAATAAATAATTAAAAATGGCATTTTATTTAAATAATTTATAAAAATTAAAAATTTCAAAAACACGTTAATGATCTTGGTAATTCGTAATAACATTTTTTTAACCGTTGTTAGAAAGATAATTATGTGTAGATTACTATTTCTTAACACTAATTTACAAAATAAGGTATTTAATAGGTACATTTTTCTAAAAATTTTAAAAAACCAAATTTTCTTATATTTAACACAGTATCTTTTACAGCCCAATGATCGATTCTACTGTGAATTACGGCATCAATTCAAAAGATGATAAATTTTGGTGCAGTCTAGTACACGTAATAAAAATCATTCCTTGCACAAATTTCATTCTATATTTTATTACTGTCTGAATTTTATTTGTTTTTTTTTCTGAATTTTCAATGTAAAATCGTATTATAATTAAGAGTAGCGGTCGTGAAAAATCACCATTTCACTATGTACTGCTTTGCGAAAGACTATAATTAACAAACTCTTAATAGTTTGCTGAAGTTATATTTTAATATAACACTAGTTTACAAATTCGGGTCGGCTTTTGGACCTAAGTATATGAGAACTAATTTCAATGTAATTTGGGACAGTGAATTCAAATGTGGTATTCGTTTCTCGTTTCGAGTTCTTGCAGAGTTGGAGCAATATACCTTTATAATGACTTTATGATGTTGATGTCACTAAGAGAATGATTTCATTTTAGATCATGTAGAATTATAGAAAAAGCTTTACAAAGATAATTTTAAGTGTTTTTATTATGTTTAAAAATGTTATATACTAAAAATGGGCAAATTGATGTTAAATACACAGTGGTAAGTATGTTCATTACCTTAATTTATATGTTTTATTATCTGAATTGAACGACTTGATTCGAGATTTGAATTTACTAACACAGTTGGCAAAGTTGATCGCATCGTGGTTGCAATGTAACAAACATTAATGTAAACGGGACCCAAAATTATACATTATTTCCGATTCTCAAGAGAAAGGTAATATATTTCAATGATGAAATCAACGAATTAATTGATGAACATTTGATATCAGTTGTGGCGGAAAAAGAAATGCCTCCTTTTCACCACTTCTAATCTCGTAGAATACTTACAAGCCACATCTTCAAATGGAACTTTACCTTATCAAAATCTAGCTGCAAAGTTTATAAATCAAAGAAGATATATTTATCAAACATAATATTCCAAAACTAATGAACGACGGAATCCTTAAAACACATTGAACGTCAAATAAATCATCAAAAAAGGAATAATTCGAAAAATTGGTTTCGGTAATCAAAAATTCCTTGATGTAAAGCAAATTATGGGCAGTTTGTTGTAAAAACTCCATAAGATTTGAGCATGAAAGGCATTGCAACTCATTTATTAAAACCAATTAAAAAAAAAAAAAATAGTAAAGTTTCGAGTTTAGCGCCATAAATAACCTTGAAATTAAACAAAATATATTTTGAATTACTTACTATATCTCTGCAATTTTGAAGGCAGTTCCTTCTCTGTGACTGATATTATGACACACTTGTATTAAAAAAAAATAATTATTTACTTTTTTATTTTCACAGATATTTTTCTCGACAAACGTTTCTGTGCACATAAAAATAGTAACGATACTAAACATTTCAAGAGAAAATATTTTTCTCTTTTGCTATATTTTATTTAAATATTTTGTACGAAATAAACTAGTAAAAAAATATTTTCAAATTCCTATTGGATTTTATTTGAAAATGAATAACACACTGTTATAGTAAAAAATCACCCGAGACATGACATAGGCCATAGGTTATAGGCCTTCTTGTGGATATCATAAATCAGTTCTACAAATTTCAAATTTGGAGTTATTCGCAAAAACCTATTTTTGGGCAAGTTCTTGCATAATATTTTTTCTAATTCTGTTATTCATTTGTTTATTTTTCTCTTCAAACTTCTTTGGAAAGTAGAAGAAACATACTTTTCGACCGCATGCATTTTGTTTGTTTTGGTAAAATATTAAAAGCAAAGTTTCAAACAAATTCTAGAAAATGTTTTTCGAGTTTAACTGCGATTTACTGCAACATGTTCTATAAAAGCCTATGCAGCGATGCAATAATTTATAAGCGCGTTTTTGTTTTTAACATTAATTTTTATTTGGTTTAATATTTTTAAATTGGACAAGAGCTTTGAAACGATTTTATTTGTATATAAAAAAAAGTAAAAACCAAGTAAAAAATATTAAAAAAAAATTTTCTTAAAATATATGAAGAATTTTTTAATAAAAATTAGAAAAGGCTAAATAAATTTTTAAGTTTTTAAGCGATTCTATATAGGGATTTTTAATTTTATTCTTAACAAAATAACATTTCAAATTTTGTAAAGAAATATTATATACATTTGTTTATAAAATTTTTTTCTTTTAGAAAAAAAAAATCAGAAAAATTTACATCAAATTCAAACAAATTTAAAAATGGTAAATAATTTATTATTTAATTTGAATATATAAAAAAGTGGAGCCAAATGCAACATTTTTGGTTATAAACCTATATATCCTAAACTACTGGTCGGATCGAAGTAAAATGTACAGAAGAGTAGTAGAGGATGACCTGGGCTTTTAGAATAATTATCCTATAGTCACCCTGAGATAAGACGAGACAATCTACAGTGTACCTTAAATCTTAACTTCTACAGATCAAGTACAATTCTAAAATCTTAAACAAGATAAAGAAAAAACATTATTACTCACTAAAGTTAACTTTTACAGTTAAAAATATATTTACTAGGTTAATCGATTATTCGACTTTTTGAAGAATAATAATATTTGAATGGTTCGAGCAGTTGGAATTTTGAAAAAACCAGTTGCTGTATTAGAAATTCCTAAAAAAAAGGGTTAACCGGTTTTTTGCAGAAGTAAATATTTTCATCATCACTAAAAAAAAAACTTTTATTAGGGTAAGAAAATAATCATCGAAAATGTGATTAAGTATTATATAATATATGCAGATACTAAAGCTAAAATCTTCTTTGAAATCGATTTCAAAGGTAGACCAAAATACAGACACTACTACAAATACTACTCCTTTAAAAAATGAAGTAAACAATTATTACAAATCGTCACCGAAAATGCAAAACAACGTAACATTAAAATTTTCAAATTCGGGTTTTTGATGGAATATACTTTACTTTTCCAAAATACATATGATCTAACGTAAAATTTATGAAGAAACGATATCTGTAGTGCAGAAACTATCCTAAAAACTTTTTTTCGTAATATATCTCGAAATTTAGGAAGTATTTTTTTAAACTTTTTTGTGATGCCCTAGAGAAGGTCTAAACTTACATTAGATCATGTGAAAATAAAGTGTTATTTTGTAACAGCCTGCTATTTAATGAGTGTGGCCAAATTTAATGAGGTCTTGCAAATTTTGGAATTTTGTTTTATACTTTTGTAAAACTAACATGTAAAAAATTGTATTGTGATACTAATTTATGCACTTTTTAGAGCTTTTCGAAAAGGGCCTTCTTATGGGAGCCCTGGTCAATTATTCATTTGAAATTTGATACATTGATTTATATTTAAATAAGATGAGCCAATTCGTCTACATTTGCCTATATATTAACATTTTTGTCATAGGATTATCATCAGCAGTGGTATATAAAATGAAAAATGCAATAATGCATTCGATTCAAATGAGGCATATAGTTGTGAAGATTTTACAGACATAATACTTCTGTTATTTCATTAAAATCCTCACAACAGGATGCTTTTCTTGCTACACTTAAGGAAATATATGAAAAAATATCTGTATAGGAACATTTACCCGTATTTTTGGGATGTTTCCAAATGTAAATAAAAATTAAATAAAAATTTTTTAATAAAAATTTTATATTTTATTGACATTAAAATTTAAAGTTTATTTTTGAGCATTTTTTCAAGTTTCTCTTTTTTTAATAGTTTTGCTAGAATTTCAAACGAAAAAATCTATTAGTACTTAGATATTTTGATGGTGGTGGTTTTGGAGATTTAGGAACTTAAGTTTTCTTTTAAAATTCAAAACCTTTTTCATATTTAAATTAAACAACAAACATGCCCAAATTTTTTTGATCTCTTACCTTAAATCTAAGAAAGCAAATATAGTTCAACAATAAATGAAACAAATACTAACACATTTATGGCAACATATATAGCATATGTATGTGTGTGAAATTGTGTTTTTTTTTTTGTTTTTTAGAGGGAGTGTAGTTTTGCATTTGTTAAATTAAAAGAAAACAATAGAAATAAAAACAACAACAGCAATATAAGAAAATACATACCATTTTCCACAACAGCACATATACACATTCTCCATCAGAGTCAACAACTTTAGAATTTCACATTCACACATATTTGTGGGTAATAAACTCTTATTACAACCTTATATAATCCCTTGTTATCTCGTTCATTTTACCATAATATTGTTACAACTACCTCAATGTCGCCTGATAGAGCGAGCTGCTGGCAAACATTTAGATGATATCCTTTATTTTTTTACTAAATAGTTCCCTTTCCCCCAATATGTATACTTGGGTATGTAAGTTAAAAGAAAGAGTGGCAGGGTTGTTTAGCGAGTAAGTTTGTCTCGACACATGCTTGTCGCCTGCCAAATCCCACAAGTGTTTGTCTTTAAAGCTATTAGAGTAAATTAGAAGATTACTTGTGTCTTACCCACCAAACAGCCGGATGGCTTTTATATATGAGATACGTTTGTTTTTAGACCTCTTGCTTTTTAAGTTAGAATGTCTCCTTTTATATCCTACAATTATACCTCTCCTTCCTGACTGGCTATAATAATCAACAATCTGCGTATTGAAGATGTAAAATTTTGCTGTTGTCACAATTACGTTAATTCCATTGAACTTATAAGTGTGATGAGTATTTGTGATTGAAGATGTTGCCACTACTGCTGTTGTTGCATTTATTACGTCTTACCTCTTGGCTTCGAAGACTATTTTTTCATGATGTAATTGTGTCTTGGTATGTGAAAAGTATATTGAAATTCATTTATGAAGACACTTTGAAAATATAATAAAGTTTAGTGTTTATAGTCTTCTATTTGGTTTTAACAACCATTTAAAGTGACTTTAGCTATTTACAATAATTAAGCTCCGCAAGTAGATTGGTACTGTATTTGTTTAGTTGGTAGAATTGTGTGGGTTTTTAACTAAATTAAAATTAAACTTCCATGGTAAACTTGAGTCAACTTGAGAAGAGTTTAAGTGAAAGTAATTTGAATTAAAACTTTATACACACGTGGAAGTAAAGTCTGGTTTAGCAAAGATTTATAAGAATTATAAAAGAGGAAAGAGTTTAAAATTTACAAAATATAGATGAAGAGAATAGTGTTTGATATATAATTTAGCCATGTCCTGAATTGGAAAGAAGGTCATTCAGGCTTATGCTTTAATTTAGTCTTTTGCTTATGAGGACTAAGTGTATTAATAACATAAGTAATAGTTCGAGATGGAATCAAGATGTTTTTATTCGCACATGGTTCTACTGTCACCTTCATCTTCATCATCAGTGTGACCAAATGTGAACAAATTATCCAGTTAAATTGCGTTAAAATAAAGGTACAAGTTAGAGCACTATATTCCGCTGTGCCGAATTTTCACCACTTTACCAACACGTAATAAAAATAATGCCTTAAAGTATGCATTGTTATTTTCACATTTATACTTAAAGAATAAGTTAAACTTTTTTAAACAAAAAACAGAGCTATAATATCCAATATATATCCTAAAGCAAAATAATAGGAAAGTGATTCGAATTCGTATTGCTTAGAAGAAAAATTGTATTGCCGCAATAATCATATTCGTATAGCAAAAGTTTCCCCCAAAGGGAGTGAATTTGCGTCAAAGACGACACATCTACGCCTGGAAGCAAAATAGGCAATATTGCTACATAATCATCTAGATGAAAAAAGAAGATACCGCCAGATAATCTTCAGGTCGATGTAATAAATATATAGAAAAATTATAAAATATTAATTTTTTTGTTAAGGCAAATAAATTTTTTCAATATTTCTTCATTTTTGAACAATTTTTCGGCAACTGAAAAAAAATGTGACGCAAGAATAAAAATATTGCATTAATTTCTTCCATTTGAGGATAAAAATGATAAAAAAATTAAAATTTTATATATATATTTTTTTTTTTTTTTTTTGATAAAAATACAATATTAGAAAAATATTGCCTTGATTAAAAAGAAGATATTGAGTAAATTTCTTCTAGGAAGATATCACACAAACGTTTGTAGGATATGTTTGTATCAGGACTGCATATTTAGCCTTTTTAAGCCTAAATCTAGATTAGCCTAAAAATTTCGTTTTAGCTTCTAGCATTTTTTAATTTTTAAAATTGCTTTAAAATGTTAAAATTTCAACCACGAAGAAATTAATTTCTTATTTGATATTATTAATTTAATTTTTAAGGAATCATTATTCACACAAAACATCTAGATTTTTTATATTTACCGAGTCAAAACTTGGTAATAGCATGTAATTACGGATGTAGTTACATTTTAATAACAACAACATACCGTCTACATTACATAGATGGAGTTTGGTAACCACTTATTTATAGCCCGGTTGTAATTACTTATTTATGATCAATCTTTTTAAAATGCTACTTTTTGTAGATCTTTTAATTGAGTTTTCCAATTCATATATTGAAGGTATAATAATAATATATTGGAAGGTATAATTTGTGTATGCATGTAAATATTTTTATTCACAATTACAACTTCAAGATATTAATTTTTACGTCAAAAAATTTGTTTTTTTTTTAATTTGTAACTAAAATTTATTAAATCTTTTTACGTTTAAAATAAAAACAATAAAAAAGAGCTTTCATATTTTGTCATTTTGTTAGTTATTTGTAGCCTAAACTGCAACTAGTTCCTACTGTTTTCACTAATAATGACCTCAATGAGTTATTCAATAGCTTTGTAGTTAGTTCTTGTAATAAGATCTCAATAATGATTAAAGATATCTTTACTCTTTGAGAAAAAGCGATTTTTCTAATATCCAATTTTTATTTATCTTATAATTTCAGTTTTATTTTTAGTTATTTTCGATAAATGTGTATACATAACATTAAAAAAGTCAGCAACTATAAATTTAGAAATCCTCTTTTATTTGTCCTGTGATTTAAATTTATATAAATGAAAATTATTTCAATTTGTACAATAATTTAAATTGAAATGAATAAAAGTTATTTCTGTTAGTTATAATATTTTTGAAGCATTTTGAAATGTTTAATTTTATTTATATAATTTATATACTTTTTTGTGTGAAATATTCTTCTTGGGTCCATAAAAATTAAACTGAAAATAATTAACAAAGACGGTTCTATAACCACTTGCTTAAACAAATTATTATGTTTACTACTCAAATTTGGTTGATTCAAAAAAAAAAATTTCAAAAATGTTTGTAACCGATTTACATAAGAACGAAGTCCAAAGCTTATATGAAGGCTTCAAAAAGAATACAAATTCGTTGTAGCTAATATCGCGAACATTTGTGGTCCGATTTTTCATTTATTTGGCATAAAAATTTAGAGAAACTTTTACAAATTTTCTGTGAAAGAACTAAGTCGCTAGCTTATATAGCGGCTTTAAAAAGGCGAAAAGAGCTTCTAAGAACTGTTTCTTTTTTTGAGATATATTCGTCATTTATGAATCTAATATGCTGAATATTCTCGAAATGATTATCGGTAATCATATCGTTTAATACATACATCATATATCTACGATATCGTTCATATACGTCATTTGAACCGACAAACGAACGGACATGATTCTATCGACATCGTTTTTTATAAAGGTCCAGAAAATATAACCTCTTTTTCTCTCCTGTGGTGAAAGGTATAAAAAGTGCTAAAAATCATTTATAAATGGTAAAAAAAATAATGTCAAATTAATAATTTAAGCTTTCTTACTGTTAACCTTATATAACTATAAAAACAGAACATATTATATAAACAGAAGAAGAAAGTAAGAATGTAAGTAGAAGAATGAGAATAGATCAATGTAATTCAGTATTGTTGCAACCGTGGGTGTGGCAAATTGTTTTTGTTAAATTCACGAAACGCTCAAAATACTCTTTTGACTTAGGAAAACAGTTCGATTCAAAATCCACCACGATTGTGTTCACATTGACAATACATCGGTTTTTTTTTTTTTTTTTGATAATACTGGTTTAATAATTGATACTGAAGAGGTGTCAATTTGATGAAAATTATTATCTATACGAGGCAGATTGACAATTGACACTAAATGGTATCATTTTCAATACATATATGATCGATTTATCTCTGTACTTTCATATCTTTCATATAACCATATTTTCCCCATATAAACGCACCATACAAATTTCAGGTCAGATGCGGCACGGGTTAGCGATTCCGATTTCACTAAAATTTTACATAATACCTTTTTACATCACAGTAAACTATTTTAGGGGAAGTTGCGGTCAAATTTCACAAGTCGGTAAATGTTGGTGCAGTCCATTTTATATACAATCAACAAAAACAAGAAAACTGAAAGTCATTTCAATGCTTTACATATATGCTAGTGTGTGTATATTTTTAATATTTTTTTAATTTTTTTGCCAATAACTCGGTTGTTTATGGATACAACATATTAAAAAAAAAAAACGAATTTTGAAGCTTATATAGAAGTTTCACAAATTCCAAAAATGCATTTTGACCAGTATCTCAATTAATAATGTACTGATTCCAAAAAAAAAAAAAAGATTCAGAATTTTCTATGCAAAAACGAATACGCTAGCTTATATAGAATATAAATACATTTTTAAGAGGCCTTTTCGGATTCTTGGCGATATCTCAGCCATTAATGGACCGATTTTGTTGATTCTTACCAGTGTTATTCTAATCAATATTCTCTATAATTTGGCAGACGGAAATCCTTATATCGACTTCCTATCAATAAGGGGTCTTAGATGAATATTGTAGAAATTACAAACGGAATGACGCACTTATAGACACCTGTGGTGAAGGTTATACAGATGCCAAATTTAGCTGCAAAAATGGTCACACTACACCTTACCATTCACGAATGGAAATATATAAGTGTTAAAATTATTTTATTTTAAAGCGTAAAATGTCAACTCATTTATTGGAAACAACCCCCAAGAATTTTGATTATAACAAGTTAATATTTGTTTCAAGTTTACATATTTATTTTAACAACATATTTGTCCTACTAATGTAATTTTTTCCCCTCGACCAAAAACAGCAAACAAACACTTTGTCAAAATGCTAGATGAGTCTTTTTGGTAACAGATGTATTTATTTTGTGAACACTGACAAATGGGTATTTATTTGGTTTTCATAAACACAACCAAACAGAATACAACTTATTTTTTTTTTATCATCTTTTAACAGACAAAACAAACAAATAAATACACCCTTCAGTCATCTTCAAATAGTCCTCTGGTTAAAAATGTCCACATCAATGGTATTTTACAAAAGCTTTTAAAGTAGCTAAAAATAAAAATGACATTATGGACATCTTCATGATTTTCTCCTTTCTCTATCATTCCCAAAATGCTTTCGTGCGTTTGATTAAATGAAAATGTTCAACAACTTTACAGACAATCATTCAATAGTTTCTAGTCTTGTAAAAATTAATAAACATCGAATGTTTATCTTTAAGTGTAATAAACCATCATTCCAATCAAATCAAATGGTCTTTTAAGCAAACAATAAATATGGCAAATTTTCTATTCTTATTGTTATTCCATAGATAAGACATCAATGGTCACTTTTTATTCATGTGACATACAAAATATATAAAAAAAGAAAACATGATAAAAAAAATAAATAAATAAATAAAAGTGGTTGGTATATTTTTGTTACTTGTTTATAGCAAACTGAAGGAAGCATTAATATTATTGATACAAATTCAAATAAATATTTATAATATGTAGTTAGTGTAGCAAAAAAAAAAAAAAAAAAAAATTAAGTGTTTGCTAACAATACTAAAACACTTTTAGTTTGTCCCAGTAATTCGGTTTTGTTATTTATTTTTACAGTTACCAGAAAAACTATACATATAAATAACAAGATACATGATTAGCAGTTGAGACTAGAGAATGTATACCTGGAAATTTGCAATTTATTTTTTATACTAAAGAACAAATTTATATGTGCACACAAGTTTTACTTTGCAAAAATAATAAATTTTGATGTGAATGATTTTAAAATTAAGGGGTAAAAGTTCCCCTTCCCTGTATGTTCTTAACTAATCTATAAATTTTCTTGAAATTTGGCAGACAAATAGTGTAACATCTGGTAGGAACTATAGCCTATAATTTTTATTATTTAGGGCGTGATATAGGGCATGAGGGATAAAGGCTCCGCCTTCCTATATTTTTTTAACTAATCAACTGGTTTTCTTAAGATTTGGCATGCAGACACTGTAACATCTGAAAGGAACATAAAGATATATATTTTCATCGTCGAGCATACGCTTACAATACATTTGTTATTTTTTAACTAAAAACCAAAATATTCTCTAGAAATAAGTTATATGGCAAAAAACGTTTAACGGGTCAGTTGGTCTTTTTATATTATTCACTTGTATTTGTAACACACAGAAAGAATTATCCAACACCCACTTCAATTTCAGAATAACTTTTTACGTCGACCCATCTGTGCGGTTCGATGGTTTGCTGCCTGTCCCTGTAAACCTTGTGCATAAAGCACAGGCAATTTTAAACAAACTACTCTGAAATTAGGCAGGTGCTATTTCTACGATATAAGGAAGAAGTCTATAAAAATTGGTCATGATCCCGCCATTACTTCATTTCGCCCCATACAAATGTCCTCCCGAAATGGAGATTTAACGAGCATAAATATCTTAAATATAGGAGTATTGTAATGAAATTCGGCAAGAATAAATTTTACATTATTATCAATTCATGTGACAAATTTCATGCAGGTCGGGCCATAGCTCCCATATAAAGCCTTCTTCCAAAAAACACTATACACAACCTAAACTATACTTGGTATCAAGCTAGTATTTTACACAAATGTTTTATATAAGCAGAAATTACAGTAACAAATTTTATGAGGATCATAATAGACTCTAGCTCCCATATAAATCCCACTCTGTGAACCACCTTAAAATGTATAAATAACATAATATAATACGTGTGTTTCATAGAAATATACATTACTCTTATTACAAGTACGAGTGCCATATTATTTAATTAACATTCTTTAATTTTTATTCCTAATCCTGGTATTTGAAAATACTCGTAAGTCTTTCCAAAATATAATATATTTTGTGATAAGTAAGTACGAAAAATCTAGTGCCTAAAATTCTGCGATATTTTTTTTTTTTTTTTTTTGAAAGAAAGTTTTAAATTTTAAATAATTTTTTTTTCTTGGTTTTAATAAAACTTGTATGCTTTTCTGCAAAACTATTACTGTGTACTCAGCAACTTTTTTGCTGTAAAGTCTGTACTTCTAAGCTTTTTGTATCCTATAAATATTTGTTGAATAAGACCGAATACATTTGAATTGATCGGACTTTGAGACAATTTGGTTGATGCGGCTCATTTGGTACACATAAAACATCATGATTAATAATGATAAATATATTTCATTTTTAATGTATACCTATACATAAAACAAAACATTGTAAAGCAAAAACTTAAACGTTTAAGTTATTTTTATGCGCACTGAATAGTGTGATTTATTTCAAGTATTTAAACACGCAGAGATAAATTTTGTTGTAGTGACCATAACCTAAGAGCAACATACTACGATTAGAACATATGATCACAGTTATAAGTTATAATATAGTACAGTTATCTAATTTTATCATAATATTATTATTTCATTTTATCATATTACTACATCTTATCATATATTAAAATAAAACGTGTTAATAAAAAATTATTTTTTATTGAAAATAATAAAGAAAAGACTTCATAGCAAAAAAAAAAAAAAGAAAATACATATTGTTTGTTCATTAATTATATTCGTTTGTACCACAAGATGTGGCTCAAATGCCAGATATGTTTTTATAGCTAAGCTCTTTAATGGCAGTTAATCAATATCTTATATTGCTTTAATCACATCTGGTATAACCAAGCCTTGTCTTTTTATATTTCTTCATATATAAACTAAATGAGAATTACAGTGAAGTTAGAAAACGAATACTAAAAGCAAACAAGTTATAAATTTTTCCAATAAGTTTGTGAAAAGGATAAATATTATATTTATTTGAAACATTTTTTTATCATGGGAATAATAATATTAATATGATTTAAAAACAGAATATTTAGTGATTGTGGAAGTAACGAAATTTTTCATATTAATAAAATTCTATTTCTGTAAAGATTTTTAAAAACACAATTTTTAAAAAATTTTATTCAGTGTAAACATTATATGACAAACTTTACACAAAAACATTATTATCATAAACACAGTGTTATTCACAATTAAAGAAAATTACAATGAGAACGTAAAATTGTTGTAGTGATAATTCTGTAACCATGTTTTTTTCTCTGCATGAGGAGAATTGTTCAAGTCAAATAAGCTATCTGTCATTTTTATTGCATTTAGAAAATTACATGATACTTCTTATTTTTAATCATATAAAATTTTTGTTTATATATATATATATATATATATATATATATATATATATATATATATATATTATTTTTCTCATTCTCATAATTGTATTTAAGATTTTGTAATAAATTTACAAATAAACCATAAAAAGACCACATGCAAAATATCCCGATAAAAATTACTCAAAAAATTTCGATACGACTTTGAGTTATACACTGCCTGCCACTTAAATAATGAATCACATTTTTTTTACTTTAATTAAGTATATCACTTATAATAATAATTTTTTGCGCAACCCAATTTCAAAGTGTTGGCTTTAGTTTCCTGAAGAAATAAAAAATATACATACTTCGTTATACTAAAATTATGGATTTATTTAAAGACATGTATTTCTGTGGTGTTATTTCATGTGTTACTTGAATAAGGAATTCTTTTAATGTTAATCAGGAAGGCTATGATTTGAGTTTCTTTCAATATAAAAGGCTAGAGAATTTTTAATTTGATAGTTTTTACATAATTTTTATTCCAAATGGGACGTGGTAAGGCTCTTAATAACTCTGAAAAATAAAAAATTCTGATTTTGAAATCTCACGGTCAGAATCCGGTCCAAATAGCCAAAAACATTAATAGAGGAAGGACGAAAAATTCTTAGAATTGCATCAAATTCTGCCATGTCGGTATCAAAAATACGTGAGAAGAGTGGTGTCAGTGCCAGTCTAAGAACAGTGCACCGTATTTTAAAGTCGTACCCTTACATATTCCGACGAAAACTGCAAAAAAACCACTTAATAAAAACCGCAAATCACAACGTCTACAGTTTGCCAAAAATACAATAATCCGAAAATTGTTTAAAGTTGTATTTCCCGATGAAAAAAGTTTAATATTGATGGTTCCGACGGATATAAATATTACTTCCATGACCTAAATAAGGAGGAATTATTTTTGAACCGCAGACACAGCCGAGAGCGCGGAATAATGGTATGGGGTGCCATTTCGTATTATGGTACCATAGAATTGGTTTTTGTGTTCAATAAAATGACTCAAACGACTTACCAAAACATTCTGGAGGAAGCATTTCCAAAATTTAATGATTTCTTTGGACCCATACCTTGGACGTACCAACACGACAACGATCCAATTCATATCGCCAGAGTAATAAAACAATGGATTAATCAACAAGGTGTTCAACTTTTGGATTGGCCCCCATATTCACCAGACCTGAATCCAATGGAAAATATCTAGGGTTGGCTTGCAAGAAAAGTTTATGAAGGAGGAAAACAATTTGAGACGATAGAATCCTTAAAGGATGCAATAACGGAAGCATGGAGTTCAATTTCGCTAAATTACTTAGAGTCATTATACAAGTCGATTCCAAATCGCATTTCTGAGGTTATTTCTAAAAATGATAAAAATGGTAATCTTTACTAATTGAATGCTAGAAGATAATAACTTTCATTTTTATAACCTAAAATTGAAGAATAAATTACAGTTTGCTTAGTTTTAAAATATTCCTTATTCAGGTGAAACACGAAAAAGTATAACAAAAAAATGCATAATTTTAGTTCAAAAAAATTTGATACTTTATTCAGGTGGCAGGCAGTGTATTTCATATGAAAAAAATTTCAATATTTTGAATTGTATTTGATTAAGTACTTCTAAATTCTTCAGTGATTTTCACATTTAAGAGTTTTTTTTTTTAATTTAAATAGTTTCTATGACTAATGAATAATTTAATAATCGACATAGTAAGTCCATAAAATTAGTTAGGTCATTTTTGATTTTGCGGCGCTTCACCGCATGCAAAATTTTTTGTCAAATGAAAATAATTTACATCTTTTGTGTTAATAAATACACAAAATATATAAAACAAATAACAAATAAGAAATAATTATACTAAATCAGAATTATAATGAAGATGGAAAACAAATGTTAAAAACAAAATATATTCAAAAACAAATAAGTTATGAATTTTCCAACCATATTTTAAAAATCAAATTTGTTTATAAAATTTTATTGCAATGGTAATAATAATATTAATATGGTTTGAAAACAAAGTATGGTTTAAAAACAGGGAAAAAGAATGACATTATTTAATAGTTGTGGAAATAATGATATTTTGTATTTTAATAAAATGTTGTTTCTTTATATTTATTTGTCTATTTATCTTTATTCATATATAAACTAAATGAGAATTACAGTGAGAAAACAAATATTAAAAGTAAACAAGTTATGAATTTTTCCACTAAGTTTCCGAAAAGGAAAAGTATTATATTTATTTGGAACATTTTATTGTCATGTGAATAATAACATTAATATGATTTAAAAGGAGAATGTGATTTAAAAACAAGGAAAAATACTGCAAATATTTAATTATTGTAGAAGTAATGACATTTTTTATATTAATAAAGTTCTATTTCTGGTAAAGATTTTTAAAAACATAATTAAAAGTTATATAAGCGATCTGTCATCTTTATTGCATTTATATATATATTCATACATGTCGAGACAAAATACTTTTTTTAATATTTTTTTAGTTGGTTTTTACCTTTTGAAAATATATATAAATATATAAAGTTTTAGTGAGTTATTACAGAAAAAACGAATAAATTCTACAGTTTTATTCCAATTTAATAGTATTAAATTTGGTTATGTTAACAACAAAAATGGCCTTAAAAATTATTGCATATTTGCAATGGGTTTTATAGAAAAAGTTGTAATAAATCGGAGTTAAACTCGAAAAATTTTTCTAGAAGTTGTTTGAAAATTTACTTATAGTTGTTGAAAATGTAGGTTGAAAAGTCTGTTTCTTCTTCTTTCCAAAGAACTAGAAATACATTTACAGAAGAACATACCCAAAACCAGTTTTATTTTCGAATAAATCGAAATTTTGGGGGTGTATGGCACATTGTTAAAACTGATTTATAATGTCCTCAAGAAGGCCTATAACCTACATTATATTATTTCTGTAGTGATTTTTCACTGTAACAATGTATTACCAAACAATTTATTTCCATAAATTTTTTCCAGCGCATTTTGCACTCTCCTGTGAAATTAGCCTGCACAATTGTGCTAGAAATTGAAATTTCTAAAAACGGTATAACGCAAATAGAAAGGGTCGGAATATGAAAATTTGAAAATTCCCAATTATAAAGCTGCTGGTGCACAATGAACTGTCTAGTGAAAAAAATTCAAACAAATTATTTTACAATTTTATAATAAAATTTATATCAAATGATAGCTAAGACTTTCAGCATTATTGATATGTTTCGCTTTTTATTTCGCAATTAGTCTGCATAAAATAGGACGACTATAAAGTCAACGAATTTTTAAAATCGTATGTAACAAAAAACTGATATGGAAAAGATTCCAAAAATTCAGTTTGTGATAATTAGGTGTTTTTGTTAATTAGATGTACTAAAAATCTCACAAGGAATAACAATATAACATGAAATATTTAATTTTACCTTGCACAATGGGGACTTTTGCAAAACAAATCTGGATCGGTAGAGGAGGAGTTAGGCTTTCAGAATATTGTCTGGGTATGTAACTGAATCACGAACGACGCTACAGTGGGTCAAAGTTGACCACCTCGAGAATGAAAACATATCGGAGTTTGTAACTTTTGCAAATATTAACAGATTTTAATAAATAGTAAAATTTCTAAAATATTCTAAGCAAGACAAAGGAAACACATGTTTATTGTAATATCTTATCTCTTATGGTTTAAAAGCTTTTTTTTTTAATTTGTAATGTTTTTCACTGACTTTTTTTTTTGTTTTTGTCATAACATTTAAGATAAAAATTCAAAAAATTTTGTAAAAATTTTATGAAATTCTCTATAATTTTCTGAATTGAGAACAAAAAAAAAAAAATATCTTAATTTAATAACTAGAAAAAATGTCTAAAATCAAAATTTTTAAATAGTTCGCAAAAAAATAGATTTTTTTTGCCAAAAAATTACTTTTTATATTTTATTAAAAAAAAAAATTGTTAAAGAAGTTCAATACTTTCTGAAATTTTCAGAAAGACTCCACCAATTATTAAGAAAAATTCAAATGCTTGAGCATGTAAAATAAATTGTTAATTTCGATACTTTTTCGAATTGGATTAGATGGTATGGTATATTTTTAAAGGTTTTGCAAAAAATTGTGACAGCCAAAATTAGGGAATTTTCTAAAAAAAACTTATTTTCAATAACAAAAATCATGAACTTTAAAAGTACAGTGCAAACTCGCTATTCGCGAGCAATCATTATCGCCACGGTTAATTTTTAAAATTTCCGAAGAACGGCTTTTATTTTCTCCACTTTTATATGCTTTTTTTTTAATTTGATTAAAATGTCTATAACCAAAAAAGAGAAATCCCCGTCTTTTGGTATATTAACCTTTTTTGTTTGTAAATACATTTCTTAATATAGGAGAAGTCCAACATATTTTAAAGTCAACGTTTGTAGCTCAAATTGGTTCGCAGCATCTTTTCATGAATGCTGACAAAAACAACTGGATTCAAGAAGAATTTCATGTGGAAAGTTATGAGGAGCAAATGGAATTATCAGATATGGAATCGGAGGATTTATACCATAGTGGTCATGAAGAAAACAAAATTAAAGTGGACGATTTTGTAACATCAATTAACATATGCATACAATGGGCTTTGGAAAATGATATGCCGACAACAGCACTATATGAACTACGTGATGCAGCTGTTATTTTAAAAACTTTTAATTTGTCAAAAAGTAACTCAAAATCTCCAATTTCTTTAAAAATGTTTAAAATGTAGATATATCAGTAAAAATAATTCTAATTTTAAAAAGGTTTTTTGAAATCTATATATATATATATATATATATATATATATATATATATATATTTTTTTTTTTTTTTAAGTCTTTTATTTTATTATTAAATAGTAACATTTTTTTTACATAGCATTATAATGAACGGGAAAAAACTGAGTACGCAGTTTTATCATACATAGATGTTATCAATCGATGTTTTATTAGTTTTGGATATATTTAAGAAAATTCAACTTCGTACGAGTAATTCTTAAGATGGCGCTAAACAATTCAAATTAAAAAAAATAAAAATAATTGTTTTAAAGTAAAATAATTGTTTTTTAGTTCTTGGAACTCTCTGATCAGGAATTCTATGCCGTAGGTAATGTAGCATATTAATATCGTGTTCAAAAAACAAAAACAAAAAAAGATCGACATTTTTGGCCTGGCAAGGTACTTATCAATTTAAACAAAGGAAAGAAGGCTCTGTTGACACAGAATTATACGTGAATGAGTGTTTTTTAAAGAAAACACAGATTATTATAGTTTTTCTGGTTTGCCCTCGTACTTGTCATTACGAGTGGTATCTGACAATTTTTATTTTATTTGTACCAAAGGAGGACAATCGAAGCTGTGCATAATCTCCACCCAATTGAAATATATTGGGCTTTAAAGGCACTAAAAGCTTAGCAAAAACTAAAACAGAGTTTTAAAAGAATTGGAAGAAAAAAGGAACCGAAGAGACAATAAAAGCTCTTACAAATTGTATTTTAGAAAAAAATATAAAAATTAAGAATAAATTATTATTATAAATTTAAAACTTGTATATAACATTCTTGAACAAAAATATAATTATTTTAAAAAGATTAACCAATTTATTTGTTTTATTTTTGTAACTGAATTTGTATTCATCAGAATATATGGGCAATTCTTATTTTCCGTTTACCCTTACGAACCTTAAACATCAAAAATGTTTTAATTTAGATTCTTGAAATTAACTTTTGATGGAATTATGTTAACACCACGTGGATAAAAGAATAAAAATTCTAGTTCAGAGATGGTTCCATGTGGTACTGTCAAGCATTCAAATTAAAAAACAAATCCAAAAATGTGTTAGAAAATAACAAGATTTTGTCTTTCTTTTGATTGCTCTAATCACGGATTTTTGCATATATGTCCAATTCCTCTAATGTAAACTACAAATAATTTTCGTTGACTAGTTTTGAATTATACTGTGGATAAGTGATCAAACTAAGATTTTCAAAATTTTAATTTTTTCCATTTTTAGATTAGAAAGTTTGCACCATTTCGAGTATTGCAAAATAAGGAATGGAGTTTTATTGCTCTTATATTTTTAATTGAGATACATCTTTTTAATGTGCCCTCAATAGCAGCGATATAGGTAGTGTCCTAACTTGGGGAGAAAAGGTGTGAATGGCATTTTTCGCGAGGCACACTCACAGCATAATTTCAATGAAGCTAAAGTATCGCGTGATCAAAAAAAGTTTCCAAATTATATTTTAAATTCGTTGTGGTGCGGTTAAATATTAAATTGAAAAAAATGTATAACTCATTAAAATCAATCTAAAATTTTGCATACTTTATATTAGGTTTTTTTATATTTTGTGTGAAATTATATTTCTAATATGTACAACTATTCTGTCTTAGTTAAGCAAAAACTAGACTTAAAAAAAAATATATTGTATAAAAGTATTCATTACCTGAAATCACGGTGCCTTTAATATTTCATAAGTCATAAGTCAAGGAACACCCATGGCACTTATTGAAATCGGTGAAAATGTATACCAACACGCAAAGAAAAAATATGGTTATGGGAAACATAATGGAAGAGCACCATATTATCATTGGGCTATATGGTCATAAATAATAATAAATATAAACATTATAATCATAAAATAATCAAACTTTTCATATTATGATACGAGTTTTTGCATCTTGTACTTAAATATTTTTTATAATTTTATGTCCAGTTTTATAAAATTATGCTCCGATTTTTCTTGTTATGATTCAGCTTCATCATATTATTTACCATAAAACCTTTTATAACATGTTCACAATTATTCATAATACTTTTCATATTAATCTTAATATGATCAATCATTATTGTTCATTAATTAATTTTATTTATATATATTGTACAAGATATTACAATATTGCTTAAATCACAACAAATATAATAAAACTTTGTCTACTTATATTTATTCATGGATAAACTAAATGATAATTATAACAAAGTTGAAAAGGAAATACTAAAAACAAAATATATTCAAAAACAACAAAATTATGTATTTTCCAACCATATTTGTAAAAACTGTAAGTATTATAATTATTTGTAACGTTCTGTTGTTATGGGAATAATTATACTAATACGGTTTAAAAACAGTATATAATTTAAGAACAAGTAAAAATATTGGTAATATTTAATGATTGTAGAAATAATGATATTTTTTCAAATTAATAAAATTTTTGTTTTTGGTAAAAATATTAAAATACATAAGATTCTTGTAGGCAGTTATATTAAACTTTTTATTGAATGTAAACATTGAATGATAAAATTGAAACAAAAACATTCATATCATGAACACAGTTTTATTAAAAATAATGAAATTAACAATGAGAAAATAATATTTTTATAATAACAATGCCAAAACTATGTTTTTTCAGCCTAATTTAAACCCAATATTAGTTTCAATTTCTCGACTATTATTTTCAATTTCTTACCATAAGACATTTTTCAAATTAATTTGAAATATTCGTTTTAAATTAATATAAAAGCTTTTGACTTTTTATTGTTTTCAAAGCTTATGAATATTTTGCTTTTATATATTTTTTTTTATTTCTATTCATTGAAAAATTTAAAAAATTATTTAATGTATGAGCTTTTAAAAAAGTTTTTAAAATATTTCTTAAGATACGAAAAAAACAATGAATTTTAACTACCATAACACAAACTGTCATTCCTTGTCCATTAATATCATTTTAAAATAATTTGTGATTATCAAATATTAAAAATATATCAAAAAAATTTATAAAAATAAAAAAGAGAAAATCCACGCATACTTTGTTGACTAAAATTTGTTTAATAAGATGTTAAAAAAGCGCTATGATCACGATTATCTTCTGTATCATCAGCAATATCGTATCACTTTAAATTTGTATTTTAGACAAATTGTTGAGGATTATATACGTGTAGTAATTTTTTAAATCCTGTTGAAATTAGAATTTTGGAAATATTTTTTAACTTTTTATCTCAAACCTATACTAACGCCGTTCGCTAAAAGTTATTCTCTTGAATAGATTTATGTTTCATTAAAGCCAGTTAATATTGTTATTATGCCACTAAAAATTTTTTGAAAACCAAAAGCAAACGAAATTGAAGAAATAACAATATACATAATTCTTTTATGCACACTCCTTTATATACCCAATCATAACCTAATCTTTCTAAAATTCCAAAATTCAAATTCTAAAATTTATTCCTAATACAAACAGCCCATATTATTACCATTCATCAATATGATTTTTGCTTAATTAAATAATTAAGTACGTAAACAATCAAAAAACTTAAATAACAAAATAAATAGTAAGTGTGTGCAATTGCGTGTGTGAAATAAAATGATTTTCATAACCCAGATAAATGAATATAGTTTTTAATATTTTACAAAAGAAAAGTAAAAAATACGTAATTTTTTACAAAATGTTTAACATAATGTTTAATATAATGATCTGTAACATAATTGTGGTCATAAAAACAAATATATATACTATTTAAGCAAATGCACACAAATAAATACCAATCTTAATTAAATTCAGTGTTGCCAGAATGTGAGAAAAAAGAGGCTAAATTGAACTTTGATAAAGGTCAAAAAAATCTAAATACATTAAAAAAATTCTAAAAGTTAATTTTTCACGTTCTCATTAGTTTTTTATTTCTTTTAAAGATATTGTAATAAATTTATAAACAAAATATGGATAGGCTGCTTGTGAAATGACCCAATGAAATCTTATCCAAAAAATTCCCATAAAAAAGTTGAATATATTTCATATAAAAAATTACCCAGTGTATTAAAGTGATTTTTCCTATAATCCTTTTTGGCTCAGCTTTTCTAATTTGTAGATGATTTTACAGTTTTAGTAGATTTTTTTAACTATATTTGTAAATAATTTAAAAAATAACGAGAAAGAAAGATGTAGCCGGTCAAGCCCGACCATATGATATCCCACACCATTGTGCACGTTCATCAAAATTCGTGGATGGGTCTTATATTAGACATGTGGTCAGTTGTGGACCGATACTTTTACTAAGTGTAAAATAAAATATACACATACGGAATATTACGTTAATACTAACATTTAGATGAATTTATGAACTTTAGGATGATTCCCGAAAGTGGGCTTATATGGGCGCTATGGTAAATTATGGAGCGATCTTCATAAAATTTGTCACTATGATTTCTGCTTATATAAAACTTATTTGTGTCGAATATAAACCTGACACTATCATGTGTATGTGATTTATGCAAATTACAGTGATTTTCGGAAGAGGGTTTTATATGGGATCTATGGTCAATTATGGACCGATCTTCATGAAATTTGGCAAAAAAATTGATACTTATATAAAACTTCCTTGAACCGAATTTTATTACAATATTACTATATTTAAGGCATTTATGATCGTTAAACCCCTATTCCGGGAGGGCATTTGTATGGGGGCTAGGTGAAATAATGGACCGATCATAACTAATTTCAATAGACTTCGTCCTTGTGTCACGAAAGTCCTACGTGCCAAATTTCATTAAACTATCTTCAATATTGCGACCTGTACTTTGTGCAAATGTTTACATGGACAGCCGCCAGCCAGCCAGACGGATGGACATCGTTAGATCGACTCAAAAAGTGATTCTGAGTCGATTAGTATACTTTAAGGTGGGTGTTAGATGATTTTTTCTGTGTGTGTAATTATAATAATCGATTTAGTAAGTCCATATAATTAGTTAAGTTTTTTTTTGTTAAATATGAATAAACACCAGAGACCATAAGTATAATTTTAAAAAATAATTCAAATTTTAATTGTTGTTTTTGATTTTTATTTTATTTTCTGAAAAATAAAAATTTGTTTTGATCTTTATTTTATCATTCAAAATTAAAAATTTGTCTGGGTTCACACAAAGTATTTTTTTCTGCTGTAATTCTGAGGGAGAGCAAGAGGGAATATGAAAGAGAACAAAATTACCTGTACTTCGAAATTCGTTTTGTTTTTCATTTTCGTACTTTAAAACAAAAACAAATCGAAGCAATTAAAGCAGGAATTGCTGAAGCAAAATTATCTGTGTGAACGTACACGCAGACAAAAAGTATAATTGTAGTGGCCGTAATCTAAGAACAACATATTATGATTGGAACACATGACTACAGCGAAAAATATAAATGATTATCGGTAATAATTATTATGAATATATTTTGTCAAACTGTGCCCGATTTTATTGTTTCTTTTTTCATATCATGATTCTAGTTTTACATATAATTTAACAATCTTATTACATCATTATCCAATTTTATCAGATTATGATTTAATATTATTATATTATTCTATCTTATTATAATATTATACGAGATTGCGATATTATGATTCCATTTTATAATATTGTTACGCCATTCTTCATATTATTCAATTTTATCATATTAGTATCACATTTTATCATATAGTTATCCAATCTTATCATATTATTCCATTTTGTCATATTAAAATATGATATATTAACATATATTATAATAAAACGTATTAGTAAAAAAATTTTTGTATACATTTTTTATTGAAAATAATAGAGAAAAGTGTTTATTAGCCAAAAAAAAAAATATTTACATATTATTTGTTCAATAATTTTACGCATTTGTACCACCATATGTGGTTCAAATGGATGATATAGTAGTTAATAAATATCTTATATTGCTTAAATTACATTAAGTACAACCAAACCTTTTACATTTATAAGTATTCATATATAAACTAAATGAGAATTACAATGGAGTTGGAAAACAAACATTAAAAACAAAATATATTTAAAAACAAACAAGTATTGAATTTTTCCACCAAGTTTGTGAAAAGGATAGGTATTATATTTATTGTCATTTTATTGTCATAGGAATAATAATATCAACATGATTTAAAAACAGAATATGGTTTAAGAACAAGGAAAATGACTGCAAATATTTGGTGGTTGTTGAAGTTGCTGGTTGTTGAAGTAATAAAATTTTGTTTCTGGTAAAAATAAATATTAAAATTTTTATTAAGTGTGAACATTACATGATAAATTTTAAAGAAAAAGACTATTATCATGAACACAGAGTTATCAAAATTCAAGAAAATTAACAATAAAAACATAATATTGTAGTAGTGACAATGCCGCAACCATGCTTTTTCTTTGCGTATAAATGCAAGTTCCAAAGGAAAGAAGGAAAATTTAAAAATGAAAAATTGCTGTGTATGAATTTACTTACAATTGATTTTTTAAATAATAATCAAAAATAAAAATCAGTTTGTGAATTTTAAATATAAATGAAAAATAAAAATTAAACAATGAGTTTTATGTTTTCAAATGAAAAAAAAAATATTTTACTTTTTTGTTTTTAAACAATATAAATATCATGTATTCAAATTTGTATTAAAATGTATAAGAAATGGATACTTTATTAATATGTAGGCGGGATTTTTTAATTAATTTCGACTATTATACGATTCCTGTGATATCTTGATAAGATTTGGAATGCATTGTATTTAGATAAATCTAATACATATTTTAAAATCTCTGTGCATAGATGACAAGGAAGTTAATTTGAAGCGAAAATTTTAATTATAAGTTAAAAAGTCTAGTTCTTGCAACTACAAATTATTTACATTAACTACCTGTCCTTGATATCTTTCCTTTTAAGTATATCGCCTTTTAAACTATCAATATAGAATTATTTTATTTAGTTCCAATAAATCTTCAGATATTCCTTAATTTTTTTTTTTTTTGCTGAAATTTTGCAAATTCTCTACCATTTTATGTTATTTGTAGCAGAATATCAACACAATTTTATGTTAAAACTTAGTCAAATAGGTCATTTATGTGTTTCGCAATACTAATTTGAAGTCGCTCGGAAAGTCATCACTTAATTACAAAGTTTAGACCTTTTATTCATTGCTAACAAATAAGTGACCCATAGAGATTAATTAGCACCTAAACTTTATAAATAACACATAAGCGTTGTATATTTATTAATCACAATAATGTAGATAAATGAAAAAGACTTTTATTTTATGACAAAAAAAAAAAAAAAATAATAATTTTATGATTTTTATTTCTAGTTTAAAAAAATAAAAATCATAAATTGAGTTTTATTTAAAAAATTATCAATAATTATTATTTAAAATTCATAAACTAAAGAAATAATTTTTATTTCTAAGAAATAAAATAAGAATCAAAAATAAAAGTTTATTTCACAAGAGCTTAAAAAGCGCAAGTCCTGTGGTGTACTTAGGATATTTTTTAACAAATTTCCTTCATATTGTTTTTTTTTTATCAAAATTACATAAATAATAATTATTTTTGTTCTCTAATAAATTCACAAAAATGCTTAAATGGATGATTCTACAAAAATAAAAATAGTAATAGCAAATAAAAACTTATTTTTTTCGATGTTGAGATTATAACATTTATAAATAACACATAAGCGTTGTATATTTTAAGAATCGATGAGGTCAAGAAAAAAAGCTAGAAGCTAAAACGAAAAATAGGAAGGCTAGATTCGGCCTTAAAAAGGCTAAACTGGCAACACTGATTAAATGTTTTATGACACAAACGCAAACAGACAAATATACCTACATTTTGACATTAGCTTTTTTGTATTACACAAGCATAAATCCATTTACATATGAATATTTATATGTGTGTGTATATTTCAATTTTTAATTACGAATAATTATTAAAATTTCATGTAATAAATAGATGAAAGCATCAGTGCATTTAAATGCCTTGATGTTTATGATTATTTATTTGTATATATCGTCCCTGCGCCGACTGAATTGTCTAGTATGTAATTTTCAGAAAAGCTAATAAACTATTTAATTTCGCAATTCTTTCCTTACTCCATAAGATTTTGACAATTTTTATCGCTTGCGAATAGGTTTAGTAACTCACTTAATGTGTATTGTGAAAAAGAACGAATTTTTTGACGCCTTTTGGAGGAAAATTGAGAAAAACCTTACATAGGTAATTTTATAGAGCAATTTTTATTAAGATATAAAAATATCCTAATAAAAATTGGTCTTTTTTTAAGTTCTTAAATTTATTAAAATACAAGTTGGAACTATGGAATATAATGGTAAAATTTCAACTTCTTACGATGATTGGGACATGCTACTAAACGGTCATTATTCTTTTTAAAGAAATAAGAAAAATATATTCAAGAAAAAGTTTCACCAATATTAGAGTTACATAGATATGTAAAAATATAGCTTAAGAAAAGTTTGTGAACCCGTAATTCACTATTTTTTATAAAAAGATTTTCCAAAGGGGTAAAATTAATTTAATTCAGTTTTATTTTAAAATTTTAATTATTTTTATAAGTTTTTTTGCAAAATAAATTTATTATTATTACTCTTCTTTTATTCTATCTAATCATACGAGAAAAAACACAAATGCATATTTTAAAAATAGTAAATTTATTAAAGAATAAAAAAGATAACAAAAATTACTAAATTTTAATAATTCGAAAATATTAATAATGATAATGATAAAATATTAACTAATGGCAAAGATTATCATAAAATTGATGGAAATGATGATTTTGTTAATGATTGGAGTCTATTTTATTTAGTTTTATCAATTTTTAGTGGTATATCGTATAATGGTTTAGGTTCAGTATTTTGTAATTTATCTTCTCTTTGTGTGACTTCATAACGTTTTTCCTAAAAAGTAACGCTCGGAGATCGTTGACGATAGGTTCTTCCGACTTTTTGCCAGGGCTGATTGAAGAAAAATTCCCAGCAATATTTTCATAATTTAAAAAAAAATGTAAAATTCAAGTAATTTATTACATATGATTGTGATGTCCCAGCTCGACTCTTGCGACCTATATAATAACTCGGAGAATATATTGGCGACTGAAATAATTTTTCCAAAGTAGAATGAACACTATGCACATCAGTCATTATATGCCATTTTTCAAAATTAATCGCTCAATTGCAATACCAGTAGATATCGAAATATTTGCCAAGGCGCTACAAAGTGTTTTATTTTTGTTTTAAAAGGCTACATCCGTCTGAAATCGAAATAACTTTTTTGTAAGATAAACAATAATATTTCTAAAACTGTATAATGTAATTAGTTATGTTATTTACTGTTACTCCTCCATTACCTTCGTGCCACACATACAAAAATACGTCCCTTGTATATTTTATATATATAATGAAATTTTCCATTGCAAGCTTGTTTTTATAATATTGTTCACATACTAAAAGTTTTGGATATAAAAAAACATTCTGCATATCCATGGTGATAACCAATATTTCTGATGACATATTATTAAAAGCCAACTCTTTTGGAGTTTTCGCTTCATTCTTTGATAATACGATGTCGTAGGTCATCATTTTCAAAATTCCCTTCTTCTTATGTTACACATAAATCACATCTATCCTTTGGGGGTTTAAAAACAGATATTTTTGATGTTTCAAAATTTCACAAGTTTTTCTTATCATTAAAGGCTTATCATTATTATTATTTTTATTTCCACCACTCGCAATATGCAAATTTATGCATTAATAATTTTGAATTAAATTAAACATCTATGTAAAGTCTATTGCTCTAAGCAAGACAAAAATGGCTAGGTACTTTGGTATATGATCGTAAATTTTTTTAAATTTTTAGATATTATAGTTCCTTTGGGCCAGCAGTAATGAATTGGGGGTTAACCCTGAAAAAATTAAACTAGTTCTGTTTACCTGGAGATATAATGTTGAGGCATTTAGTCTACCAGTATTGAATGGGACAGAACTTAGATTGTCAAGGGAGGCCAAGTACCTGGGTTTTTCTTTGGAAAACATATTGTGTAGGAGGATAAATACTCAGGAAAGGGCCAGGAAGGGGTTAAATGCCTATTACGCATGCAGGAAGTCTATAGGGAAGAACTGCGGTGTCAAGAAGGTAGTTGTATATTGGATCGGTTTTAGACCTATCCTCACTAATGGTTGTTCGTTCTCGTGGGAGGCATTAAGAAAAGGAACTTATAGGAACCTTCTCTCTAAAGTTCAGAGATGTGTTTCAATTGGTATTACAGGTGCCGTGAGAAGTACACCTCAGGCAGCAGTGGACACCATTCTCCACCTTCTTCCCATTGAGGAGTTCGTGAGAGGTATGACTGTACGGAACTTATTAAAACTGAAGAAATTGGGATTAATAGGGAACTTCGCAGCGGGACATGTTAGCATACTTGACGAAGTCATATTTTATGGTCGTACAATATCCTTTGTCGCCCAAATGGATTATGACGGAACTATAATTAACTTCGGAGCTACCCCCGTTATCGAAATGGTTGCGCTATCTTCACAGATGGCTGGAGGATGGAAGTAGGCACAGAGGCGGATGTCTACTTTATGGTAACGGATATCAGACGGTCCTTTAGATTGTTAGATAGTTGCAGCGTTTTTAGCAAAAATTCTAGGCATTTACAAGACCCTAGGATTACTGGAGGAGAACGTTGAAAAGGACACTCAGGTAACTATCTATGTGGATACTCAGGCAGCACTACTGGCAATGACAAGTCATTTTTTTTTGGTCCAGATTAGTGCTAGGAGGCTATCCTACAAGATAAGACTTTGTTGGATTGCTGGTTACTGCGACATTTTCGGCAATTTAATAGCCGATGAGCTAGCTCCCAAAGGCTCAGAGCTGCACAGGTCTTTTATAGAAGTATTGATAATGATTCCAATTGGTTCATATTTCACGGCCGTAAAGAAATGGACTTTAGGACAAACGAATCATGCTTGGAAGAATAGAACGGACTGCAAGGTATCTAGAGTTTTTTTGCCTGGTCTTAAACTAGCAGATTCAAGACATGTTCTGGGCATGAATCGTGGGAATCTAAGGGTCATTGTGGGTACGACTGCTGGTCACTTCGCAATAGGGAATATGACTAGTTAATGGGACATTGACATAACAGACTTTTGTAGGATGTGCCATGATATGGAGGAGCTGGAGGCAGTGGAGCATGTACTCTGTCATTGTGTAGGACTTCAGCATAGTAGACTGTGGAGGTTTGCAAGCCACGAACCGAAAGTGGTTACGAGGAGAGGGTCTAGAAATCTTGCAGAGTTCGTAATGGGGATAAAGTGACTTAGGGGTAGTCGTTATTGATTGGTGAGTCTTAGGTTACACATTTTTCTTTTCTTTTATTATTCTATTGCTTATCTCACTAAATTCTCTTCTTTTCTCTTAGCCCTTCTTGGCATTTATAAAGGAATCACAATAGACCGAATGGTCTCTGGGTGGAGGCGTGAAGACGCCGCCCTTTTTAATCTAACACAGATATTATAGTTTTATTAGTAGGTTTAATCCACCATTGTAACGTTTTTCTGTCTAAATCAAAAGTTTATAAAAAAACGATTTACATATTTTATATTTTTCGCCATCAGTAGTGGGTATTAAGCAATCAAATTGGATTTTTTAATTATCCTACGCTGATAAGCCTTTGTTTTCAACTGGACAAGCCCTTTTCGTATTCCATGTTGGAAGTCCCCAGAAATATTTAAAAATTTGTTGACGACTACCTTCATAAACTGCACCACAAAAGTAACTCCTTTCGGATTTATTTAATGCCAAACGTCGACTACTTTTACTCATAATAGCTCTAGCTTTTCTATTTCCTTTTTTTCCGAAGAGCCTCAATTCCTTTTTTCTTTACTTTGCAGCCTCTTTTGAACGAATTTCTTCTTCACTATTTTCACTTTCAAAGCTTTCGTCATTGGTGTGGAAACCCCCTGATTTTCATTTAAAATCAGCATTATTTATTCGTAATCAAAACTTATTAACGTTATTATTTAACGTTATTAAAATTATATTTAATGTCACTTTGACAAAAAAGATAAATGGAGTTGTATTATAACAGATATCAGAGAGTGTACTATAGTTTTTATAAACATATGAAACAATTGTTCAAAAATTTAATCTGAAACTGAAAGACAGACGAACGAATGAAGTAATTCTGTGTCAGTTGGCTTTAATATAACTAGTTTTCGGAATTTTAATTTTAGGCGCCAAATCATAAACCTAAAATATTAAATACTTTATATTTATATTTTCTCTAAGTAAATTAATAATATTAATTAATATGAAAAAAGTATTTACATAAGTAATTTTGATAGAGCAATTTATATAAGGAATTATACAGGCTAAACCATTTGAGTTAGCGACGAATGCTTTGGTGGTCTGATGTATGATGAAAAAAAAAATCGAAAATTTGTACATTGGAATTCATTCAGCGCAGGGACGATATGTAATAGTATATTTTTTAACAATAATTATACGAGTATAAATGTATTTATTTCATTATAGTTATTGTTTTAGTTTTTCTGTAACTAACATAAAGTTTTTGTGATTCTTTGCCACAATTTAGTGGAATTAAATAATGTGTCATTTTAATTATGTGGTATTTACAAAATCAATTATGCACAATGGTATTTACTTACACATAAATACATACGTTATATGTGACCGAATTTGCTGGGGGCACATTGGGAAAAAAGGCGCTTAATTCAGGAAGAGGTAATATCAATATTTAATGTTTTTATTTTGTTTTTATATTGTTCAATAAGTAAAAGAATGCATTTTTTTTTTTTTTTTTTTTTGAGAGAATTCTGATGTCTGTTTGTTTGTCTTAATTATATTAAATAATAGATGTATTTCTCTTAATATGATCTGTGCGAAGTTTTGCTTCTATAATATATATTGATTTTATTCTTTTTCTATAGAATTAAGAATTACGTTAATTTGAAAACAGAATTTATTTAAAAAAATTTAAGTTCAAAGTTTTTCTGAGCTTTGGAATTCAAGTAAAATTTTTGTAATAAATTGGTTTTTGAAGAAAGTATAAATATTGTAATGTTGACTTTATATTTAAAATAATTGAATATAAAAGAATATAATATTTTGATAAAAGAAATCACGACATTCCCAAAAAACCGGCCAAGATCCCAAAAACTGGGTTTTTTATTTTGCCATAAATTCCACATTTGTTGTAGGTCTAGAAAATACAATTCCAAAATATCAAAGTTACCGAAACTGCTTTTAGTTTTTAAATCCATGCTTTGGAAATTTAAAACATATGGACTAAAGTTAAAAATTTCGTTATAAAATAGATCAAATTAGCCGTATTGGGTAATTGGGTTCGTTTATAATTTTGAAATTCTGCTTGAAGATATCTTTCATAAAAGTACAAGATCATAAATAAATCAAGAATTTTCTTAAGGAAAATTTTTACTTAAAAAGAGTGTGTGTATACTTTTTTAACAAAAAAAAAAAAAAAAAAAAATATAAAAAATAATAATTTTTGCAATCTTCAAATTCTAAATCGATTATGTTTGAACTCTATAAAGATACTGACCTTATATTTCCTTTATTCGATAGACAATTTTGTTGTAACTAATTGGAGCAAAATTTACAAATACAAATAAAAATATTGGGCTATATATTTAAAAACCTGGACCATATGAAAAACTATAAATAATACTGGTAATATACATAAGTATTTACCATATTTTAATTTTTTTCTTAATATTAGTTAACCTTAATAAAAAAAAAAGAAAAAAAAATGAGAACACCCCGTAGAGAAAAAACATTTTTCAATATGGTTTCCCCAACAATACTATTTTCTCCATATTTATATAATGTTATCGTAATCATCTTTATTGTTGAATATATTTTATTTTAAAAACAATTTGGTTGTAGGATTATAATTTTTCTCAGTTTTATAAATACGTTATTGGCTAAACATGCTAAGTAATATACTTGAGTTTGAATCACTTTATTGTTGCTAAAATTCTTTACATAAAAATATTAATGCATTTATTATTTTTACTTAACAACTAAATTTTTTTTTATGGGTCACAAGACTATATATAATTATACACATATGTAAATTTGCTGATTTTTATTCAGTTTAGTGTGTTTATTGCATAGAACTTTTTATCTGTCGCCGTTTTAAAAATAAATTAGAAAATGTACTGAATATATATATTTTAATTCTGAATAATTTAATGAAAATTAAATAACTACTTAAGGCGTTTATTATTGCAAAAATATTTTAAATGCATAACACGCAAGAAAAGACATACAATAGTTTATTTTCAGAGTGTTACAAAAAAATCCTTCAAAAATTTATTTGCGAAATTCACTACAAAATTATTTAAATAAACATACAGATTATTTACCTGAACAAAGATTAGGTTTAATTACATAATAAACTAGAAACAGCATATAATTAACAGCGTTGCTACTTTAGCTTTTTTAGGGCTATATCTAGCCTTTACATTTTGTTTTAGCCTTAACATATTTGTTTTAACTTCTAGCCTTTTTCTAGCTTTTTGATCCTTAAAAGTATCTTTTATTTTTACAGAATCGTATATTTCAGCATTCTAACTCTAGACTATTTATACTTAGGAAAAAATTTAGCCCGCAGCGCTTCATTGTCCAAATCAAAAACAACTATACCAATTTTTAGGATTTACTGAATCGATTATTGTAAGCATTTTTGAACATACTTCATTAACCATAGAAACAATTTGTAAATATAGCACTGCGAAACAATTTCCCAACATTTTTTTCACACATGAAAAAAAATATAAGATATATGCATCAAACGAAATAATATTGATAATAAAACTACGTACTCAGTTTTTTCTAAGGACGTAAAATTTTGGAATAACACATAAGTTAAAAAATATAAAATATTTACCAAAATTATATCAACCCAATATGGATATAAAAAGAAAGTTAAGAATCTCTGCAATATAAAAAAAGTTCTTATTTAAATGTTGCAGCGCCAAGTACTAAGAAAATATCCTTTATATAAATTATATAATTAAATAATAAATGTAGTACTAAATTTTCAAAAAGATATTTTCTTAACTTTAAGTTTTACACATATAACGATTTTTCTACGTATGAGAGTGATTGTTGCAGGCTGATATATACTTAAAAATAAGTATTAAAAAGTAACATTTTTAAAAGGATATTTTATTAAGTTTTTTGATCTAGCACTTACAGTGCTAGATATAGTGATTTTTAAACTCATTTCGCACTAAAAAATGAATCTAGGACCTAGCAATTTTTCTAGCACTTTTCGAATTATTTTTGTAATTTTTTAGCACTTTTTGCGTATTTTTTTAATTTTGTAGTTTTGTATTATAAAATTGTTGTCAGTTTTTTTGTATCTAAAATTTAAAACTGCAACTTAAATTTGGATTTTTAATGATGAAAACTAATGCGATCTTTAAAGAGTGTATTTAGCAAGATAAACTTTATAAAAACCAATAACATTACAAACAGTTAAACTATCAAATAAAATTAAGCAATGAAGTAAACTACAATTATTTTATTAAAAGAAATAATTATAATAAAAAAACTTATTAACTTTTTAATAGTATCGTAAATTAAAATAACACAAAATTTTAATTAATTTTGAATTTTCTTGATAATTCAAATACTTATACATAATTAAACAACTTTTTACCTAAACATCATAATATCATATTATGGGCCGTTAACTTAATAAATTTTGACTCAAAGTTAAAGCCTAATTGTAGACAAAATTATTAGTTTGTGTGAAAGGAATGCAATTTTATATATGGTAATGCTTTAACACTTACTTAAAATTTGATGAGTTAACAGCCGTATGATATTCTATCTTGTTTTTTGAAATATTATTGTGAACATTTTTTTTTTACACTTTTAAAATCATTTTTTTATGAAAAACTTTATCAAGAACTTTATTTTTTTTTTTTTTTCTAAATATTGGTTTTTGGGTAAAAGTCTATTTATTTAGTTAAAATTATTTCTTAACATTATTTGGATATCATTTACTTTTAAGACAAATTTGATTTGGTTCATTTAAAGAGAAATTTTTTTAAGCAATTGCATGAATATAATATAAACTCGATAATCCGGATTATTCGATAATCCAGACGTCATTTTCTTACTTTCAATTCCATAATTCTATAATCCATTTTAAATAATAAACTGTCCTTTTTTATTGAAATTTTAGCAAAACTTGGAAAATATATTAAGAAGTTATATAATCATTATGTAAGTGTTGATTCTAGTTGAATTCCTTAATTTTCAGTTAATGTTTCTTCCAAAAATTCTTTATTTGAATAATATTTATGCTCTCAGAAAACAGCAAAGAATATTTTTGGAAACACATTTACAATATATTTTTTTCTGTCCAAACAAATTTTCTTTTTGGAAATATCATTGTTCTCACCAACTGTGATGTTGGTTGCAGCGCAACCATATTAAAATTGTATTACAACTATACTACGGTTATAATATAACAGTGCTCGATTATGGTTGCTACCAATCATATTTCTTCTTTGCGTGTATTTCAGTAAATTTAGTATGTATTTGTTAACTAAGCAAGAAATATACAAGGACCCTTATAAATTTTAATAATAATAAAAAGTATTAATTAAATATTTTTTTATAATATTTCTAGGCGAAACCCCAACATTTCATAAATTTTCATTAAATTACAACAATTCATTGTCCTTTAGTAATCACATGAAATTAATAATAACAATAAAATAACTTTTATATATAAAAAAGGCAACAGAAAAACACTAAATGAAAATAAAAAGACTAACTGCTTATCATTAAAGCTTAATATTTATACATATTGTCATGTCTTTTATGATATTTTTAGGCATCATTTTTCAGAAAAATAAAAAAAAGGAATTACACAAGAAAACCATATTAATACACATAAACAAAAATACTCTCTTCCATACACAGACAAATGTATCATAAAAATCATAAGGAAAAAAAATATAAATGTTTGCATGTGTGTGTTAATTTATGAAAATGGTTTTATAGATTTAACTGGTAATAGGATTGTGATGTTGAATAATAAAGGCTCAACCACCCAAACATCAAGACATTCGATCAAGCATACACTCATCTATACTTTCATCTATCCATCTATACACATATTCACATCCAATTACAAATGTATGGGACAAGTTAATCCGTAATAATCTGCATCATCACCAAAACACACACTCATACTGACAATTGTAGATGAAGTAAAAAGAACTACAGGAAAGTTGAAAAACAGAAATACTAAATAAAACTGACGAGAGAAATGTAAAAACAGCAAGTGGTATTCGCAAAAAAGGACATACAAAAAAGCATGGAAAGAAATGAAGAAAATAGATTGGTGCTAAGTGTCAAATGCGTCATGAATCAGTGTCAAGTACACTCATACAAAATAGTTCAACAAACCAACCAGTAACCAAAGAGACGATGACAACATCAACAGCATCATCATACTCATCAGTACCATCATGCTTATCAACAACAATCACGATACCGAGAACATCTTCCAAATCATCATCAACATCGTTAGTATCATCAGTAACAAAATAAACTTTTTCTATATCAAAAAACAAAATAGTCAACAAAAAATTTTAGTAAATTGTAGAGAGTTGGAAAAGAATTAAATAGAATGCTAAAAAACAAAATTTAATCTGACATATCGTTCTGGTCGAATGACAAAGTATTGTGAGGTTTTTATAACATTAATTCTTGTGCCAGTATTTTTCGTATTTAAACTCTCATCCAAATGTTTTGTGTCATATTTTACAGGTCATCTTAATATGCTAAAGATTTTATTTATATAAAAATAAAATTGAGGTGGTGACTACAAAAAAAAAAAAAACAAATGAAAAAGGATAATGGCGGTTATGGTCCTTGTTGTGGTATAGATATTTCATAGCGAAACGATTTTCAAGCTTTCTACATACACAGAAAAAACAGATTCGTTGCAGCAACCGAATTTAGGCTGTTCTGAGAACAAACTCAGAACTACCGAATACCACATCGCGATTTCAGCAAATTCACATGTTACTTTCAAGAATCTTCTCTTTCAATTCAATTAAGATTTCACCGCAATTTTTTCATTATTGTTATTTTATTGACTCTATATATGACTAAATGAACCGTTTGTTTGTATTTGGTGTTAATTTATTCTAAAAAAAAAAAAATGTTAAGTCCGCATACATAAATGTGTATGCTCAAGAGAATTTTTCCCAAATACGTTTACGTAAACATACTCTTAAAAATCGATTCCGAATATCTTGAACGTTTAAATTATTTTAGTGTATTCGTATTTACTTATTTTTACCTTTTGTAAAGAGAAATTTTGTAAATTTCTGTGTTTTCTGTTTTGTAAGGAAAAAATAAAATATTTTTCTTTACAAATATCAAAAACAAGAGCACCGAATAAATATAAAGATTCTTCTACAATAACCGAATCTATCTGTAATCGGTTATTGTAATTGAACATTTTTTTATACCTTAATGTGAACAAATTGTTTATAGTAATCAACATAAAAATAAGACTAGGAAGCATTACAATAATTTTAAATAGATTCCCTCTCTTCTTTAAATGGAACCTATTTGAATAAAAAGTCCAATCGGTTTCGCTGGCTAATATTTCAATTCTGGTAACCTATATTTCATTTCAGTTGTGTTTTTAGGGCTACAGGAGAAACAAATTTGTTCTGTTTAAAAATTCTACATTGTTGCAACTAAAAGTTTGACTATGACTTATGAAATTTTAATAATTAAAGCCAATTTCCAAACAATTTTTTTCTGCGTGTATTATTGGGTATGTGCGTTTTTTTTTAATGAAAAATTACTTCCCATTTTATGATAAATATATATTGTATTTTTTAATTTTCACCATAGTTGTAAAAGGTGGAATAAATTCGTCATTCCATTTGTAATTGCCACAATTTTCATTTGAGAGCCAAAGAGTGTATATATTTTGGATCCTTATAAGAAACGATATCGCAATAAAGATGAAGTATATATATATATATATATATATATATATATATATATATATATATAAGATCATTAATCAAAACCACATCAAAAATGCCGAATGTATCTAAAACCAAAACGATTTTTTTTTCTGAAGCCATGCAGAAAATTTTAAAACTTCTTTTTTTTATCAATTTTGCATGCACAGAACTATATCAAATATTTTTCTAAAATTTAAATTTTTAATTACATAAATCGGTTCAGAATATCTGCTTCTTTTATAGTTGTTAATTTATAGGTACTGAAAAACAACAACAACAATAAACTAAAACATTGATAGTTTTTTATCTTTTCAAAGTACCTATATACGATAAGCACCTTGTTCTTTCACAGCAAATATTTTTTTCGAATTTCAAATTTCAATCTAATCGGCCCATAAATTTTCAAAGAACCTCTTTTTTAATCAATGTCTTCATTTAGTATTGTTTTTGTTTCATTAATTTTAAAATGTACATGTACATTTTTCATATGTATGTCAATACGGGTGAAAAGTATATAAGATTCAGCACAGCCGAATATAGTACTCTAACTTTCTATTCTATTCTAGGTAATGTTCATGGGAAGCTACGAATTTTTCTCATCATTTGGCAAATTATAATTTTCGTTTCGAAATCATTTTTCATGCTTTGAGATCAGAAACGAATTAGGCCAATTATTCTTAAGCATTCTGAATCAAACGAAACAAATAGTAGTCAGAAGGGAAAATGTCAAATGAATCAGTTGTGTTTGGTACAGATTCCCCTTGATCATTTCACTCAGATGTAACATCTTATAATGGACGACACCCTTCTGATCCCACCTAATATAGAGCAATAACTTTGTGCCACGGATATTCGAATTTAGTGTCGATTTTCTGCTATTTGGATTATTTTGTGGATTTATTTTTCATTACCTGTAATAATTCGATACAGAAGCAACTTCGTTTTGTGGCGCTAAGTCAGCATTTCAGACATGCAAGAAACAAAATTTAGCTAACTTGCACTTATTTATATTCAAACATTTTATTAAAAAAAAAAAAGAAAAACTATGAAATCCTCCTCATATGAAAAATGAAATGAAAAACGTCAACACGTGTAAGAACGTTTGGTTGAAAAAAAACGTACAAAAAATTATGCCGGTTCATGATGATATAAAATATGTGCTTACATATATATATGTAGTACATCATTATTTATAAAGACAAATATCTGCAATAAATTTATCTATTAAATACACAGCTTTATTTACTCAAACCAACAATTGGACTAAGAAAAGGACAAACAAAAATAGGAAGCATATGACTTGGCAAATGATTATAAATTACTATAACAAAGTTACACAAAAAAATCTGAATTACGCATAAAACTCAAAAAGAAGTCGACATTATATTTAATTTTTTCTTGAATAATTTAAAACCATTTACTAACACTTGAATGACCAAGAGAAAATCTTATTTCTTCCTACTTTAATCAAATTATTCAATATTTTGCGATAAAACGTTTTTTAATAAAATTTAATATATTTTTCAAATAGAATTTTTTTAATCGCTTTTGTTGATATTTTTCTATTTCCTTATTCCAACAATGATAACCATTTAATATTTTGTATTGCGGAGGATGAATGAAAGAAAAAATTTTTGTAAATTGTTGAACTATTTCATTGCATTTTAATACGATTAGAATTTCCAATGATTTACTGGCAGAACATTCATTTGGATTAAATCGTTTTGATTTCGCTTGCCTTAACAAATGGATTTAAAGTTGAATGTTAAAAAAAAAACGAGTTGAAGAAGACATAAACAAATTAGGAAAATGGACTGAGTGGGATTAAAAATGACCTGATAATAACCTTTTTTTGAAGTGTATATAAAAGAGATTAAAATTATTATTATTTTTTTTATTAAATTTAAGAGATTAGCTCGATATATTTTGCTAGAGTTCAAAGAAGATTTGTTATAAACTTCATAAACTATAGAAAATTTAAAAACTTCTATTATTTAAATATTTATATCTTTAATCGATTTCATACATATCCTATTATATGCGATTTTGATTAAGTATCATTGATATATGCAATTTCTATTAGATGCCTTATTGTATTTATTATTTTAAAATCATTTAATTAACCTCGGGGAATTTATTTAATTTGAGATAATGGATGAAAAAAAAAGGAAAGAATACCAAATATAAAAAGCAACTTCAGACTTTATACGGATTGCCTCTAGGTTATCATACAAAATAAAAGTAAATAGTGCATAAAAAGTGCATAAAGTCTACCAAATATAATGCCATTACCCACACGTACTTAAGTGGATAGTGGCACACAAAAATTCTGACTCTTTGTTCAAGAACAACAAGCTAACAGATTTAGAATTCATCCCAAATAGGGCTCTGAAAATTTTACCAAAGGCAAGAACGTAAATTTTTATGAAACATCCTGAGCATCAAAAAAAAAAAAAAAAAACAAAAAATTATCCTTATTTCCAAACCAGGAAAAGTGACAAGCTGGGAAAATGCTTCAAAAAAAAGCTGCTAAATACCGTCAAAGCAGGAAAACGTCTATCTGATAGATAATATTGCTTCAGAAAAGCAAAATCCACGACCAGCGTTGCCGTTTTGGTCCGATTGAATCAAAATTGGTAGATTTATTTTAATCTTCAGAGGTTTGTTAGTTTGGTTTGTTTGTTCCAAATATTCTGATTATTTGGTAAAGTGCTTTATAACTTTGAAAAAATATTAGACATTTTTGTCTGAAGAAATAAATAAAGGTAAAAATACATGAATAATGCTGACTTTATCCAAGTTATCAACAACTATTTCCAAAAAAGTGAAAATAATTGTTTTTTTTTAGCAGGAAACAGTGTTAATATTTGCAATTTCACCAATTTGAAACATATTATTGAACTTTTAACGAAAGTGAAAAAATATATTTGTAAAAAAAATATTCTATACTATTTTTAAGAGAATAACGTGAAAAGCATTGAATAAGTATTATAAAAAAAAATCGCACTAATGACCACTGTTAAAACTACTAATTCTGCAACTCTTTTTCTATTTTTACTTCTTAAAAAGGTATTTTCGAAGTGGTGAAAAATTTAAATTTATGATAAGTAAGTACATATTCATATTTTGCAGGGAGTTATTTGACTACAATCTTTAATTTGTATAATTGGACGTTTTGCTTGCACTAATTTCCAAATATAATTTATCGCAAAAAAAGTTTATTTTAAATGTTGGTACATTTTGGAAGTTTTTAAGGAAAATTTTTGTAGAAAAAATATTTTCTTTGTGGCAGCGCTGTCCACGACAGACACAGTTGACTTCATTATCAATTCAACCAGAAGAGCAACAAACGAGAGAGCAAAAGCAGGAAATACTTTGCTTTCATAACTCTATATATAAATTAGTAAGAAAGGTATAGTCGGTTAAGCCTAGGGTTTGTCAATTCCCAGACTTTTCAACTTCCCGTAAAAGGGGAATGGAAAAATTGTGTTCCCTGAAATTCCCGGTATTTTTGGAAAAATTTAAACTTAACTTAAACCTCATGTTTTACAAAAGAATATACACAGTATTATTATAGCGTTATATAAAAAATAATTCAAAATGAATATAACTAATAAATAAGAAATGGGTTGAAGTATTTAACATAAATATGCTGCAACCAAAAAAAGCTACTTATAAATGTATATCGTGCGATGATGAAAATTCTATGTTAAATGGTTTCCAAAATAGCAAAAATAAATTATTAAAAAAAATATTTATAAAATTTTACATAGATTCTTTTCATGACACGTAGGACTTATTTAGGAGATGTTTAAAAATAGATTTGTAAATAAAAGCGAAAAAAAAAATAAATCATAATGAGTTATAAAACTTTAGATCAGTTCAGCGATGATATATGTTGAACTATTTGCTTAAATTTTTTTAGAACAGTCTTACTTTTGTTACATGATTACTTTTGTGCTTCCGTGGAATAGAACAATTGTTTTGGATAAACTTTGCGATTTTAAATAATTAGTTATTTACTATGTTCATTATCCGCATATAGTTTTAAAAATTGAATACTTAATATTCCAAAACTACTCTATATGATGATTAAAACATGAATTTTCCAAGACAATCTGCCAGAACGAGGTATGTTCAGGTACGTTCTGGCAAGTTATTTTACTCCTTTATAATTATCTATAAATATAATTATTTGGTTGTTAAGGAATTTTCAATTGATAAAAATACATATAATTTTCAAATAGACATTCATTCGAATATCCGAATTTCATTCGAATTTGAAATTATGCAAAATTATTAATTTCTGATAACAATTTTATTAAAATTATGTGTATTTTATTTCAATATTTTCGGAGCTATTTTTTGTCTTTAGCAAAAATATTAAAATTAGATTTTTATTTTTTAAATTTTCAATGAACTTTCAATGAGCGAAATAAAATTTCAAATTAAAATGCAATAAATATTTAAAAAATTTATAATTCTACTATCCCGTTTTCCCGGGAATATACGACATTTTTTCCCGAGAACGCCAGTTGATCATTCCCCGGGAATGTCCGGACGGGAGTTTCCGTTTCCCAAACCATAGTTAAGTCCGACCATATGATACCTTATAAATTTGTTGTAATTATAAAAACTAGAGAAGTCTTATATGGGTCCTGTTGCCAATATTTCTGTAATACATTCTTAGTCATTATATTATTTTGCACTAACATTAATATGGGACTTATGCAATTTAATGTGATTTCCGAAAGTGGGTGTTATATAAGAGCTATGATCAATTATACACCGATCTTAATAATATTTGGCACTGTAGTTTCTACTTATAACTACAAAACCTATTCGTGTCAAATAATAACTTCATGGTTTAATACGTAGGCGTCTTAAGCTGATCGTGTATATTTAGATCTCTTGTAGATCTCACAACTCCATCCACTAGACTGTAGACTAGACTAGACTAGACTATAGACTAGACTATAGACTAGACTATAGACTAGACTTTAGACTAGACTATAGACTAGACTATAGACTAGACTATAGACTAGACTATAGACTAGACTATAGACTAGACTATAGACTAGACTATAGACTAGACTATAGACTAGACTATAGACTAGACTATAGACTAGACTATAGACTAGACTATAGACTAGACTATAGACTAGACTATAGACTAGACTATAGACTAGACTATAGACTAGACTATAGACTAGACTATAGACTAGACTATAGACTAGACTATAGACTAGACTATAGACTAGACTATAGACTAGACTATAGACTAGACTATAGACTAGACTATAGACTAGACTATAGACTAGACTATAGACTAGACTATAGACTAGACTATAGACTAGACTATAGACTAGACTATAGACTAGACTATAGACTAGACTATAGACTAGACTATAGACTAGACTATAGACTAGACTATAGACTAGACTATAGACTAGACTATAGACTAGACTATAGACTAGACTATAGACTAGACTATAGACTAGACTATAGACTAGACTATAGACTAGACTATAGACTAGACTATAGACTAGACTATAGACTAGACTATAGACTAGACTATAGACTAGACTATAGACTAGACTATAGACTAGACTATAGACTAGACTATAGACTAGACTATAGACTAGACTATAGACTAGACTATAGACTAGACTATAGACTAGACTATAGACTAGACTATAGACTAGACTATAGACTAGACTATAGACTAGACTATAGACTAGACTATAGACTAGACTATAGACTAGACTATAGACTAGACTATAGACTAGACTATAGACTAGACTATAGACTAGACTATAGACTAGACTATAGACTAGACTATAGACTAGACTATAGACTAGACTATAGACTAGACTATAGACTAGACTATAGACTAGACTATAGACTAGACTATAGACTAGACTATAGACTAGACTATAGACTAGACTATAGACTAGACTATAGACTAGACTATAGACTAGACTATAGACTAGACTATAGACTAGACTATAGACTAGACTATAGACTAGACTATAGACTAGACTATAGACTAGACTATAGACTAGACTATAGACTAGACTATAGACTAGACTATAGACTAGACTATAGACTAGACTATAGACTAGACTAGACTATAGACTAGACTATAGACTAGACTATAGACTAGACTAGACTATAGACTAGACTAGACTATAGACTAGACTATAGACTAGACTAGACTATAGACTAGACTATAGACTAGACTAGACTATAGACTAGACTATAGACTAGACTATAGACTAGACTATAGACTAGACTAGACTATAGACTAGACTATAGACTAGACTATAGACTAGACTATAGACTAGACTATAGACTAGACTATAGACTAGACTATAGACTAGACTATAGACTAGACTATAGACTAGACTATAGACTAGACTATAGACTAGACTATAGACTAGACTATAGACTAGACTATAGACTAGACTATAGACTAGACTATAGACTAGACTATAGACTAGACTATAGACTAGACTATAGACTAGACTATAGACTAGACTATAGACTAGACTATAGACTAGACTATAGACTAGACTATAGACTAGACTATAGACTAGACTATAGACTAGACTATAGACTAGACTATAGACTAGACTATAGACTAGACTATAGACTAGACTATAGACTAGACTATAGACTAGACTATAGACTAGACTATAGACTAGACTATAGACTAGACTATAGACTAGACTATAGACTAGACTATAGACTAGACTATAGACTAGACTATAGACTAGACTATAGACTAGACTATAGACTAGACTATAGACTAGACTATAGACTAGACTATAGACTAGACTATAGACTAGACTATAGACTAGACTATAGACTAGACTATAGACTAGACTATAGACTAGACTATAGACTAGACTATAGACTAGACTATAGACTAGACTATAGACTAGACTATAGACTAGACTATAGACTAGACTATAGACTAGACTATAGACTAGACTATAGACTAGACTATAGACTAGACTATAGACTAGACTATAGACTAGACTATAGACTAGACTATAGACTAGACTATAGACTAGACTATAGACTAGACTATAGACTAGACTATAGACTAGACTATAGACTAGACTATAGACTAGACTATAGACTAGACTATAGACTAGACTATAGACTAGACTATAGACTAGACTATAGACTAGACTATAGACTAGACTATAGACTAGACTATAGACTAGACTATAGACTAGACTATAGACTAGACTATAGACTAGACTATAGACTAGACTATAGACTAGACTATAGACTAGACTATAGACTAGACTATAGACTAGACTATAGACTAGACTATAGACTAGACTATAGACTAGACTATAGACTAGACTATAGACTAGACTATAGACTAGACTATAGACTAGACTATAGACTAGACTATAGACTAGACTATAGACTAGACTATAGACTAGACTATAGACTAGACTATAGACTAGACTATAGACTAGACTATAGACTAGACTATAGACTAGACTATAGACTAGACTATAGACTAGACTATAGACTAGACTATAGACTAGACTATAGACTAGACTATAGACTAGACTATAGACTAGACTATAGACTAGACTATAGACTAGACTATAGACTAGACTATAGACTAGACTATAGACTAGACTATAGACTAGACTATAGACTAGACTATAGACTAGACTATAGACTAGACTATAGACTAGACTATAGACTAGACTATAGACTAGACTATAGACTAGACTATAGACTAGACTATAGACTAGACTATAGACTAGACTATAGACTAGACTATAGACTAGACTATAGACTAGACTATAGACTAGACTATAGACTAGACTATAGACTAGACTATAGACTAGACTAGTCTATAGTCTAGTCTAGTCTATAGTCTAGTCTAGACTATAGACTAGACTATAGACTAGACTATAGACTAGACTATAGACTAGACTATAGACTAGACTATAGACTAGACTATAGACCAGACTATAGACTAGACTATAGACTAGACTATAGACTAGACTATAGACCAGACTATAGACTAGACTATAGACTAGACTATAGACTAGACTATAGACTAGACTATAGACTAGACTATAGACTAGACTATAGACTAGACTATAGACTAGACTATAGACTAGACTATAGACTAGACTATAGACTAGACTAGACTAGACTATAGACTAGACTAGACTATAGACTAGACTAGACTATAGACTAGACTAGACTATAGACTAGACTAGACTATAGACTAGACTAGACTATAGACTAGACTAGACTAGACTATAGAATAGACTAGACTAGACTATAGACTAGACTAGACTATAGACTAGACTAGACTAGACTATAGACTAGACTAGACTATAGACTAGACTAGACTATAGACTAGACTAGACTATAGACTAGACTATAGACTAGACTAGACTATAGACTAGACTAGACTATAGACTAGACTAGACTATAGACTAGACTAGACTATAGACTAGACTAGACTATAGACTAGACTAGACTATAGACTGGACTAGACTATAGACTAGACTAGACTATAGACTAGACTAGACTATAGACTAGACTAGACTAGACTATAGACTAGACTAGACTATAGACTAGACTAGACTATAGACTATAGACTAGACTAGACTATAGACTAGACTAGACTATAGACTAGACTAGACTATAGACTAGACTATAGACTAGACTATAGACTAGACTAGACTATAGACTAGACTATAGACTAGACTATAGACTAGACTATAGACTAGACTATACTATAGGCTACACTATAGACTAGACTAGACTATAGACTAGACTAGACTATAGACTACACTAGACTAGACTATAGACTAGACTAGACTATAGACTAGACTATAGACTAGACTAGACTATAGACTAGACTAGACTAGACTATAGACTAGACTAGACTAGACTAGACTATAGACTAGACTAGACTAGACTATAGACTAGACTATAGACTAGACTAGACTATAGACTAGACTAGACTATAGACTAGACTAGACTATAGACTAGACTAGACTATAGACTAGACTAGACTATAGACTAGACTAGACTAGACTATAGACTAGACTAGACTATAGACTAGACTAGACTAGACTATAGATTAGACTAGACTAGACTATAGACTAGACTAGACTATAGACTAGACTAGACTAGACTATAGACTAGACTAGACTAGACTATAGACTAGACTAGACTAGACTAGACTATAGACTAGACTAGACTATAGACTAGACTAGACTAGACTATAGACTAGACTAGACTATAGACTAGACTAGACTAGACTAGACTATAGACTAGACTAGACTATAGACTAGACTAGACTAGACTAGACTATAGACTAGACTATAGACTAGACTATAGACTAGACTATAGACTAGACTATAGACTAGACTATAGACTAGACTATAGACTAGACTATAGACTAGACTATAGACTAGACTATAGACTAGACTATAGACTAGACTATAGACTAGACTATAGACTAGACTATAGACTAGACTATAGACTAGACTATAGACTAGACTATAGACTAGACTATAGACTAGACTATAGACTAGACTATAGACTAGACTATAGACTAGACTATAGACTAGACTATAGACTAGACTATAGACTAGACTATAGACTAGACTATAGACTAGACTATAGACTAGACTATAGACTAGACTATAGACTAGACTATAGACTAGACTATAGACTAGACTATAGACTAGACTATAGACTAGACTATAGACTAGACTATAGACTAGACTATAGACTAGACTATAGACTAGACTATAGACTAGACTATAGACTAGACTATAGACTAGACTATAGACTAGACTATAGACTAGACTATAGACTAGACTATAGACTAGACTATAGACTAGACTATAGACTAGACTATAGACTAGACTATAGACTAGACTATAGACTAGACTATAGACTAGACTATAGACTAGACTATAGACTAGACTATAGACTAGACTATAGACTAGACTATAGACTAGACTATAGACTAGACTATAGACTAGACTATAGACTAGACTATAGACTAGACTATAGACTAGACTATAGACTAGACTATAGACTAGACTATAGACTAGACTATAGACTAGACTATAGACTAGACTATAGACTAGACTATAGACTAGACTATAGACTAGACTATAGACTAGACTATAGACTAGACTATAGACTAGACTATAGACTAGACTATAGACTAGACTATAGACTAGACTATAGACTAGACTATAGACTAGACTATAGACTAGACTATAGACTAGACTATAGACTAGACTATAGACTAGACTATAGACTAGACTATAGACTAGACTATAGACTAGACTATAGACTAGACTATAGACTAGACTATAGACTAGACTATAGACTAGACTATAGACTAGACTATAGACTAGACTATAGACTAGACTATAGACTAGACTATAGACTAGACTATAGACTAGACTATAGACTAGACTATAGACTAGACTATAGACTAGACTATAGACTAGACTATAGACTAGACTATAGACTAGACTATAGACTAGACTATAGACTAGACTATAGACTAGACTATAGACTAGACTATAGACTAGACTATAGACTAGACTATAGACTAGACTATAGACTAGACTATAGACTAGACTATAGACTAGACTATAGACTAGACTAGTAAGGGATTCAGAGCAACACAACCCAAAAATTATAGCGGGAGATTTTAATGCATGGGCAGTTGAATGGGGAAGCAAATATACGAATACAAGGGGACGTATCTTACTTGAAGCCTTTGCAGGGTCCTACCTCGTGCTATCAAATAACGGTAATAAACCTCACATTCATGAGTGCCTCACTGGCAAGAAATGCAGAATGGTCAGTAAGTGATCAATATACCCACAGCGACCACCAGGCCATTCAATTCTCGCTAAAAAGGTGTACTGGATCACAACATGGTTTAAACAAATGTAGTGCTAAATATGTGGGCTGGGCTACAAAAAAATTAGATGAAGAGGTTTTTATGCAGCAGTTCTCACAGGGTACTGACCTAATTGGTACCACTGTGGACAAAGTGAACCAGATAATAGCTAAACTTAAAGGGGCATGTGACACTGCAATGCCAAGGCGCAGAATGACGGAAAAGCGACAACCAAACTACTGGTGGAATAATGAAATAAACAATCTACGGAAGACGTGCTTTAAAGCTAGAAGAAGAGCTCAGCGCTCCAGGGGTAGAGGAAATTTTGAAGAAGTAAGTCAAGAATATAGAATAGCAAGAAGAGAATTTAAGCATGCAATTCTGAGAAGCAAAAGAAAAAGCTTCGAACACATATGTTCTGAAGCAGACTCAGACCCATGGGGAAAGGCTTATAGGGTAGTCACCTCGAGACTTAAAGGGAAGAAATGCCCACAACCGACATGTCCACTCCTAATGCATAAGATAGTTAGGACACTGTTTCCCGAACATCAAAGAGATAGATACTCAGTAAATATAACAGAATATACAGAGGACATATCATTAATAATGGAGGAGGAAATAACCCCGATTGCTAAAAAAAATAGGGGACAGAAAAGCTCCGGGCCCGGACAATATACCGAACAAAGCGCTTAAACTGGCAGTTAAGAGAATGCCAAAAATCTTCGCTGAAATATTTGATGAGCGTTTAAAGGAAGGTATTTTTCCAGATCAGTGGAAGAAACAGATGCTGGTGTTAATTCCAAAGCCTAATAAACCACCTGGTGATCCCTCGTCGTATAGACCAATTTGCCTTATGGACACCATAGGGAAAATACTCGAAAAGGTAATATACAATCGACTGCTACCCATAGTTGAAACTAAAAGAGGTTTATCAGTTCGACAGTACGGATTCCGTAAAGCGAAATCTACCATTGACACTATCACCATGGTCAAAGAAATAGCTCAAGGTGCAATAGGGGGCAAAAGAGCTAAGAAAAAGTATTGCGCTGTCATGACCCTTGATGTGAAGAATGCATTCAACTCTGCTAACTGGCGACTTATAATTGAAACGCTACTTAGACTTGGAATCCCGAATTACCTAACAAGAATCGTAAGTAGTTACTTCACGAACAGAAAATTGTGTTACTATACAGATGATGGAATCCAGACATACGATGTAACGGCAGGCGTTCCACAGGGCTCTGTACTTGGTCCTTTGCTATGGAATATCATTTACAATGATGTCCTCATGCTAAAAATACCAGGAGAGGCGAATATAATAGGTTTCGCGGATGATATCGCCGTGACGGTCACGGCTAGATATATTGATGAAGTGGAGATGATTGCCAACGAAGTCACCCAAATAATTGGAAAATGGATGAAAGGTGCTGGACTTGAATTAGCAGAGCACAAAACAGAAGTCGTTCTAGTCACAAGTCGTAAGAAACTCGAAAACATAAGGATCAAAGTGGGGAAGTATGAAGTGACATCCAAACCCAACCTTAAGTATCTAGGAGTTATTATAGACTCAAGCTTAAACTTCAAAGCACATATGAAATGTGTAGGTCAGAAAGCATCAAACGTAAGAGTTGCAATAGAAAGAATGATGCCAAACGTAGGAGGCCCCCGGCAATCTAAGAGAAAAATAGTTACTACGGTAGTAAGCTCGCTACCTATGTGGTCATGAGCCCTTAAATAAAGTCGGTAACAGAAAAATTCCTATCAGTGTATTGGCTATGTGCGCTGCGTATAAACAGTTCAAATGCAGCATTTATCATTAATGGAATATGTATGATATATGATATATGACAGTAAGCAAAGAGAGGAGGATATCACTAGTATTATAGGTAAACTAGAGCGAGAAGTTTAAAAGAATATTGCACCAACAGACTCATACCAGACACTAAAGTTTGGCTAAGTAGAAAAAATGGAGAAATATATTAGTATTTCACTCAATTTCTTTCTGGTCACGGAGGCTATAGAAGTTATATACACAGGTTTGGTTTGGACGAATCGCCGATATGTACCTACTATCCCAACATAGTTGAAGATCCTGAACACGTCATGTTCTACTATCCGCGTTTTAATTAAGCACGAGAACATATAAAAGAAAAAGTCGGTCAAGAGTTGAATGCTCAGAATATCGTAAATATAATGATAAGCTAAAAATAGTACTGAGGAGCTAAACGTAGCATGGTATCTGGTATCCATAAGAAAATGCGAATCGAGAAGAAAGAAGAAAATTCTTTCTATCAAACTTGATAGTGGCTAATTAAGCCTATCTGGGCTTGCGATGCAATATCGTAATAGAAATTTCCGAAGAGCATGTGGATGGCGAAAGAGGTGGATTTAGTCGGTAAGAATCCGACATAACCCGTTGACCCTTAAGTAGCATCGGGTATCATGTGATAGATTTTCACCTGCCTAATAGAATAAAAAAACTAGACTATAGACTAGAGTATAGACTAGAATATATACTAAACTATAGATTAGACTAAAGCCTAAACTACAGACTAGACTACAATATTATTGATATATTGTAATGTAAAATTGCAGTTTTTGATGTTTAATTTGAAGTGTTATTCACTTTTCTAGATTTATCAACAGAAATCCTGCAATTCTAAAAAAAGCTTTAAAGAATTTTCAAAAATGAGACTTTTTACATTTTTTTGCTATATCTTTCCAATTTCTATTTCCAAATAATTAAAAAAAAACATTACATCTTATAACGAATAATATTTTTTTTTTTTGGTTCCAGCTTTTTGATTCGAGGTTTTAAGGCGAAATTTGGAAATTTATGGAAAAAATAGGTCTAGTTCTTGAGACCCTGGTCCTCGAAAGAATCAAGTTTTTTAAATTTGTTTTCTTCCAAGATAAGAAAAAGAATGCGACCACTTTTTTGGCAACAGAAAGGGGAAAAAATCTATTTTTTTTTAAGTTCAAATATTAATGCCTATAATTTTTGACTCTGTAAATATTTTTTCAAAATTCTTTCTTTACACGATTTTGCTTTCTGTTGTTATTAAAAACTCTACCCAGATACGTTAAAAAATAAAAATTAAATTTTTGAGGTGCAATATCTCGTAAATAAAAAGAAATGAGATATGCACACGACATTATGTTTTGAAGATTTCGTGCAGCAGATTTCTATTCTCAAATATTTCAAATCGGTTCAGGTATAAAGAATCAGGATCGCTTTAAAAATGTTTCATACCCGAGGTATGTGGACTCTGTGGACCCGCCTCCGGTAGGTATATATGGTCGAAGCTCAAAGCTTAAACTCGGACCTGTCATTCCTAGACTGCATAATTATTTACATTTCATTCTGGGATCACACACTATGCATAGAAAATTTTATAATAACTAGAGTCTTTAGCCCTTTCTATCTATTTAAATACGGAACAGAAGAAATTACTACTTCATTACTAATCGGTGGAATATTGAGGAGAAATATATTGAAGACAACTATATTTATGTATTACTTTACATACGTCACAAAATTTTTGAGACATTCAACAATCTTACCATTTAACCAAATATATTAAATTAATTTGATTCAAGAAGTGCTTTTATGTGCAAAATTTCGTTATGGAAAATACGTATTTAATACCGTCTACCAAAATACTCCTCATTTCCATGAAAAGTATAACACACTTGACTTCATTTAACAATGAATTTTCCCGATATTATCCGAAGCTAAAACCAATACTTGTCAAAGAGTTTTAAAGATGTTTTGAGATTTTTATACAAATTATCAATTTTTGGTAAAAAAAAAAGAGTAATCACAAATGAAGGTTATATTTCAATTTAAATGCTTATTTACGAAGATATTAAGGTTTAAAGATTTTTTTAAGATTGTTTGAGATTTTCGTATAAAATATCGATTTTTGGCAAAAAAAATATAATGATCGCAAATAAAGATTTTTTTTTAATTTAAACGCTCTTACAAAGATATGAAGATTTAAAAATTTTTTAGGATTTTCATATAAAATACAAATTTTTGGTAAAAATATGAGTGATCACAAATGAAGGTTGTTTTTCCATTTAAACGCTTATTTAAAAAAATATTAAGGTTAAAAGATTTTTTGAGGTTTTAGTACAAAATATTATACAAGATATTGCTTTTGACGACATACCTCATAATTTTTTTTAAGAATATGCAATAGAACTAAAAACTAGTATACCAAATCTGTCATTGAATCTTTGTTGGTTGAGTGTTTTTGTTAAAATATTACAAAGTTTGCACGTTAGTTGGGAATGAAGCGTTGGAACTTTTGCTACATGTTAGTGCGAAACTAATTTTTCTGCCCTACAGTTTATAAATTTATATCACATTTGGATGTGGAAAATGAAGCAAGTTGTGCTTTGTCAGAAATTTCTCCCATTGTTAAAGAGTTAATAAAAGCAAAGGCATTTTATTATATTTAATATTTTTTAATAGTTTGTGAGTTTTAAATGGTTTTTATTTCTTTGTATTTAATAAATAAATGAATTTTTTTAACGCAATTTTATGTAAAAATACCTTTTGATTTTTTTCTATTTTTCATTTCTACTATACTAAAAGTCAAAGTCAAAGAACCCTTTTTTCCTCTCCTCTACAGGTAGGCACAAAAATTAATTTAAAAATCTCTGCCATACTCGCACAAAGCAAAAAAGACGTTTTTCACAGAAGCAGACATAATCATTGTTATAAAATATTTTCAGCAGTTAAAATTGATACGATAAATAAATTACAGCAAAATAACTATAAGTATGTATAAATGAATTCCGATAATAATATTAAAGCAAAATGCTAGAAAAAGGATAATCAACGGGAACTTATATGGAATTTAAAGAAATTTATTTTGTTGCAACGAATAGCAAGTTCACAGTGTACAATTTCAGTATAGTGTTTATTTTTTGGTTTTATCTTCGTTTAATCTCTATTAGATAATGTGAGTATTTTGAATTTTTAGTAGTGGTTGTCAACAGTAGCAACAACCAAAAATTTTTCGTTTTTGAAGTTGTGCTTTTTCTTTAAATTTAAATTCATAAGGGTTAGTGTACTATGACAACCTGAATAAATTGAGGAAATACCTTATTGTTATTGTAATAGAAGAAAAAGTTTTTGAATTTTTCAAAACGACTATAAAAAATCTCTGTTTGCTTAAAATATTTTGGTAACCGCTTTAACGTTCTATACATAATTAAAATTGACCAATTATGGTTTTTTTTTTATTATATATTGAATTCATGTGGACAGACCTTACTAACTTTAGGACACTATTTCTAATATATTTTTAATCACTTAAAAAATTTATAATTCAGGGACATACATATATGAAAAAGTCAGGTAATTTTGAACCCTAACTAAAGAGGAAGGAAAAAATAATTGAAAAAATCTTATTATTGTTGTGGCTGTTGTTTACGTTGGTAAAGTGCTGATGACATCAAATATATATTTGAAATAGAATGCTCACTTTCTAATGATATTTTCTCTATCTTCACTATATTAGTTTATAACAGATACAGTGGTTTGAAGAATTGTATTTTAAGTAATATTAAAATGTATAAAAGATTATTATAATAGAGGAAATAATTTAGAGATATGTTACCTAACGCTTGAGGCTACACCATGTAAAATTTGAAACCAGTTTTTTTTTTGATTTAAATTTGTTCTTTAATTTATCATTTGAAAACATTAAAACAATTTTATCTTCTTTCGAAAATCATCTAAAAACTGAGTGTTTTTCATAACGAAACAAAATGCCAGATCTGTCGAAAACATCGTCGCTCTCCTTGAAAGTGTGCAGAAGAAGGTTATCGATTCATCACTGTTCACAAGAATAGATAGATGCTTGAAAAATATTGATACGTATGGATATGAATACATACGTAATACTGAAAAAAAGGGTGATCAAATATTTATCTATAACACAGCTCTATATGCTATACGTTAAAGTACACCTAATGCTAGTTCAAAGAAATAATATATATATATATATATATATATATATATATATAAACAATTGAAATATTCTTCTCTATTTTAGTCTTTTATACGAAAATCAAAGAAATAATACATATATATAATACATCTTTTATAATACAACAATCGATCTGAAGATTTAGATCTTTATCTGCAGAGCTCTTATAGTATAAAAAAAATAATTTACTCAATAAATACAAGTATTAAAGCTTAAGAACTACGCATTGAAATATATATATAAACAACTGAAATATTCTTCTCTAGTTTAGTTTTTTATACGAAAATCAAAGAAGTAATACATATTTATGTATATATGTATATTTGTATATATATATATATATATATATATATATATATATATATATATATATATATATATATATGGGAGGGTGTGTAACATGACCAATTGAGTTATTGGGCTTGTTTTTTATCTTAAAGTAATCTCTATGAAGTTCCCTTTCAGAAAAGTGTAAAATTATTATATGTTGCTAAAGAAAATTTTATTTTAGATAAAAAAGAGTGTAGAAACTTTTTCGGCTAAAAAAACACAAAAAGTCGTCTTTTTTGGAATTTTCAAATTCAAAATCGTTTATCTTTGGACTGGGTAAAGATATCGACTTCAATTTTTTTTATTCAATAGATAATTATGTTTTTTAGCTAGATAGGAAAAAAACTAATAAAATCGGTCGGAAATACTAGGATATATATGAAAAAAACTGAACCAAGAACATATAAAATTATGGTGCTTAAAAATTCAAACGAAAATAACTTGAAATACTATAAGAGATAAATGTATATATATTTACAAATATTTTTTATAGGTCTTATCAGGGCCTACAACAATATATAAAAATATTTGAAATCGGACGAGAAACAAAAATTTGGGAAGCGATTAAAAATTTTTTATGTCAGAGGTACCTAACTTTGAGCCCCCTTGGCTCCGCCCCTGAGGGGTTTGTTGTGCCCCCCTTCCAAACTTAACATTGTACGCTCCTCCGCTACGCCTATACCAAATTTCATGAAAATCCAACCAGCCGATCAGAACTTACAGATTTATTAAAAAAAAATTTCGATTCTGTCCCACTGTGCAATGTATTCTAAAAAAATATTCAAGCCTGGCTCACGGGGTATACAACAAATATCGACTTTAAGGGCAAAATTAAAAATAAATATCATTATTGGGATTTTCTCAGGTTATTTGGGAGTTATGGGATAATTTTTTTATACTTTGTCATTTTAAATGATAAAGTCTACAATAACCGAAAATTTCGTTAAGATATCCTAACTAAGAACGATTCTATTACATATAAAATATTTAGTTTCTCAAAAAAAAAAAAAAAAACAGTTTTTTTACCAACATTTTAACATTTTAATTTAATCCCAAAAACAATAAAAACTATTGACTTAATTTTATTCAAATAAATTTTCTTGTTTAGTTGATGTAACACAGAAAAAAATTTCAAAAGTTATGAAGTAATTAAAATGTAAAAGCCTCAACAGTTTTTATATAAGATATCTTAGCTATAACATAAAGTTCACTGTAAATATATCATAGTTATTCAAAATGTAAATAAGTATGCATTAATCCACTCACCTTTTATAAACGGACGTGAAAATGTTGTCCCTTTTGTTTTGTACATCTATTTTAAGTTCATTTTGCTTTTTTAATGTTTTATTTTTGAAATTACAGTTGGCATTAAACTTTGCGAAACTTTCAAACTAATTCTAGTTTAAAGTTAGCTCACAATCTGTTAAATTTATGTGATTCTTTAGAATTTAATAATTCAAAGATAATAATAATTAACTAAAAATACTTATTCCATAATTAGTTGCATAATTGTTTGAAAAATAAATCATTGGTCGCAAGAAAAGCCGACGATTACATCTCCGCAATATTCACTAATAACTGCTCCAAAATTCATTTTTAATTGTGAAATAAAACTTAATAAATATTAACAATGTAATTTATTAATAGGACAAATAAATCTATTGTTAGATATAGTACGTTGCTTGGCAATATAAGCTTCAGTTAATATTTCAGTTAATTTTAAGTAACAATACTTATTTTTAAATTTACAAAAACGGTTGTTGGTGCCTTTTTTTATTTAAAAAATAATTGTATTGACGAATTTTGTAATTAATAAAATAATTGACTCGTAATTTCTTATTATTTTTTTTATGAATTCTGAAATCTGTAAAAAAGACTAGTCAATATCTTTTATAGAACCGAAACTTCGAACATTGGTTAGGGGAGCAAATTATTTATTTAGTTCTGACTATTTAACATCCACAGTTGTACAATGTTTAGGAAATTTTCGTGACATATTAAATTTTAAAATAGCATAGCTTTGGTTCTATAAATGATATTGACTTCGATCTTGTTGCGTATAATTAAGTATTACGTCAGTTAGACAAAAAAATTTATTAAAAAAATTGACTTTAGAGTTTTTCTAAGTTTTGGGATAAAAATAAAATTTTAGTACAAATTGGGTTTTAGAGAAAATGAAAATATTTCAGCCCTAATAAAATCTTTCTTAGTTAAAATATCTTAACGAAATTTTCGGTGATTATAGATGTTATCATTTAAAATGATAAAGTGTAAAAAATATGTATCCCATAATTCCCAAAACAAGGGTGAAAATCCCAACAATGATATTTTTAAAATTTTTCCCATAAAATCTACATTTGTTGTACTTCTCGTGACATCGAATTTTAATCGATAGATAATTTTGTTCTTTAACTAACTAGAAAAAAATTTTAACAATCAGATAAATATATTTCCAAAAACTGAAGCAAGTCTTTGCAAGATTGAGATAGTAGCAATTTCAAAAGTAAATGAGTTGTTAATAGCACATGCAAGCATGCTTTTCATAGGCTTTGTCATATTTTGAGCTTCAATAGCTTCGCTCCTTAGGAGGGGTCTGTGTTAAAATTGTATACTCATCTGTGTGAAATTTTATGTAAATGCATTCAGCCGATTATAAGTTACAGAGTTTTTCTAAAAAATTTGTTATTCTGCCTCATTGGGCAAAGCGGTCACTTGCAGGAGCTACCATATAAGTCGGTTATAATAACTGAATGTATTTAGTTACCGCAACAGTTTCTTTAAAAAGAAGGAGACACTATTGTGAATTATATTTTTAAAATTTTGACGTAGATTTCCTTTTATTAAAAATACGCACCCATACGTATACATGCATATGAAACAGATGCACAAAATACAAAAAAAATTTAATATGTTTGCAAAATTAAAAAAAAAACATAACTCCATGAAGAATCTTTGATAGATAATATGCACAAATTATTTATTGCCGTCATTTCGATTAATTTTTGCTGTCTTATAACCAATCGGTTAAAAAAATATAATCACACAATTGCTGGTGCGGGAATTATCTTGTACCCTCCCTTTGGAAGTAGACAACCATCATATTTAGTATTTTTAAAAGTAATAATTTTTGTTTTGAAGCCCGAACAATTTCAAACCAACATATTAAACAAAACGTTCCGTAAGTCTGAGTTCACATAAAGCAAGTTTTCTTTTTGAAATTTTATTTCTTTTTTTCCTTTTGAACTTACATTTATATTCACACAGAATACTTCATTAATTCTTGCTTTAATTGCATTGAAAATGAAAAACAAAACGAATTTCGAAGTGCAGGCAAGTTTGTACCCTTTGATAATCCCTCGTGCTCGCTCTCTCACAAAATTAGGGCCTTCGGGAAAATGTGGATTCTATAGCCATAAATGTAAAAAATCCAATTTTTGGGAATTTTGATTAGTTTTTTTGGGAGTTCAGGAAAACCCTACCCCTGATTGAAATTTGGTTAACGCGCTTTTATTTACTTTAATAAGGTCCATATTTCTTGCAAATTTCATTAAGATATCTTTCTAAACAAATATGTTATTATAATTAAAAATTTGTATTTTCTCCAAAAACCCCAAACTGGGTCTTTTGTTTGGTTTATTTCTAAATAGCGAAAGAAATTTTAAAAATATGTATCCCAAATTAAGCTTATCCATTAGTCATCTCTGTGAAGTTGCCTTTCTGAAAAGTGTAAAATTATTATATGTTGCTAAAGAAAATTTTATTTTAGATAAAAAAGAGTGTAGATACTTTTTCGGCTAAAAAAACAAAAAAAGTCGTCTTTTTTGGAATTTTCAAATTCAAAATCGTTTATTTTTGGACTCGGTAAAGATATCGACTTCAATTTTTTTTATTCAATAGATAATTTTGTTCTTTAACTAGATAGAAAAAAACTAATAAAATCGGTCGGAAATACTAGGATATATATGAAAAAACTGGGCCAAGAACATACAAAATTATGGTTCTTAAAAATTCAAACGCAAATAACTTGAAAACTATAAGAGATAAAGAGGAGATGTTCGCATGTTTTTTATAGGTCTTATCAGGTCCTACAACAATATAAAAAAAATATTTGAAATCGGAAGAGAAACAAATATTTGGCAAGCGATTAAAAATTTTTTATGTCAGAGGTAGCTAACTTTGAGCCCCCTTAGCTCCGCCCCTGAGGGGTTTGTTGTGCCCCCCTTCCAAACTTAACATTGTACGCTCCTCTGCTACATTGTAGATTTCGAAGCTGCATTGTGTTTGTAGATTCAAGCTTTAGGAGTTTATAATACATAAGCTAAATTTGAATTTTTCTATACATATAAAGTCGAATTTCAAAAGTCTGTACATTGCCCTATTGGGTGGTTTGGCTTTCAATTTCAGAACCATCTTCGTGGCGATAGCTTTCTGAAGAGTATACAATTATTATCTGTTCTTAAAGAAAATTTAATTTTAGAGAAAAAAGAATATAGACATTTTTTGGCTAAAAAACACTAAATGTTATAATTTTTGTAACTCAATTTTAAAATCGTTATTTTTTGACTCAGAAGATATATCAACTTCTAGTTTCTTTTTATTCGATAGATAATTTTGTTATTAAATTTTTGTAAAAATTTAACAAAATCGGACAGAAATATTTTGCTATATATTGAAAAAACTGAACCAAAATTTTTCAAAATTTAAGTGCCCTATTTTGAGCGCCGTTCTTGAGGGGAACTGTACGGCTCCCTTGCTAACATAAATTATATACTTCCCTATTACGTCCATGTAATATTTTATATAAATCCAAGAAACCGATTAGAAGTCACAGATTTATTTCCAAAAATTTTCGATTCTAGGCCACCGCACGATGGAAAATTTCGGGAAAAAATCAATAACATTGTTATTTCTCAGTGTAAATTAAAATTTGGTATACTGATACAAAATATTATGTTTTATTCACAAACCAATTTTTTTACGTATACCAAAAGGGGATGGCCTATTAAATAAGAAAAAAGAAGGTTTACAATAAATTCATACTTGATAAATATACCAATAATTTAATTAGTTTAGGTGTAAGATATTTATAGGCTTTCTAAGAGCTATAGGCGATTTTCCTGACATATAACTTATCTAATCGAAATCATTTGTATTGCTGAGAAATTTTCGAAAATATAATAATACAAATAAATAAAAATGCAGTTAATTTCGTAGAAATTGCCAGTTTTTTGTTGTTCACTGTTGTTCCGTCTAATGCGGCCAACCCTTGTACCGTTATTTATTCCCCACTATCATTAGATGAGTTACATACACATAAATTATATAGAATTGCTTAAAAAATTGCGCGAAATAGATAAATGGGTTGCCCAATATAGTTGGAACGACCAAAATTTGAGGATTATATGTATAGAAAATTTATTATTTGAACTTCATATTAAAAATTACACCAAATTTCCACGAAACCACTTTAAAATAAATACTCCGTACATTAAAATACCTAAAATACTTTTTTAGCCGATCCTATTCTAATTATATTATCATTAGTATTACACAATTTATATTTAATAGTTACTAAAAATGCTGTATGTAGCAGATAGTGGCAGCTGAATTTAATTGATACTTACTTATGACACTGAGAAGTACACTACCCTATCTAGATTCAACCACTGAAACATATTGCAAAAAATGTCAGGTCCTTTAAAGTTTAGTTTTTTTTAATGACAAAAATATCCAACTTTTCTACAGTTCAGACATGTGCCAAGAAGATAATTTTATGACCAGTATTTTGCAAAAACTTATATGTGGCAGAAATGTATAGCATACTTTGTATATACGAATTTTAACAGTTTTTTTTTTAACAATGGTTAGTGAAAAATATTTAAATTTGTGAAATTATAACCGACAAACTAGTTATCTAAACCGCGAAAAAAGTTTTGAATCATGTTCCAAATGTAATAAAAATTTTATCAAATATCAGATTTTTTCTTTTGGCATTTTTGGACGGAGTTTACAACCATGTAAAAAATACAAGGCTTACTCCTATGTACGGTAAATTTCCTTTCTCATAATAATAATAATTAAAGCGTAATATTAGATAAACCTACGACCTACAAGGGAATACTATAATATGTATAAAAATTCTGTTTGTTAAAATGAACTCTTTTGGTTTTTTAACTCAGTCCTGACCAAGCATTTCATAATCGTGATATTTAAACATCCAGGTAAACTCCATGGCCGAGAAGTCTATGAACTGCTATATTTCTTTGAAAAATATTTGGAATATATTGCAATTAAACTGAGAAGTAGAATTCGAAAGGAATAGATTTGAAGATGTCAAAAAATCGAAAAAGTCAAAAAGTAAAAAATCTACTATTTAAAATCTACTATTTAAAATCTGAGACTTAGATTCACCAAATGCTATAATTATATATCACTTATTCCTAATATATCAGACACACATGTTTTCGTATCAGTGACTACTTTCAGTTAAACATCACTGTGCAAGCTTTTACATACGCACATTTCAAACGGAAATTTTTTTACGACTTAAAGATGGAAACAATATAAGTATATAATCGTCCTTAAAAAGTAACCACCTGACTGTAACAAGAACAACAACACGAGAAAAACTTTTTTTCTATAAGCAATAAGTAAACACCAACACATACGTACAGATATCATAATAATAAACCCAAACCTAAGCGAAACTACCTCTACAAACAACATATTACTTTGGATATTTTTATACTTTTTTATATAACTTTTTTTTTTTTTTTTTTTTGATGTCTCTCGGTGAGCTCATCCACTACTTGCAAAAAATGTTGTTGACAATTTTGTGAAGTGGTTTTCAAGAGCATCTAATCTTCCATCTTTGTGGGTGTATCTGTGTTTGAGTGAGTGAGCGTATACTTTTTTACCAGTTTGAGGACTTTATCAAAGTAATAGCAAAAAGTACTTTAGTCAGCAAAATTTTATGAAATGTACACTAAAAGAAAGAAATTTTAGAGATAATTTAAAATGAAGGACAAAAGGTTCTAAATTATAAGAAAATCTTTAAAATAAAGAAAAACTTATTGGAGAAGATTTATATAAATTTTCAATATCTTGGAATTAATAATTTTGTCACATCAAAGATAAAAACTTGTTTAACATTTTAATCGTTTTTACTTAAACAAATATTTTAATATCCCCTTTCTCTAAGTGTTCCGTAGTATTTTAGTCATTTAGTATTTTCAGTTAGCTAGTATCAACTTTTGGCGAAACACTCTATAATAAAATGACACATTTTCATTAAATGGCAAAACGTACTATAGACTATAACGTAGTAAAATGTTGTCGAAAAACTATTTGTAAACTTCATTAAAACTTAAATAATCGTCATCTCTTCAAGCATCTCTATTTTATTGTATGCTATTCTAAATAACACTGAAAGCAATAGCAACAAGAACGACTACAACAGCTATAACAACAGAAATAACTACAACAATAAAAAACATTTTCTGTATTCATAGAGAAAGGCAAATAGCCAAATAGTCGATATGTTTCTATTCAACCGTGTTGTAACGAATATTAAACTTTCTCCCTGCCGCAGCATTTCGCCTTTTGTTGTTGAATGCGAAAACAAAGTCATTTTATTTATATGCTGATATGGATGGGAGTATATGGTAAATTGTATCAGAGATGGGTAGTGTTAGGTTCGAGTGGAAGCATTTTAGTAGACCTTTGCTAGTTTTTAGAAATTATCAATGAAATTCCTAATTTTACTGTATTCCCCACCCTTTCTGGGCCAAACGTGCAGATATAAGAGGCCAAAGGACAGAAATCTGTGATTACTGATATTTCCTTCTAAAAATCGATTTTTTTTTATATGAAAAACACAAAAATCAATTTTATTGCTAAACAGGCAGAGATAGAGGCAAAAGGACAAAAATCTCTAATCACTCATAATTCCTTCTAAAAATCGATCTTTATATGAAAAACATAAAAATCGATTTTATAGCTAAACGGACAGTGATAGAGGCAAAAGGAAAAAAAATCTGTGATCACTCATATTTCCTTCTAAAAATCGATTTTTTTTATATGAAAACCATAAAAATCAATTTTATTGCTAAATAGGCAGAGTTAGAGGCAAAAGGACAAAAATCCCTAATCACTCATATTTTCTTCTAAAAATCGATTTTTTATATGAAAAACATAAAAATCGATTTTATAGCTAAACGGGCAGAGATAGAGGCAAAAGGACAAAAATCTGTGATTACTCATATTTCCTTCTAAAAATCGATTTTTTTTATGAAAAACACAAAAATCGATTTTATTGCTAAACAGGCAGAGATAGAGGCAAAAGGAAAAAAATCTGTGATCACTCATATTTCGATTTTTTATATAAAAAAAGTTAATGGTATTGTTTGCTTTATTTGATTTAATATTACATTTAAACTACTAAACCAATTATAAAAAAAAACTGGGAACATATGCATATTAGAGGTATAACTTTTTTCCGAAAAAAAAAAATAGAGAATAACGCGTTATGGGCAATACTGCACTAATATCAGAAATAACTTTTTAAAGTTATTTTGATGCAAAAAGCTTCCGCACCGAATGCCTTGTGTATTTAATACTATTTTAAGTAAAAGCTTCAATGATTTTAATGTTTTTTTGGAGCTTTCGCTATAATAGTTGTTTGCATTATACTTGTGGAGGTTATTGAGAAAGTTATTCTTACAAAATTTTATAACTTTTATTGTAGTAGTTCCTAAGATATACGATGTTTAATATTTTCGTTGTAGGACTATTTCCTATATACATATATATAATATATATCTGTTCCATAAAATTTTATCTTTTCAATTATTAAAACACGCTTAAAGTTTACATAAAAATCGCGAAATAGAATGGATAATATTTGAAATCTATGATCATTTGGCAAAGATATTCCCAAAATATCCAATTTTACGAAGCAAAGGTTTTATTTTCACCAAAATAAGAGCTGTTTAACATATGAAAAAATCGCAACAATTTCGGATTAACTTGCCTTTTTATAAGAGTACAACACAAGAACTACAAAATGTTATATCCATAATACATATCCTTGTATAACATATTTATTGGATACTATGCCCACCTTTTCAGAAAAAGTTTACTATACTTCTTAGTATATAAATTTAAATGAAATTTTGCGCATACTTTATTCTGCTTCTTTTGAAAGAAAAAATAATGCAGATCGGATGGCAGGCCTAATTTGCACTAATTTTTATAAAAATCCATTTCAAATTATATACAATTTGGCACACATTGATTAGAAGAATTTTGTATGGTTCAATTAAATAATTGAATTATATTTTAATTGAAATTCAGTATATTAGATATTTAATCAAATTTTGGGAATGAAGATCCATAAGTGGACACCTTATATCGGCGGCATGTGGAACTAAATCGTTGATGCTGTTGGCTCCAAAAGCATCTGGTTTGCTTGTGCATTGATTATGCCGCAGCAACATGTGATATATGTAGAGATAGTGGAATTGCAGGATATTAAACCAACTAATGTGAATTAAATATTACATTAATATTTGAGCATCAACAACAGTTTTTCTTGCTTAAACCTATAAAATATAAAAATCGTTCAAAAAAAAAAAAAAATGCTTTAATTTTTTGCAAGTAAACTATAAAAAGCTCTATTAATATTACTGAAAACGGATTTATGGGGTTTTACAGATCATAAAATCTGAATAAATGCATATGATTCCAAGACAAAAGATAAGTCAATAGTGCTACTTCTTCAAAATTTGGCCAACCCCATAGCATTTAAAATCAAACGATTGCATATGTTTTTCTGAAATCCGGGCACTTTGCAAGTCTACGTTTAAATTCTTCTAAACTGTGTCTGCCAAAGAACTATTAGTTGTGAATAGTTCGCAGTCACTTGTTTACTAAAACTTTCTTAGAAGTGAGGAAAATTATCTGCCAAACCCGAAAATATGGTAGAGTAATTTATGGTTACCAAAAATGAAGTGTTGCTAAATTTTATTAAAATCTGACCATATTTATGTTAAATGTATTATGTAGTCGGTCTTCCTGCACCATAAGGATTATAGTTACCAAATTTCATTCAGTTATTTTTAAAATTTTGATCTGTAAATCAAACAAATTCAAAAGTACATAAAAAATTTTAAAATAGTTTAAAATCGCAAAAATTCATAAATTAATAAAATACTTTACAAAACTAAACCTATTGTTCTTTAATCTGTATGTAAAAATAGGGAGGAAAATGGGAATTCCATCACTTTTTTGCTTTTAAAAAATTTTAATTGGCAAAATTAAAAAAAAATCCTCAACTCATTATTAATATATTGCCAAAGGTCTCCATATGGCTGCCCCTATATGCAATTCAGAAGATATATGTATATGTAATTTATCGATTTGAAAGAATATTTCGATGTATTACAAACGGCATGACAAACAATTTTTTTGTGGGTGGGTATACAAAATATGGTGGGTAATTACAAAAAGTGGACCTATAAATCTAGTATAATCTATGTCATTCCAAAAGTCGTTATATAATAAAATTTTTGTGATAATTACGAATGACCTAGTATATAGAAAATAGGGTAAAAACGGGGCGTGGAACCCATCTAGATTAAAGTTTATATCCCATAAAATACGAAACAATTCTTTCAAAGACCTTTGAAGGTCTTATATGTCTAATGGTATATTTTCGTTTCACGTTAACACCATAGTTTAATATTTTATGACCCAAAATTTGTTTTATAGTATTATTGGCCCTTCATATTTTTTTTTTTTTTTTGGACAGCTCTGTCATGAATATAAATTTTCATTACACAAAAACAGCGTAACTCCAACAACAACATCAGCACCAATAAACATAACTAGTATGACAAAGTCCTTAAGTAATCAGAATTTAATTGTAATGTTTTCATAACAATTTTCGATTACTGAACATAGAAGAAAACACAGCAACTCCAGTGGCAACAAGAAAAGGTATAAAAGTTCTTTCAGCCAGAAAGTTAAACGGCTTTTTCTAGAATCTACTCTGTCAATAAATACTTGAATAAAACTGACTGCTGTGAGGTTCTTTGTTTTGACAATGTGGTTAGTTCAAGGTAAAATTATCTTAATGATTTTATGTCTCTAGATGTTTTTCTACTGCCTGTGCAAAGAGTGTTTTCTTAAACAAAATGTCATCAAAGATTTTTATGGCATTTAACTAAAGTGGTCTTGGTCTTAAAACAAGATAGTTATCAATTTATGAAAATCTCTGCGGTTGAAAAGATTACACAAGGAAAAATTAAAAAAAAAATTAAAAATAAATAAAATATATTTACAATCAAATTAGTTAGTCTAATATAATTTGGCTATAATTTGTTAAATAAATTGTTATGCAGAAAAAAAATAAAAGTTTTATGTCTACTTTGTTAAGCTAATGTTATTTAAATTAGATCTAATAATTTTTATTAAATCTATTTAGCATTTTTTATTAATAAAAAATATTATGATTACAATAAATAGTTTTTACAAACAATTTTGTAATTATTATAATTGGATTAATTGATATAAATTATAATTATATATTATATTTATTTGTTTGTTTGTTCGTTTATTTTTTTGTTGTGCTTTCTATTATCTACTAAATATTGTAAAATGCCTATAAATGGCTGTTTAAATATTTAAGTTCATTTATCTAACCATTTAGTATTTTATGTTTTTAGTTTAGTCTCTTCTATTGTCTGTTAAAATGATTTAGAGTTTGAATAAATAAATTACACATATAACATTATTTAAAATGACATTATCATTGTACAAATAGATTAATTTTTAATAAATATAATTAAGTGCAGAATACAAATGAAGTCATAATTAGTAGTTTAATTCAAACATATTGTTTGTTAGACATTTTATTATAATTATTTTATCTTTTTTTTAAATTTTTTTTTAAAGTAATATATATGCTAAGCCCTTTTATTTTGCTCTTAGCCTCAAAATTTTGTTTTTAGCTTCAAGCGTTTTTTGATTCTTAAAATTACTTTAAAAAGGCTAAAATGTTAGTATTTCGGCAATGAAAAAAATAATTTCTTGTATGTTAATACTCATTTTACTTTTAGCCTCTTTTTTCTCAGCTCCTGGTAGCACTGCTTACGAAATATATATTATAGAGAATATTAAGGGTTGGAATATGCATTTAAATAATTCTTACTTCTCTTTTCATTCGCTAAATATCAAGAATTTATTAACATTTTTTGTCATATTTCCATTCCTAAAAACTCGTAATTTTATATATTTCGGAAATTTTTAAATATATATTGTATTTTAAGCTACCATTGGAAAGGTCTATTTCGGTTCTATTGAAAATTATAGATAACTAACCCTTTAAAAGCAATACTTTATATTTTATACATTAGTTTCTCAAAAGGTTAAATCAGCAATTTTTGCAAATAGGTTGTACGGAAGTATTTATTGTACTTAGATATCAGTGAATTTATGAAAAATATAATAAATTATTTTAAAACCGCGGTCGTAATCGAAAAAAGCCTTTGTCGCTATTTCGCTATTTCACAAGAATTTATAGTTTTTTGACAAGACTTTGCTTCTTGTGACGTCTATTTTCTTAAATAACCATTTATTTGTCATCTTAACCTACTATGGACTGGTGATACCAAAATATTACTTTTGTTACAAAAGGGATAAATGTATACATATATCAATAGAACTGAATAAGATCATTTTAATATTGGTCTAAAATATAAATCTAAAACTATATTTTTGGAGGTATTTTAAAAATGGTTCAGCTCAAGTGAATGAAATAATTGAACCGAAATATTTTTAGGATTAGTTTATAACATATCAGTTTTTAATTTTAGGGGGTAAATTTGAAACCGGTGCTCTTTAATGTATGTGTTTTAGACCTTAATTTTTTTTATGGCACATTAAAATCCATTTGTATAAATAAAATGTGACTCGATTACATGAAGAATAATTTCTCGTTAATCATTTCATGCAGGAGGCGCAAAATTTCTAGCGGTTCAAAGTTGAACATATAAAAACTTGTACAAAATAAAAATTTATGTACAATTCTGCTGTAAATTATGCGCAATATCAAAACGTGCTGTTATTCTAATGAAAGATATGATATTTTCGAAGTGTGATGGTAGTAACATATTTTAGTGTTGTTTAGATTTCAACGAAACCAAAATGTAGTGGCACAGAAAATACGTATTCCGTTCTGCTGGTGTCTAATCAAAGTCCATAAACTCTGCTTTAGTATCGCCAAACAGATACAACAAGGCAATTTACGATTGCAAACTTGTTTATGATCCTTCAAACCAAATGTGACTACTGTAACCACATCTATAACAGCGTTTACGACGCTAGGTTCAATCTCTCTCTTACTTGCCCCAAACGCCTGGAGCTGCTAATTGAGTCCCTCAAAATTGCACTCAGTGCAAGGCGAGCGCAATGTTTAGGTTTCAACGACACCAAAATGGATAAGACACCACGAATACTGACGAGGTGTGCAGCGGCACAGAAAATACGTATTTCATTCTGCTGGTGTGCATTTACAGTCCACATACTCTGCTTTGGTACAGCCAAACAGAGGCAACAAGGCTATTTACGATTGCAAACTTGTTTAAGTGTTTTCGAACAAAATTTTTAAAATAGTTTTTATACTAAAAATCGCGACTTTTTTAAATTTTTCGAAGAATTTATCCCGCATCTAAGTTATTTCTTCATATATTATACGAAGATATTCTTTATTCAAGTTTATTATAAAGAAATGCTATTTAACATTGTGATTATTTTAAACCTCAACATTTTCATCAACCATCACAAACACCTACTAATTATACCAATTATATTTAATTTTATGATTTTAAAAAAGTGTGCCGTCTTCAACTATCAACGACATTAATTAAATGTAATTATGGTCCCGATCAATTATATTTACCGCCGTTCTTATATCTGGTATTGAAGATATACATAAATTTATTTTTAATGCTCGCTCGATTTTATTGCGTAAAATATCAAAAAAACTAAGCCCACGCAGTAATCCATGCCATACCTTTAGATATTGTGAATATGCCTCTCGAAAAACTGGATTTTTTTTTATAATTTCTCTCTTGTTTTCCATACTTTGGGACTATCTGCTTCATTGAATATTTACTGCACATCGAGAGATGTAGTGTAAAATATGCATAATTGCAACAAGTATCAATCCTTGTTTCAAAGTTTGTATTTCGTAGAGGGGCGCACAAACCCCGCACAAAAAACAAAAATTTTAAAAATTAGAAAATATTGTCATTCGACTACCATGTATTTAATTGCTACATAATAAAAAAATAGACTTTATCCACAAAGTCATTTTAGTTCATATAAGATCGAATGTGATCAGAAAGTATAAACGCGCAAATAAAAAGTGTAAAAGAATGGGAAAAAGTTAAGTAATTTTAAGTCCTATTTCTAAGTTTTTGAAGGTTGGGCAACAATCATTATTACAAAATGTAACTTTTGGTGCTAAAATTTTGCACTCTATTAGTTTCAGGTCTTGTGAGTGCAAATCTGCAACCATGCGTTTAAAATAGCATTACCACAAAATCTATTAAGGTTTAAATTCAGTTTCAGCCAGGTAAAAAGTTTTTGATAATGGCACATAAGTTTGTATATAAGGGTTAAAATATTTTCTGAAACTCAAAATACTATAGCGCCATCCTATAGCCAATATTGTCCTGAAAACAAAAACCGAAAATCTTAGTTCATTTGGACAAAAAACTTCATGCACCGATCACTATTTTTAAAATGCTTTTGTATATTTTCTTAATATTTTTATTTGAAAAGTCCTTATATCCTTACAAATATACATTATAAAAATGAAGTGTAAAGTTTGTTTCTGCATCAATCACGTCTAAATGGCTAAACTGATGTTCACGAAATTTAACACATAGATAGAACCAGTGCCGAACGCAGGTGTAGGCTATGTTAGTTCTCGATTGGATGTCACGCCTACTTAAAAAAACGCTAATTTTCAATTTTGCACGTTATCAATGTAGCTATTTACATGAAATTTAACACGCAGTTTGGGCATCTACTGGATAATTTTATAGGCTATTTTGAATCTTGATCGGATATCATGCCCACATTTTACGCCTACTATTTTAAAACTTTCAAAGGGCTAAACCGTGTGAACATCTAGATTGTCATATCGCATTGATAAAATGAATATAGGACGGGTAGTTCCAAGGGGAGAGGTAGCACCCATACAAAGAAGATATTAATTTTCGCATATCTAAAAGAGTATTATAGTAAAAATCTTAAAAAGTAGTAGGAGTAATTTTCATATTAAATGTGGAATAACGCCGATAGATCCAATATGAGTAGTAGCATCCATATAAAGTAAATATTAGTTGTCGCATAAAAAGGGATAGCGAAACGCACCGGGAAGAGCTAGTTTTTATATAAAATTCAAAATATTTATATGGTAGAACTACGGTATTCAGTATGGTTGTAAATCACTTTTTTGTATTATTTTTGCACCAAAATAAGAAAAATATTATGATATGGTCAAGTATTTAGAAAAAAATTACTTATGACTTATTGGTTTTCGAACAAAGTATAAAAATCTGAATAAAAATTAATTTAATGCATTTTTGTACATATCTTGTGTGGAACTGGTAGAATATGATTTCACATATTAATTTATCATAAAATGTCAAATAATTTAACAATTAGAGAAAAATACACTGCCTGCCACTTGAATAAGGAATCACATTTTTTAGCTTTAATTAAGTATATCTCCTAAACTAAAGTTCAGAAAAAAATAATTCTTGCGCAACCAAATTTCAAAGCGTTGGCTTTAGTTACCTGAAGAAATAAAAAATATACATATTTCGTTATACTAAAATTATGGATTTATTTAAAGACATGTATTTCTGTGGTATTATTTCGTGTATCACTTGAATAAGGAATTTTTTTAATATTAATCAGGAAGGCAATGATTTGAATTCCTTTCAATATAAACGGCCAGAAAATTTTTAATTTGATAATTTTTTAATAGTTTTTATTCAAAATGGGACGTGGTAGGGCTCATAATAACTCCGAAAAAGAAAAAAATTCTGATTTTGAAATCTCAGGGTCAGAATCCATTCCAAATAGCCAAAAACATTAATAAAGGAAAGACAGTTGTGTACAATTATTTAAAAAACGTGGAAAGATATGGAAAAAACATGAAAGGGCGGAAGAAAATGGCAACAACTCCAAATGAAAGACGAAAAATTCTTAGAATTGCATCAAATTCTGCCATGTCGGTATCAAAAATACGTGAAAAAAGTGGAGTCAGTGCCAGTCTAAGAACAGTGCACCGTATTTTAAAGTCGTGCCCAAAAAAAAAAAAAAAACACCACTTAATGAAAAACGCAAATCACAACGTCTACAGTTTGCCAAAAATACAATGACATGGTCCGACAAATGATTTAAAGTTGTATTTTCCGATAAAAAAAAGTTTAATATTGATAGTCCCGACGGATATAACTATTATTTCCATGACTTAAATAAGGAGGAATTATTTTGGAGCCGCAGGCACAGCCGAAAGTTGGAATAATGCTATGGGGTGCCATTTCGTATTATGGTACCATAGAATTGGTTTATGTATCCAACAAAATGATTGCAACGACTTACAAAAACATTCTTGAGAAAGCATTTCCAAAATTTAATGATTTCTTTGGACCCGTACCTTGGACGTACCAACACGACAACGCTCCGATTCATACCGCCAGAGTAGTAAAACAATGGATTAATCAAAAAGGTGTGCTACTTTTGGATTGGTTCCCATATTCACCAGTCCTGAATCCAATGGAAAATATGTGGGGTTGACTCGCAAGAAAAGTTTATGAAGGAGGAAAACAATTTGAGACGATAGAATCCTTAAAGGATGCAATAACGAATGCATGGAGTTCAATTTCGCTAAATTACTTAGAGTCGATGCCAAATCGAATTTTTGATGTTATTTATAAAAATGCTGGCAGTATTCATTACTAATTGAATACTAAAAAATAATAACTTTTATTTTTATAACCTAAAATTTAAAAGTAAATTACAGTACGCTTAGCTTTAAAATATTCCTTATTAAAGTGACACACGAAAAAGTACCACAGAAATACATGTCTTTAAATAAATGCATAATTTTAGTATAACAAAATATGTATATTTTTTATTTCTAAAGCTAAACACTTTGAAAATTGGTTGCGCAAAAACTGATTTTTTTCTGAACTTTAGTTTATGACATATATTTAATTAAAGTTTAAAAACTATGATTCCTTATTCAAGTGACAGGCAGTGATCATAATAATAATTCATTTTTTTTATTTAGAAGTTTAACGTAAGTAATTTGGCGAAAAATTAAAATTTTTTGACACTTAAACAATATTTTTCATAAAAATTTTTACCGCGATTGGTGTGTGAACTTTTTAGCGATCGCGAAGAATTATTTATTTTCCTTTATACATTTCCATGCTTTATAAGCCCGTCTTGTAATATTTGGCATATTTTAAAAAATTACAAAGTTATGAATAAATGCAGAACGTTCATTAAAAAAGTGTAGTTGGTGTGAATATTGTTTAGAAAAAAAAGAATTTTCAAAAACCCGGTTTCATGGTTAGCCGAAAATTGTGTTAAATTAAAAAACTAGTTTTTCGGTTAACTAGCTAAACTGCTTAACCGGCATTTTAATAAATATTTAATTTTGGTTAAAAAATTGAATTTTCAGTTTATAAACAAAAAAATTAAATTTCGTATTCTATTACTATATTTCTAAAACCTATTTTTACTGAAATTGAACCTATCACTAAATTAGTAAAATCAAAGATTAAAATTCGTAAATGTTTTATTAAAAAAATATTTTTTTTTCCTTATTAAAATAGTTTTGCTATTTATAAATTTCAATACTTGAATCTTTTTTTATTTATTTATTTATTTATTTTTTTTTTTTTTTTGAAACAGTAAAAAATAATATTTGGTTTTTAACAGATTTTCAAATAATATTTATTTTTTGAAACAATAAAACGTTTAATAAAATTTATTTAAACAAAACATTTATTTACAATTAATACAATTTTAATAATATTGCAAAAAATATACATTCATGAATATTAAATAATAATATTATATTTTAAGCGTTAATTAAATATTAAAAAACTTTATACTTTCAAACCGTCCTTCACGATACACCAATGTCCAACTTGATATAAAAGTAAGTATTTCTATTAAAATTTGTATAGTTCTTATTGAATATTACTTACTTTAAATGTATGTATAATTTGTATAGTTCTTATTGAATATTACTTACTTTAAATGAAAATATGACTGCTCCATATGAATTACGAATCTACCAAGCGTATACCTGTAAGTTCGAATAAATAAATCTAGATGAAACGACTGGAGCACTTCTGATATTATGCTGATATTAAAATTTTATGGGATTAATGCACTATAATGTGATCAATTATAGATCGATTTTAATGTAATTTTTTATAAAACAGTTTTAATTATATAGAAGTTATTTGCACCGAATTTCATTAAAATATTCCTATATTTAAACATTTTAACCCAACTTCGTGTGTATATATGTGTGTAGGGACTAAGTCAAATTTATCCAAGATACCATTAAAATTGTGAGCCAGCAATTCAGATGGAAGGACATGGTTGCGGTATACTTTAAGAGACAGTATTCCAACCACCTATGGTGGTGTAAGGCGGGAGTTTCCTCAAGTTTGTTCTTCACGTACCCTTTCATAAATTTTTCTCGGTGAATAAACGCGTAAATAGAATTAGTCTCTCTTTTAATGGACAATGAAGAAACTACAAAGACCTTAGAAAGTCGGAAACAATCCTTCATCTTCTATACTCAGTCCTAAAGATAATAAGACAGTTTCTAGTTTTGATCTAGCATTTGATCCATAGCACTTTGTTCTGTCATCTCGAATGAAACAAAATTCTTTGCAGACATCCTCAAATATTATTAGTGACATCAAGAGGTCCGCGAACACCCATTTGGGAATCGTTGGTTTGGTAAAACAATTAAAGAGAGTTAGGTGTAGCAAAATAATTACACATACCAAGTTCTATGAAATAATCTAAAAGATGCATATTTATATATGCATACGATTTAAATGGACCATCGCGATTTTTAAAAACTTACGCGGAATTATTATCGCGTGCGGATTCTACATGCATTCACGTAAATTTTGTTTTATACAAATGGATTTTAATGTCCCTTAAAAAAAAAGCAAATTTTTGTAACCCCAGGAAGCAGTTTCTGATTAATATGGTTGAATTTTTAAGCAAAAAAAAATTAAATATAAGTTAAAGAATTGCGCAGTTATTACTCCTCAGAAGGGGAGCTAACGGGGTACGTATGATATAGAAAATGTTTAACCGCTTTGTTTCTTATCCAATTTCAAAGATATTTATGTATTCTTAAAGCTTAAATCGGTTGTCATTCATTAGATTTAAGTGTCGTGCCTAGTGCCATTTTGCTTCTGTAACTCATTGTACTATATCAGTCTGTTTTGTTCTTTCTCTTAAAGATATTCCCACCATTGCCCTTTCCATTGGTCTCTGTGCAACTTGTAGTTTACTTATTGTATTTTTGGTAAGTGTTAGAGTTTGGCAGCCATATGTTATAACAGGCAACAAACACTGATCGTTGACTTTTCTTTTGAGGCAAATAGCAAAATTTGTTTTCGGTTTTGAATATGTATTTTAATTTACCAAAAGCTTCCCATCCGAAACCAATTCGATATAATATTTCGCAGGTTTGGTTATCTTTTACCGATTTTTATTTCGTGATCCATGTATTTATATTGTTGAACCTGTTCAATTCAATTCTCCTTCCCCTATTTGTAGGACTCTACCCATTACAATATTAGTCATGAATCCTGTCTTTTCAGTGTTGATTTTTAAACCAACATTATTAGTCGTTAGCTTAAGAAATTTGCCGTTAATACTAATGTTTTTATCGTCCCAGTCAAGAGTTTTAAAACCACACTCCAGTACTGCAGTAAAAGGTTTAGGGGATATTGTATGGCCCTGTCTAATTTCTCTCTATATGTTAAATTTTTCAGTATCTTCGTGTAACATGACCTTTGCTGTGGTCGTTGCGTAAATATTGGCAAGCAACTTGCAATATCTTTGATCAATTCTGCATTCCAGTGCTTTTTTAAAATCAATGAATATCAACACAAGGGGTCCATTGTATTCCACAGTTTTCTCGATAAGTGTCTTTAAAGTTTGTAGATGATCGTTAATATCAAAACCACTTCGGAATCCTGCTTGTTCCCGAGGTTGACAGAAGTCCAGTTTGTTTTCCAAACGCCTTTGTTAAAATTTTGGTCAATAATTTGTAGGGGTGAGATAGGAGGCCTATTGGTCTATAAGATATAACTAATTCTCTAGATTAGTTATATCCCCTTTCTATGTCCATATTTTTATGAAAATCGGAAAAGGAATATTATCCTTCGGCATTATTCGTACATTAGAATTTCAAGAGGTTGGGTGCATATTTGACCATAGATTCCATATGAGGCACCTTTTCGAGAAATACTTTAACGTGTATAAAAATGTTAGTATCGAAAAAATAATCGTATTTTGTATTTAAGTATAAATCGTGCTATTAAATTTTACAAAGATCGGTCACTAATGGATCATATCTCTTATAAAATATCTATTCCAGAAAGATATTTTGAGACTTTATTTGCAATATTTAAAGTTTATATAACTATAAATGGGTAATGCCAATCCAAGAGGATCGGTCCATAACTCAACATAGTTTCCATATAAGACTCATTCCAGAAAATCATCTTAATGCGAATAGATTTCATAAAAATGCTAGATTTTGAACTAAATTGTTCATAAATAAGATTAATTTTAACATGCTCGATATCTCACTAAACAGAAAATTAAATTTGTACATTTGTTCTTACGAATAATTTTCAAATCGTTGTACTGATTAAAGTAATAGGGTTAAAACCATACAATTTTGGTACTTGATTATTTTAACAAAAGATTATATTTTATTACGTAATAATTCTGCCCTATTATTTGATATCCATATTACTATATATTATTAATTATGAAGTAGTAAAATTTAAAAATTAACCTCGTGCATCTTTCAAAATTTAAATTTTCCAGACGTCCGAAATATGCAGACTTTATAAACAAAAATGGAACAAATCCTATCTTTAAGACATTCGCAGGCTTACCATCTCAAATGATAAAGTCGACTATAACCGAACTTTTCGTTAGGATATTTTTAATAACAAATATTTTATTACAGATAAAACATTTATAGTTTCTCCAGTAACAAAAATTTTATTTCAAAAATCAGAAAACTATTGACTCCAATTTTTTTAAATAAATTCAATTTCTCTTGGATATAATTCTTAATTGTATATAAAAAAATGGAAATCATATTATTTATATTTTTTATAACCTTACAATACAAAATATTAAAATACATATTAGTGGTGCGATAACTTCGTACACACTAGCATAAAAAATCGCGGAAAAAAACGTTAATCCATTCAAAAGTTATTGATACTTGATCACTCCTACCCCCAAAAAGCTAAAGTATAGTAGTGCAGTGCACTACATGGAAAGTGAAAGTGATGTAAGACTGCATAAATTAAAAAAAATATATATTTAACATTTCTTTTTAAACGAATTTTATATGTATAACAGCTTTGATAATTATTCTTAGAAATGTCTTCAAATTTACTGATACAAATTGCTGTAATAATTTTTTAATAGGAATTCAGCCACAGCTAAAAATTGCAGATATTAAAAGTTGTTCTGAAAGATATGAGTGTTTTTATAAAACATTCATACGAAACAGTTCAGCCAAACCTTCCTCCCTTCATTCAATGTACCTTTCTTATAGTAGTAGCACCCAGAAAGTCGAAACTACATAAGCAATCTGGCCTATTAAGAGTACAACGAATCGTTAGCTACGAGAAATTATATCTAAAAAAAATGTATAATTTCTTGGTTTTTTCCCTATATTTTCCTGCCTAATTTTCTTAAGAATTTTATTAAAACTTATATCTAACTATCTAACTTAACCTGTCAAAATATTTTCTTTTAATTTAAACACCACTAACAATTTAAAAAGCTTAACAGCTACAAAAGTATACAATTTAAATGAAAGGAGACATAATTTACATCAATCCAAATACAAAAAAAAATACAAAATACACATACATATATACATATATGTATACATATATATATATATATATATATATATATATATACATATGCATATATATATATATATATATATATATATATATACATAATATATATACATAATTATTTAAATATATTTGTTTTCAATATAAAAACATTTTTAACAAAATTTCCATATTACATGTGCAAGTAAAAATATAATTTTTTTTTCTTTTTTTTTTCCTTCAATATTTTATATACGAGAATTTTCCATTATCTTTAGATAATAAATTCCATCATCATTATTTTAAATTTTTAAAACAAATAAACACATGCATTACGAAATAAATGTATGTATATGTATGTATGTGTAAATTTAATACCATTTTATAAGGGATTTGCCTAAAAACAAAAAATTAAAAAAAAAACAATATTTACACATGAACACTTTACTTTGATTGAGGCGTTAATAGTATTCAATAATAATAAATTTACATATTTATAAATTATATTAAATCGTATAGGTACATGTGTGTGTACGTTTTTGTGTAGGTGTTAAAATGTCTCCATAAATCAATATAAATGTCCTTAGTATATTCAATATTAAAATATGTCAAGTTGTAGATATTTTTTGGTTTTTATTTTTATACATAAAAATAAGTTTTCCTAGAAATATGCAAATTATTTATGACTGCTTTTTAAAATAACTGAGATTATTTTAATTATTTTATGCAAACTTGTTAAGATATAACAATAATATTTGTTTAAAATGTAAGATGACAAGTTATTCATTTTTTAAATACTAATGTAAAATAAAAAATAGCTTTGAAATTTTGAATTGAAAAACCATATAGCAAATATAATGTTACATTATAATATGTAAAGTGCCAAAGTTTAAATCTTCATGTACTTAAATAGCAGTGTTTTCAATTACACTCTATTACAAAATCATACTTTTTATTAACACACGAAAACCTACCAAGTTTTGCACAATAGAACCAATTGCAAAGTTTTTGATAATAAATCTGTGCTTCCTAAACTACTGGTCGGATCTTATTAAAATGTATGGGAGAGTTCTAGAAAAGAACCTAAGTTTCCAGAAAAATCACCCCTTGATAATACAAGTTATGCTACAGGGTGTCTAATTTGACTACCTCGAGTATGTAAAAGATTAAAAAAATTTTAGTTTCTACAAATCTCGTCTAATTTCAAAGATTTTTATACTTCTGTAAAGTTCTTGGCGACATAAGAAAAAAAAATTACTAATCTAAGTTATCTCTTACAGTTAAAGAGATTTTTACGCTTAAATTTTCAATTTTTGATTTTTTACCTCGACTTTATTTTGTTTTTCAGGAATAAGAGTTCAAAGATATGAGGGAACTTTTTTATATTCTGCAATTTCTAATAAATTGCGAAATAATATGCTGAAGAAATTATTGATAATCTCAATTCGTCTAGCCGTGCAAAATGTTCGAAATCAGCATTTTGAAATTAATATGAAAAATGGCTTAAAAAAAAGAGGTTGTACAATTCTTTTACTTTTTTCTCAAAGTTTTGTTAATAAAAAAACATTTTTTGCCAAGTTGATCTAAATCTATTCTATAATTAAACAACATCAATAAATTTAAAAAGACTCGCGTGACATCTCTTTTATTAATCGATAAAATTTTTTCTTCTAAAATTAACCATTTTCGACCAATGCTGGACATAGGTTACAAAACTAAATCAATTTAAAATTTTTTTATTAACATTAAGAAGGCTTGTCTTTTAAAATATGTGAAGAAAAAAATTTTCATTAACAAAGTTTTGGAAAAACATGAAAGAATTGTACAATATATTTTCATGTTAATTTCAGAGTGCTGATTTTGAACATATTTTAGCTAAACGAATAGAAATAATCAATAAATTCGTCCTGCATATTATTTCAGAATGTATTGGAAATTACAAAATATTTTTAAAAAAATTTTCCCTCATACAACACAGGACTTATTCCCAAAAAACGAAATAAAGTCGAGGCAAAAAATCAAGAATTCAAAATTGAAGTAATTTTAATCTGTAAAGTAAATAAATATTTCTGTATTTTTTTTCTTTTTTTCAGTATAAAAATTTTGTATTTAGATCCTGACTTGTCCACAAAAAAAAAAAAAAAAAAAAATTAAAATTCGTGAATTATAACATAACATAAAAATAATGATATATACTTTCGAATTTAAAAAATTTGATTTTTTCACTCTACTAACATTTTTAAAGCACAGAAAGATAATACTTTCTTCGATTCGATCATCTGAAGTACTTTTTCCAGTTTGACGATTTTTTTTTTCTTTTTTTTTAATTTTGGTAAAATTACAATATTTTAGAATTTTTTTTTTTTTTTTTTTTGTAACTTTTTTATATCGCGTTTTGTTCCTTCTGGCGACTTTTTAATTTTGGGTTTTTTAGTTTTTGGTGAAAAAAAATTTCCAATTTTGCAACTGTTAATTTTAGCATGTATTCGTTTGTCAATTTTTTTAACGTTTTACCGCTGTTTTCTTTATGGATATACTTCTTTTTTGACTTTTTTTGTATTAACTTTTTTATTTAAATTTTTTGTTTAGGCGATTTTTTATTTTTACTTCAAATACAAAAAAAAAAAAAAAATACAAATCACATAAGGAAATTAATTATATATATTAAAATTTATTAAGAAAATTAAAATCCTTTATAACACACTAAATATTACATTTTCTGACAGAGTGCACGTAACGTGTAAACCTTTGTTTTAATAGCAGAATTAAATATTTATATCAAAATTTCGATAAAACCTAAAATCATTTAAATTATTAAAAAAAAATCTATTTGTTTTTAATATATGTTGGTTCTGTTTTTTTTATTTATTATAAATATTCAAAATATTCAATTCATTCATACTTTATGTAAAACTTTATGTTAAAACTTAAGTTATAGACAAGAGCACTGTATTTATGTACATATATATATATAACTTATATTTGCAATAACATATACTTATATTCATACATACATACATAGATATATGCATACATACAGTGACCAAAATATAGATAGGTTTACCAATAAATTTCAAGATTTTTTTGTTCAAAATTATTATATATAATTTTTTCAATTTTAGTGTTATGCAGTAGAAAATTATCAAGTCTGTTACAAACTTTCTTTTTCAGTTCTCTTGTTTTTGATCATATATGAAGGTGAAGTAATGATAGGTTCATTATAATTATGATGCAATTTTCACGTAAAATTCAAAGAGTAAAGTGAATTGTAAACTAATTATTTATCAACATGTTTTAATTACTTTTGGTGATAAAGGGTTTCATCAGAATTTATTTTGTGGAAGGTATGAGTAAATTTTTAATGTTATTCGAGAAAAAGCGTAGCAGTAAATATAATAGGTAAATCAGAGTGAATTGTAAAAAAAAACACTTTTCTTTAATAAGTCTAATTATAGTACTAAAATTAACACAGACCAACTTCAACAGCCTATTTTTGGGCAAAAATCCACGACTTTTAGAATTGTATTGGATCGAAATTTACAAATCATGAATCAACTTTGTTTGTTTTTTTTTTTTTTTTTTTTTTTTTTTGTTATAAAGGAGAATAGGACAATTTTTTCAGTAATTATTGAAAAAATTTTCAATCGGTTTTTAACAAAAAGGAAATTTATGAAATGCTTGTTTCAAAAAAGCTAACTTTACCTAAATTGGTGTTTATTTATAATTCGGACGATATTTTTTACTAAAACAAATGATTTTTTCCAGACTCTTATATTTCTCTTATTTTTTTTTTTTTGATAAAATAGGACACAATTTTTTTCTTTTAAAATCCTTTGGTACAGAGTTCAGTAAAACCCATTTGCGCTTAGTTAATTTTGTAAACCCTTCTGGAATATACAAAAAACCAATACCAATTATATTTTTATGAGAAAAATGCATTTTTGAGAGTTGTAATTAAAAGGTTCGGTGTTTTATGGTTCAAATTGACTTTTGAGGTTATTTTTGAGATACTTTAAAAATTAAAATTATGTCTTAATTTTAAGTTATTTTGATAATACACAAATTGCTAACCATATTGTATACTAAACCACTATTTAAAAACATTAAATATCAGAAAAGGAAAAATTTTTCGTCGCCTTTCTTTTAAAAAGTTCTTAACTCGAACAATTTTGAAATCTAATTTATAGCTTCAACCAAAAAAGTCTTAATGAAATCAATTCGTACCAAAAGTAATGCAACATCTTCGTAAATAATTAAATTATAATTTTATTCACTTTCCTCTTTGAATTTTACGTGAAAAGTGCATTATAATTACAACGAACCTATCATTATTTCCCCTTCATAAATGATCAAAAACAAGAAATATTCAGTTTATTGTTTTTGTATTCAATGAAAAAAAGTTCAAAGAAACTCTGTAGTAAACTTCATAATTTTCTACTGCATAACACTGAGGTTGAAAAAAATTATATATACCAGTTATGAACAATAAAGATTGATTTTGAATGGTGAACCTATCTATATTTCGGCCACTTTATAATCAAAATTAATAAACTTGAAATAACCCACATTTTAAACAGAAAATATAATAGAACTATTTCTGAATTTTTTACTCTATTTTCTCATTTGTAAACTAGCACTGAAGCTCTTACTGCATCCTACCATAGGATTTTAACAGTGGGGCAAAATCGAAAAAAATTTTTGATATGAATATTAAACTTCTAATCGGATAGTTGGATTTGCATACATTTTCACACATGTGTATTAGAGAAGTGTACAATTTTACCTTTTAAAGTAAGGGGATCAAAATAGGGCACCTCTGACATAGAAACTTTAAAGTAGGGTAAAGTAATATAGTTTTTCTAGCTTTAGACGCATATGAAATTTCTTATTTGTAACGTGTGTTTATTTGAATTTGACTTATTCACTTGCCTATGCATTAGCGATATACATGTATAATACATATAAGTTGTTATGATTGTTTATGGATTAGTGAGAACCTCCTATTATATAGGTTGCTATAAACACCTGTTTATGTAAGCTGCTATGAGTGAGCGCTTATATGGATCTTGATGTTACAAAAAGTTTCTAGAAAATAATTGCCACTACTCTATAAGCAAATGTATGTAAGATTGAGTCAATGCATTTTTAAATTTTTCTGCTCTTGTTGAGAAATTTATTATTTATTCTTTGCCATTTAAGAAGAAGTTTAATTTTATATTACCCTCAATTTGAAATCAAATTACGTATAAAAAAAATTATCAAATACAAAAATTGCGATTAAATTACTGTTAGTTAGTTTCGCATATGGAACTAAGAATAGGTTACAATTTTAAAGGTAACTTATTAAAAATGGAAGGTTTCTACCAAAATGTGAATATCTATAATTGATTTTGTTTCTCACAAATGTACTTTATTCTAAATTGATTTTAAAACTTCTTTAATACTAGAGCAATTAAATAGCTATCTTAGTCCAGAAAAGTTCTTTTATGTCCAAAAATTTTTCCTTGACATAAGTAACTCTCGTGGAAATAGAAATCATAATACCAAATATAGTGGGGATTGCCCAATAACATCCGTTAGAGGCTTATCGCTTAAAATGTAAACATCAATCCAGTTATTTCAAATGTCGGATATAAATACAACCTTGATTACTCTCGACCCCAATACGAATTGATAAAATTACTAAATTTCAAGATATTTTATTTACATTTTTATAAGAATGTAAATAGAAGTAAATTTATATTATTGATTATTAAATATAAAATAATCTTTAAATTACATCTTTAAATAAATGTTCTTAACGAGCCCCCTAAAATATTTTTGGGGACCCCATTTGAGAACCGTTGATTTTAAATTTACTACCAGTTGTCAACAGTATTGCCAAGAAGTGGGAAAAAGAGGCTAGATTAGTTGTAAAAAAGAAAAGGATAAATACCCAAAAAATAAATCTGGAAAATATAAAATATATTTAAGACTGTTAAAAAATTTAAAATTCTTCCGTATAATTTTGGCACAAAATTTACCGAAAATTTTCTATTAATAAAAAATATTGGAAACATTTCTCAAAAGACATAATTTGTAGAAAAATATTCATAAATAAAGAACTGATCGCAAATTTTAAATAAATAATGAATTATCGAATATTTTCAAAAAATTAAAAATTAGTGAAATCAAGAATTTGTTGAAAATTGTCTATTAATACAAAATTATCAATCATTGTATATAAACAGATAATTTATTGTTTTCTTAAATATAGAATTATGGAGAAATTCCTTCATCAAAAATGTCTATAAATGGATAATTTATCTAGCTTCTATAAATTATCTTTTATCAATTTTCCATAAATATAGAATTTACAGTCAACTGTGTATAATAAAAAATTTACTAAAAGTTTCTTTAAATAGAAAATGTACAGAAATTTTCTACGTGTCAAAAATTTTTTTACAAAAATAAAAAATAAAAAAATAAAAATTATCGAAAATTTTCATCAAACGATAATTTGTCAAAATTTCTTGCTAAAAAAATATTTATCAACAATTTCCTACCAGAAGAAATTTTTAGAAAATTTGTGATTTATATTTTTTAAAAAACAAAAAAATTTTGTACGGTGTTATTACGGCAACAATATTATGCTTGCAAAAACAATCGGAAACAAAGAATAATTATTTTCAATATTATTGCGAACGTGATACTAATACTTATGCTTAAATTTTATTATATTACAGAAATCACTATTAAATATTTCATTAAAATAAAAATATTGCATTAAAATAAAAATCTTTTTTTTTGACGCACGCATCTTCAACACACAATTTCAACTTTAGTATTATTTTTAAAATATGTATAAGAATACATATTTTATTTAAAAATTTATTGGACTAATTTTTCGAAATTTATTAAAAATAGTAAATTTTTCTATAATCGACTAAATAATATTACAATTTATATTAAACAAAACAATTTAAAATACACTTAAAGAAAAATTTAAATTTTTAGAATTCACAATTGCCAAAAATGCATCTATAAATTGCGTTTGTATTTTGTAAGTATTTTGGAATGAAATATATTTTTTAGATAATGACTGAATTGCTCAAATAAAAACAATAGTACGGTGATTATTGTGGTATTCCAACTAGTTTTAAAACCGGTTTTTTGGTTTAAGTGCTGAAGTTTTTTTTAAATAATAATTTTTTAAATGTCTAGTAAACAGGTTTTGAAAATAACATTTTATTTAAAAGTCATATGTACTAAATACTAATATTTAGGTAAAAATTTAGGAAAAAATTGTTAAGCGATTAATATTCACAAAGCATACATAGAAAAATATTTGTACAAAAATATAGAAGTTTACGTTCATTAATTTCAATTCATAACATTTAAGAATAATTTCTAAAATTTTCGTTCATATTTTAAATTTGTCTATTAATAAAAAATGTTGGAAGCATTTCTCAAAAGACATAATTTATTTAAAATATTCATAAATAAAGAACAGATCGTACATTTTAAATAAATAATGAATTATCGAATATTTTCAAAAAGTTAAAAATTAGTGAAATTAAGAATTTGTTGAAAATTGTCATAACAAATAATTTATAAAATTTTCGTTCATATTTTGAATTTGTAAAAACATGTATGTAATTTTTATTTTTGAATGATTTTTAGCCAGGAATGGTAACAAAACAATGATTATTTAGCGTTTTTTATTAAAAAGATACATGTGGTGCAGAATGACAGCAAAATTATGCAAATTTTCACATATAATTTTGTAACGGATTTATCTTAGAAAATTGTCATTGTAAGGCATTTATTGTTAATATTTTCATCTATAACTATTTTTATTAAGCATTTGTAATATAATCTGAAAAATCGTAATTAAATTAATTTTTATGAAAAAGTTTGGGAAAAAAGTCATATTCGACTCATAATATTTATGAAAAAAATTTAATTTATGAATGTTCTTTTCTCTGTGCAATTATGTTTTATAAATATAGTCAAGGTTTAATTTAAAATCAATTCAATTATAAATTATATCAATTATAAACAAATATTAATAGAAATATTAATTATGTTGAATGAAATACACATATAAATCAATGGAATTAGCTTTTTCTCTTGCAACATCTGTAACATTCTCACAAATAATTTAAATATCTTAGAGTCATTCAATATTTGTGATAATACTTCATTTTTTAAACGAGTTGTATATTAAGAGATATATCTGCAAAATCTATCTAGAAAAAATTCATACACGCTTTTTCGACATTAAGCCATATTTTTTGTACATACTATAAAAACTAAGTCTCATCTTTAAACATGTAGTCTTTTGGTGCTAATATTAACTTCTGCAAAAAAAATGGGTAACTGGTTCTTTCGGAATTTCTAAAAATACAAGAATTCCAAAACCGGTTTATTCAAAAAGTCGAATAATCGACCACCCTAGTCAATAGCCTTTTTATATGTTTTTTAAATCCGTTAATAACTTCAAGAGCTATGAATATCTAAAATTGAATACTTTCGATATTTTGTTATCTTTTTCACAAATTAACCTAATTTTTATCATTAGTTAAGAAAAAATATTTTTTATATGAAAAGTTTGGAACATATATTTTTTTGAAATTTTATCGTGGCTAGTAGATTTGAGGGTCTCAAAAAATTTAAATTTCTGTGTTAATATAAAGATTATACACTTTTGATTTTTTTTGGTTTTTGAGAAAGTGAAAAAGCCAAATAAAATTTCGAGTTTTCGCAAAACTTAAAACTGAAATCGATAAAAAGTCTAATGGAGTTTGTGTATATAAACGTTTATTGAAATTGGAAGACACCAGTTAAAAAAATTCTCTTTTTCGGGGGTTCTTTCATAGAATTGTCGCTATGTTTTTATAGAACAATGGTAGTAATATATGTTTAAAAATTCTTTATATTAATCATGATTTCATTAAAATTCGGACCAAGTGAGCTGTATATATGCATAAATCAGTGTGCTAAATTTTATTAAGAGCGGTAGAAAACTTATAATTGATTCCATATAAGCCTATCTTCCGAAAATCACCTTAAAGTCCATAAGTCCCATATACATGTTAGCATACATATATATATATACATATATTGTATGGGTAGAAATATGTTTTATATGGGTAGAAACCCAGTGTAAAGTTTTATTACAGTCCATAATTGACCATAGCTCCCACATAAAACCTACATTCGGGAATCAAGCTCATAGTAAATGTCATATAAACGATAATATCACGATAATATTACATATACGTACATATAATCCTCTAGAATAAGTGGACCCTTCAAAAAATATTAAAAATGCATGTTTTAGAGTATCAAATGTTCGAATTTGATTGACTACATGTTATTTACTTGTTTTTTCGAAAAAATTTATTGAAATTATTACCAGAGTCATATCAGAAGATCATCTTATTGTATTATTTAAATTAAGAATATATTCCCTTTTACGTTTTCTAACTTTGATGAATTAAAACTCACAAGATAATACATTCTTTGGCAATATGACTGAATATGATATACATTTTAAATGTCTTCTTCATATTATGAAATTTATGTCCCATTATAATAAAAAATAAATAAGAAAAAATGAGTATGATATATAAAAATTCATTAAAATCGTATCTTTAAAATAACTTTTTCGGGGAAATTGACGGATTTTTAAAATAATTTTTCTATAAATAGATGTAAATCGGTTACTGAAGCATTGTTATGAAAAAAAGCATTTTAAAAAAGTAGGTTTATACGCCCTTAAACGCGTTCATGCTCTATAAATCCTATTCATAATATAAGCAAATCGAATCATAATATGAGAAAACTAGATCACAATATGATAAAACCGGATTACAGCAAGATAAACTTTTTAAATATTAATAAAAATTGAATCATTATATGATAAAATTATGATTATATTTAATAAATTTATTATTATTAATGACCATACAATTTTTTTTACAGTACCTATATAATCTAATCATAATATATTGCTCTATGTCTTTTCCTCTGTGTATAGATTCATGCTTTGGGATTTTAGACATGTAAGCTAAGGTCAAAATTTCGATACAAAATAAGTTAAATTCAAAAGGGTCTGTCTCGCCCTTTTTGGGCTCGCAAAAGACATCAATTTAATTTTTTTGTATTTTTCTTCGATAGATAATTTGAACCAAAATTTTGCAAAATTGAGATAAATAAAATTTCAAACACTAATAACTTGAAAACTATAAGATATAACACATGCAGTATTTCATAAGTCTTATGAGAAATAGACATTTGGCAAGCGGTTAAACATTTTCTACATCAGAGGTATCCTAATTTAAGCAACAACAGCTCTACTCCTGAAGGGTCTGTTGCTTCTCTCTTTCAAACTTAAAAATTGCGCTTTGCTCTGCTATGCTCACGCGAATTTTTATGTAATCGATTAGAAATCACATTTTTATTTCCAAAATCTTTTGATTCCGCCCCACTGTGGATTGTGTTGTTATTTAGAAACAAATTACATAACGAATTGTTGGGTTTTGTTTTGGGACTTTCTTTTCATTTACAGAAATGGAAGAATAAACAATAACAATTATATGTATATAAGTTTATGGGAAATATATGTACATAAATAAATAGACAATAATTGCACTATATGAAATTTATAATATACCTATGTAATAAATGTTTACATTTACAAAAGTATACGAGTATAAATAGATTGCTCCATGTACACAAACATGGAAAATACAATACATAAATATTATGTGCAAGTATACGTATTTACTTGTTCCTTTAGTTTACATACTTTACTAGACTCAAATAATCAGAAGTGTTTTTAGTTACAGTTTCAGACCCTCACGAAAAGAAAAAACATGATTAGGGCATTGTCGCTACAACAATATTATGTTTTCATTTTTAATTTTTATTAATTTTAATAATACGGCGTTTATAATAAGAATGTTTTTGTTTCAGTTTTATCATTCAATGTGTACATTCAAAAAAAAAAAAAAAAATCAACAAATATCTTATGCTTTTAAATATTTTTACCAGAAACAAAATTTTATTAAGATGAAAAATTTCATTATTTCTACAACCATTAAATATTACCAATATTTTTCCTTGTTCTTAACCATATCTTGTTTTTAAATCCAATTAGTATTATTATTCCCAAAGTAACAGAATGTTACAAATAATTATAATATGTATGATTTTTATAAATATGGTTGAGAAACAAATAATTTGTTTTTTATATATATTTTATTTTTAATGTTTATTTTCCAAATTCATTATAAGTCTCATTTAGTCTATACATGAATATATATAAGAAAACAGGGTTTTGTTATATTTAGTGTAATTCAAGCAGTATAAGGAATTAATTAACTGCTATTAGTTAATAAAAAGTATCTTGTAATATCTTGCACAATATATGTAAAAATATAAAAAATATAAATATATAAAATAAATAAAATGAGTTAATGAACAATTAGTTAACACGAAATATGTTATAAGTAATTTTGAAAATGTTATATTTTTTTTTTTTTTTTTTTAAATAATGAATAATAAATGAAGCTGAATTATAATATGAGAAAATCAGAGCATAATTTTATAAAACTGGATCATAATATAGAATATTAAAAAAAACATTTTAAAAAACTTGGATCATAATATGAAAAGTTAGATTGTTTTATAATTATAATGTTCATATTTATTATGAATATTATAATTATAAAACAATTATGACCATAATTTTAGTCTGCGTGTGGTAAAGCATTGTATCTTTGTAATGTGTGGAAAGTGGACTGACTTATTTATGTGTTAAGTCAGTACCCATATGTATTTGTGAAACAGTGCTGGGATTAAATTGCTAATACTTAAAATCACCAATTATGAAATTGTAATGAAAACAATTGAATACTTAATTGACTATTTATTTTACCTTTTAGTCATTTTAATCATGGACTCGTATAAGGCCGTATAAACCTTTTTTTTTTTTGTTTTTTGCATAATATTGCTTTAATAACCAATTTACAGCTATTTATAAAAAAATAAAATAATATTAAAAATTCTTTAATTTCACAGAAAAAATTAAACTAAAAGCACGATTTTATAGAATTTAAAATTTGTTTTTTCATACTAATTTTCGTTTAGTTTTTCGTTGGAATAGATCCACTACTTTTTAAACTCTATTTTATTTTTTAATCAGTTTTAAGTATTCTTTTTATACTACGACTATTTAATACATTAAAAAATGAGTTCTGGACAGTTTAGTGAATTGTCCTCCTTTGTTATATTGCAGAACTTTTTGTGGTAATAATGAAAAGAGAGAAAGTTGTTTTTTTGAGACTTAGTGGTCGTCATTTCGACTAACATTAGAAACAGTGTAACTTTTTTTCTTAGCATTTTTTCGTTGTTTATTATTTTAGAACAAAATAATATTCTTACACTTGTAAGACCATAATACAAACAAGAAGGAAGTCCCTAAAGAATTGCTCAACAAAAGTATGAAAATGTCATATTTTCATTTCTTGATACAACCAGGATTGAACAAGTAATAGTAAATAACAAAACTATTATGCCTTGCATAATCAAGTTTTATAATTCCACAAATGGAGGATTGCAAGTGCAACGTTATATAATATGTTCTGGGAAAACCAACAGATTACTAGTGCCTATAATTTATGTTATTCTAAATATCGCATTTCACATAATAGCATATTATGTTTAGTATTAATAAAAAAAACTATGAAAGCATATAGAATATATAAAGGAGCTGTACAAAGTCTTTGCGAAATCATAGGTGAACGAAAAGTTGCAGGTTCCTAATTGTATTAGTAATAATGGACAAATATGTCATATTTTTATGTCTTAGGAAAATGCACAAAAAATAACATTGAATATAAAATTATACAATTCTTCCAAATCGAAATAAATATTACGATTTCTGAAGAATTGGAGAACAGAATAATATTTCTTTAATTGCACTTTAACATATAAGATAAACTGTTTTAAAAAAAGCACATTTCGAATCAAAGATCATTTGTTACAACGCACAGTGCTCCCAAAACGATTTTTTGGGAACAATTTTATAACTTTAAAGCTACTGGATATATTTGAATGAAATTTCACATGGCCAATCCTGAGGTGTACACCAAATGATTGGATTACACATTCTTAGCGGGTCTGAGGAACGGGGGCTGGTCACCTCGTGTATGAATATTCTTTAAAAATCGCCAAATTTCATTTATGATTTCATTGAAAAAAAATTACACGTAGATAGTCCTTATAATTCTCTACAAAAAATAGGCATACACGTGCGAGTTATCCCTTTCGAAGTAAAATATTTAGCAATTTTTGGACATATATTTTTTAGTTTTTTAACTTAGCGGGCACAATTTTAGTCCAAAAGATTTTTTAAAATACTCCCTGGATTCTGCATAAAATTCTAAATAATGCAAGAATTATATACCTATGTGGTTTCGATAAATAGCTATATTATATTGAACTAGAAAATTTAAATAAAAAATTATGATTTTTCTCAAAAAGGTGGTGATATTTTTTCACTTTGAAATCTATTTTTTTCCTACGAATCTTACATTTTTTATGTTTCTAAAAGAATGCTTAACATAAATGCATGTGAAACACATCCGAGGATTTTGTTACTTTTTTTAACACCCTTATTACATACTAATTAATATTTGCTAAACACAAAAAAATATTTAATGAGCCAAGCCCCTGATAACTACAGAGATAACTGAAAAAAGTCAACAAATTTAATGATGAAATTTAGTTCTAATACTTTACTATTAATATAATATTTTTTAAGTCATAAATAAGACCAAATACTTGAATAAATACTCTAAATATTCATACAGCAAAATTTGCACATTTTCCTTCATAGCAAATGTGTGCTGTAGCATTTTATATAGATAAGTGCATAGCTGTTTCAATATGTTTTTTTATTTTTCTTTAATAATTTTGCGTAACTTTTGAACCGTTAAATATATTTCACATAAATCTTGCTGAGATATTTTCCAACTATTTTGAAGGAGCACAAGTTTCTAACTAGTCTTGGGGCACAGGGAGGACCTCCGAAATTGGTCACCTTGGATATTACTAATTTATTAGCTTTAGATTTATATTGCTTAAAATAACTATTCTTAATAAAAACATAAAAAGTTTTTTTATGTTTTTTTTATTAAGAACCTCATGAATATTATTGTTTTCGTTCATTACATTATTGCTAGTATTCCTCCATTTTTTTATCGATGGTAGAGCAGGATCGGAAAACAATAAAGGGTAATTCAAAAGGTCCTGGTTTTAACATATATTATGATTAGCCATCTGTTTAAATTTAATTTGTTTGAGTTTGTGAAAATTGTGAATTCTTCAATCCACATAAAGGACATGTCCAGGCTAAATCAGGATTCGTAATGGCATTGCATACCTTTCCATCAATCATTTTTAATTGAAATTCAAAGTGAACGTTGACATAATAGCAATATATATATTTCAAAGCAAACCGGATTTAAATTTTCAATTGATTGTTTGATTACATTAATCCAGTTTTATGTGCATTTTTTACTTTCTTTTATATATTGACACCATTGATCTGCAATATATCTTTGATCCTGGAGTTGGATTTTTCCAAACATATTTAGTAACGTTAGTTGATGCTAATGATTCATTCAAATCCTTTTTTAAGCGTAGTGGAATCAGCGATGCCATAAAAACACTTGTGTATTCTATACAACTTTTCTACTGATGAAGCTTATTTGTATTCTGATAGTGCTGACAAACCGTCACATCTTCATTTGCATCTTAACATCAGATCCGATTTATCAAGTTCCAATGCCTCAATTTTCGAAAATTTTGAGAGAGGCCTTGAAGCGTTATTTTCAGGTAACTGCGACAAGTCAATAAATGCTCTTTCTTTGTATATTTCACTAGGTGGTGGAACAATATTTTGCTTTTTTCCATTATATCTTTGCAGCATTGCTGTCTTTTATCAAATAAAGCATTTCTCAGTTTTTTATATTTATTTTTACTTAGTCCTATCTACACCATAAGAAAACTTAGAAGCTTGGAATACTTTTTATTATCCTCTTAAGTCGACTTGAGGATGCTTCAGGAAGGATATCCGTAGTTTTTGATGCTTCATCTGATTGTTTAATTCTTTGTAACGCAGCCTTAAAAGAATCTGTAACTTCAGACTCGGATTGTGTAGACAGTAGTTCGACAGTCTACTTTTTATTTCTGCCGCGGATAATCATACTGTTTAAGTGGTGGTCCTGCATTAGTGGTTTTAATTTCCATACGCTTTCCAACCAGGTGTGCTGAATCCGTTTACACTTCAGTAAAATGTGTTACTGTAGTTATATAATCTGTTCTTTTTTTGTATGTCAATATTATCGTCATTGTAGTAAAAATGCTAATAATATATATAAAACAAAAAAAAATTGTATATACTGAAGAAAGTAAAAAAAATTAAAAAGTACCCATAACGCAAATGTTTTTTAATAGCAGATAAAACTTTCATTAAAGAAATTCAAATATTTGCACAGAACTTCATTCAGTTTTTAGAAAATACTAATTATGTTAATTTAATTTTGGTAGCAAATAGAGCTAAATAAGAAATAATTAAAAGAGGTGATCAATTTCGGTGGTCCTCCCATATCACGAGATCAGCAAGAAACTTGTGATCCTCTAAAACTGTTGGAAAATATCACAGCAACAACCATGTGAAATTTCATTGAAATATATTTAACGGTTCTGAAGTTACACAAAATTATTAAAAAAACACATGCTTAAACAGCTGTGTGCTGTGTCCTAAGCTACGTATCGGAGGACATAAGGTTTCAATTGGATAATGGTCTCGTCATATTCCTTACTCTGCACGATCATTCTAAAGTCTTTGATTGTGTTAACCATAACATTGTTTACAGTAAACTTGGACATAATTAACATTTCTCAAGCTCTGATACTTCGCTAATGGCTACATATCAGTCAGTTCATAATCAATCTGTAAAAGTAGGGTATAATGTATCAGCCTTTTACCTGTGAATAGTGGCATTGCTTTTTCCGCTTTATGTTAATGACCTGCCACTACAACTTTCATATTGTAATATACATATGTACGCGGATGATTTTCAGTTGTACATAAGCTGCCAAAATAAACAAAATTATTGATTTCGTATCAAGGCTGAAAAAAAAACATGTCAAAAAATGGGCCAAAAATTACGGTCTAAAAATCTCTTAAAGTGAAATAGATTTCCGAAATATATAAGCATAGTTTAAGTATTATCTATATGCAATTTGTTTTAATCAAATCATAAATGAAATTTTGGCGATTATTTAAAAATGTTCATACCGGAGGTGACTAACTTTGGAGGTTCACCCTCTGTCCCTTAAACCCTTTAAGAACCTGTGCTCTTTCAAATCAATTGGAATGGAGCTCAAGATTGGCCAAGTGAAATTTCATTGAAAGACGTCAAAGCATTATATCCAAAAAAATTCATATTGGGATCACTGTGCAACGTACATACATATTTAAAATATGCTTAGTATTTTAGGGTTAAAAAAGCGGTGAGACAATTTTACTTTAATTTCAACCAACAAGATGAATACTACCCCATTTACATTCAAGATTTGCTTTTCGTTATTTGCTGCAAAATACTACATATGATTACACACATTAAACAATAGAACATTTGAAATAAATAATTAATATTATTATTAATAAGGCTCATGTTTTCATACATAAAGATAATAAATTACAAATTCATATTTGTATTTGTTAGAAACATGAAAACGAGTGCGAATACAAACACAAACAAGGGCACAAAAACAATAAAATACAACTGTTTCTGCTGTTTACGCAACAGTAAACATTATTTTTTTAGTTGTTATTTTACAAGTTGTAAAGATAGACATGTTGGAATGTCGGTTGTAAAAGAAGAATAGGGTGGCATTCATTTAAAAATTTCGAAATAAAAATCTTTTCCGAAAATAAGCATTTTCAAGGAAATTGTTTCTTATGTATTATTAGGTTATTCTCTTCGATCTAAGTTTTTAGTGCAAATTTTGCTCTATTGTTTTGCTTTTTATAAACTGGCACTACATTATTGCAAACATACGCTACATTTAGAAACAAACATGAAATTTTCATGTAATAAATATTCAATTCTCTAAAGGAAGCAAATATTATTCATATTTATTTGTATTTCATGAATCGTAAAGAAATGTTAAAATGAAAATTCTTCTCTTTTTTGTTGTTGCTTTTTTGCTCATTTGTTACTTTCACTTCTTTGTGGAATATAAACAAATACTTTCAAAAAACAAGGAGATATGGAGCAACGAAAATAAAATTTATTAAAATAAATGAGTAAAGGAAAACAGTAGGGATAAAAATTTTATGCGAACAAAAATATACAAGCAATACATGAGAACTTTATGATGAGTGTAACGACGCTTACAGTGATTTAAAAATAGAACAAGCTGTAAGCGCCAATTTATATATATATATATGTATATTTCAGAGACCCATTTTTAGAAAAAGATCTACATTTTTTGGTTATGTAGAAGTCCCATGATTTTTCAATCGCTGATATTTTTTTTATTTCCGCAAGATATAATGCTGAGGGGGTGTTTTTTAGAACATGGAGTTTATTTATTTATTTATTTATTTAATAGCCAATCAAATTACAAATACTTGCAGGCTAGCATACATATTATTCTTAAAGCTATTTACAATAAAATGTTTTTCATAATCATTCAATGATAAAGTGTTATTATTTAACTAAGTTAAAAATACTCCTCTTAATGCAGATTAGATCTACTGAGAAGTCAATATATGGATAAAAGCTGTTAAATTGATTTCATATACGTCTCAAGGAATCAAAGTTTGAATAATTGGTTCGAATATATTTTTTTTAAGGAGTATAATTTCTAGTTGAACGATTTTGGTTTACGAATTCTATTTTACGAAATAGGAACTCGGAGGTAATTGAACCGTTCACTAAATTAATTACAAATGAAATATTCTCCTACTTTGAAGATTAGGGAGATCAATAAGCAGTAGTCGACTTTCATATGATGGTAAATTAATACTGGAATTCCAATGAAGAATACGAAGGCAAAATAAGAGAAATTGTTTCTGAACCGATTCAATTTTCTTTATATGAACTTCATATTGAGGATCCCAGACCACGGAAGCATATTCAAGTATTGGTCTTACTAGAGATGCGAATAATTGCTTGGAAATATAAGGATCATTAAACTCTCTTCCCCAACGCTTGAGGAAACCTAGAACTCCTTTTTCTTTATTAACGATTTGCGGAACGTGGGAATTAAAGGATAGTTTACAATTAAGCAGCACACCCAGATCAAGATATTCATCAAGTTGAGTTGGCCTAATTTATCGAACTACTGATAAAATGCTGACTGCAATCTACAAAGTCCTTCTCAGCTAGGTTGTGATTTCACACGCTCAATGGGAAGCTCCACTTTCATGGTTATTCCAACATGATAGCTTTCCCAAACATACTTTGAAGATTCTGTAAATTTATTTGGAAGAAATACTAATTTAATGTCTAGGCCACCACAATCGATTTCAATCCAATTTAAAATATTTAAAAAATTTGCTAAGATTTGGACATCGCATAGCGAAAATCTTAGCCAAGTTACGTCAGAAAGAATAATTTTAAAACTCAAAGCCCAATATCTTGTTGATAAATTGTGATTATATTTTGTTGATAATTTTAATTTAGTTGATTAAATATAATATTTTCTTTTTTTTATTTTTTGATGTTTTCAACAAAGAATATTTATTAATGTAATTTTATTTTTACAAAAGTTTAAAGTAAAAAAAAAGTTCATTACTGAACTGAAAAAGATTGTTTGATAAATTATATTCTGATAGAAAATCTGGCCATTAAAATTTTGAATATTCATCGAAATTTCTTAGAGAGCTACCAATACTTTGTCTTGAAGGCATCTTTTTAATGTCGATTGCTAGTAGGTCATGAGTTGGATTATCCGATCCTTTTCGTATCTTAGAAATTAACATCTGTTTTGAATCTAGCAAGCTTTGCCCTCGTTTTATTTTTATTTTTAATTTGAAGATGTTTGATTTTCTGCTGATTTTCAGGTTCAGGGAGTTATGTTTCTTCAAGTTCGCTAGTGAGTTCCAATAAGTTTTTTTGTGTTCATAGATTTCAGTTTCTATGGACTTACTTAAATTTATTCTCATAAATACGAGTATAAGTATGACTATTACATTACATTATGACAGCTCATAAGATAATGTTGATATTAGAGTTTGAAGTACGTACAGAGACACCGTTACTTGTTGACATCGAGTTTGGAATATTTTCTGTGTTAATTTGGTAGTTAATATTATTTTCGGTGTCCTTATTGATATTTATATATATATGGTTTTTAATTTTTCCAGGGTCTTCATGGGTTGAACTTATTTCAAAATTTAATAAGATTTTCATGACCACTGATGATATTATTTCCCTCTTAATTTGTTCGGCTCTTCTCATAAATCGTTCAGAACGATTATCGAAAGGAAAGCCTTTGTACTTTAGCATATTTCTTTTCAACACATTAGTTTTTTCTCGGGATTTGTAGATTTTTCATTAATTCAGTTTTGGATTTATCACGAAATTCTTTAGCATATTTGTAAATTTATCGCTTTTGTTTGAAGTTTAGTGATTATATTTTGTTTGTTTGTTGAATAATTTAATTTAATGTATATTGTATATATATATATAATATATATATATATATAATATATATATATATATATAATATATATATATATATATATATAATGTATATTTTTTTTATATTTTCTGATGTTTTTAACAAAAAACATTTATCAATAATTATTTTTAGGGCCTGATTCAGTATGACAATCAAATTGTTTGAAAATAAAATTTGTATGAAAAATACTCAAAAAACATTTGAAAACTTGAGTAATATTCATACAAATTTTATTTTCAAACAATTATATTGTCGTACTGAATCAGGCCATTATTTATTTTATTTTTACAAATTTTTAAAATTAAAAAAAAATGAAAACTTGATGTTATTTTCTAAATGTCCACAGCAACACTCATAAAATTTTATAGTTCTCGGCTGGACGAAATAGCAGTGTCCAAATTTGGAACCTTATTGATCAACCCTTAATAGACCTATATAGTCCAAACAAAAAACTATCTCAGAAATATTGGTAAAGAAGTCAAATATATTGAATATATTGCGGTTGCACAATTTCTTCCAAAGACAAAGAAGCAGCAGAATTCAATGACAATTCTTGGAAGAAATAAATATACCACCTAATCTCGTTTATTTGATAGGTGATTTTAAGAATTATATCTAACATTAACATAAAATATAATTATTTCTTGTATTACTTAGCCGCAGAATTGATATTTAATAGTTTGCCTTATTTAAGTACGGGCGACTTAACGAAACATTTTGATTAAAAAAAGAGGTAAAATTATAATTATGTTTCATTTAATAATACTTGCATACTTCTTATAGTAATACCTACAATAAATATGATAACACATAAAAAACAAATTTGTTTGGTTTTAATTAATTCCAAAGAAGTGTGGGTTTAAAAAACAGACAGTGTGTATTCAGTATCGATTCATTTTCAAGTTCACACTGATGGGGTGTTAAGTTACAAATTTAGTTACAATATGATACCATTGAATTAACACTGAATGTTATCGTTTAAATATAATGTAGAAAGTTAAATGAAACATTTCTTTTCACCCATTGACAACCAAAGAAAATATGCTTCTCTTAAGAGTTTTTAGATAATAGGTAGAGCAAATTAGTCATTCATGTTAAATGGTGCTACAAAAATTAATAAATCAAGCTTCCATCTTGCCACACATTTTTGGATATCGCAAAGGAAAATTCGTTTAAATTCGTTTGAACTTTTAAATCAACAACTAAAGTCATCTTATCTCCTAACTGTATAAATTTTTATATAAATCTATCTATCGTATGTCTAGATTTAATTTAATTTTGTTGGTTTTAATGAATTTTGAGTTTTCTGTTTTTTAACTTCAAATTCTTTTTCTTCACAAATGTTTCTGGTTACAGTTTGTTGCTGCTACAACATAAATATTTCCAATATTGTATTTAACATGATTTATGTTGTTTACAATTTTCAAACATTGTCATACCTTGTTTTTTACTGTTACTTGTTGCGAATATAAGACAGATATAATAAACATTGTAAAATATATTCAAATAATAATTAAAGAATTATAGTACAAATTAAATTGGTAACTAAATATTTGAAAAATATATGTTTATTAGGATGACTTCATTGCGCAGTGGGGCAGAATCGAAAATTTTTGGAAACAAATATGTAATTTGCATTTCATATAAAGTTTAAATAAAATCAAGATCTTATAATACCTTATATCCTTATAATATATATTATAAAAATGAGGTGTAAATTTGATTGCTTGTTTGTATATCAATCACATATAAACAGCTGAACCGATTTTCATGAAATTTGACACACAGATAGTACTAGTGCCGGAGGTGGCTACAGGCTTTTTTAGATCTCGATTGTACGTTACAACCACATTTTATGCCCATTAAAAAAATCAATTTTTTCAATTTTACATGTTATTCAAAATATTTAATAACGCATTTTGGCCTATAACTTGGTTAATACTGGATCTACTTATTTAATTTTTTTTTAACACAAAAATTCTTAAAAATTTTACGATTTTGCTGTGGAAAATCTAAACCTTTAGCTTGTCTTTAGAATTGTCAAAGTCAAAAATTTATCAATTAACCCTCACAAAGCCGTGGAAAAATGAGGGATAAGAAGTGCAAAAGGAAAATTTGTACTTGATATAACTAACACATGACCGCAGATCTAAAAATAGTAAAATTAATAAAATCGCACTGAAAGAAAGTGCGCGGACAACAAGGGTAAAAAAAGTAAATAAAAATTTAAATTTAAATAACAAAGTCAACAAGAGAATAGAAAAAAACTATATCGAGCATAATTCCGCGTAATTCTTATTCTTTTGCCTAGATATTTCTACACAATCTAAATGAAATATTAATATCATATTAACATTATGTCACACTTATAACCCATTAATTACCAAAGGATATATATCCTATAAAGAATTTTTATGTTATACATAGAATTGTTCTCGATCTTTGTTTTTGCTCGCATTTTCTGTGAATACAAATATTTATGAGATCTATGGTCACAAGCTAGTTGTATAATAAGAAGTACTAATTTCCCCTGCACATCCAATTCTTACCCCTCATTTTTCCACGGTTTTATGACGCTAAGTGAGAAATTCTTGACTTTAAAGACTTCAAGGTGCTCTATGTGACAAGTAGGAGACTTGATTTGTACCATATTTTTATGGCTCTAATTCTTATTTAAGAAACATGAAATACTTATTTTGTATTTAAATATATCATAACGCTATATTTTATCACATTTAGATCAGGACTGTCAGATAATTTTGAAGAAATATCCGCAAATTTTTTAGAAAATATCGGCATTATCTGCACTTTATATTTCAAAATCGATCGTATAAAAAAGACTAAATTTTTGAGTTTATATTTTATTTTATATATTTTACTATAAAATTACAAATTATATTCTAACATAATTAACTGAACAGCAGAATAACGTATACTATCAGTCCTTTGTAGCGAAAAAAGACCAGGGTCTCTGGCGGAAATCTAACTTACAACCTCCTGACTAATAGACCAGCTCTCTATGAATTAGCCTTCCGGGCAGCCACTTTGGAGTTTTTTTTTATATAAAATTATTTCTTGTATAGTCAAAATGAACTCTTTGTAAAAATTTTTGAAAAAAGGACTATTTTTGTTGAATATTACCTTTAAATTATAAAACTTTAACAAAAACATTGTAGATATTAACACAGTATGATTAAAATTAATGAAAAATAACAATCAGAACATAATATATTTGTTATGATATTTTTTTCTCTAAGTAATTCCTTTAAAGAAATAAAATTGAAAGCTTTCATAATGTTATTCCTATTTATCGTTTCTTCTCCAACAAGTTGTTTTTTTTTTTTTGTTGGAGAACATGGTTTGATGCTGTAAAATTTTAAAAACAATAGCTTGACGATTTAAAAAAAATCTATGGCAAAAGTTAGATAACGATTGTTTGTATGGTTTATTAAATATTGAAAATTCTATGAAAGCATTTCCAAAAATTTACCAAGGCCTTTCGATTTTCTTTAAATTGTACTCACAGTCTCCCGAAAATATCTTTTCAGTTAAAAAAAAAAAAAACATAAAATATATTTTGTCATACTTCAAAAAGCAATTTTTCAGAGAATACTGTATGGCTATCAAGGTATTTAACAGTATTAATACAAATATTTCAAAGATGAAATAAATATCCAAAAATGCATTTTGATGCAATTATATTTTTTAAGTATATTTTTCGTTAAATATACTCTTTTAAATTTTTAATTTCAAATCCAAAATCCTTCAGAGATATGTTTCTCTTTGAATATACTTTTAGGATTTTTTGTTGTTGTTTTTTTTTTAATGAAAAGCGAAATTAAGACGTATTTTTTCTCAAAGTTATAAAAACTTTTATGGAAATTGAAAGATATCACGTAAGAAAATTACACTTTTGGGGCGTTATTTCAGGAAATTATGAAAGATGTTCTCACTAACAACAGAATAACCAATAGGGTTCACAGATTCACTACCAGCGTCTCTAACAGAAACGAGCGGAATATTTTTATTTATAGGTGCACTTTCTGGCGATATAGGAATTAAAGGTGACCGATTTACCTCAACCTCTAACCTAGATGTCGATATCTTCTTTTTAGGAGAGGCTTCAACAAATTGTGAGAGATCAAAATTCTTCTCGCAATAATTTATTCAATCCGCAAGAATATCAGAAATTCCTACTTTGGCATTCCCAAAAAGTTTATAAAATTCACATCAATTGATCTAAATTTGAGAAAAGACGAACGAAATCTGTTAGACGTATCTTCAATACGATCAAAATCTCTACCCTTTAAACAAGCACATTGATGGTGAACAAGTTTATCACACATTCATCGTGTTAACAAATGATCCTCATTTAGAATTTTCAAACGAACAGGGCATTTATAACAGTACATTATAAAAACCTAAGGCCTTAAAGTGTAGGAAATAGAAAAAAGTAATAATAATAAAAATGAAATACAAAAACAATTGAAGTTCTAAGAAAAAAACAACAATAAGAACAAGAAGCAGATTTATTAAGAAAAATAATAGAATAGAAAATTGAAGCAAGTGGTTCTCAAACGACGATAGAAAATAAATAACTGATTAAACAAAAGGAAACATATACTGCACCAGAAATATAATATCATCGCACTTCATGAGCAAAATGTATTTCTTATTTATTAAAAGACTTTTAAAAAATAAAGTAAAACAAAAATTAAATATTTTATAGAAAGCATGATAAAGACACGATTAACGTAGTTGAGAGTTTCCTCAGTGCTCAAGAGTTGCAAATTATAAGTTTTTTATTCCGTGTATCTCGAAATAATCATATATATATATATATGTATGTATATGTATATATATATATATATATATATATATATATATATATATATATATTCTCACTTAAGTAAGATTTGTTTTACAGTTTAAAACTTAAGTTCACAAGACAATAAGGAAAGGGCTTTAAGTTTTTATGTATTTAGAATTAGGTAGTCCGAACTTTCCAAACATTTGTCTTATGCTAAAAATCTTCGATATATTTATTCTAAAATGTCTTATCCCTGTTATTACTTTTACTTTTTATTGAATAAATTTTAATTTAAATTGCTGTTTACTTATGCTATTGTCAGAAATCGTTATGAATATCAAACTTACTTTTTTGGGCAAAGTTTGTTTTGATGCCACCCAAGTGTGGAACCAAAAGAAATAAAAAATAACAATTAAAAAAAATGTATAACTTAAAGAATGAAACAGAATCTTAATCTTATGGGTTTTACAATTAAAAAAGTGTTGGTCCAAAATACGTAATCGAAAAAAAATTATAAGATAAGCGCGTATACTAAAATCTTAAAAAAAATTTATTATTTTATTAGATTTTGTACTCTTATTTATTTTTGTTTATTTTAGATAAATATTCTTTAAGATTTTAAACAATTTTTATACTTAGGAAAAACTTAAGGGATGGAAAAAGAATACATTATTTTTCAATCATACAACAATACTTGGCCTTAGACCCGGTCTTCTACTTCTCACTTAGTTACAAAATTGTTCTAAGTTCTAAAAATTGTTTTATATTTAGAAACTTCAGTATTCTTTTCCCATCATTTAAGATTTTCATTAAAAATTATCTGACGTCTTCAAAAATTATTATTGAAAGTAAAAAAAGATAAAGAAAAGTGTAGAAAACTAAAAAAATTTTATTGCATTAAATTTATCATTAAATGTATCTTTTCTATGTGTGGTTATGTATTTTCCACCAACACCTTTTTAATTTTACAGCCAATAAGGTGCAAATTACTCTTCATATCTTCGAAATAATTTAAAATTTTTTAAAATTGTTGATGCCACGTCCGGGAAGCATCGAAAAATGTTTTGCCCAAAAAAGTAAATTTAATATCTTTAAGGCCTTTTCAGATTACCATAAACCACCAGTGACCTAAATAAAAAGATATTTAATAAATAATTAAAATAACTAAGAAAGGACATTTTAGGCTGAATAAAATATAACAATGATTTTGAGTTGTAGAAAATATTTGTGGAAAGTTAGGAGCGCACTTTTGTAAATACATAAAATTGCATAGCTTTTTGTTTATTTTCTTGCAAACTTAAGTTTTAAACTATAAAAAGAAATATTTCTTCAGTGTTAGCTTTTATTTAAATTTTTCTTAGTTAAATTTGCATTTAAGTACACATGTAATGAACAATATAAAACCGGGCCTTAATAACCAGGTATACTTTTACACCTCATAAAAATTAATGTACACCAATGACATTTTGTAAAAATAATTCAAGGAACCATATAAACTCGAAAGCTAAACATGGGCTTCATCACCGCCCATATAAGGTGAAATTTTATATTAGATTGTCACAAAAAATTAGACATAGTGAGTATATGAATTCGGCTAAGTCACATATAATATTCTTACTTTTTTATTTAAACTTATTTTTCAATAATCTTTAGTTAAGAAACATTTTTTGATTTAACTAGATAAGAATTAAATATTACAAATTATTAATAGAAAAGGATCTTTTTATAATCTGGCTTGCTTATAATATTTATTATCAAAAAAATAGTAATAAAAAAATAATAATACTTTTTAGTTACAAATATTTTTACCACCACTGCATATACTAATTATTTAAAAATTTTGCGTTTATATGTCATAGTTCTTGTGAGAGTCAATTACTTATTATAATATTTAAAAGTATGCAAGTTTTAACATCACTCATATGCACCACAACTACTACACAGTAAATATTTGTTGGCTTTTGGTAATGACTTACTAGACTCATTACCTGATGATGAGTTGTCATTACTTTTTTCATTTCTTTGAGTAGAGAAATAACTAGTTATCAGTAAATAACATGTTCATTTGGTTCTGCAATGGCTCAATTCGCTAGAGCGACTGCATTGCACTTAGAAGTTTGTCGATTTAACTGCGCACTAAACCCATATTTTTTAGGAAATTATTTTAATTTCTTTTGTCATATTGAAACTATTAACAACGTAGTCTTTAAAATATAAAAGAAAGTTTTTGATTAGGTTAAAATCTCAGTTGAGCCAACTTTTTGTTTTTATTTTTTTTAGCAATTTTGCAGTTTTGTAGTATTCGATTAACTACTTACTTGATTTTTTAAAATAAGTACTTTAGTAATGGGCACCCTTTAATTCGTGGATATCGCCATATAAATGTAATAAGGTTTTCACCCGAATTATAAATAGGTTCAGCCTTATGGCAACGTAATATGTTTGAATACCGGGTAAGTAAAGTTTTTTGTTTTCCTGTTAAATCGATTGCAAAAGTATTTAAATGCAAGCAAGCCATGGTGGCGTACGTTTTTCTAAAACTTTTGAATGCTCATACGCAACCTTATACGTCAATAAACAACATTATCGTACTAATTTATTGCATACCCTAAGGGGCATAATATACAAATGGGGCCACCGGGGCGTATAAGTAATATAAAATTAGGTTAAACAACAACCTAAAACAGGGGTTCCACTACTTCACGGACCCTTTTAGAAATTTTAAACACATTTTGACTTTTAGTGTAGTAGAAATGAAAAATAGTAAGAACTGAAAAGGTATTTATTTAAAATAAAATTACGTTACAAAAATTCATTTATTTATTAAATATAAAAACAATGAATATTTTAAAGCTGATAAACAATTAAAAAATATTAAGGACCTTATTCACAATGCAAATTTTAAATTTATAAACTTTTTATTAATCCAATTTTTGGAAATTTTTCTATTAAACTTTGATAAATTTAAAATTTTTGTTATGAATAAGACAGTAAATGTAATAAAATGTCTTTGTATTTAATAATTTTTCAATATTCCATAATATGACAGTTTTAGAATGACAAAAAAAGACCCAGTTTTAAAGATATTTGACTGAAATTTTATATTCTATTAGTAGATAAGGGCGCAAACATTCCCACAAAAAATGGGCGGGTAGAATGACTACCACTTCCATACTGATTTATTATCATTTTTTTTATGAATTTCTGAAACATTTTGATATAATTTATTTAAAACTAGGCGTGGCAAACTATATTCACACAAAACCTATTTTAATATTTGTATAACAAATTTTTAGCCGTAGGGTAACATTTTAAAATAATTGTTAACGTATTCTTAAATTGGAACTCATTGGACTTTTTTTAGTTCTAATCCATGAAATATATGTATACATATATATATATATATATATATATATATATATATATATATTATTATTATTATTATATATATATATATATATATATATATATATATATATTAGGATTTCTTTAAAAAGGTTGCTTTTTTATTTTACATATTCTAGTAAAAGAATTTGAATACGTTTATTATTACATATCAAAAAAATTATATTAATACCTGCAGTATTTCCTGAGATATATACAGTTAATTCAATATACTTCTTTCCAAAAAAAAAAAAAATAAATTAATATACTTTTAAAAGTAGAAGCTTTGAGAATCCATCAGGGGATTGAAGACTTCTTTTTCATAAAGAAATTTTGTATGTAAAAGCATTTATTGAATCAAATTCGGTTAAAATATTTTATTGTCTGTTCTGTAGTTTAATGTTAGGATTATTATATGCCTAGAAAAGTTTTTAGATATAAGCCAAGTATTAAATTAGGATATAAGCAAAGTGGTATAGTTTTATAAAGATCTTCATTTTATGTATAAAAGGAAAATGTCTACTTTAGTATTTAAATCGTATAATATCCTCAGCATATTTCCCTTCGAAATCCAACGCATATCGGTATGAAGTAGTAGAGGATCTCCGACAAAAATGGACTACCACTTTTTTATTTTAAGATTGTCGCCATAATATAGAATGAAAATCAAAAAATCTTGTCTTCGTAAATTTAGGCAAGTAAATTGCCTAAATTTATTTCTATTTAAAAATTCTGTACTTTAAAAAAATTAGTGCAAGAAACATCAAAGCTATTCACACAGTATGTGATGCGGCTAACGTGGACTAATATACGCGCGTAAAACGTTCACTGTTCTACATTATCCAAAACGAAAATTTTAAATATATCAAGAAGAATTATGTGCTTTATAGTTTAGTTTAAGTTTAAATGTGTATTTTTTATAACTTAATCAGAAATTATTATTATATTTCTCAAAAAATTATAAAATGCATTATAGACTCTTTGCACAAGTGGTCCAAAACATATTAACGGTATGGGAAATTCATAATAATTTTAATATTTTTTAGCTTACCAATTCTTTTCTTCACAGTTATCTGACAGATGGATTCTCATTTTTTTGTCTTTATATCCCCAATAACATTACAGCAAGTCTTAATTAAAAATTTATTAATTGTGTGTGGTTTCTTTGCTTTTGCTGTTAGCATTGATATGTCGTACGAAGCATCAATGACCCCCAGAAATATTGCTACGGACCCCAATAAATCAAAAAGAATTTTTTTTTTTTTTTTTGAATTTCTAAATGAATAATATATAATTTGTTTGAAAACCCAATTCATTTAGTCTAATTCTAATACCACCCTCGTTATAAAACTTCTAAGATCATATGTCTAAATGACAAAATGGATGTACGATGATGAATACAAAATAGTTGAACTATGAGTTACTGTTGGGTTGAGGTTGCTCTATCGTTCGGTTAGAAAAAGTATACACTGATGAATTTATGTATTGTTAAACTGAATTGTGTTGAACAATGGGTACCAAAAATTATATGATTTTCTTTCGTTTTTTTTTAACATATTCTATGTATGTGTGTTTGTGTGAGAAATTGTTTCTAATTTTATATGTATAGTTTCCTACAAGTGGGTGTTTTTGTGAGAATGTGTATATGTGCGTAATGTTTGCATGAATGACATGCAACCAAACTGGCATTTGTGACAAATATTCAAACTTAAGGACATGTCACAAAGGATTTCCCCAACAAATACATCTTTGTTTTTGGCAAGACTCCGGTATTTGTTAAATCCGTATTCATACAACAGATGCTACTGCTAATATTTCGTTAGTGCAAAAAAAAATCTGGTGGCAACTAAAATAACACTGTAGTAAGTAGCAAAAATAACAGCAACATATCAAATAATAACTCTTCAACTGGTTAAAGAGATTTTTGTTGTTCTTACTTTTGGGTGGTTGTAATAACGAAGTGGGTTGAAATTTGTGTGTAGAGTGTTGCAACACTGACTGTTTTTTTTTTTTTTTTTTTTTGTTTTGCTGACGTTTGTAAAAAATTATGATGATTAGTAGAAAAATTATTATGTAAAGAAAAAAAGTTTATATGCAGACAGTGATGGTAAGAGAAATCTATTTGATTTTTAGAATTATTCATGGATTCATATTCCACGTCATTAGTGTTTTCAAATATATGCGAGACAAAAGAATATTTTAGAAAACTCATAAAATAAGAACAGTTTAGTTAACTGGAAAACTTAAGTTTTTTTATTCCAAGTTAAGCATGAATCTCTGCTTCACAAGATAACATAAATTGCCTTTTGCTCTCTTAAAAAATTGCTATTTCTATAATCTCAAGTGTATATATGAATCATATTTAACTCCTTTTTTATGTTGCATCATAAACACTACATAGAAAAAATTATTACTTAACATTTTTCAATCAACACACAAGTTCGATTTTATATTAAAATTTAATTAAAGTATTAATTAATTCAATAATATTTTTAATTGGTTACAACTCTTCAAATTTGTAACTGTAAGTGGAAATTAATGCACTTTCAAAAATCTTCATGATATTATAACACCATTTCATAAAGTTAATGGATATTATGACATAGAACGTTAATTAAACTTTGCACTTTATCGTGACATATTCCCATGAAGTGGGTAGAAGACCACAACTTCGTCTAAACATAAGGAATTAAGATCAAGGAACATAAAACTTCAAAAAAGAAAAAAATATAAACATGTTTATTAAATAAAAAACAAACAAAAATATTTTCTGAAACAATGAAACCATAAAACAAACTAAAAACAAAATTAAAATAATATATTTTTTTCAAAAAACCTTTCGTTAAGTTTACACGCAGCAATTTTTATTTATTTATTTTTATTTTTGATTTTTTTTTCTTTGTAGTTGCATTTACGGTCTCAGATAAAGCTTTTGTTCAGAAATTCCTGTTTAATTACCTTCATAGAAAAAATATTTATATTAAACGATTTATCAAAAATAAAAACTGTTCCAATTAATTTTTTAATTGTATCCATTATTCAGTTGATCAAAATTAAAATTTCCTATATTTTTTACTTAAAATAAAATAATTTATCTTATTGTGTCCACTAATAAATTAATCAAATAAAAACAAAAATAAGTGATAATTTGAACTATTGAATATACAATTTTTTCATAGGTTGAATTTTAATTAATATACTAATTGAATATGTATTATTCGTAATTGGAAGTAGATTTTAGATTTGTTTATGTAAAATTTATATTTATGTTTTTAGAATACTTAGATTTTGAATAATTTATTTAATTATAAAAATATTTGAAATTGTTTTAAAGTTCAAATTAATAATTTAATTACATTTTTTTTCGCAAATATTTTTTTCTGTGTTGTTTTTGTTTTGAAGTAAGAAAATTAGAAACAAAACGAATTTCGAAGTACAGGCAAGTTTGTTCTCTTTCACATTCTCTCTCGCTCTCACTCTCTCACACGAAATCAGAATTTCAGCAAGAAAAATTTCCTTGTGTGAACTCAGAGTTTCACTTCATTCAATCATCTAACTAATTGATTAAAAAAAGATAATTTTTCATTTATTTATTTTTTTATTTAATTTATGAATTATTTTTTTAAAAAAACCTTTAATTTAAAAAAAATTTTCGATTTTCTGATTTTACAATTATGAGTAACTGATATAATTATTTTAGTGAAAGATGAAAATTTAAATACTTTTTTGATTGTACAAATTATTTTGTTACTTAAAACAATTTATTAATTTTTTCGGTGTAGTTCTCCAACTTTAGTGGTTGTAGTGATATTATCGTAAGCCGTATACCAGTTTTTGGTTGAGAAGTTTTGTTCAACAACATCATGAAATATTTGTGCTAAAGTCTCTTTTATGATCTTTTTATATAATTTTATATTTTATACTTATAAGTAGATACAATAAATCTTCAAGCATACTTTCAACTTTTCGCAGAGAATACAAAAATACTTATACTTCTATAAAAAACACTTAATCACCCGAATAAATATGCGTATACCACTAATATTTGTTATAAAGTCATTTATTTTGTTTTAACGGTTATATGTCACCATAATATGATGCTAAAGTTAAATTATTCATACTCCTTTCTTCATCAAAAAAAAAAAAAAAATAGAACATAGTTTTCCTTTTTTTCTCTTTGTTCCATTCACAATTTTACAACAAATATTGTTTATTATCCTTGAACAATAAATGATGTTAATATGTAATATTATGGGTTGTTACCACTTTTACTACTCTCATTCACACACACACACACAAATGCATATATAAAACAAACTTATATAAATACGCAAAACTGTTCAGCAACCTCTACCATTTCACTTAGCTTATGTATTTATATATGTATGCATGTATGTACGTACGTATGTATGTATGAAATTATTTTGCATATAAATTTGTTGTTAAAAATCTTTGTTTATTTTTGGAGTTATTTCTTTCACAGGGGAAAAGGGTAAAGTGATTTTCATTTCTTATTGGCAAAGTTTATTATTTGGATTATTACCTCCATCTATTCAACAATACAAATACTTGTTAAACAAATGTATGTTGAAAAACTTTCTTATGTATAAAAGAGCAGTTTTATTATTGGTTTTTATAACATGTGCGTTATGGTGCGAATTTTGTATGTATTTTTGTGTGATTAGTTTTAATAAACCGGAAAAATAAAACACAAAATTTTCTCATAAATATAAAAAATAAAATTTAAGAGTATATTTAATAGTGTTATTAAAAAAAGTAAAAGTGTTTTATTTCTGGTATGAAGTTGATGATATACATTTTTGTATCATAAATTTATGTACATATATATGGAGATATTTGTACATAACTATTTTAAAAGTAAAATTGATTTTAATATTAAAATCCTAAGTACTAATTTTAAAATAAAGTCCCAATTTTAAAACAATTAAATAAAAAAAAACTCCACAGCAATAGGATACAAGCTTTTCAATACCTTATATATACAGTACTGTGCAGGACAAAAGCAACAAATTTAAGGTAAATTGTTTAATTTAATACAATATTTTGTTTAAATAAGAAAATATAAAGATTAACAAAAACACAAACATTAAAGCATTTTAACTTTGCATAAGGTGTGCGTTAAAATAAAACACATACTTTTTTTGTTAAATAAAAAATGTACGGAATAAGTTAGGATTAAACCTAAATAAACTACTTGTAGTAATTCTTCTCACATTTTTCGGATGTATCATTTTATGTAAAAATGAATCGCTAACTAGACTATTATTAATTTTTTATGTGAGACTTCTGAAAAAAATTTTAAAGTACTTTTAAGAAATGTTTCGCGGTATTTCTCTATAAGAATTTAAAATTAATTATTACAATTAAGCACTTTTGGGACCTTCTTAAATTCGGTTTTAACTTAGATCCAATGCCTTTACAATTGCCAAAATTTTGGACAGTTTAAACAACTAATACTGTGTGGGAATCTAATAGCATTCTATTGTAACGACAAAAGTCTATATCTAGTCAGAAAATTTTAAAAACAATTCTGCATGTCACATGTGTCATCAATGTATTTTTATGACATTCTTTGTTATGATTATTATATATCATGTCACATTTTCAGTAAACTTGTCATAATATTAATTGTTTTGTAAATTTTTGTGGTTCTTAGTTCGATACTATACAGAACCATTTTCTCAATTATTTTTTATACAAAACTTATAACTTAGAACATGAGAAAAGTCAACAATAACGCATGTTATTCAGACTAATACAAAATATTGGAAGTATTTTTTTTTTATCATTCTTTACTATTAAAAAATTGTTTAACTTTGATTGACTAAAACTTAGGTATAGCTTAATGATGGCTCATATTTTATTTTGAACAAATGAACACAACTCTTACGTCGAGTCTACACTAGACAACTTTTTATCAAGACAAACGTCAAAATCAGAGGGAATCTATACAAGATAAATTTAGTTCAATAGCTAATTATTATTTTTGGTTGTTATAGTTATCAAACTGCATTTATAAAATTAGCATTAATGAATTTTCTTCATTGTTGTTGTTTTTTATAACTACTGCCACCTTACATAATTCGTGTTAATTTTTATGTTACAGTGAACCGAGCCCATAGTAATATTGGAAAAAGCAGAATAAATTAAGGAAGTGCGGTGAAATTTGGTACACATATAAAACTTAGCAACTTAATTCAAATTTATAAAAATCTTAACATTTTGAATGCATTGGATAATGAAATACATAAAATTACCCATTTTTTCTATTTGCTTATATATTCATATATATGTATATACACAGAAGAAAGTTTGTGCATAAATATAAGAATTTACTTTCATTGATTTTAGTTCATAATATTTAAGAATAGAATGTCTTAAATATTAACACTTTTTTACATTTTTTGAAATGAATCAAAATTCGTATCAAAGTCGTACTGAATCAGGCCATTAGACAAATTGTTTAAATTTTCATTTATATTTTCAATTTTTAAATATATGTTTGATATTTTCTTCACAGAATTTTTGGTTTTTAATGATTTTTAAGCACATGTTGGGAGCAGAAGAACAAAGCAGATGCGTTTTTTATTACAATGATGCATGCGCTATAGAATGGCAGAAAATTTAAGCAAATTTTTATAATCCTTACTTTTTAATAGCTTTTTATTGGAAAATTACCATTTAAAGGGATTTATTGTGAATATTTTCATGCATAACTATTTTTATTTAGAATTTGAATCAAATCTAATAAATGCTGCTAATGCTGCTAAATTAAAATTTTACCAGCATTTTCGCAAAATTCGCAAAATTATTATTAAGTTCAATTTAATAATATCTATGAACAAAATTTAATTTTTTATGAAAAAAGTTTGGGGAAAAAAGTCATGTTCGTGTAGGTGTGGCGTCGCACACACATTTTTAAAAATAATTCAACACAAAGCCTTAGCTTTGGCTATTCAGTGTTACCGTAGCTAAAAAACTATAGTAAAACAATATTTTAATAACAACATAATATATATAACAGTGTATAACAGCGCATTACTTTTATAATACATTTTATAATACGTTATGTTTGCTTTTTAGTGTTACCGTAGCTAGAAATTAAAATTTTAAAACAAACTAGGATATTGTTTAGTCTCTGTGTTGTAATAACTTCTTAAAATTTTAAATTCATTATTGGAGAAATTTACGTCTTCTAATAACGCTATAGCTTTTACGGTACTTATAGGATTATTTTTATTTTTGTTTGAATCTGCTAGACTTAACTGGTTTTTTTTTCTATTTCCAAAACGCTCTTCAATTGTATAATTATGAACAAGTTTTTTTTATTCCATTTCGATCTTTTGCACAAATTATTGAAGCATTTATTTCACTTAATCATTTAAAATTTTATTATAGGAAAATAGATTTCGTTCGTTTGGATATCAACCACTTCTTTTGAAAGTTTTTGGAATTTCACTTAATTTTTATTCTAATACTTTATTCACCTAAATTATTTACATATTTAAACTTTTCTCTTATATATGACCACATTGCAATTTTTTTGATTGAGCCTTCACCCAGATATCAAATAAATTTAGATTTAAAATGTTCGTTATTTTTATTAATTCTCGATGGAGATACGCTTGTAATATTAAAATTATTAATAACATTAGTTTCAATAAATAACCAACTAACATTATAAAAGACAAGCATTTAAAACAGACAAATGATTTTCGGAAAGAGATGCCATTATATTATTTTAGAAAATTAATGAGGCAATTAATTCTGCACTAATTCTGCTTTACTATAATTGTGCATTACAAAGCTTTCACTTATAGTAATGTAATAAAGTATGGAAAGTTTAAGAAAAGCAGTTTGAAGCTAATACAAATTTAGTAACATGGGCATTTTTTATAATAAATCTAGATCAAAAGTTGGTATAGAAAAAACCTATAACTTCATAAGCACTACAAAGTAAACACCTGAAAGTATAGAAAAGTATCGAGGCTTAGGTTGTGTCTATAATCTCTGATCTATTAAAATTGTCAATATTACAGAAAAATTTTAAAATTTTAACTTAAATTATACATGTATTTTTATAGTGTAGTAGTAAATATTTTAAATTATTGTTAGTCATATTTTTTCTTATACAGTCCTAAATACTCCTGAGTAAAAATATAACCATTTTATTGGAAATTAAATTTTCAACAATTTTGATTTTAGGGACGTCCTAATTGTACAACAAAAGGTTAAATATATCTGGAATGCTGAAGATCTTGGCATTTCGTTTTTAGATTTAGTTCGTTGTGCGACGATAGAAGGTTTTCTATATTTTGGTCTTGGAATTCATTCTTGTAATTTTTTCTTTTACTGAACTAAGTTTTATCTTATTTTTTAGGTCATTGTTAAGCTCCTAATAATCTCAGAAAAAAAGTGAAAAAGCGAAAAGATGACCAGATTTCAAGAATTCAATTTACTGTTAAATCTGACATGTCTCTAGAAGATACTTGAATCAAGAAAGATATTTAAAATTAACGGCAATATGAGTCATTATGAAAATGTTGTGTGATGTTTTATTTGAACGTACAATTTATTAACAAAAATGTGCTGCAAGCACTACAGTCTTAATGTAAGTGTGTACACAACAATAGCAGCATATTAATACTTTGTTTAAGGTATGTTCAAACTAGTCAAATATTTGACCAATATGATTTTAATAGTGGTTATATAAAATATTTCCCAATTTATCTTTTTAATGGGAAATGATTTTTTAATTATCATTAATCATTTATAGAATTTTGTTTGACGCTGTTTTCCCTTACAAAACATTTGCAGGATCAAACAACGACAAATAATAATTTTATAAAACTAGTGGTCACGCCATTTTGATCAAATATTTGCCAAATGTTAACATAGCTTTAGTTTTGTCTTATATTTTATATTATTTGTTAAATTTAACAGTACCGATGCGACCAAATTGTTGACTGATGTCTCTAGAATAGTTTCCATTTAATTTTTTTGACTATATATCTTTTTGGACTATATTAATTTTTAAGCCCCATAAAAGATCTTTCATAGGGGTTTTTGTCTTAGAATTTGAGTGTATGAATCAAAAATTTTAGTCAATTATTTTTAAATCAATCCTCCAAAAGTTTCAAAATATATTCCGCAATTTACCATTGGTAAAACATCGACATAAACAAGGCATTTCTAGATGAGGATGATATTTTTTTTAAACTTATAAAGCTAAAAGGATAAACATATTCTTGTATTTTTTAAGAAAATCACATATTTTTTTTTTTAGCTAGAATGCATGTACAATAGGGTGGCCCCAAAATGAAAAGTATCGATGTTTCCAATTCAAATAAAAATTTATTTCATTCCAATATACTGCTTCTCATTCTGGCATTATTCTTCCGTGAGCTAGATAAAAATTAAAAAATGTCCCATTTTCGGTGTTTTCGATTTTTTTTTCATATTTCTGCCAAAGGAGCAATATGAACATTTGCTATCGCAAGAAATACCTTTGGAGCGCCCATTTAGTAACATAATAAAAATTTGGAGCCACATTCAAATGAGTCCCAAATTCTGCAAATTTTTCTCAAAAAATTTGGATATTTGAATTTTTTACACATAAATATTCAAAAAGAAAGAAAAAGAAATCAAACCAGAATAATACAATATAATCTCTTAGCAGTTATACCGAAAGGGATTTTTCTGTTTTTTTTTTGTTTTATATATCATTAAAAAGCCTACAAAAATACGTGTATTTTGCGGATAAATTCATTTACTTCCTTCTCATGTAGAAGCATTTGTATATGAAGAAAAATGTGTTTCGAAAAATTCGAACAAGTTTGAATTTGAAAAAACGGAAAAAGCCATTTCGGTATAACTGCTATGGGATTATATTCTATTATATTGGTCTTATTTTCTTTAAATTTTGATGCGTAAAAAAATTTAAATATCCAAAAATATAAAAAATGGCAAAATTTTGCACTTATCGAAACCTAGACCCAAATTTTTATTATTATATTGTTATTATATATATTGTATTTTGTACATTATTATTATTTATATTGTTTCTTTGGCAGAAATATAAAAAAATCGAAAAACCCGAAAAAAGGCCTTCTTTTCATTTGGACCTAGCTCATGAAAAAATAATATCAGAACGAAAATTCTGAAAAACTGTATCTTAAATTTGCATATGAGCTGGGAATATCGATATCATATTTTCTTTCCATACAAGAGAGGCAACCCTAATGTACAGACGTAATTATATCTTGTATATGCCAAAAATAACTTTTGGAATAGCGGCATTTAAGATATACATCTTGAGGATAGAGCAGACATAATTAAATGGACTGGTCAAATTTACAAAAACGTTAAAAATATGAACTACCCAAGGCTGCTCCTCTTTCGTTCGACAAAAGACACAAATATTTCAAAATTCAGACAAATTCAACAATATTTAGAGGTCGCTATTATTTTTTCACGTATATAAAGCTTATAATTGTCAAAATATATATATATATATATATGCGCTTTAAATTTGTTTTAATGAAAAAAACCCTAAACTAGTGGCACATAATAAATAAGTTTCAAATAACATTATATGTAAATATTATAAATATTATAAATATTATAAATATTTCTTGATTAGTAAAATTTTTATTGTACTCTTTTTTGGTGAATTCAAACGGGGCGGTCTTGTGAAGCCCGAGAAACAGACGATCTCAAATGTCATATATTTTTAGAACAGTTACAGAGGTCTTAAAACGATTTTTTAATAATTCCGTAACTTGTGAGTCGTTGGAGATATCTGAACAAAATTTGAACTGGTCAGAGGTGAGGTATATTAAGTTGGCTTGGGTGAGCATAGATCCTTATCCGATCACGGAAGCGGATAGTGGACCTCCAAATTTGGTCACTCGGGTATGTATTGTCTTCTTTAATTTGCCAAAACTTAATTTATGACTTTAGTTTAAGAGATATTTAGATCGATGCAAATTTTACCCTCTTTCGAGTCTATTTTTTTAACTTTAGAGCCTTAGTTTCAGCCCTAAACTTTTTCGAGAATATCCGCTAGAGTTTTTACAATGCTCTAAATAATATTGTTTCATATCTATTGCATAAAAAGTTATATTAATCTGAATTTTATGGTTATTTTCCAAAAAGGTGGTGATATTCATAAACTTCTAAAATATTTTTTTTTTATTCGGGACTATAGAGTTTTTTAATAGTTTCAAAATAAACTTTAACATAAATATGTGCCAAGCACAACAACAAGGACAACTGTTCCATCCACAATTTGTCAATTTTAGAGCTTTCAAATAAAATGAAGATATATATATAATATATATATATAATATAATATATATATATATATATATATAATATTATATTATATAATATATATAATATAATATATATACATATATCTATATATATATATATATATATATATATACAAGTTTTCCCCGAACAGATATTTTAAGTACTCTCGTACAAAAAAGTGAGAGTTTTTTGAATCTCCTCATCTTATAACAAGTTTATCTATAATGTGCAAAATTTCATTGGAACGCTTCTAACGTTTAAATTTTATTTAAGACCAAATATCAGGTCACAGTCTGAAGAAGTGTGATCCTATTTAACATATTTTTATTAATTTTGATTTTGCATGTTCCTACGTTTCCAATGATGCCAAACACTTCATTAAAATTTGTATAAATTTGTTTAGAACTAAAAAGTTTTGTTTTCTCAGATAATTTTTAGCACTTTTCCCATGTATTGTATGAAAAATATAAACACAGCACAAGCTGCAATGTAATCTGTATTACCTATTTTTCAATTACCTGGTCACATTTTTGGCTCCTTTTTTAAAATAGAACTAAATGGCGACATTTTAAAGCTATATAATAAATGACGAGTAACTAAGTTGTTCAAAATATATCTACACATTATATATTAATTCCAACGAATAAATTATTTTTAGATTGTTTCACAGTATAGTGTTGTCAAAAAGACTCCGAAGAATATATAAATGAACTGAAACTGATACAAACTAAAGCTAATGATAAGGTTTATAAAAAACTATTTAAGATATCAAATGCTGCATCTTTTTGATGAATACTTATATCCTAATAGATATTTTTACTTTGACTCATAGCAGTGCCTCGGCGGAATGACTTTTAAATTATCAATAATGAAAAATAAATTGTCTAACAGACTTAAGGTCTGTGAGAATTCAGAAATGAGGTACGTTTCATTATCCATTGCACAATATGAAAACTTTTTATTTTTTATTTATTTTTTTATTCATTTATTTATTTATTTATTTTTAGCTTTGTTCTCTTTTTAGCTTTAGCATTCTTTCTTGCGTTCCCATCTGGTACTCTTTGCACTATAGATGTTTTAAGACCAATATCGGAGTTCAGAATATTTGACACGAATAGCTACTACGCGTCTGGAAATGTTCTTAAGAACTGCTCCACCTTTTCGGCTTTGTGTTCGCTTCGAGGTTTCCGATCACTTGTAAGGCCAGTGTTTAACTTTTTTATCACTCAAGAAGTTGTAGTTCTTTTACAATTTTTTTGGGAGTTCAAAGGTGAAGTAATATGGTTTTTAATTAGGATACCACCGATTTTAAAGTCTTATAATAATATGTACGCAAAAAAACTATTTTTTCAATAAACAGTAGTTTGGTTTGTCAAACTATCGTACAAAATTTTCGTAATCAGCTTTCTCCAGGACATCTTCTAAAAAAGACTTCAAATTTTAGAAAAATACACACGTGCGATCAAGTCTAATAAAACTGAATCAAAGATTTAACAAAATTTTTGCAAAATTCCTAAAATTATCATTATGATCAATTTATTAATATCTAAGAACAAAATTTTATTTTTTATGAAAAAACTTTGGGAAAAAAAGTCATGTACGATTCATAATATTTATGAAAAAATTTCAAATATATGCATTTATTTTCTCTGTGTACTACAAAATTTCAATAAAAAAAAATTGCTATATTTCAGGGATTCGCAGTTTTCATTTGATACAATTTCCTAAATATTTTACAATATTCTTAATAATTTTCTTTCGAAATTTATAATTTCTTTTGAGAGGAAACTTGAAATCTTGGAGAAAAACTGGATACACCGTTTTACCATGGGTTAATATAATCTTATACATATTTTTAAAAATGATTGCCCTTCGAAACTTTCAAGTCCTTTTAAGAGGAAGCTTGACGTCTTGGAGAAAAACTGAGTACGCAGCTTAATGTTTATAATGCATATATCGATTTTTTATGTTTGCAAATGACTGTCACACGGTGTTATTTTTAAAATTTTTTTTTTTAGTTCTCATTCATATAAGAATAATTCTTTTCTGTTATTATTTCAGAGAACAAATTTAATCGTTTTTCTTACAAATCATCTTCTTACAAATGAAAAGTTTCCGAAGGAGCATATAATAATTTTGTACTTATTTGAAAGGTATTTTTTTTAGAGAAAACCGTAAAGTGGAAAACAAAACATTTTCATCGTGAATACTTTCTTTATACTCTTCCAAATTTAACCCATTTGATATCAAAATTTTCAGCTTATCGTGATTTTTCTAAAATTTGATAGCTGCGACTGATAAACAGAAGGCTTTTTGGGAAACCTTTGTGCGTTCTAAATCTATTCTTATAGATTTTTTTCAAGCCGAGGACAAATGTGGACTTGTGTTCGCTTATTTAGGAATTGTGGGATTCTTCTTGTCTACATTATCGAATAACTTAGTCCATATTTGCAGGAAATTTCATAATGGGGGAAATTTATTAAAATCAGATAGAAAACAAAAAATAAGTAAGTGCTTAATAAATATTTTTATCAAAGACGTCCGAATATGAAACATAATGGAGGAGCCTATGGAATCCACCTTCAAAACTAATATCCCGGTATTCAACCGCTATACCTGTGCAAAATGTTATATATATTGGATGAATCACATAGAAGTTCCCTATTTACATCTAAAATATTTTAAATATTTTTACAATAATATCATAGAAATACTACATTTGTAATCATATGACTATTCACGTAAGTTTGCACTCAAGGGCAATCATATAGATTAAGAAAATTAACTAAATTAAGAAAATTTTTAATTAAAACAAGAAATACTGTAATATTCGGCTTGGTCTAATGTATGTACCCACCATTACATTTTCATATCCCTGAACTAATTGTTCATAATTTCTTTGGCGTTCTTGTTCTTTTGTAAGAGATATCGGTGGAAAAGTATAAACTGGAGTTACAACGGACACCCTGTGTATGTAGTGTTTGGCCCATAATTTTTTTTTATTTATGAACCGCATTTACCCTTTTTCAATACCATATAAACCTTATATAAGATAAATATTTTACTAAAATTTCGTTCTCCTAGGTGGTCTTAAGCGAGAAATATCCTTCTATCAATACACACATACAGACAGACGGACATTGTTAAATTGAGACCGTATCGTAAGGGGACCCAAAAAATATATACCTTATGAAGTTCTGGACAATTTTGTCGACATGTTACATACGGAATGATGAACCCAATATATATTATTTGGATGGTGTATATTTAAATTTCGATAACTTCAAATATTTCTCTTTTACTTTCTTCTTAAAATTAAAATAAAATTTCTTATTGATTCATACATGGTTTTCAATATTAAAAACTAAATTTAAATTGAAAACGTATGCAAAATAAAAAACTTTGTGTTGATTATAAAGAAATTAACTTGCAAAATACCTGTTGCTAATGACATAAAATTCAACTTAATTTTACTTCATAGCATTTAAATAAAAACGAATATATTTCATTCACATAAAACGTAATTTCTTTACAAACACATAGAAATACATTTATATACATCACGTTATACTTAAATATTTAAAGGTTCCATTGTTGCAAGAAATTAAACAAATGTATGTGTGTGTGTATTGTGTAAGAGTTTGCGTTTGTATTTTATATCATATGAATGTAGTCGCATGTTGTGAGGTTGGTTTTCCAATGAAATTATTTCGTAATTTGCCTAACAATTTTGATTACATTTTTCGACAATTGTAAGCCATGCTGCCAGCCACCATTCACTCTCATAAAAGTAGTTGTTTTATTGTATGTATATGTCTATGTTAAACTTTATAGTTAACATCATATTACCGAATCTACAACTTAGAACAGATTGTTTTTATGTTCTTATGCATATGGGTATATATATTTTTGTGTATTTACACCAACACCAGTTTAATTAAATGTTTAAAATTTCATACGTGTAGTATTTTCAATGCGAAACTCAAATTTTGAATACAAATCATACAAATAAAAACCACAAACATACACATAAACCAACACACTTATGCATATACAAAACTAAAACACATTTCAACACTGATTGTTTTTTTGTGTTTTAGAACATGTTAATTTGGTTTAACACTTGCATACAAATTCGCAACGATTTTATAACTGCAGTTAAATGGAAAAAAATATTTTTCATAGTAAAATAAAAAAAAAAAACAAAATTTGAAATAAAAATTAAATATTTTGAAAATTTAGTAGCAAATATTTAAAAACTAAAGCTACTGTTAAGCTAAATATATTTAAAATAATAGTTAAGCTTATTAGTAAATTCCTTATGAGTTCTCAGGTGGAAATTTCTAAGCCAACCTATAAATTCAAACTAAGATTTTAAAATACTTATAGAATAAGTTATGAGCTCTCTGGTTTCTCTTATAGTATATCAATAGGAATTTACAATTTAATATCTCATAATTTGATATCAACAAATAATTGCATTTTCGTTATTTCACTAATAGCAACCGCTGTAAAGTGTGTTAGTAATGATAGAAATATTATGGTTTCACATTTGTAATTAATTTTTTGTTCATATAAAGCGGTAATGCCGCTATAGTTTTAATTTTGTGCCAAATAGACAATATCATAAAATTTTGAAAATGATAAACTTTTTTATTTCCAATAATAAGTTAGTAATAACAATCTATACAGTGGTGTAATCGAATTTAGTAGACAAAGTTATTTAATGGCTTTTTAGTCCTTGGTATTTTTAAATGTTTTTTTGGTCACTGGAGATAATTTATGTCAATTATTAGAAAAATATGTTATGAAATTTATATGCCTATTCAAGAAAATATTGTGACTGAAAAATAGTCATAACGCACAAATTGTGGCCATAATCTTAAGGTTCCTATTCGAAAATAAAAATTTAATAATTTTTAGTTTTCAAAATTAATGCTCGTATTCTTTATCTTGATTTTTAGTTTCGTCTATAGACGGAAGGCAGTCACAAATGTCATTCTCTAAGTCGATATAATTTTTTCGTTTCAGTTACGTGGTTTGGGTCTATGATATACGTTGCTTTTAAATGGGATATTGCCAACATTATTAACGATATAAATTTAAAATTTCTTTGGTAGAATTTTTTTGATAATTTTTTGATTTTATGAATATGAAAATACTGAATACAAAAAATTCGCAATGAAAAAGAAAAGCAAAAATATCACAATTCATATAAATACTAATATAGTAAATTATGGATTGTTTTGCAGATTTTTTATATTCCTATTATCTTATTGTAATTCTTTGACCTGAAGAGCTACAAAAATAATTGTCGTTAACTTGAAGAAATGCAAAATTATCTAAATGGTGTCAAGAAATGTATAAATGTTTAAAACCTACTTCTTGCAAAATATATGCATTTTTCGATAAAAATCTTTCACATAAGCGAAAAACTTTTCTTCTCTGGATATATGGAATGGAAGTTTGAAAAATAAATATTTTCTATTATATTTTATATTTGGGCATGTACATATATTTTACAAATTAATAAAAATTATTTCAACATACAAAAAAACCGCGAACGACCCCTTTGCAAAGCAAATAAGTAATATTTATTTATTTATTTATTGAATAGTTACAATACAATTACAAATTATATTCTAATTCTAACCGAGCGGAGTAAAGAAGACTATTGCTCGTTGTATTAAAACAGGTATTAATCGAACCTAGACCACGACCCCCAGACTGACAGACTAACTCACTACCAACTAGGACAGCGGGGCACCCAAATAAGAAACATTTTCATATTTCTAATTTTTTTTTTTTTTTTTTTTTTGTATGGGCAATTTAGGATTTTATTTGAGTTGACCACCACACTGAAAATTGTTTATTAGTTTATTTAAGACTTTTAAGCATACTCCTAAACAACTTTAAAAAGAATAATTACACTTTATAAAGTATATTATAGCATTTCATTTTCTACTTGGCCAACAAATTGAAGGTGACTGTTTGACACTTCAATCGACAACTATCGACGTAAAAAATAATAAATATTGAGAAAAATAACATAATAAAAGTTCATTATCACAGACAAAAACCCAAACAATCGTAATGTGATTTAGATAATATGAAAATAAACACCCAATAGCATTTCAGTCAGAAAACAACAAAAATCGGCATACATAATCGGGGCATAAGAATTGGTAGAGAATATAAAAATTTTATTGTGGAAAAAACAATGCATGCATCCATATACACTGCCTACCACTTGAATAAGGAATCACATTTTTTTTAAATTTAATTAAGTATATCTCTTAACGTAAAGTTCAGAAAAAATAATTTTTTGCGCAACGAAATTTCAAAGTGTTGGCTTTACTTCTCTGCAGAAACAAAAAAATATACATATTCTGTTTTACTAAAATTATGCATTTATTTAAAGACATGTATTCTGTGGTACTTTTTCGTGTGTCACTTGAATAAGGAATATTTTAAAACTAAGCAAACGGTAATTTATTTGTAAATTTTAGGTTATAAAAATGAAATTTATTATCTTCTAGCATTCAATTAGTAATTAGTAATGAGTACTGCCACCATTTTTAGAAATAAACTCAAAAATGCGTTCTGGCATCGACTTGTATAATGACTCTAAGTAATTTAGCGAAATTGAACCCCTTGCTTCTGTTATTGCATACTTTAAGGATTCTATCGTTTCAAATTGTTTTCCTCCTTCATAAACTTTTCTTGCAAGCCAACCCCAGACATTTTCCATTAGATTCAGGTCTGGTGAATATGGGGGCCAATCCAAAAGTTGAACACCTTGTTGATTAATCCATTGTTTTACTGCTCTGGCGGTATGAATCGGAGCGTTGTCGTATTGGTACGTCCAAGGTATGGGTCTAAAGAAATCACTAAATTTTGGAAATTCTTCCTCCAGAATGTTTTTGTAAGTCGTGGCAGTCATTTTGTTGGATACAAAAACCAATTCTATGGTACCATAATACGAAATGGCACCCCAAGCCATTATTCCTCCCTCTCGGCTGTGTCTGCGGCTCAAAAATAATTCCTCCTTATTTAGGTCATGGAAGTAATAGTTATACCCGTCGGTACCATCAACTTTAAACCATTTGTCAGACCATGTCACTTTATTTTTGGCAATCTGTAGACGTTGTGATTTGCGTTTTTCATTAAATGGTATTTTTTGCAATATTCGTCGGACTATGTATGGGCATGACTTTAAAATATGGTGCACTGTTCTAGACTGGCACTGACTCCACTTTTTTCATATATTTTTGATACCGACATGGCAGAATTTGATGCAATTCTAAGAATTTTTCGTCTTTCATTTGGAGCTGTTGCCATTTTCTTCCGCTCTTTCATGTTTTTTCCATATCTCTCCTCCATTAGTGTTTTTGGCTATTTGGACCGGATTCTGATCCTGAGATCAGAATTTTTTCTTTTTCAGATTTTTTAAGAGCCTTACCACGTCCCATTTTGAGTAAAAATTATTTATTTTTTTTATATTGAAAGAGGTTCAAATCATAGTCTTCCTGATTAATATTAAAAGAATTCCTTATTATATTATTATTTTGAAACTTGGTTGCGCAAAAATTATTTTTTTCTGAACTTTAGTTTAGGAGATATACTTAATTAAAGTTAGAAAAGCTTGTGGGACAAAGAGCTATAAAACATATATATAAACATTAAACTCTTAGCCACATTTTCCAGGATTTTAATCAGATCTTGGAGTCTTTTTTGCAAGTCATCCATTCTTCTCTCAAAATTTGAAAGTTTTTTACAAAATATTTCATTTTTATTTATTTTTTTATTTTCAATTGACAAGAAAAGTTATAATTGTTGCATTACATAGCATATTAGGCATGTTTTGTGATTAAGTTAGCAGAATATGGAGTTATGACTTAGTTGCAAGAATACTCACAAATTTTGGTCATAATAAAGTTGTGACTTCTTTTAAGACTTTTTCGATAAAGAGGCAGGTTAGCTTAAAATAAAAAGGTTTAAAAAAACAAAAGGTAATATGAAAGGCTGGCAGATACATTGGCCGTTATCAGAAATGCTTAACTTGGCAGAAATTGACTTCAATGGTTAATAAGTATTAACACAAAATACCATTTTAAACAAACGGGTTACTGAACGAAATTCACAAGACTTATAGCTACCAAACCACAATATTTAGCACCAAAGGTTTCATTTTATAATCATGATTTTTGTTCAAATTTCAAATACAGGAAAGGGGTTAAAATTACCCAACCTTCTCCTATTCTTCTAGACTTTTTGTTCGTGCGTTTATTCTTTTTGATCTCATATGAACTAATCGGAATCTGTGGATAAATTCTACACCTTCTTTTTTATTGGAAAGACTTTCAACAGCTAAATACAGAATAGTCGAATTCTGATGACAAAACTTTTTTAATTTTATTTATTTATTTATCTTTTTTGCGTAGTCTGTGCGCTCCTCAACAGAATACAAATTTTGAAGCAGAGATTCATTCTTGTTGTAATTATGCATACTTTGCGCTATATCTCGTTGATAAGTCCTAAATAGTTAACGCAGTAGAAAATCTCAAAATTTGGAAAATTAGAGCGAAATATGAAAAAGTCAGTTCTTCGATAAAAATATTCAATTTTTTTATTTATCACTATAAAATCCAAGTAGCATAAAAATAAATTTAATAAAAAAATTTTAAGGCCTTTTTTAAAACTACGCAAAAATTGCACTTTTTTTTTAACTTACAACAGAATAGGTAGTTGGGGTATTATGCGGTTGTGCGGATGTTTGTAACGCATAGAAAAAATCTTTGCACTCTCAACTTAAGGTATACTCTTCGTTTGGTCAGCTGGCTGGCTGTCTGTCCATTTTTTTTTTATTTTTTATTTATTACCGACTATTAAATTGTAAGCTTTTGAACAAAGTACAGGTCACAATTTTAAAGATATCTCTATGAAATCTAGAACGAATAATTATTTTGGTACAATAACAGAGCCTATTTAAATTATGATCGGTCCATTATTTCATCTGGCCCGCATACAAACCTTCTCCCAGAGTAGAGGTTTAATGCTCATAAATGCCTTAAATATAAAGTTTGTAATAATAGTTTTTGTAATAAAGTTTTTTATATTTATCAATCCTTGTACCAAATTTCACGAAAAGCGATCCAAGATTGAGCATAGCTCCCATATAAACCTCTCTGCCAAAAATCACTTTAACGTACATAGATTTCATAAAAACGTTAGTATCATATTAATATTTGACACAAATAAGTTTTATATAAGTAGAAATCACAGTGGTAAATTTTATGAGGATCGCTCCATAATTTGTGAAATAAATAGATCTACTATTTGAATACGCCAAATACCCTAAATACTATTTGGTTAATCGAATAATTTGCCATTACTCGGCTACTAACCAATCAACTTTGAACCTCGAATAATTAATTGCGAATTAACTGATGAATACGAAAACCCAAATAATTGGATAGCCTAGTATATACAGCTTCAAATGTTTCAAAGTAGCAAATACTGGAGAAAAACTTCACCTATTAAATATTTAAGATTCTGATAATAGAAGAAGACTATTTTCAAATACATGAAAACTTTTATTTCTTATCCGATTTCAGAGATTTTTATATTTTCGTAAAACTTACATGAGCTTTTTATCTTTTGCCGTTATCGAATTATTCGCTTTAGAAAATACAAAAAGCCTTACTCCATTTTTTTTTCTTCCAGTTGTCTCCAAAAATTATTTATTTCGTTAAACAACAGACTACAGAGTGTTGTTACATCACTGTACCTTATTTAATTAAATTTATTCTCAGACTACTTTTTCTAGCTTCAAGCTCAAGAGACAGAAGTGGCTCAAGGTCAGAAAGAATACAGAATCGATCCAAGGACAATACGTCCTATAAAGTTGTAAACGAGTAGTGTGAAATCACCAGATCTATATCCCTTAGAAAATAGAAATCACAACACCAAACATTCTGCAAGAGATTATAAATAACAGCTTATTTAGGCGCATCAATGGCTCTATGCTAGGACAAAATAACAAAGAGTAAAGACTGCATTTCCAAGACTTCCTGTAGCCACGACCTATTGAAGATATTTTTGTATTAATAAAGATATTAGTTTTCACACCCTAGTGACATATGTCAGATTTATTAACTAATTAATTTAGTTCTGAAATTCACTAATGACGCAACAACAATCGTTCAATGTTATTTTTTAAGCAAAACATAATTTTACAAAAAAAAAAATTATATATTGAGATAATAATAACGTTCAATAGTTTAATATTTTATTTTGATTGTATTAAAATATTATAGTAGTCTACATATTATAACCAAATATATTACCAACAGAAAAATAAACACAGCTTTATCAGCTACACCCAGAAAATAATGATCACATTCATGTACAAAATGATACCAAATAGTGTCAATAACATAGTGCAACAGAAAACAATTGCCTCAGTCTAACAAACCCCCAAACGGTTTTTCAAAGTTAGTTCGAATTTCCGTTTTTTCGGTTGTTATTTCATATAGTATAACTACTATTATACTATATGAAATAACAAAAACTACCACACCCTTTTTACCCCAATTTTTGTGATAATATTTTTTACTTTATTTGACTTAATCGTATGTCTACTGAACTGATTAAAATGAAACGTTACACATACGTATATTCTAGAAGTAAGTAGTGACTGAATGTCATGCCCACTTTAAAAAGGGGGTACTTTGCTTCTTAGTAAACAAATTTCAACATAAAATTTTGATACAGTGGTAAAAAATATCACAGTATCATAAAAGTGGACAAAAAAGAGGAGTGGCGTATATAAAGATAAAACTTTATGTTATAAAGTATTTTTTTCTTGTGTATATCATACTTTATGTTAATGTTCTTGATAGCATCATAAAAGCAGTAAAATTGATTTTTTTTGAAAGTGAGCTAAAAACTGACCCTACCTATGTATATTTTAGTCCACAGTTTTCTCCAAAAATTACTTGCTATATGTGCTAAGTATCTTTTGAACTTTCAAAAAATAAATTTTTTAGAAAAGTTGGCGTGGAATTACTAATAATAATATATCCTATATTTCCTTGGGGGATTCACAACAAATATACATATGTGCTTAAATTCATTGAAATCGGTTGAGTAATGTAACTACTAACATATTGCAAATAATTCTATCATGAAAAGTTTGCATAAAAGGGGTGAAACATTTAATATAAATTTTGCGTAATATCTAAAAGCAGTTTTGCATTATATAAAACGATAAAAACTAATAATTTAAATGTTTTTTATTTTCACACATAATAAAAATATTGCTAAAAAATATTTGAAGTTTAAGAACCCATAAAATCGAAATTGGAACTACCTTGGCAAAACCTTTTGGATATTTCATTAATCTGCTGGAATACTTTCTTTTTGCGTTGTATTAATTGAGGCAATATTTGATAACTCAAAATTTGTCACATAGTATAGTATATAAACCCTGTATGTGCTTAATTTATACACTGTGTTGTCGAACGTTCGTATCAGCTTGACACCACATCCGTATATAATTTTTAACTAACATTATGTATTCGTTATAATGTGTTTAAAGACAAAAAACGGTGTCAAAAAACCTATACCGTTAATTATCAATGTGACCATAACCTTTGTCGATTTTATAACTTCATTTTTCCCTCAGTGTATAGTTCGCTGTATTAACAAAAACATGAGATCCATAACAAAGCTGCAAAAACATAGTATTGTTCAATGCAGTCTAAACTTCAATTAATCAAACAAAATAAAAATATTCACACAAAAATCCAAAATATTGTAAAATAAAAAAACACAATGAAAAACAAATTGCCGGCATGTGGTCTCTATCAATTTGTATATGTGTGCATTTTTTATGTCGAGGGTATTTGTCCATAACAATGAATATGAATTTATGAATAAATGCAAATATTACAACATATGCCTTTTCCTTTGCTCTTCCTTGTTTTTTTTTCCATTATGTTTTTATGAATGAGCTTTTGTATGTGAAATCATATGAATTTCAACAAATTCATATGCCTTCAATTTATTTAATTTTTTGGGATTTTCTCCTTTTTCGACTCTGATTTTTTCTCTTTTTTTTTGGTTTCTGTTCTTATTTCTTTTCTTGTTCAAATAATATTTTAACATGATTTCGAATGCATACATAGTATACCCAGACAGTCAGATAGATAGACATTCAGTGCTATACATAAATAAGTAGAAAGACAATCAGTTACATATGGACACTATAGCAAAATACAATGAAAACAACAACTAAAATCACTTAAAATGTCACAATGCCATATGGACGACCAATATATAGAGCTCCACAATATACTGGCAAAAATACATATTTTTATATAAAATCCAACCAATAGAAATTGTTATGAACAAATACAGGAAGTTGCATAAAAATACGTAGTGAAAAAATCATATTCATATGCTATTGATTCAATATCTATGCGAATAATATAGATGGAGGGTATATGATTTTACTTAAATTGAACATGCAAATATGAATAATAAAGGAAGCCAAATATAAACAATCATATAACGAAAACTCACATACAAGTCAAAAATATACTTTGACATAGAAAATTTTCAATAAGGTAAATATTATTCTAAAGTTTAGAAAATGCAAAGGACGATAAAAATGGAGTATTTCAGTTAAGGAATCTATACAATTGTCTTAGACATTATAGCAGAAGTAGATATTTATATAAATTTTCAAATTGAATTTTTATCAATCGTTTAAACGTTGAAGGAATATGTAAGATAAAGTAGCAACCCGTGAAATGTACTCCATAACTATTATTGAGAATAATTCTATATAATTTAATATCTGCCAGAAATTGCATTCAACTTTTATATAAAGATTATTGTGAGTAATGAGCATAAACAAATGATTAAGTTTATTTCTTCTTTTTAATGACTATATGATTTAGGGAACTATAATTTTCTTATTACAAGAGTTTCACAGTGAGTTTCATCACAATGAAAATTGTAATGAATCCGTATCTCTTAAACTAATAGTCAGATTGAATTAAAATTTATAGAAAAGTTATAAAGGAGAACATAGGCTTTCAGAAAAATGATCTCGTAGTCTCCTTTAAAACACGGGATAAGATATATGGTAACAAAGTTGAAAACTACGAGCAACAAGAAGCTATAAAAGCAAGTAACTTTTACAAATTAATTTGTAAAAATAAAGAAAAGCGTAAGCCATATTTTTTTTTTAATGTAATTACACTTAATTTTTGAATTTCAGAACTTTTTGTTTGATATTATTTTGTTTTCACGAACAGTGTCCATAATATTAAAGCGAATTTTCTATAAATGGCAATTACCAATATATTCTAAAATAATTAGCTGAAACTATACATCTAGGCGTGAGAAGTTATCTAAGTCAACACTTTGAAATAAGTAGCAAAAATGGCAGTATGGATATATAAATATATATTTAAAAATCAGTGAAAGAACCATTTTTTTATTTTCTCTTGATCAATTAGGATTTTGTCGTTTTTGAATATAAACGCTCTATATTTTAAAATGTATTTTTTATAAATTTTTTCGTGATGTACTTTATAGGCTTGATAAAAATGTTTTTTATCATATTTATGCCCTATATTAAGTTGATTAGGGTAATAAGCAATGTGCTGGGATATTCTTAGTTTTTCTCTATATTTAAGACAGGGTTTTTATTTTAAGAAACAGTCAAATCGAATCATGATTACATGACAGTATTATAATTACCATTTTTACTTCACAGAAAACATAATAACTAATAATTTTTTTTTTAATAAATCATTGTTTCGTAAAAATTTAAATTCATTAAATTAATTATTTAATTTTAATACTTTATTTTACTGGATTTGAATAACTATTAAACGTTTTGACAATCTTTATAAAAGTACAAAATCAATTATTTTAAACTTCCAGAGGTAAGTCACATTGATTTTTTTTCGAAATCTCACAACAATTAATAACACACTTCCTCTAACTTTGGTAGCGAAATTCGCATCGATAGGTTTATTGAACGTGAGATTCCAGGACTGAAGAAGGCTGCACAAAGATAGCATTCAATTTGTTATTCTTGGAAATAATATAGATGTACCAATTCGATGTTATGTTTTTGAAATTTTTCTTGTTTCATTGCTCAAACTCAATCTAACGTATGTATGTATATATGTATGTTTAGTTTAAAGGTCCACCTTCTTTTGCGGCTTTCTTCCCATCTGCTCTACCATTGTCATATAAAAGCTTCTCTTTCTAATTTACGTACACAAGTGACTAGTTGATTTGGATCACTTCTGATTTCATGCATGGGTTTGGCTTCGTCGGCCAATATATCTACGGGCATCATTCCCGTTATGACATAGGCCGCTTCGTCGGATGTTGTTCGAAAAGAGTAACATACCCGTAGGGCCGACAACCTGTATAGAGATTTTAGTTTCTTCACTGCGGTATTTACTTTCACTTTATGTATGTATGTACGTATATATATGAAAGAATAGCATATTTGGCCTCTCGAATATACATCAATCAGCAAAACCGCAATGGCCTCTGTATGAAGCTATTTTCTACATATAATGAATAACTCTTTCAATTAAGATGTATAAATTCTATTTATTCTTATAAGAATTTTTATTTTCGCTTGTCTTAAAAATAATGTAATATTAAATTAAGATTTTCAAAATAAATCTAGATTTTTTAATACATATCAATGAAATGGAAATGTCATGTATGCTTTTTACTAAGCATTTAGTTAAAAATGGTTCAACCGACACAAATTTTCTAGAAAGCGACGACGCTAATGAGTATTTTAAAGATAATAAATTTAGTACACATAATTTTTTGTAATATGAATATCCGACTACAATTGACCAAGCGTCCATTTAAGAAATTCTACCAGGAACCATTTAATCGTGTATAGTTCCTGTATTAGCTTTCGTCAATCAATAAGAAATAAACCGATATATTATTTTTATTTTTCAGTTTCAATTTACACTAATATTATATAACATAACATCTGAATTATATTTCTTCTTTATTATGTACCGAGTATTAAATATAAATGTATAAAATAGCTTCATACAGAGGCCACTGCAGTTTTGCTAATTGATGTATATTCGAGAGGAAAAATATGCTATTCTTCTTTCACATACATAAAGTAAAAGTAAAGACCGCAGCGAAGAGACTAAAATCTCTGTACAGGTTGTCGGTCCTACGTCGGTCGACGAAACGGCCTATGTCATAGCGGGAATGATGCCCGTAGATATCTTGGCTGACGAAGCCAAACCCTTGGATGAAATCAGAAGTGATCCAAATCAACTAGTCACTTGTGTATGTAAATTAGAAAGAAAAGCTTCTATAAGACAATGGTAGAGCAGATGGGAAGAAAGCCGCAAAGGAAGGTGGACCTTTAAACTAATCCCGCGAATAAATGTATGAATCCGACATATCTCATGAAAGAATCGTGAGAATCTTATGAAGGATTTCCACCTGCCTAATGAAAAAAACATACATGCATACATAAATACATACATACATGCATACATACATACATGCATATATACATACATACCTTCATACATACATACATACATACATTAAATTTAAATTGAGCGATGAGACAAGAAAAATTTCAAAAGCATAACATCGATTTGGTACATCAATATTATTTCGTTTTAAACCAAGACTGAAGAAGGCTGCACAAATTGAATGCTATCCTTGTACAGCCTTCTTCAGTCCTGGAATCTCGCGTTCAATAAACCAATCGATGCGAATTTCGCTACCAAAGTTAGAGAAAGTATGTTATTAATTATTAAGAGATTTCGAAAAAAAATCAATGTTACCTCTGGAAGTTTAAAATAATTTATTTATTTTGTATTTTTATAAAGATTGTCAAAACGCTAAATTTTTATTTAAATATTAGTTATTATTTTTTCTGTGAAGTAAAACTGGTAATTATAATACTGTCATGTAATCATGATTCGATTTCACTGTTTCTTGAAATAAAAACCCTGTCTTAAATATCGAAAAAAACTAACAATGTTCCAGCACATTGTTTATTACCTTAATCAACTTAATATAGGGGGCATAAATATGGTGAAAAACATTTTTATTATACATCACGAAAAATTTTTATAAAAAATACATTATAAAATATAGAGGGTTTATATTCAAAAAAGGATATTTGCAAAATCCTAATTGTTCAGGAGAAAGTAAGAAATGTTTCTTTCACTCATTTCTCAACATTTTACAATCCTGTCTTTTACGATTTACCAATAATACTTCTACTAGACCTCATATTTTATGTTTAGGATAACCACACTAAAACGTTACAATTGTAAAATAACAAGTGTGGGTACTAAAAAAATCGGAAATGTGTTAATGATTCAAATTATAAATAAATATTGCAAACACAATGCGAAAAAAAAATTTAAACTAAATAAAATTGTATTAAATTTCTTACCAACAACTCAAATGTGACTAAAACATTCAAAAACGCTGTTTAAATAATCTTAACATTTCAGTATTTAAAAATTAAAATGCAATTATGCAGATACCTATTTTTTTCTTAAACAAAAATTTTATGTGTTTTAGATAGCCCAAAAATAAAAATAAATAAAATTAGAATTAGTTTTTCTTTTGAAAATGAATACCACTAATAAAGAACACAAAAACAAAGTGTCTGACATCAAAAAAATATGTTTGGAAAACTGCAGATAGCTTCATTTTAATATAAATCCTCAATATATTTTTACTTAATAAATAATATTTACTCATTAAAATATCTTTTTTTATCCTTTCCTACAAATTTTCTTACGAGCTTCAAAAATAATTTCATATTTTTAATTTAATTTAACCTCATTAGCATATCAAAACTAACATCAAAAAGAATGAAAAGAAAAAAAAATAATATAGCAAAAGAGCCATTAAGTGTAACATTATGGCGCATTTACATAAAATACCTGCTAACTATATATTTGTTTGCAGATTGTCATGATGCCACACAAACTAAAACTACCAAGTACTTACAACTCGTACTTTCTTGCACATATGAACTTCACTTTTAATACTTTATGCCATTATGGCATTAAAGCACAGTTCTCTAAAAACTTTTAATTAAAAAATTTTATATTTTCACTTCATTTGAGCTTTGTGAGGCAACATCACCAGGCAGGAACTTGGATACATTTATATAGTTATCTTCATATATATGTGAACTTTGGAAATAGACGAAGTCAAATGAAGGCAAAAAAGAACTACTATAGTGTTGCCTTTTTCAATAATAGTGTCATCATCAGGGAAACCACAAATATACTTAAAAGAAGTATTTTATGCGCATTAAATATGTAGTAAACAAATTAAAAATATGCTCTAGAAACGCGAAAATATGCCCTTAAAAAACAAAAAAAAAATGTTTCAAACTTTTAAGCAAATAAAAAAAAAGAGTTGCATTAATGTTTTAGCGATATAAAGTAATAAATAAAACTAATATCTATCTGTCAACTGTGTCATAAGCATTATTTTTAATTCTAATTTATAACATAAAAACATTATTATGATTCTATTTGAGTACCATCTAAATAGTTCATATACTAATGAAAATAATCATATGTAAAATTACATAAATAGCTTTCACTAAAAAAAGATAAATTGATTTTGGAATAACAACTGATCCTATTAGGGCAAGTTTAAAGGGTAATACGTCCTTTATATCATATTTCAAAAATGTTTTTAATAAAGATCAATTAATCTGATTCTAAACCTTCACGATTTGTTACTACAAATCAATCTCCTCAGTGATTTTTAACGAACTTTAGTAGTGTCCATTAAAGCTCTGTTTCTGTACTTATCCAATATTCAGGTTTTAGTCACAATTGATCAGAATTTGTTAGAAAAACAACAAAATACACAGAAACTCTTAGGACAGGAACGCTTTCTTGTAAATTCTGACTAAAATTTGCAAGTCTGACAAATACTGGAACAAAGCATAAAATTAATTTTACAGACAAAATGTATATGAAAAAGTTTGATTTAAAATGTAGTTTAACTTTATTCAAAAGTCAATTTTTAAAAGTTTCCATGAGGTATGAAAGAAAATATATAAAGATGTCGAAGTATGCTATAAAGAGTTAAGGTAAAATACAAAATATAAGTGCATGTATACATAATATACAATATACAATATATAATAATATATAAATATGCCTTATATTTTCTGTTCTGAAATATTTTGCCAATGGCTTCATTCAATATTAAAAAAAAAAACATGCATTTTCATATTTGTGATTTCCCTGGTCATTACTTTTAAGTAACCTACTTTTAAGGAGAGCTAAAAAAAACAATATATGAAAGATATTTTTATGATACTAGTTTTGAGATAAATGCATAAATTCGAAAGGTTTTTTTTTTTGTTAATTTAGGTTTATGATGTGAAATCTAGTAGCCTAATTTAAGGTAAAATAAGTTATTTGGGTTCACCAAAAAAATCTTTTTATAGAAAAAAATTTACATATATAGTTTTACTTTTAGTAAAGAAATTCATTTATATAGATAAATTAATAGCAAATATATTTTTTTTATCCCTTTTACGCTCACACTATACATCCGATAATAAAATAATAAAAAGAAAATTTCTTACTCTAGTGAGAAAAATTCTTATTTCTGTTGTGTGAAATGAAAACTCTATAAAATATTGACAAATTAAAATTTTACCATTAAAAATTAAAAATATGTAAATCGAAAAAACACGAGATATGAATGAACAAAATTTAAATTTTTGGTTTGCATTTCAAATCCATATATCCCAATATACTAATACTAATACTAATACTAATACTAATACTAATACTAATACTAATACTAATACTAATACTAATACTAATACTAATACTAATACTAATACTAATACTAATACTAATACTAATACTAATACTAATACTAATACTAATACTAATACTAATACTAATACTAATACTAATACTAATACTAATACTAATACTAATACTAATACTAATACTAATACTAATACTAATACTAATACTAATACTAATACTAATACTAATACTAATACTAATACTAATACTAATACTAATACTAATACTAATACTAATACTAATACTAATACTAATACTAATACTAATACTAATACTAATACTAATACTAATACTAATACTAATACTAATACTAATACTAATACTAATACTAATACTAATACTAATACTAATACTAATACTAATACTAATACTAATACTAATACTAATACTAATACTAATACTAATACTAATACTAATACTAATACTAATACTAATACTAATACTAATACTAATACTAATACTAATACTAATACTAATACTAATACTAATACTAATACTAATACTAATACTAATACTAATACTAATACTAATACTAATACTAATACTAATACTAATACTAATACTAATACTAATACTAATACTAATACTAATACTAATACTAATACTAATACTAATACTAATACTAATACTAATACTAATACTAATACTAATACTAATACTAATACTAATACTAATACTAATACTAATACTAATACTAATACTAATACTAATACTAATACTAATACTAATACTAATACTAATACTAATACTAATACTAATACTAATACTAATACTAATACTAATACTAATACTAATACTAATACTAATACTAATACTAATACTAATACTAATACTAATACTAATACTAATACTAATACTAATACTAATACTAATACTAATACTAATACTAATACTAATACTAATACTAATACTAATACTAATACTAATACTAATACTAATACTAATACTAATACTAATACTAATACTAATACTAATACTAATACTAATACTAATACTAATACTAATACTAATACTAATACTAATACTAATACTAATACTAATACTAATACTAATACTAATACTAATACTAATACTAATACTAATACTAATACTAATACTAATACTAATACTAATACTAATACTAATACTAATACTAATACTAATACTAATACTAATACTAATACTAATACTAATACTAATACTAATACTAATACTAATACTAATACTAATACTAATACTAATACTAATACTAATACTAATACTAATACTAATACTAATACTAATACTAATACTAATACTAATACTAATACTAATACTAATACTAATACTAATACTAATACTAATACTAATACTAATACTAATACTAATACTAATACTAATACTAATACTAATACTAATACTAATACTAATACTAATACTAATACTAATACTAATACTAATACTAATACTAATACTAATACTAATACTAATACTAATACTAATACTAATACTAATACTAATACTAATACTAATACTAATACTAATACTAATACTAATACTAATACTAATACTAATACTAATACTAATACTAATACTAATACTAATACTAATACTAATACTAATACTAATACTAATACTAATACTAATACTAATACTAATACTAATACTAATACTAATAATAATAATAATAAAAGCTAAAACGAAAATGTAGAGGCTAAAAGCCAAATAAAAAGGCTAGATTTAGCCTTAAAAAAGTTAAACTGGCAACTCTGCATATCATACACGTTTTCGAATCTAAAACGATAGTCTTTACAGACTAAAGTCTATCTTTTCTTATGATATCGTGTTTCCATGAAATTATAATATCATTTTCGGTACCATAATTTCCAAAAATAAAGATAGTATTTAATACTAAAAGTAGTATTTTTTGGTTTTTGTGATAATTATAAAGGAACATACTCGTAATCTGGTGAAATAAGAAAAAATCCATAAAACAAAATCATGATACATAACCTACATACATATTTTTATGTAAATATTATCAACTACAATATTTTCAGGGAATGTTTATTCCCTACGCACATATTTTTCCGATTACATGCCTACAGAGTTTGGTTGGACAATGCAAAATCTCTTAATTAATTATTTATTTCTATTTAATCTCAGCTTCTGTTTGTTTGTTAAAAATTTTTTGTTTTTCTAATATTTTTTTTTTTAAGTTTTTTTTCCAAATATTAGTTTTTTATTTTATTGGAAGAAAATATTTCAAAATTTTGATATCATAATATCGTCAATTAACGTAATAATAATTTGGCAATTGAACTAGGTTTTTTTCTCACCCATAGTTATCTTATTATTAATCTACGAATCGAATAACGCGGGAGTTAACCTTTTTGCTTTATTTTACGCCCTAAATGTTAAATTTTATAGCATTTAGTTCCTTCAAGATTTGAAACTATCATTGGATAATTAATTAAGAATTAACTAATTAAGACATGGGTGGGGGGGCATTTACCCATTTCGCCCTATTTACGCCCTAAATGTTGGAATTTCCAAAAGATATATATATATATATATTTAAATTCCTTTCAGATGTTACAGTGTCTGCATGCCAAATTTTAAGAAAACCAGTTGATTAGTTAAGAAGATATAAGCGAGGTGAGCTTTTGCTCCTCTATCGCAATATCTCACGCCCTAAATAATAAAAATGATCTACTATAGTTCCTTTCAAATATTACACTATTTGGCTTCCAAATTTCAAGAAAATGAGGTGATTAGTTAAACATACATAGGAAGAGAGAGCTCTTATCCCTTTGGCCCTATTTTATGCCTTCTAACTATATGAAATATACTTTACGACTTATTCTCATACCTAAAAAATACACATACAAAATTTCATAAAAAGTGGTCAAGCCGTTTCGGAGGATTTCAATTACAAACACCGTGACACGAAAATTTTATATATATAGATATTGTTGAAATAGTTCAGATGTAAGCGATGAAAGTAACTACTAATACATAAAAAATGTATTAAACTCTTCTCTATTTTATTTATCATATCTCTTATATAACTCTCTCAATTCAAAGCAGTGTCATTATTGTTATTTCTTATAAAAGTTGTAATAATATAACAACATTGAGCTACCGTTTTTTTTCGAATTTTAATTGAGAGATTTGTAAGAAAGGAGTGATAAAGAAAATAGCAAAATGTTTTTTAATACTTTGAATTGCTTTGTTTTTTTTCTAAATTTTATGCATTAGGAGAAACAAAGTATAAAAAGTAAACAATTTGTGTTGCTTTTTGAAAGATGTTTTGTTTTTGTTTCTATGCCGTTCCTTTTTACTGTTAGCAAATGCAAATTTTTATGTAAAATTAATTATTTTACTTCCTTTATCAAGATAAGCTAATTTTATTGCTTTAATTTTGAATATAAAAATCAAGGATAATATCTACTCGTATTTTGACTTTTACCATAAAAGTCAGAGGATATTTTTTTTTTTTGAGCCAAAATATTTATAATTTGTAATTTGGTGATATATACTTTTTCCGAAGGAACACAAAACTTACTTTCTGATTGTTATTGATATTATTGAAAGACACAAATAATTTGTCAAATTTAAGGAAATCACCAAAACGAAAAAAGTTTCCAAAAACAAAAAACAAAAGAACTCAAAAATAAAAAGGTACTAAAAATAAAAAACACGAGAAAGCAAGAAAATATTAAACAAGTTTCCAAAACGAAAAAAATTGCCAAAATAATAAAATTTTAATATAAAAAATTGCAATAAAGCAAAAGAAAAAAAGCTTAAGTGAAAAAATTTAAATTAAAAAATACGTCAAAATAAAAATAATCGCAAAAATAAAAAATTTGAAAAACGTCAAAGTGCAAAAAAAAAATATAAAAAAAATCGGGAAAACTATGGAGCGAAAAAAATCGTCAAACTGGATAAAATATTCAATGTGAAAAAATCCCCAAAACGCATAAGGAATTACAGTTACTTATATTTTTATTTACCCTCTCTTCTTTAATATTTTAAGAGATAGTTTTGTTTTTGTATTTAAGAGTTATTTTTATATTAGTTAGTTTATTTTTCAAGAATTTTCGCATTTTTTAGAAAAAAAACATGATTTTGAAATTGGTAAAAAAATATATTTGTAAAAGTATTCTACTACTGATACTTTTATTAGATTGTTGTTAATAAGCTGGCTGTATTTTCTAAAAGATATTGTATAGCAAAAATTAATTTTATTTACACTAAACTTTTTTATTTCAACAAAATGGGGATAGCGGAGCACACCAGGTGTAATCTGGTTAGTTTTATTTTGTGATTTCAAAAGGAAATATAACAAAAATAATAAAATTATTGATGGTGTACGATTGACATTAATTCAAAAATATCACGTATACGTACCAAATGCTTTAAATCATGCAAAAAAAATCTTCAGATTTTTAAAAATCTGCTTTTAAACTTACAAATTGTGTATGAAATCTAAAAAAAACATCAAATTTTCTCTATTTATTTAAAGTCAAATACCCATTACCGCACCGTAAGAAATAAAATTGTTCCAATTAAGTTTGGCAACCAAATAAAGTGAGAAAATTAAGCAAAATCAACGTTAACCATATTTTAAAATTAAATAAATTTTTCAAAAAACACATACACACACAAACAGGGTAACAAGAAAAATGTGTAGTCAAAATAAGCTGTGAACAATTTAACCAAACCTGTCGTGAGAGCCAACTAACGAATTTGGTTTTATATCCACTTAAATTTGTATGATTTTATTTTTTCCTGCAACCTTAACTTTTAGTTCACCTAGCAAAATACAAATAAATAAAACAAAAAACTCTAAAGGATAAATAGAAGAAAATAAAAGGTGTTTTTAAAAGTAAATATGTGAAAGTATAAAAAAATATAAAAATAAACACATCATCAATGAATGTTGTTGGTGTTTTGCTGGAAAAAAATATAACACATAAAACCAGCGAAAAAATGCAGGATCTCTTACACCAACAGGAATTACTAGAAATCTGTAAAGTAATTTACGAACACAACAATCAAGCCACCGTTCGAAGGTTGCAAGTACAACAAGGTAAACGTAAAATATACAACCAAAACAGTCAAGCAGCCACAACAAGGACAGCAACAACAATAACTATCATTTTTCGTTAGTATGTGTATAAATATCATTCATTTAACGCTTTGCTTTTTGTCGTTTGTTAAAGTGGCCTTCATTACTATGGAGGGGTTACCAAATAGTAACAGCTTTTGTGTAATTTTTTTCGTTTTTTTTTGTATTTTCTCTGCACTTTTTTCACATTTTTTTTTTTGGTGTACAATTCGGGGGAAAACCGTCGTTTGACTTTTCTCTTATTATTTCTGGTTTCCTTTTTTAACAGTCTAAATCCATAAATAGAACGTATAAATAACAGTTATTTATAGATTTTTAGAGCTATAAACAAATTTAGTCAAATACTGAGGTATAAAGTTGATCATATATCATGGTAACCGGAATCATTAATTTGGCGCAGATACTACAATGAATTGTTAAATATTTCAACATTGCTTTGTTTTCATTTTCATGTATTTTTCTAGGAACATATTTTTTTTAGGAATTGGCATGTCTGCGCACTGAAAAAGGACAGATAAGAAAACGGTTATAGTTATTAAAAAATCTAATATTTCATTACAACTACTAAAATCTTATTAAAACAGCCGGTTTTCTGTTCTTATAGCAGCAAAAATATTACTTTAATAATTTTGGATCTCGTTCAGTTGCTAATTTGGTTAATGTATCGACATAAAAAAATTTTAATAAAGAATACCAATATATATTAAAATCTCAGTTGTAAATATTGATAGTTGCAATTGACAATAGTTTAGTGTAAGGATTGTTTTATTCATAAACATATTTTCAGTTACTGAATTGAATAATTCCGCTAATACATATATAAAATCGATTGTAAATTATGTCCAATTCTCGATATTTCTATTAAACTTAAATATGTAAGTAAAAGAAAAAAAATTTATACAAATTTGAGTTAAATATAAAAACAAATATCATTCATTCCATAAAAGAATGCCCAAAAATTTTCTTTTTGTTTTAGGATTTTGTTGATATTCGGTAGAGTCACACCCTATGGAGCCATTCGAATATCTCCATTTTTATTTTTTAAATTTTGCTAGTTTTTCAAAAATTTATTTACGATTTTCATTTTTTCAAAAGTCAAAAAAATCTAATATGTATGTAACTTTAAACACTAATATCTCTATAAGCTGTAAACGGATTTTAATGATTTAAATTACATATGGAAGACGAGTATGACATTAAACGAGCTAAAAGGTCTTCGTGGATTAGGTTCAGCGAGACCATTGACTCTGTCAATGAACTATCCAGGAAGATACTGTCGAAATATCCTAGTGTTTCCGGTAGTATCCAGATATCAGATGGTTCATGGATGGAGTTCTGAGTCACTCAATGTGCTTTTGGAAACTCATTTTCTAGGTTGTAAGGACACATTGATAGAAGGATCAGGTAAGGAAAAGGAATTCTTTACAGAGTCCGCCATCGGTATGAATGAAACGGTACTGAGAGTCCTGATCACGGTTGAGAAAGTAACATGGGCGGTAAATACATTCGAGCGTTACAAGTCACCAGGCCCGGACGGTATCTTTCCGGTTATGTTACAAAATGCACCGGTAGCAGTTCGTCTACTACTAGTGGATATTTTTACGGGGTGTCTGCTACATACATAAGGTGGTAGGACATGTAACTCGAAACCCAAGGATTATAGACCTATCAGCCTGTCGTCTTTTCTTTTGAAGACATTAGAAAGACTGATAGATCTATATCTGAGAACATCAGAACAGAGTGCGCTTCATGAGGTGGTGTGCTATATAGAACAAGGACTTCGGTACAGGAAATTTACCATGGCCGCGTTCTTTTATATTGAAGGAACGTTCAATAATATCAAGATTGACGCTATTAAGCAGGCGCTGGTGGATCTTAAAGTACATGACTTCTTGACCGAATGGATAATCCTCATGCTGAGCATCAGGATCATCAATTTGAGCTTGGGTGGAGTATGTTTAAGGAAAGTGGTGACTAGAAGGACACCGCAAGGGGGATTACTCTCACCCCAGTTGTAGCTATTGGCTGTTGACGTGATTCTGCGTCAATTTGACAGCAGGAGACGAAAGATCGTGGCATATGATGATGATGTAGTCATTTCTCCCCATAATCACCAATATCATGAAGTCCCCGCTGGGTGAGCTGTCCTCTTGGGCCGCTGATAGAGGGATGGAAGTGAATAATGAAAAAACGGAGTTGGTTCTGTTTACTAGAAAGTACAAGGTAGAGAATTGTAGATTACCGGTGCTGTGTGGAACGGAACTGAGACTTTCTGACTCAGCGAAATATGTTGGAGTATTCCTCGATAGTAAGCTGAATTGGAAGAGGAATATTCAGGAGGGACTCAAACATGGCCTTAATGCCTACTACACCTGTAGAAACTCCATAGGTAAGAACTGGGGGCTCAAACTTAGGGTTGTGAATTGAATCTACGCCTCGGTGATGAGACTAATTCTTACACATGGTTGTTCTGTTTGGTGGCAGGCACTGGAACGTAAGAGTAATAGGAACGTTTTGTTGAAGGCACAGAGGTGTGCTTCAATTGGCATTATAGGTACAATGAGAAGTACGCCATAGGCTGGACGTCATACTTCATCTTTTACCCATTAAGCAGTTTGTAAGGGGTATGGCGGCAAGGAGTCTGTTGAGACTCAAGGAATTAGGATTATTAGGTTCATCAAGAACAGGTTACTCCCGGATCGTATATGATGTCAGGTACGGTGGGGTTAATCTAGGCTCCACGAGGGCATCAGATTACATGGCACCTGAATCAGACTTTGTCGTGGTGATACCTGATAGGAAGCTTTGATCCGGCACCAAGAGAATGTACGAAGGTTGTGCAGTATTTACAGATGGATAAAATATGGACATTGGTACTGCTGCGGGAGTCTATATTATGGGCAAGAATTTGAAAATCTCATTTAGACTCCCTTATGAGTGTAACGTTTTTCAGGCTGAGATTCTCGGCATAATGAAGGCCGCGAAACTAATCAGAAAGAACGTTGCGAGGGGTTCTAAGGTTACTCTCTATGTAAACAGTCAGGCAGCTCTGAAGGCCTTGGGGCACATCTGGTGAAATCCAGGCTAGTTGCCGACTGTTAGAAGTCACTGAGAAACCTTATGGAATACTACGTGGTGAGGCTTTGCTGGGTACCTGGTCATTGTAATATATCTGGTAATGAATTAGCCGATGAATTGGCAAGGCAAGGCAGAGCGAAGGATGTCTCGGAGAGGACCGCCGTGAAATCCCCGCTGGGTTTCTTCCTTGGGAAGATCAACGACTGGATCTTGGTCAGAACCAATTCGGCTTGGGAGTGCAGAGTGGACTATAAGGTGTCGAGGGCGATATGGCCTGCACTCAACAAGAAAGGAACAAATACTCTTCTAGGCTTTTGAAGGAAAAGTTTGAGGATCATAATAGGAACGATGTCGGTCTCTGGATGGAGATATGGTACAACTAATGTATCACCTCAACCTTCTCTATCTACGAGTATCTATCTATATCCTAATTAAACGTAGAAATTTAAAACTAATATTGTTATTTATGAATACATTCATAATGCATATGCAAAGTTGGAAACATTTTTGAAACATTTCTACCCCTTCAATTCTTTTCTCCCACTGATATGATAAAAATTATAATGTTTACTAAAAATTGCAACATAAATTGTTCTGGGACAAAATCGTTCACTATTTTAAACAAATTTTTAAAAAATACACTGGTGCATACTCCTATAAATGTACATCAATTTTTTTAATCAATTTACCAAAAATAGGGCTAAAAAATAATTAAAGTGCTATAAATTAATTTTTTTAAATTACTTATTAACCACTTAAAAAATTAATAGCAAAAAACATATAATATACATAAAAATTTTTTTCATTGTAAATTTTGTAGGTTAAGGCCATTTTTTATGGCATAATGTATAATGAAACTTTGTTTTGTATAACTTCACAAATTCTCCATTGGATTTAAATCCGGACTGCAAGCCGGCCAGTCAAATAATGGAATACTATGTTCATTAAACCACGATTTAGATTAGTTCGAGACATGGATTGTAGCGTCATTCTATTGGATTAAGCAGTTTCATCAATTTTTTCATCCATAAATGAGAACAAAGCATATTCCAATAGTTCATTATAAATTGCGTTGTTCAGTTTTGTTGGAACAAAACATATTTTTGATTTTCCTGCGGCAGAAAAGGCTACTCCAGCCATAACATTGCCTCCACCGAATTTGCGTTTCGACACACAAATTTCGTTCGAACTCAAATTATGCGAATAGCAATAATGTGAATCGATACCGCCCAAATTGAATTTCTTTTCTTTCTTTATTTCACTCATCTGTCCATTTTAAAATTTTAAACGATATTCCTTATGATGCTGTTTTAACACTGGCTTAAATTTTGGTTTTTTCCATTTTATGTTACCATCTGTTCGCAAAATGTGTGCAACATATTTGGAAGTAACATGAAGATCAACTTTATTTTTTATTTGTGTAGCATCTAATTTATTACGGGTTGCTTTTTCTTTTATTTTATTAATATTCCTTTTTGTTAATTTTTGATTACCTTTTTTATTTCCGCAGTTGAATTATAAGATAGTACTCCGAACTGACAAAATTCGATTAGCAAAAAATTCGACTATGATAACTAATTCGTTTACTCAGTGTGCTAAATTTAATATTAAAGCAGCAGGTAAATATTTTATTTCAAATTTAGTGTGAACTCTATCTTTTACTGCTGCTAGACTTGAGCAATCTAAGAGTACCAACGAGATGTTAGATACTACGATTTTTAAAAATTGGGTTTGGCATTAACTAAACCATATGTTTTTATCCTTTCAACCATACCTATAAAAAATTCAGCACCTTAAAAATATTAAAAGAGATATATCTCAAATTTAGAAAAAATGAATAAAAAATACTAATTTTTTCATTATAACTTGCATCATTGCGGAATTTTATGAGGTTTTTGATAATGCTTATAACACGTTAGAACAATGTTATTTAGCCATTTTTAGATCTTTAATTTGGCTCTAAATAATTTATCTTGCCCATTCAGTGGCGTCCGTCAGTCCGTCCATCCAACTTGTAATAATATAAATATTCTGAACAAACTGTAGATACACATTTGTGAAATATCTTAACGAAATCGACACAAGGAGGATTCAAATGAATTTGGTTGAAATCGCTATAAAAATGTTTTCCCAAATTTTTTTTACACGGATTTTAGTTAAGTGAAAATAATTATTAGGAAATCATATGTGCCTAAATATCGAGATAAAATTTTGTATTAAATTATATCAACGCAAAATCATAAAAAATCCTGTGTTGCAACTTCTAAAAGTCTAAAATTAAATTCTTATGTGGAAAAAAGTAACTTTAGAAACTTTGTACACAAATATCTGTACAAATTAAATTAAAAATTTTATAATTATGAACCTAAACAGAATAATTTACTATATTTTTAGGCCTTGGAATACTGGCTATAATCTGCATATTAATCAATGTTCTTCAACCTATACAACTTATACACTTCAATACTTACAACTTACATAACTTTTTTAGTTAAAAAACTATTCATTTAGAAACGAACATAGTCAGTGTCTAATAAATAAGCGGACATTAAAATAAAGGATTCAATATTTTAAGATATGAATATTTTATGATTTTTTGTATTAAGATTTGATACTATATTTTGTTCAACTACTCACACACACACACACATATATATATATATATATATATATATATATATACAACCTGCGAGAGTAATTTGAATTCCACTATCCAAAAATGTGTAATAACATATTTTTGCACTCAGAGAAGAAATATAGTTGCAAAGATCATAATCTAAGAGCAACATATTATAATTTTAACATTTAATCACAGTGAATGATTGTAACAATTGTTAGTAATAATTATTATGATTCCATTTTGTCATATTGTGTCCGATTTTATGTTCTGTTTGTCATGTTATGATTCTAGTTTTATATATAATTAAACAATTTTACTACATCATTATCCCACTCTATCAGATTATGATTTGATGTTATTATGTTGTTATTTTATATTATTATTTTATTATACCACATTGTCATATTATGGTTCCAGTTTATCATATTATTATAACCTTTTCACATACAATTATTCAATGTAATCATGTTATTATTTCATTTTGTCATATTACTATCCTATTTTATCATATATTAAAATAAAACGTATTAATAAAAAATTACTTTTTTAAAAATTTTTTATTGAAAATATTGGAGATAATAGGCATTTGTACCACCATATGTAGTTCAAATGCAAGATACGAGTATGTTTTTTTTTAACTAAACCTTTTAATGGAAGTTAATTAATATTTTATATCGCTTGTATCATACTTAGTATAAACAAACCTTGTCTATTTATATTTATTCATATTTTAACTAAATGATAATTACAATTCAGTTGGAAAACAAGCATTAAAAATAAAATATATTTAAAAACATGCAATTTATGAATTTGCCCACTATGTGTGTGGAAAGATAAGTATTGTATTTATTTGAACCATTTTATTGTGATTGGAACAATAATATTAATATGGTTTAAGAAAAAGGAAAAAGACTGCAAACATTTAACGGTTGTAGATATAATGATATCCTTCAAATTAACAAAATTTTGTTTTTTGGTAACATTTTTTTTTTTTTTCAATCAACTAGAAGAAAATTTTTATTGAGTGTAAACATTAAATGATAAAATTTAAACAAAAAATTTTTTAACATAAACACAGAGTTATTAACATTCAATAAAATTAATAATGATAATGTAATATTGTTGTAGTGATAATGCTGTAACCATGTTTTTTCTCTGCTTGTGTTCACAATGTTTATAAAAAGAAAAACAAAGAAAATATAACATCAAAGAATTAATAAAATCAAAAAAAGATAAGCAAATTTTTTCAATTAAAAGTTTGATTCTTTTAACTAAGCCGATAATTGGTTGGTTGAAATATTGATTTTTATTCTATCTAACTTTTTGATTCATACTGTAAAATTATTGTTCAAAGATTATACTTTTTTATTATTATTTTTTAAAATTTTAAAAGGGTTTAGTTGGAAAAATGCATTGTTTTCCATTTCCTAAAATCATTTTGGTGAAAGGTGCAAATTTAGACAATTTTTCACTTGTATGAATCATTTGATAATGAAAGCGAATTTTTACTTTTTTCTGTGCCGTAAATCCATAAATAATATTAATAGCTATAAAGTGTTAAAATCTATGTGTGCGACCTTTTCAATACAGATCAGAATTCATTACTTCAAATTTACTACTGAACACCAAATGTAAATATGAATCTAAGATCTTTATAAAAAATACATAAAATATTATAATAGGACCCTTTTTTGAAAATCAATTACTAAATGTATCCAAAATATATTTTCATATAAATAGTTAATTTTTGAATTAACTATGATACTCTGAAAGAAATCCTTTCCTTTAAAATATGCAAAAATTTAGATAGATTTTAAATTGTCACAACATTTTTTCAAATTAATATTTTATCGCGCCACAACAATTTTAAAGTGTAATATGAATCTTTTTAGATTACGCGATACTGTGAGTGTGCTTCGCGAAAAAGGCACTTCTTAAAGCCATTCACGTTTTTCCCCAAGTTTGGGTAGTCCTTATACCGCTGCTATTGAAGGCAAATTAACAAGATGTATCTTAAACTATTTATAATTACAAGAGCGATAAATCTCCATTCTTTTTCTATTAAATTTTCTAATGAAAAAATATAAAAGAACAAATTTTTGAAAATTTTGGTTTCATCATTTGTCCACAATATAACTTAGCACTGGTGAACGACAATTGTTTGTAGTTTACGTTAGAGGAATTGGACACATATGCTAAAATCCGCGATTAAAGGAATCAAAAGAAAGAATAAAACTTGTTATTTTCAAACACATTTTTTGATTTTTTATCATACCGCATGGAACCATTTCAGATCTAAAAATTTTGCTGTTTTACTAACCGATTTTTTGTTAACAAAATTGCATCAAAAATTAATTTAAAAATCGAAATTGAAAGAAATATTTAAGGTTGAAAGTAGATTTCTTAATCGTGAATCTAAAAAGAGAATTCCCCAAATATATATATATATATATATATATATATATATATCAAAAATACCTTCGGTCTCACATTAGGTTCACATTTGTCACTTGCGTTGACCTATCTATTTAAATTTTTTTTTTCAAAGAATTGCGATTTTAATTTCGCAAAAATGGACATAGTTCACTTTTTAAACGCATTTTTAAATTTATTTTGGAAAAATTTCTTCCCTAAAGATTTAAGCTTCTTGTGACAAGGAGCTGTAGTATTTTTCTTTTTTTTAAGAAACGTCAAATTTTCCAATATATAAACCCTTTTATTTAAATATTTTAGTGTTTTGGAATAAATTTTTTTTTTTTGGTTTATTTATAAAAAATTGAGGAAATATGTGTCCAAACAAAGTTGAATATAAAGAATTAGTTTAATTATAAAATTTTAATAAAATAATTTTTGTTGAATAAATTTTATAAAAAACGAACTAGAAAAATTGCGAATGAATTTATACATCAAAGCAATTTATAATAAGAATTTAATTTATTAATTATCTAACTTGAAGCAAACATAAATACCATTATAATATTTTTTAAATCATTTTAAAACCTAATATAGTATTATCTATTTTGCTTGAAAAGAACAAGCGATAAAATATTTAAAAAATTAAATTTTTGTATGAAAAACGTTGCTAGTTTTTCTAAAAATTAAAATCTAAATTGCATTACTTAGCCAATAAATCGCTATTTAATATGAAATAAAAATATATCTGAAAAATACACTTGCACTGAAAAATACAATGCATTTAGTAAAAAAATAATATTATTTTTATTACAAAAGAGGACAAGTGCAAAATTCAATGCATTTTAAATAATGAAAATCTGATAAGAAATACGGAAAATACTGTCTTTTAAAGCAACACATTTTTTAGATTTTTTAATAATTTCAAACCGCGACAAAACACTATATTTTTTAAACAAAAGCTGAAAAAATTTTGTTATCTTTACGGAGAACATATTTAGAGAGTTTAAAGAAAGTTCTTTCAACTTATGAATTCAAAAATTTTATTTTTTTTATTTATATGTTCTTTACGGAATTCATGATATACAATCAAAAAATAGATTTAGTAATCAGTAGTTAAATCAATCCGGAGAATATATATATATATATATATATATATATATATATATATATATATATATATATTATAAGACGGATTGACATCTAGCCTTTTCACAAGTTTTACTAACTTTCAACTCTTCCTCTTATTACCTTTTATTAAGAAATTTTGTCTTGATTTAAGTACAATAACTACTTACATATTAGTTCATGCAATGCATATAAAAAAATAAAAAATACAAAATATTTGTAAATATACATATATAAATATGTAAGTAGAAATTGTACTTAAATCAAGACATAATTTCTTAATCAATGAAGTGATTGTTTTAAAAAACTGATAAAAGTCATTTGTTTCCAACACCTAGCCTACTCGCAGACATTTTTATGTTGGCATATGTCAAATTCTGTCTCTCTCTATCAAATGTTATGTATGGACCAATAAGAAATCTGTTACGCAATTTATTTTTACAATAAATGTTTAAACGCAAAGTTGAGCAATAATGTTAAGTACACACATACCTAATACATATTAAATACAGTTTGTTATTATTCATTGTTAATTTATTTAAATACAATTATGTTAATGAATAACAAAATGTACTTAGAATGTAGTTATATTTAAAATACTTAATCTATGCCACATACACCAAGTTTGCTTTAACAATTTTAAGTTGAAATCAGCTGCTAAACTGAACTGTTTAAGGAGTTGGAGCAATAGAAGTTAACTTCACTTGTTAGTCACAATTTTATAAGAATAAACACCATTTAAATTAAAAACAAATGCCATAGTATTTAAACGACGCACAATAAAAGTCTAACAAAAATAGCATGACGCAACTTGAAAGCAACTGATAGGTAATAGTGAGAGAGGTAGAGAGTAGAGAGAGTAAATTTCATTTCGATCATATTCTTTCACTGATAAATTAAGATTTTTCTCTAAATTCAAGTTAAATTAGACCAATTTCAAGAATTAGTATTAGAATTTTTATACTTAAATTAAGTATTTCATTTCCAATTTTTAAATCAGTCCCGTCTTGTACTTGTTTTAAGTATACCTCAGTACAAATCGTCTTAAATTTCCAAGTACGATTTTTGAAAAAATAAGAAAAATAAAATGGGTTTTAGAATGCAGGTTCTCTTTCCGTTTATGCCCACAATTAAGTGAAGACAAACTGAGGGCATGCAAAAAAAAAAAAAAAAAAGAAATAATAATTTTCTTCTTTAAACAAAAATAGGTGTACTATATTTTATTGGCAAGTTTGATATGAACCCGTTTTTAAGTGGTTTATCCAATTTAGATAAATAAAACTCCAATAGATTCCGATTAAAATTGTTTCAAGTTATCTTAACACTATTTTTTTTTTTATCCGCTCCACATTTTCGGAACTTAATGGGGAAAAAAATATTTTTCATAAAAAATGTTAAGAATTTTGCTGTTTAACTCGCAAAATATTAATCTAAATTAGACAAATCGTTCTCGAATTATACAAAAAAGGAATCATATTAGACAAGCACATGGATAAATCAAGACCTGATAGAAAAAAACTGAAAAGAGATTCGTGTTGAGCACACCAAACTTATTTTTGTTTAGAGGAGAACAAAAAATGTTCTTTTTTTTGCCGACCAGTGATATAATAGTTTGTAGTTGTTGTATTTCAGAAACTCCTTACGGTAACAAAAAGAATCAAACTATCACCCAATAGTTAATATTGCTTCATTTGCTATTCATGAAATATTACATTTTATTTCTACATTCGTACATTATCAAACAATTTTCAACCAATGAAAAGCTAAGTTTTCTCTTAAAAATAAATATATAAATTTTCCTCATCACTTGATCCTTAAATAAAATTATAGTCATGATAAAAAAAAGATTCATAAAATCTAAAAATATCAAAGTTCAGTTTTTATGAAAATTAAAAAATAAAAACTTACTTATTTTTCTAATACTTTTCGCAGCAATAAAAAAAGTCCAGTTTAAATGTAAATTTTCTTTCTTTATAGTTTCTGCCATTCATTTTTTGTATATTTTCACAACTTTCTGGACTGTCATGTTTACCGGTTTGCATAAAAATAGTAAATGAAAAGTTTAAAGTAATGAAAAATAATGAAAATAGAAAGAACAAAAAAAAAATAGAATAGAAAGTTTTGCAATGATTTCATTTGATTTCTGGAATTAGTGTAGATCTTTTTGGTTGATATTTTATGTGGATTTTTTTCTTACTATTTTCTTGTTTTCTTTCTCTGGCTTAATGCAGTTGTTGGTGGTGATTTCACTGCAGCCATTTTTTTATGAGTTACAGAAAAAAAATTTATTTCTGCACTCCTGATCCTAACATGCAAAAACTTTAGTTTCTTTTCCATATTTCTTTTTTTTTTTTCTTTTATTTAATTTTAAAAACAGAGCAAAAGATGTAAAAGAAAACTATTTTTGATTTTCATCCAATCCGATTCATTCTGTTGGCACACTGCCTGAAATTTAACAGGAAGTTTGGTCATAGGTAAAGTTGGGAATTGCATTTGATAAATATTATACATTTTTATTTTCTTGTTGCCTTAAAAAATAAAAAAAGTTTTATTTTATTTTTTTTTTTTTTCATTTTGATATCTCTCTCCTCTTATCACTTTCATACATCTCCTTGTGTTGTACCGCTTTTATCTAAATATGTTTGCAAAAAGTTTGATTTTTTTTACCTGATTTATTTCAATTTTCATAATAAATTCTGACCAGAGAACATTTACTGGAAATTTACAATTTGTTTATGTTGCTTCTTCCTCCGGTTGTTGTTGCTGGTGTTGTTGGTGTGTTGCTCCATCTCGTAAAGGTCTTGTTCTTGTGTTTCTTTCTTGTTTTCAAAGTTTTGTGTGTTTTCTCTTTAACTTATTTTATTTAATTTTATTTTTTGCGAAAGTTTCTTTTTAAATAAAATTGAGATAAACTTTTTTTCTAAAAAACTGTTTTTTAATCTTGTATATTTATTTAAAAGAATTTTTATTATCTATTGAACTGAAAACAGTTTAAGGTTTCCTTTTTAAAATATATTAAAATAATTATAATTTAATTTGCCTTGGTTGGTAGGTAAACACATATTGTCGGTGCGCTGACGAAAGCCCTTTGTGTTCTTTTTTCTACTTTTCAGGAGAACAAAAAAAAAACTATTTTATTTTGTCAATTCGCACCCTTTTTTCAATTTTTATTTTATATTTTCTGTTAAAATATTTGAAAAATTTTGCTTTGAAAAAAATCGATACATTTTAGAGTTCGGGAATAGCAAAAGAAATTAAAAAATCTACACATAGGATTTTTTGTGTAAGAAACTTTTAGTTTATTTTTTAATATTTTTTTTTTTCTTAAAAAAGTACTATGTGAAGTAGAAAACAAAAAGAGTGTTTTTTCTTAAAGAAATATACACATAGAACTTTTTGTAACTATGAAACCCGTTGAGATAATGGAAAACGCTTAAACCTCTGACTAATAATGATACAACACGCAGAAGAAAAATATAGTTGTAGGTAGTATAATATAAGAGCAATATAATATGAATAGAAAATATGGCCACACTTAATCAATATCTTATATTGCTTTAATCACACCAAAAATAATAAAATCTTGCCTACTGATATTAATTCATGTATAAACTAAATGAGAATTATAATGAAGATGGAAAACGTATATTAAAAGAAAAATATATTCAAAAACACACAAGTTATGAATTTTTCAACCATATTTGCAAAAAGCATATTTATTTGTATAATATTTATTTAAAAACAATAATGGTTTAAGAAATAATTATATTTTTTATGTTAATAAAATTTTGTTTCTGGTAAAGATATTCAAAAGCATAAATTTTGTGTAGTCAATTTTATTAAAATTTTGATCGAGTATAAACATTGAATGATACAACTGAAATAAAAATATTATTATCATGAACACAGTCTTTTTAAAATTAATGATATTGTTGTAGTCCTGTAACTATATTTCTTCTCTGCGTGAAGATACGATAATAAAAAAAAAAACAAAAAATTAAAAAAATTACACATTGGACTTTTTGCCAGCGCATCGACGATATTTAGGTTTACAAAATTTGTAAAAAAAAGTAAAAAAATGGTATAAATAAATAATTTGGTTAAAAGTTTAGCTAGGTGAGGAAAAGTATCCACGCAGAAAAGAGATGAAAGTTCAAAACTGTCGACAGTTACTATAAATATGATCGAAAATTTCTTCCTACATTTTACACATCGATAGATAGGTAAGGTGTCTAAGAATTTCGCTATTGAAATTCAGCAAAATCAGTTCACAAAAGGGTTTTTACAGGTTTTTTTCAACTATTTTTTTTTTTATTTTCTTTGCTCCTTCTCACAGAAAATTCTAAAACCTTTTCTGTTTTTTTAGCTGAGGAAATCGGTCCGTAAGTAATCGAGATATCGGCTAAAACTCTTTTTTGAACATTTGAAGCCATTGAACCATTGTGGCTACATGATCTATATGTAAACGAATTTGCTTTCTTATGAGTACTGAAAAACAACAACAATAAACTAAAGCATATTTGGTTTTTACAACTTTATGAAGCATATATATATATATGTATATATATATATTATATATATATATATATATATATATATATATATATATATATATATATATATATACATATACGTAGAAAATACACGTATATATATATACGTAGAAAAAATTATTCCAAATAATTTTTAATAAAATTATTTATTCATTTTATATTGAAATTTCATTATATTAATAATTAATATAATTAACTCTCTAATTGGTTTAGTAATTTTTGACAGAAATCGCTTTCAAAAAAATATGCAGAAAAAAGAAAAGTTTGTCAATAAAAAAATATAAAAATAAAATAACTTAAAAATAATTTTCAACAATTTTTTGAAACTTTAAAAACTGTAATACGAAATATAAACATGTTTTAAGAATTTGCTCTGTTTTCGGAGTTGCGAATTAATCATTTAGTAGTGAAAATTTTAGATGTTTATAGATGTTATATTTATTTTCAAGTTCCCAGTTTGTGTCAAAGCTCTTATATTTGTATGTAAAAGGTAATTTCGTATTGATTGTTTTTTAAGATTTTATTTAGTTCTCTATATATTTATTTATTTATTAAACCTTCCACACCCCAAGTGTAAAGGGTATATATAAGTTTGTCATTCCATTTGTAATTTCTAAAATATTCATCTAAGACCCCAAAAAGTACATATTTTTTGGATCCTTATTGATAGGGAAGTCAATATAACAATGTCCATCTGTACGTTGAAATCACTTTTTTGAAAGCCAAAGTTATCGGATATGTATATCTTATATATCAAATTATAATATTCCTTAGAATGACTCTAGTAAACATCAGCAAAATCGGTCCATTAATAGCCGAGATATCACAAAAAACCGAAAAGCCTCTAAAAATGTATTTGTTTTTGGTTTTGTAAGACCTTATATAAGCTAGCGACTTCGAAGCCCTTTTTAGAATGTTTCTGTTTTCCCTTCCACCTCTTCACAACACTGATACTGTGTGTATCACTTTTTATTCATGTTTTGACGTTTTTAGTTAAAAATAAAAGCATTGCAATAATGACTCAGTATTGTTGCTGCTTCTTGTATAAGCATGTATCTACATCAGTGTTGACAAAAGATGTAATTGGAAAAATGCTAGATCGTTTAAAATATTATTCTAAATTGTTACACAGTGGCAATAAACAATGCTATTATTTTGTAAAAAAATCTAATTTTTATCGCACTTGTTCTTGTAAAATTGAGTTCAAATCACTACTTATAAACAATTATATTTCAGAATTATTAAATAACATTTAGTATGTTTTGTAAAATTAAAATGCATTTTGACCTGTTCAAATGCTAAATCTAACACTGAAATTGGCAACACTGATCTACATACAAACATATGTATATAAACAATGTCACCGTTTGTCCTTTTTCAACCACCTGGCCAATTTTTTTAACCACTTTTTTAAAATGGAACTAATTTAGAGATTAAGTGCTAAATGGTAAGAAACTTAGTTTTTTATTTTAACTAAAAAAAGAGGATATTATTTTAACTATTTTTATGAATAAATCTTTATTTTTGCAGTAATAAAAATTAATATTATTAAATTATTTTGTTATTAGTAAAATTGAGTTTAGTAGTTTTTCTTAAAATACAATATTTTTTGTTTTTGTTTTTATCAAATAAACAACATTTAATGAGTTTCTTTAGTATTGAAGCAGTTGGCCTTTTTTCAAAAAAAAAATCCCCTTTTGGGCGACTATATTTTTTTAAGGAAGAAATACGTGCTATGATAGTTTAATTTCGAATTTATTTTTGGTAATTTGGCAAAAAATTTAAATTATTTTTGTAGTTATAAATGTGAAAATATGAGAGCATATTTCATACATATATATATATATATATATATATATATATACGTTACACCAGTCTTCTGAGAGGATCATAATTAGTACTAAAAACGTTCACAGATATTTGTAAGAAATTATGGGATGGATGTTGAGGTATACTGAATAATATTTCATTAACTGAAAATCCATTTAACATATTCCTTTGGTTTTTTCAAGTGGGAAGTTTAATAAGATCAAGACGAGCTGAGTACGAATGTAAATTAAGGGGATTAAAATATAATCCTCAAAAACTGGAAAGAGTTTGATAAATAGGGTTCCATATTACTGATCCATATTCAGTAATGGCGGCACAAGAGATATGTACTAGGTCTTCGTAATATAAGTATCATTAAATTCCTTTTCCCAATATTTTATATCTCCAATTGTACTCCTGGCTTTATTTATTATGATGGTTATATGTGAATAAAAAGTTAATTTTGTGTTAAATATTATAAAGAGATATTTCTCACAAATTGCATTATTTCGTATTTCTTAAAATTTAGCCACATTTATTTGATATTACACCATTCATATATAGAAACTAAGTCGTTTTGAAAAGGTTTCGATCTCTAATTTATTAAATCTAAAGAAAACATCATCTGCACACATTAGGAATTTTTAGAGCTTTAATACGGTAGGAAAGTCGTTAATGAATATTTAGATTTTTTTGTTCAGACATCTGTCATATTCTTCTTAATAGGATTGTAGGAAAATCTTTATTGGAAAGAGTTTAAAGGCTTAAAAAATCTTGATTATACGTAATTATCGGCGATGTATAAGACGTCAAGTTTCATTTTCCCCTATCAAATTTGGAGCTTTGTTAATTCTTTCTTTTAATTTTACTTACATTGCATGATTTACAAATTTTTAATAATTTAATAAAAAAAACTACTACAAAATTCTTGTTTTTTTATCGCTAGAGGTAATTAGTTAACTGTAGAATTGAATTAATAATATTTTTATTTGACTTTAGGCAAAAGAATTAATTGAAATTTAAACCAAAATCAATTATTTTCAGTTATTTTTTGGTGACAGGAGTAAAATCAATAAAAAATTGAAATAATATAAATAATATAAATAATTGTTAACTAAAGTCCATATTTTTTATATTGATTTATTTATTTATTTTTTTTTTTTTTTTTTGAAACTGCATAGAAAAAATATTATCGAAAAAATATAAATTAAATTAAATTAAATTATTAATTATTTGTATAATTAAATAAATTACTCAAAATTGAATTATCATAACAAAATAAATTAAAATTTTGCATAGAAAAATCTAAAATCCAATTTCAATTACGAATAGTATATATTCAGTTATTTTAATAATTGAAATTCGACATTTAAAAAATTGGATATTCAATTATTCAAATTATGACTTATCTTTATTTATATTTGATTTATTTATTAATTGGTGCAATAAAAAAAATTATTGAAAGTCGATAAATTGTTTCATTTTTAGGAAAAAACTCTAGAAAATTTTAATTTTGATCAACTGAATAATCGAAACAAATGAAAAAGTAATTAGAATAGTTTTTATCTTCGATAAATCATTTAGTAGACCATATTTTTTTTTAACTAAGTCGATCACGTATTAACCAAGGTATATGCAAGCTATGAACTTGGTTCTTGGATTGATATTTTTTCGAATTTTGAAAATTTTTTTTTTTTCATTAAATTGAAAATCTCATGTAACATCTCAACATGCAAAGAGGTTTCAAACAAAAATTTTTGGTAATAAATCTCTATCTCCTAAACCACTGGTCGGATCGAACTAAAATATGTGAAAGAGTTATAGAGGAGCACCTAAGCTTTTGGAAAAATCATCTGTGATAACACGAGTTAAGCTACAGGTGGAATTCCTCGAGTATGCAAAAGTTTAAAAAAATTGTAACTTGTACAAGTCAAGACCGATTTCAAAGATTTTAATATTTCTGTAAAGTGCTTGGCAAGACAAAGAAAAAATAAGCTTATTCACCTAAATTATCTCTTACATTTATAAAGAGGGAAGCAGTTTAATGCCAAGCTGATCTAAATATTTTTTTGTTGAAGTAGCGTCAATAGATTAAAAAAAATTTGCGTGACATCTTTTTTTATTAATCGATAAAAATGACTTTTTATAAAATTAAATATTTTCGAACAATGCTGGATGTGTGGCGTAAGCTTAAATCGATTAAGAATTTCTTTGTTAATAATTTATGAAGCTTTGTCTTTTGAAATATGTAAAGAAAAGAATTTTTATTAATAAAGATCTGAGAAAAAGTGAAAGGATAGTACTATATTTTTGTAAAAATAATAGACATTTTTCATACTAATTTCGGAGTGCTGATTCAGAATATTTTTCACGTCTAGACGAATAGTGTTAATTAAAAATTTTTTCATCATATTATTTTGGAATTACTACAAATTACAGAATATTTTTAAAAACACCTTCCCTTATATACGTCAGGACTTATTCCTGAAAAACGAAATAATGTCGAGATTAAAAACATCAAAATTTCAATATTCAAGCCTGAATATCTTTTTAATTATAAGAAATAACATAGGTAAGTAAGCATATTTTTTGCCAAGTGCTTTACGGAAATATAAAAATCTTTGAAATTGGACGTGATATGTAGAAATTACGATTTTAGAAACATTTACATATTCGAGGTAGTCAAGTTTGATACACTTTAGCTTATCTTGTGTTAGCATTGGGTGACCACATGATGATTTTTCTGCAAGCTTACATCCTTCTCTACAACTCTTCCATATATTTTAATTCCATCCGACTTGTAGTTTAGGAGATACATATATATTACCAAAAATTTTGCGTTTGGCCTTACTGTGACACGGGTGAAGTTAGCGCTCTAACTTTAGACAATATATTAAATTTATGGTATCTGAATTCTAAAAAAAAACCAGAAATGTGTTCATAGCTCAAATTGTAAATAAATAAATAAATATTGTCAAACAAATTTGTATGCGAAAAAAAATTAAAATAATTTTTTGCAAAAAGGTTTTATACCCATGAAAAGTATATGAAATTTCTTATCAATAAATCCATTGTGACTAAAACATTCAATAATGCTGTTTATAATGTTTCAACATTGCATTCATATGAAAATCAATTAAAAATGTGCACATATCTCAACCTTTCTTAAAAAAATTATATAAAAATTATATGTTATAAATAATTTTACTTTTCAAAATTGATACGAAAAATACAAAGTGTTCGACCTTAAAAAAAATATTTTTGGAAATCTGCAGATATCTCTTATTGACTATAAGCCCACAATATGTAAACATTTTATAAAAACATGATATCTCATATTTTTCCGGATTGGAATTTTGGCGCAAAGAAGTAGAGATTTTTTTAGTTCTTTCGGAAAATGTGAAATTTTTTTAGAGTTTCAGTTTCAAATTAATATACCTTCTTATCGGATCGATATATATATATGATTATTGTAGCAGTATTATTTGGATTGTATAGAAAATCAAGTGAATGTTTTGCAAAATTTTACGACCCTCACTAAACCCGCCAAATTTAAAAAATTAAACAAACGCTGCTAAAAATTAGAGAACAATGTAAGTATATATATTCCAGAGATTTAAAGACTACCTATCAGTGCGACCATTTCACCATTTTTGTAGCTAAGTTTAGCATTTTTATTCAGATTTAGCCTCAAATTTTTCATTTAGCATTTGGCATATTATTTAGCATTTTTTTTTAATAATTCATCAAGCATTTTCTAGCATTATAAGGAGGAAATTTAAATACTACAACTTAATTTCTATATTAGATTTACTTCAAAAATATTAAATAAATATTTCCGAAGCTTTGAAACAGACATGGACGTATTAAAATAATATATCTGTTCCAAATGCATATAGATATTCCAAATGCATGGTATCAAGGGCTTTGTGACCCGTTGAAGAAATGATAATGAAGAAGAAGTTTAAGTATTACAGTGATTATTATGGCGGGAAACTGTCCGATCAGATCGAAATTAAGTATGTGGGACAAGGACACACCGAATCCTTGCGGATAATGTGAGGATGTTGAAAAGATGTAAATGGTAGAACACGTAATTTGCCACTGCCCACGGTTGCAACGTCATTGATTTAGACGTTTATATATAACTTGTAACGTGGTTTTGTCGTCGGCTGAGGTAGTTCAGTTGCGTCCAGGGTCGACTTACGGGATCCACGAACCTTAAGTGAGAACACAATTTGTTTACCCTTTCCGGGGTTCTAATATACAGTATATCTTTATTTAATAATTCAATATTTCGGTTATCGGTAGTATTTATAAATATTTTGTGTTAAATAAATTACTAGCAGTACGATGATACGCAGGAATTCAGTCGGGTACTTCTCAGGTGAATCGGGTTTATTACTGGTAGATGCTGGATCGGAGATTCGGCTCCCTCGAGTATTATGCAGCACGCCGGGTACTTCGCAGGTGAATCGGGCTCTATTACTAGTAGATGCTGGATCGAAGATTCGGCAGTACGATGATACGCAGGGATTTAGTCGGGTACTTCGCAGGTAAATCGGGCTCTATTACTGGTAGATGCTGGATCGGAGATTCGGCTCCCTCGAGTATTATGCAGCACGCCGGGTACTTCGCAGGTGAATCGGGCTCTATTACTAGTAGAAGCTGGATCGAAGATTCGGCAGTACGATGATACGCAGGGATTTAGTCGGGTACTTCGCAGGTAAATCGGGCTCTATTACTGGTAGATGCTGGATCGAAGATTCGGCAGTACGATGATACGCAGGGATTTAGTCGGGTACTTCGCAGGTAAATCGGGCTCTATTACTGGTAGATGCTGGATCGAAGATTCGGCAGTACAATGATACGCAGGGATTTAGTCGGGTACTTCGCAGGTAAATCGGGTTCTATTACTGGCAGATGCTGGATCGAAGATTCGGTTCCCTCGGGTATTACGCAGCACGCCGGATCGGTTATGATACTTAAAGCTATCTTACGAATACTAATTTAAATAATACAATTCCTTAAATCTAGGTTACAAATTCAGACTTAATCTAAGAGAAACAGTCAGCCGAAGCCGCTGTGCCAAAACAGTCAGCCGGAGCCGCTGTGCCAAAACAGTCAGCCGAAGCCGCTGTGCCAAAACAGTCAGCCGAAGCCGCTGTGCCAAAACAGTCAGCCGAAGCCGCTGTGCCAAAACAGTCAGCCGAAGCCGCTGTGCCAAAACAGTCAGCCGAAGCCGCTGTGCCAAAACAGTCAGCCGAAGCCGCTGTGCCAAAACAGTCAGCCGAAGCCGCTGTGCCAAAACAGTCAGCCGAAGCCGCTGTGCCAAAACAGTCAGCCGAAGCCGCTGTGCCAAAACAGTCAGCCGAAGCCGCTGTGCCAAAACAGTCAGCCGAAGCCGCTGTGCCGAAACAGTCAGCCGAAGCCGCTGTGCCAAAACAGTCAGCCGAGGCCGCTGTGCCAAAACAGTCAGCCGAAGCCGCTGTGCCAAAACAGTCAGCCGAAGCCGCTGTGCCAAAACAGTCAGCCGAAGCCGCTGTGCCAAAACAGTCAGCCGAAGCCGCTGTGCCAAAACAGTCAGCCGAAGCCGCTGTGCCAAAACAGTCAGCCGAAGCCGCTGTGCCAAAACAGTCAACCGAGGTTGTCGTGCCGAAACAGTTAACCGAAGTTGATGTGCCGAACCCGACAACTGCAGTCGCTGTGCCAAAACAGTCAGCCGAAGCCGCTGTGACCGAAACAGTCAACCGAAGTCGCTGTGCAAGGTATCGCCCTGACGCCCTCGGAATTGACCCGAGTATCAGAGAAACAGTGACTGATTTTACAATATCAGATGTCTTGGAAACAAGGCAGATTATATCGTAAGATCAGCTGTCTTAGTTTGTGGCAAATTCTAGAGCGCTCGAATCGCAACTACTTCAACCAACCTTAGAATACTTATGTGAAAAATGAAACAAACTAAATGAGAATTATTAATTCCCTCTAACATATGAGGTTGGTAGCTAAAGTAAATACGTTAATGTATTGGTGTAACAAATGTAGTTACAGACGAGCAAAGGAGTGAAATGTTAATGGGGTGCAGATATATAAAAGAATATAATAATAAATATAAGTATTATAGGTATGTAACAAAGTTTAAATAGCTGTTACTTTTAACTTTGTTACATTTCCCCCCCTCTTTGGGGAACGAATGAAATAAGTTATTCTACTGTTGGGCTTGCGTTGAAAAGTAGCTGGTGCAGAATGTAACATGAAGGGCGTAACTCTCCATTGGAATAGACCTCTACCTGGAACAGTGAGCGCTGTATAAGGCTTGGGAGGTTCCTTGAGAGGTGGTTGCCAATACCCATGTTTTAAGTCCAGAGAACTGATTAATTTTGTCTCGCGAAGCTGATCCCTGATCGCATTAATCTGTGGAAGGGGGTACGCGTCGGGTTTAATGGCCGTATTTAACGTTATCCATCCACTATGTTTCTTTCGGGCTAGCTCTATCGGGGCACTGTATGCACTACGTTGGGTTTCTATACGGTCATCATCTAAGGGTTTATCAATCTCTTCGTTAATTATTTGCATCATGGTCGGGTCGACTGTACCTAGCCCTTTTCCATCGTGTTCTCGCAGGGGGTTGTTCAACTCATCCTTCTCATATTCAGATAGAAAACCTCGGCTGGTTATCGTATGAAGCGGAGGGTGTGTATCTGCTCTTATGACGGCGGGTTGCGGTAATATTCGGCAATTCACGTGCGAGGTTTGCGAGCGTTCTTCTTGTTTTAACGCTTCGTATTCATCGGTCATAGCTATAAGTTCATCTAAATCAGTGAAGTCATTACGACGAACATAGTACCGGTATTCCGTACGGAGACCATCGTAAATACGATCTAGATGATTAATTTTCCGCAGAGTAGGGTGCCGTCTGCACAGGGTAAGCATAGACAAAATATAATCCTTCGCCCGTTCTCTGTTGTTTTGTTTGCGGCTGTAAAAGTTCCGCTCTAAATTTGCTAGGTAACGAGTCGGAAGGAAAAATCTCTCGAGCTCTTGTCGAAAAGACTGCCAGGTATTGATAGTTTCCCTTTTTACCCTAAACCATTTGAGTGCATTCCCACTGAGCATACTTATCATACATGGGAGGAGTTGATCGGGACATATCTGGTGACAATCGGCTAGCTCTTCTAAGCGTTCTAGAAATTCTATTACGTCAGTCTCTCCCGAAAACTTAAGGTTCCACCGTTGTACGATGTTTATAATGTCAAAATCCGAAAATTTTTGGGCTGTAACTAATCGGGGAACAGCTAATGATATTTCTCCTTCGCATATTATACTCTTCTCTGCTGTCGTTAACTCTTTCTCTAATTCCAGTAATAGGTTTTCAGCCGAAGCCCTTAATCGTTTTGCACGAAGATTCTCTGCTAGTTGCTTGCGAAGGTGCTCGACTGTGAAGCCAGCGGTTGGTATTCCTGCGTTATTACATTGTTCGATCAGTTGCTCCTTGCGTAATAGGTATATCCATCCGACTGAATCCTTATTTAGATTTTGACTTGTTGTCGGATGATCGTGTTTGCTGCTTTCGTAATTTTGGGCCGATCCTTCTTCGTTGGCGACGGTTTCCTTTTTCTCGCGTTGCGATTTAGAATCGGGTCCCTGCTCGGGCGCCATTTGTAACGTGGTTTTGTCGTCGGCTGAGGTAGTTCAGTTGCGTCCAGGGTCGACTTACGGGATCCACGAACCTTAAGTGAGAACACAATTTGTTTACCCTTTCCGGGGTTCGAATATACAGTATATCTTTATTTAATAATTCAATATTTCGGTTATCGGTAGTATTTATAAATATTTTGTGTTAAATAAATTACTAGCAGTACGATGATACGCAGGAATTCAGTCGGGTACTTCTCAGGTGAATCGGGTTTATTACTGGTAGATGCTGGATCGGAGATTCGGCTCCCTCGAGTATTATGCAGCACGCCGGGTACTTCGCAGGTGAATCGGGCTCTATTACTAGTAGATGCTGGATCGAAGATTCGGCAGTACGATGATACGCAGGGATTTAGTCGGGTACTTCGCAGGTAAATCGGGCTCTATTACTGGTAGATGCTGGATCGGAGATTCGGCTCCCTCGAGTATTATGCAGCACGCCGGGTACTTCGCAGGTGAATCGGGCTCTATTACTAGTAGAAGCTGGATCGAAGATTCGGCAGTACGATGATACGCAGGGATTTAGTCGGGTACTTCGCAGGTAAATCGGGCTCTATTACTGGTAGATGCTGGATCGAAGATTCGGCAGTACGATGATACGCAGGGATTTAGTCGGGTACTTCGCAGGTAAATCGGGCTCTATTACTGGTAGATGCTGGATCGAAGATTCGGCAGTACAATGATACGCAGGGATTTAGTCGGGTACTTCGCAGGTAAATCGGGTTCTATTACTGGCAGATGCTGGATCGAAGATTCGGTTCCCTCGGGTATTACGCAGCACGCCGAATCGGTTATGATACTTAAAGCTATCTTACGAATACTAATTTAAATAATACAATTCCTTAAATCTAGGTTACAAATTCAGACTTAATCTAAGAGAAACAGTCAGCCGAAGCCGCTGTGCCAAAACAGTCAGCCGGAGCCGCTGTGCCAAAACAGTCAGCCGAAGCCGCTGTGCCAAAACAGTCAGCCGAAGCCGCTGTGCCAAAACAGTCAGCCGAAGCCGCTGTGCCAAAACAGTCAGCCGAAGCCGCTGTGCCAAAACAGTCAGCCGAAGCCGCTGTGCCAAAACAGTCAGCCGAAGCCGCTGTGCCAAAACAGTCAGCCGAAGCCGCTGTGCCAAAACAGTCAGCCGAAGCCGCTGTGCCAAAACAGTCAGCCGAAGCCGCTGTGCCAAAACAGTCAGCCGAAGCCGCTGTGCCAAAACAGTCAGCCGAAGCCGCTGTGCCGAAACAGTCAGCCGAAGCCGCTGTGCCAAAACAGTCAGCCGAGGCCGCTGTGCCAAAACAGTCAGCCGAAGCCGCTGTGCCAAAACAGTCAGCCGAAGCCGCTGTGCCAAAACAGTCAGCCGAAGCCGCTGTGCCAAAACAGTCAGCCGAAGCCGCTGTGCCAAAACAGTCAGCCGAAGCCGCTGTGCCAAAACAGTCAGCCGAAGCCGCTGTGCCAAAACAGTCAGCCGAAGCCGCTGTGCCAAAACAGTCAGCCGAAGCCGCTGTGCCAAAACAGTCAGCCGAGGCCGCTGTGCCAAAACAGTCAGCCGAAGCCGCTGTGCCAAAACAGTCAGCCGAAGCCGCTGTGCCAAAACAGTCAGCCGAAGCCGCTGTGCCTAAACAGTCAGCCGAAGCCGCTGTGCCAAAACAGTCAGCCGAAGCCGCTGTGCCAAAACAGTCAGCCGAAGCCGCTGTGCCAAAACAGTCAGCCGAAGCCGCTGTGCCAAAACAGTCAGCCGAAGCCGCTGTGCCAAAACAGTCAGCCGAAGCCGCTGTGCCGAAACAGTCAGCCGAAGCCGCTGTGCCAAAACAGTCAGCCGAAGCCGCTGTGCCAAAACAGTCAGCCGAAGCCGCTGTGCCAAAACAGTCAGCCGAAGCCGCTGTGCCAAAACAGTCAGCCGAAGCCGCTGTGCCAAAACAGTCAGCCGAAGCCGCTGTGCCAAAACAGTCAACCGAGGTTGTCGTGCCGAAACAGTTAACCGAAGTTGATGTGCCGAACCCGACAACTGCAGTCGCTGTGCCAAAACAGTCAGCCGAAGCCGCTGTGACCGAAACAGTCAACCGAAGTCGCTGTGCAAGGTATCGCCCTGACGCCCTCGGAATTGACCCGAGTATCAGAGAAACAGTGACTGATTTTACAATATCAGATGTCTTGGAAACAAGGCAGATTATATCGTAAGATCAGCTGTCTTAGTTTGTGGCAAATTCTAGAGCGCTCGAATCGCAACTACTTCAACCAACCTTAGAATACTTATGTGAAAAATGAAACAAACTAAATGAGAATTATTAATTCCCTCTAACATATGAGGTTGGTAGCTAAAGTAAATACGTTAATGTATTGGTGTAACAAATGTAGTTACAGACGAGCAAAGGAGTGAAATGTTAATGGGGTGCAGATATATAAAAGAATATAATAATAAATATAAGTATTATAGGTATGTAACAAAGTTTAAATAGCTGTTACTTTTAACTTTGTTACAAACTGCAAACTTGAGAATATTGTGCGATTCATCATGTAAATTGAATGACTTAATGGTAGTAGATAGGAGAACAAATGTTGGGAGATACTTCTTATAGCTGTTTATGACTCTTTTTGGTCTAGCAACTATTGCTTCTGCATATGTCTTCTTTTCCTTCTACTGTTTTATAATCGGTTCTGTTTTTATAATAATGTGGTCAAAAGTATGTAAAATTAACACGAAATGCAAATATTCCACTAAAAAAATATTTAATTAATTTAGCATTATTTTTAGCATTTTTAGATACTTTTGTCAGCATTCTTTAGATTTATTGTAAACACGATTTAGCTGAAAAAATTTTTCGTATCTGGTCACACTGATAGCTATGTTTAAAATTTTACAAAGAAATCATAAATGAATATTTATTAAAAGTATTAAATTTTTATATACTAAATTAATTAAATTTGCAGTTAATAGTACACACAGAGAAAAATATAGTAGTAATGACCACTATCTAAGAGCAACATATAGGAACATATGATAACAACGAAAATTAGAAACGATTATAAGATAATGATTAGATGTTATTAATGATAGTTAAATAATATCATATATTGCTTGGATCACATCGAGTATAACCAAACCTTGTCCATTTATATTTATTCATTAAATTCGAATTACAATGAAATTGGAAAACAAACATTAATAACAAAATATATTTAAAAACAAAGAAGTTGTGAATTTATCCACTAAGTTTGTGAAAAGGAAATATTTTATAATACAGAATAATATTAATATGGTTTGAAAATAGAATATGGTTTAAGAACAGGGAAAAAGACATCAAATATTGGTTGTAGAAGTAATGATATTTTTCATATCAATAAAATTTTCTTTCTGATAGAAATATTTAAAAACATATAATTTCTCAGTCAACCATATTAAAAATCAAATAACAAAATGTAAACAAAAACATTTTTATCATGAACACAGAATTATTAAAATTAAAAAAATTAAAAATGTGAACATAATATTGTCGTTATAATAATGTTGTAGCTATGTTTTTTCCTATGCGTGTAATCAAAGCAATTTCATATATATATTTGCTCAAATTTACATATATTTTTTAAAACCCTATAATTACTTAAATTTGATAAATTTGTTTACGGTTTATGAAAATATTTACAGTTATTTCAGGGATAAAAAAATAACTGGTAAATATTTTTTGTCATAGCTTTAAAATATGTTAACTTGAATAAGTATCTGATTTTCTGTTTTTATTTCAATACCAAAGAGCTCTTAATGTTAACGTAATTTATTTGGTTAAATTGAAAAAAAATAAGTTAAGTAATTTAGAAAATTCAAGAAATAAATAAGAAAGGGAAAGCTGTAATTGTTGTTCTCAATTTGTCCAAATCAATATCTAAAAAATGGACCCTAATTATAGAACATTTTTTAATTTTTATATAAAAATTACGTGAGTCCAATAAAGTGTTAAGATCTTTTTCTTTTAAATTTTGTAAACTTTTTTGATTAATATTTTAGTATTGTTTTTTTTTTTTTTTTTTTTTTTTTGATTTACAGAAGAAAAATTATTTCCTATTTTTTCCACAACTAGAAAAAAAATAATATCTTAATTTCTTCTTCTTACACAAATATCTAAGAAGTCTTTGTGGTATATTAAAACGACACTATCTTAACATTTTACATAATATTGAAAACTAATAAAAATACAAAATTTGGACCGAAAATCGAGCATAATTTAGGCGAATTAATTAGTTATTTAAGAGATAAAAAATAATATAATAAAATAATTTTACATATCTTACTCTTTGCTACTGTTAAATAAAATGTGGGCGGACTCATAAAAAACCATATTTTTTTCTGTATAGGAACTTCGTATTTTCATAATTTTTGTGTTGAAAAAAAGAACTAATTTGATCAAGTATTAACAGAGATATATGAGAAAATGTGCTATTATACATTTGAAGCCCTATACAAGCTACAAACCTCATTCTTGGATTGATATTTTTCGAATTTTGAAATTTTGAATCAATTAAATCGGTTTATTCTTCATTTAGTATTGTTTTTTTTTTTTTCATTAAATTGAAAATCTCATATAACATCTTAACACGCAAAGAGGTTTCAAACAAATTTCAAACAAAAATTTTTGCTAATAAATCTGTATCTCCTAAACCACTGGTCGGATCGAACTAAAATATATGAAAGAGTTATAGAGGAGGACCTAAGCTTTTGGAAAAATCATCTGTGATAACACGAGATAAGCTACAGGTTGACTTCCTCGAGTATGCAAAAGTTTAAAAAAATCGTAACTTGTACAAGTCAAGTCCGATTTCAAAGATTTTAATATTTCTCTAAAGTGCTTGGCAAAACAAAGAAAAAATAGGCTTATTCACATAGATTATTTCTTACAGTTAAAAAGAGGGGAGCGGTTTATTGCCAAGCCGATCTAAATATTTTTTTGCTGAAATAGCGCCAATAGATTAAAAAAAATTAGCGTGGTCGGACTCATAAAAAACCATTTCCAATGGCTTTTGCAAAATGTTGATACTCTTTTCACCAATATTTTATTATTTCAGGATATATGGGAGGTAGGTGTGTCCTTGTTCTGGTTTTTTAAAACTTTCTATATATTCACTTCGGCTCCAAAGTAATATCTGTACCAAGTTTCAGTTTTCTGCAACATCTCCTTCTATTTTTAAAAATGCCTTTTCAATTTCAGGATATATAGGAGGTAGGGGTTTTCTTGTTCCAATTCAAATAAAAATTGGAAAACTCATAGACAATATATATCTAACATCGATTAAAAATTTTGGTATAATTCTGACCAGTATTTTAGCAATAAATTCGGTTTTTAATTTCTTGATATATGGGAAGTAGGCGTGTCCTTGCTCCGGCTATAAAGTAAATTACCATACCCATACATTTCTTTTTTTTAAGGCTACAACAAATTTTGGTTTTAGTACATATTAACTTTAAGTCCAAGGTAATATGCGTAACAAGATTAACTTTTCTACGACAACTACTTCTATTTTTATCCCATCGTAATATATAAACAAAGCACTGTGCATAGCGTTGGAAAGCAAGTTATTCGGTAACTTCGTATCATTACCAATCTTTTACTGGAATTATACGGAAATGAGTTTTGGTTACCAAAATTATTATCATATCAATACATAAATGCAATTATTATTTCTTTTTTGTATAGTAAATATAATTAAAATTTCGGTTTTGCAACGATCGCACCGCAGTATGAAATACATTTTGGAAATATAATATAGCTTCGATTGTTTAAATTTTATCAACACCATATTAAATATCTAAATGCATTTAAAAATTATTAAATTATATTTCAAACAAAAAATAACAAATCAACCACATCCGCAAAAAATTATCAACTCCATCTCTGATAGAAAATATCTCCCTGAATACCACAATTACGCTTAAAGGAAAAATTAAAGAAATTAAAATTACACAAACATAATAAAGAAAATATTCATTTTCATCATTTCAAATATTTACCTTAGATATTGAAATTAAGAAAAAAAAAAAAGAACAAAATGACGAACAATTAAATTTCCTCTGTCATCATTAGATCTTTCATTAGTTAAAAGTTGTGTCATTTTAATTGGATTGTTGATAGAAGAAGATGTTAGTTGTAGTTTTTTATTGTTTTTGCTGCTGTTTATGCCTGATAACTTTGGTCGCTTATAGTGTCTTGGTAAATGTCTAAAGTTGTTACTTTTTACTACGGCGGACTTCGAAGAGAGAGAGAGAGAGTAAGAGAAATGTTTTACCATTTTCATTTATGGCTTCCAGGTGCAAAAGTATAAAAACAAAAAGGACATTATGATTTTATAGAGCTGAACATGAATATAAACGCAGAAAATGTTATAGAAAATAAAAAAAATAGCAATTGAATCAGCAATAGATAGCTGTTGCTTAGTAGGTTGGTTGGTGGTCTGACTTGCTACAAGTAAAGCAATCATTGTGAATTAAAAATGTTCTCTAGAATTTCGCTTTAGAAAAAAACTAGTCTTCCGGTTATTAAATGAATGTACAAGTCACGCTTGTTAGATGGAGTAAAGAAGTTTTACATTAAGAATATAAAATCATAATAAAGATAATTAGTAGTTTAAGATATTCGGGATATTTGCAGATACATTTGATGAGGTATGATAAAGTATGAGTATTATGAAATCATAAAGAAACAAATTTACTTAAATGGAAATTTCCATATTGTTTTTAAATGTTTTATTAAATAGTTTAGCATAAAATAAAGAATGAAATAATGAAATAAGTTTTATAGATGAATGACTACATAGATACACGCAGAGAAAAAAAATTGGTTACGGCATTGTCAGTACAACAATATTATGTTGTCGTTATTAATTTTCAATTATTTTAATAATGCTGAGTTCATGATAACAACGTTTTTGTTTCAGTGTTTACATTCAATCAAAATTTTAATAGAGTTGACTACAAATGTATTGTTTTTCAATATTTTTATAAGAAACAAAATTTTATTTAAATAATATCAATATTTCTATCAGCCATTAAATAGTAACAATCTGTTTCCTTGTTATGTGTTATTCATTATTTTGAAACAAATGTAATGGCATTTAAAGATTGAATAATATGATAAGAAGAAATAATAATATAATAAAAAGAAATGATATTCTGATAGGATGGGATAATAATGTAGTACGATCGTATAATAATATGAAAAAACCGAATCATAATATAAAAAACAAACCATGAAGTCGGACACAATATGATAAATGGAGTCATAACAATCATCACATATATTTTTAGGTGTAGCCATATGTTCCAATCATAATATGTTGCTCTTGGATTGTGGTCACTGTAACCATATTTTTTCTCTGCGTGTAATAACTTTATTTAAGAAGAAATGTATCAAAAGATAGCCAGCTAATTATTATGACTTATCAAAAGTCTATATTTTTGTAATTAAGAAAGTTATATTGATGGAATATACTACAAGCAATTTTCGTAACACTGGGCTGGCTTCACGAAAAAAAGGCGTGATCGGACAATTGCCGCGTCCACTTTTCATATAATTTATTGAAATTTCGTTAAGTATGTGTATGTATGTAAGTATATTTAAATCTAAAAATAAAAAATAATATGGCTATTAACGACTATTTTAACCATAACAAAACTGCAGGTATTACATTTGACCCATTTTTGGTAATATTCGTAAGGTGCAAATTAATGGATCTGATATTAATACTATATGATACAAATCTGCATTAGAGTTCTCTCTATCGATTTTTCTTTTTCCAGTATTTATTTCGTGTTTCCTGCGATTCTTCGGATTATAGGCACCATCAATTTTTCGATGATATTTTTTCCTCGAAATAAAATATTATGTAGTGTATTGGGCATATCGAACCTTAACCAACAACATTTCAAAAATCCTTTTTTCATGAAAATCTAAAAGTCAAAATCATTTACATCATCCGTCAAAACCGCTTCAGAACCGTTTCAGATTTATAGCTAAAGAACTTTCGTCGTAAGTGATATTTTCCATACATATAACAATATACAACAAAAACGAAATGTTTTTCCTGTGAAGTTTTGCATTCTGCACCTAAGACATTTTCGCGGTAGGGGCTCGATACAAAACAAATTATGAGTTCACCAAAAATTTTCCTGCTGAATGGATTTGTATTCTGGCTGTCATTAGTACCCGATAATAGATTTTCAAAGATCTTCACACGTAACGAAAAAATATAGTTGCGGTAACCATAACTGAAGAGCAGCATATTATAATTGTATTGTATTTTCATAAATAATAAATATGTACATTATAATCACAAAATAATCCAACTTTTTATTTATAATTATCCGAGTTGCTGCATTTTGTATTTAAATATTTTATAATGATATGATCCAGTTTCATAAAGCTATGCTCTGATTGTCTAATATTATGATTCAGCTTCACGATATTATTTATCATAAACAATTTTATATGTTCAAAATTATTCATAAATTGTTTCATATTAATCTCATTATGATCATTATTATTTGTTTTCATTAATTAACTTTATTTAATTTACTTACATATCTTGTACAAAATAATACAAAATATTTTTATTAACTAATAGTAGTTAATATTATACCTTGTCTTACATTTATTCATGAGATTTATAATGAAGTTGGAAAACAAATATTAAAAACAAAAAGTAAACAAGTTATGTGTTTTTCAATTATATTAGTTAAAAGCATACGTATTATAATTATTTAAAACATTCTATTTTTATGGGCATAATACTATTAGTATGGTTTAAAAATAAGATATGGTTTAAGAATAAGGAAAAAAATTGATAACATTTAGTACTTGTAAGAATAATTTTATTATTCATATTAATAAAATTTTGTTTCTACTAAAAATATTCAAAAACATAAGATTTTTCCAGACAACTGTATTAAAAAATTTTTTGAATGTAAACATTGAATAATAAAACTGAAACAAAGACATTCTTTTCATGAACACAGGACTATTAAAATTAATGAAAATTAGTAGTAAGAATATAATATTTTTGTGGTGACAATACCGTAACCATACTTTTTCTCTGAGCATAGCTTTTCTTTTTCTTGATACATCTTTGAACTATTTACCGAACCTTCCCCAAGTGTTTAGTAGAGAAGGAAAATTTTTTTCAGTAACAAACATTGATAAATCAATTTCTTTAATCAAATAATTTCTATTTGAATGTAAAAACCAATATTATATTCTTCTCTCTAACAGGCATTTTGAACTGATTTTATTAATCATTTTATTTGGAAATGATTTAACTGATTCGATAATAATAGTTTTGACTGAATTTGTATTAACACTTCTAAAAAATAAACTCAACAGTATGAGAACTTTTTTTGTTCTTTGATGAAGCAATCAATTTGGTGCAAAATTTTATTATTGATTTTGAAAGACCACCTATCATCGATTGTAACAGTATCAATTGGATAAAAGGACTTTATGGGACTTTTTAGTTTTTGTTTCATAAAAATTAATAAAAAAGAAAATAAAAAAAGTTGAAGGCTGGAAAATCCTTAAGAATTGTTGTTTTCATAAAATTTTTCGTAGATTATTATTTTCAACTATAAATAACATACCAGTCTTTGAAATAAAAATATTTCTAAAGATCATGCTTTAAATAAAAAACCTACAAATATTTAAAATTTAACTTTTTAACAAAATAATACTTTGTATTGTACTTGTCTTCATTTATACTACGTTTACACCGAACAAAAACTAGTAGTTTTAGGCTGCATCCAGTTTTTGATTGAAAAACTACACGACTTTCTTTAGTTTTTCCATACAAATCAAAAACAATTTTCATCTAATTTTTATGGAAAACCAAATAGAAACTATTAAAATAACTATTTATGATACAGTCTGTTCAGTTGGTTTTATAACACGGAGCTTGTATATATAATGAACAAAATGAAATTGTCAAATTTCTTGAATTGTTTTATTAGTTTTTGTATATTTTGTTTTTAAAAACTTATGTTCAAATTGTTGTAGAAAACATTACTAATCACAAAAATAAATCAAATAAAAAATAAATAAAAATAAGTTTGTCAATAAAAACCATATCGAAAGAAAAACAGATTTAGTTTTCACAAAAAGCAATTACTTTTAGTATATTACAGTGCTATTCAAGGCGCCGTTACTTTATAACGGTTAAAATTTATTTTTTTTATAGTTTTCTGTTACTAGGAATGTTTTTAATCAATATAAGTAACTTTTTTCAAAACGCTAAAACATTTTTCAGGGATTTTTATAAGTAATATTATTAAAATCACACACTTTGGAGCTTAAACTTATCTGGTTAAATGTAAATTATAAATGTAAATTTTAAATAGTCTATTTATGAAAGTAGTGTTTTCTTTTTAATAAATAAATGGTCGTATAATAGCAGTCAAGTTTCTAAATAAACTTAATAGAATCATAACTTTTCCTTAACTTTAAGTTGATATTAGATTCTAAAAATACTTTTAAGAACTATATACAATTTAGTTAAATGTTTGAATAACTTAATTTTTTTTCTAATATATTTATTACCCTGTTAACTTTTTTTTCATTTACAGAAATTTCAATACAAATTAAATTTTGCATAAACATACTCGCGTTTTCCTTTTTGTTCAACTTGTATATAAACATAATAGGATTGTCTGTTTCTTTGTCTGTATTTACAATATGTGCTTAGAATTTTCGCTTAGCTTTAAAATTAAATTTTCCTTGTCCTTTTCTTTGTCCTTAATATAAAAAAAAATAATAATAAAATAAAAATAAATATAAAAATAAACAAACGACTATTTTATAAATAAATAAACGACATTTTATTATACCTATTTTGAAAGTTTATTTTTTATAGAAAATTTTATTTATTATGATGGAACAGTAATATAAATCGTTATTATTTTGTAAGAAATTATTATAAGAATTAATAAAATTAAAATTAGTTGTAATATAGCTATAGCGTATGAAAAGCTATAGGTTTCTGTAGATATACATATGGGAAATTCTTCTTTTATTTTTACCTTTATTAAACCGACATTAAACCTGAAATATTTTTTAAACCATTTCCGACCACTATTCGATCCCATTAAGATAAATTAATAACATTAGGTATGGGGTCTATTGTATACCTAGCTATTTTAGTTTACGAGATATCGAGTGTTGCGCAAACGCATCAATGTTGTGCTTATATAAGAAGTAGACGTTTTAATAAATTTAGTTTTTTGATTATTTTACAAATTATATATTAAATACATCTAGTCTGAAGCAGAAAAATTGGAGGTGGACCATTCCAATTGAAATTAAAGGCTATTAAATATTGGTGGAAAAGCTTTAAATAATTTGATGATGTAGGATCAAATATTTCTTTTTGAAATATTTTATACATTAAAGCATTTGAAATATTAGTATAATGCATTTGATAATCTGTTTGTGCATCATCTCGATTAAGATTTAGATATAGTGGTCAGGAACGCATTTTTGGTCCTTCATACAGGCGCACTAATGGGATTTCATTACATAATTTTCTTTTGATTTCCAGGTGGCTCATTCAATATTGAGGAATTGATGAAATTATTCCATAATATCCACCACCACGTTTTGTTTCAAACACAAATGTTACGTAAATCTGGTGTATTCCAATTGTACCGCAATTTAAAAATTGGAACATTACCCGAACGAAGAAAAAATAGTTTGCTTGCATTTATTGCGGTGGATGTGCCGGCAATAAATGGATTTTATTTTCCCTTCATTTTAAATGAATCATTGATTCTATTGCACAATTTTTAACACTTTTTAATAACTTGTTATCCACTTAATTTCACTTGATTGAAAGACCAAAATGAACTGGTACTTGAGTAGAGAGCACAGGCTAGTAGAAATTTATGTAATTGTGCACCTATTCACATTCGAATATTTCAATATTTTGATAAAAAAAAAAATAATAATTATGTATAATCACAAAAATTGCAAATTTTATATTTTTCTTAAGCAAATTTTATGAACATTGAAGAAGATTTATTATCGCTTTTTGAGATAATTGAAGAAATTTAGCAATAAATTTAAAAAAAAAAATTGTGGTTTTTAGTATACTGCTTTTGAGAACATACTTCTTATTCAGGTAGCATCGATCCTTTGGAAATTCGTTTTCTTAAATTTGCTTGCAACGATTGTATTTTTCTATAAGGCTACAGTAAAAAAAAATCTATTGCACATGTAACCTTAATTCCAAAAATTCTATATTGTTTTATCAACAATATTTTTCATAAATGTTTTCTATTTTATTTTGCATAATTTTAACGAGGGGAAAGGGTATTTTTTTAAAGGACTACTGGTTCAATACCTACAAAACTCCTCAAAATTTCTTTATTTGATAAAAAAAAAAAAAACAAAAGATATTTTATTTTGAGAAAAACTACTAAATTCAATTTTATTAATAACAAAATAATTTATTTATAATAATTTTTATTATTGCGGAAATAAAGATTTATTCATAAAAATACTTAACATAAAATTATCTTTTCATTAACTAATCTTCTGCACTTTTATACGAAGTCTTCATTCGGACTCCAGTCTTATAAATCCTAATCTAACAAATTTAGAACTGAAGACATGGATTCACAAGTGTTGCCCTTAAGTCTGTTGGACAATTTATGTTTCATTAGCTATAATTTATAAAGAAAGACGTTCCACCAAGGCACTGCTATGAGCTAAAGTAAACATATAAATCAAATCTATTTTTTCTATTTTTAATTTTCACAATCCGGTCCAAAAAGGTTTCGGCATTTGATGTTTTAAATAGTTGTTCACAAACTTTTTCATTAGCTTTAGTTTTTAACAGCTTCAATTTATTTATAAATTCATCGGGATCTTTTCTTACATTTCTATATATCAAGGAGCCAATAAGTGTCCATGTGATTAAAAAAAGGTGTTATTGGCAATAAACGGTAACTCTGATTTCAACTTTTATAGTATTTCAAAATAAGGAATCGAGGTTTATTGCTCTTATAATTAGGAATCGTTTGAGATACATACCTTTAATGTACCCTTAATGGCAGCGTTATACGGGTGGCTTTAAGCTAAAGTATCGTGTGATCAAACAACATTTTCATATTACATTCTAAAATCATTGTAGTGCACTAAAATATTAATTTGCAAAAATATTAGAAGTCTTTAATATCCATCAAAATTTTAGCGCACTTTATATTAGATTTTTTTTACATTTTACGTGAAATTATATTCTTAATAAGTACATCTGTTGTGTTGTAGTTAATTGAAAAATAGGTTAAAAAAATACATAAAAACGCTTTCATGACCTGAGATCACGGTGTTTTTAATATTATGTAGATCATCGGGGCACACCTAAGGCGCTAATTGAGATCGGTGAAAATGTATAATAATCTGTAGTTTTATTATAGCTCATATCGGAATCAAGTGGCACTCAAAAATAATTACGCATTTGAATTTAGTGCAACTTTAAAAATTTTTGGGTGTGTATTTTTGTTATATTTATAGTTTATAGTTATATAATTAATATGTGCAACTTTTTATTTGTTAACTTTACTTAAAGATTTTTTTTTTTTTTTTTGTGGTTAGGTGTGAAAAATACATCAGTTAATTAAATACAATAAAAAAATCTATGTACAAGTTGTTTTTCACTCTTTATTCTAAAGTCAGATTAAATCAGAATTATGGTCCCGATTATGTTCACTACCACGCATCGATCCTCCTTTCATTTGTATTTCGTATATCTTTTTATAAGTTACATATATGCATTTATTTTAGGTATCGCACTAAAAATGGAATTTCTTCATTTTTTTAATTTTCAACTACCATAAACGGTAATTTCTTGTCCATTAATATCATTAAAAAATTTTTTTTATTGTCAAATATTAAAAATATATTAACAATTATTATAAAATTAAATAATAAAAACATCTGTGCATACTTTGAGGACCAAAAATTGTTATTAATGAAATGTTAAAAAAATCAATATGATCACTATTATCTTCAGTGACATCAATCATATCGTATAACTTATATTTTTCTATTTTAGACATATACGTACATATAGGTATATACCTATATGTAATAAATATGTGATAATTTTTTATAGTTTGTTGAAAATAGAATTATTGCAATTTTTTTAAGTTTTTGTCTTAAACCTCCATAGCACTGACGCCGTTCGCGCAAAAGTCATTCACGCGAATAGATTTGTAATTCATTAAAGCCATTTAATATATGTTCAAAGCAGTATTGATGTGCCAATATAAAAATGTATTTTTTTTTTTTTTTTTTTAATAAACTCTTTTTTTATATCATGACATTTCATTAGTTTTTTCTAACCTGCAATGTAACTAGTTCCCAGTGTTTTTACTAGTAATGACTTCAGTAATACTTCCAAATCAATGAGTTCTTGTAACCACATCTATGTAATGATTTTTTAAAACGCCTATTTGTATACCGAAAGAAATAAAAGTGGACTTCAATTACGAAATTGCTTATATTAATTAATTTTTTGTTTGATTTTGCTCCAATCTTAAATTTAAATTTGCTCAAAGCTTAAATTTCAATTAATTTTTCAAATCAAATTATTCAGAATTATTACTGAATATTTGACTAAAATGAGCTAAAACTTTAACTGATTCAATTCTGCCATTAATTAAATCCATCTTCAATGAAAATACAATGATATAAATATAATTATTTATTGAATTATTGGAAATATTTAAGTAACATGATACAAGTAAAATTAAGCAAAAAAATACTAGAACTCCAAATTTGATTATTCATCTATAGTTACGTATAAATCAGAATTTTTTTAAACTTTAACCTTGAGTATCTTATGTATGTCAAGGTTCATTTCCGTCCATTAAATTTCGGTGTTATACACTTATTTAACTAGGTTTTACAATAATCTATGTATGTATGTACCCTGCCAGCATTTGGGAGAGAGTTTTTTCATCTATCCATTAAAAAGTGTCTTTTTGACACTCCTGGATGTTAAAAAGTAGTAAACACAAATTTGCAATAACGAAACATATTAGGTAGTAGGGAAATGGGAAGGCAATAGTTGTTTTTGTTTTTAATGAGGAGTAACAGAAATTTTAAAGAGCAAGTTGTTTGTATGAAAATGAAAACCAATGAATTTGTTTTTGTAATTTTTTCTTGTGAGTGCATTAATAGGAGGAAAAATTGTTTTGCATTTTATAAAATTGAAAACCAATGTATGTATGTATATATGTATGTATGTATTTATGACAATTTTTATTTATTTATTTATTTATTTTTTTGCACTTTTAGTTGTGATGAAATTAAAAACTGATGACTTGTATAAATAGCGTTTTAGTATTTTTGGTTTCTTCATCTACATATTTTTATATGGTTATTTTTATTTTTATTTTTGTAAAGTGGAAACTTGAGAATTGTTTTGTTTATATGGAAAAAGATAACTTTGTGTAAGGTTCTTTGACATTAATGAAGATATATTTTATGTTGTTGAGTATGATTAATATTAAATATTCTAATAACAAATTAAGGGAGTATTTTTTATTCACATTAAACATTTTTCATATCTAGAATATGTTTAAAATTAGTTTAAGGCTCAATATTTATGTATTTATAATGTTTTCTCAATTTGAAATGATTAATTTTGAATATTCTAATAACAAACTATGGGAGTATATTTTATTTACATAATTAGTTTATAACTCAATATTTCTATATGAAAGCTAAATTAATAGTTTCTCTATTTGAAATATTAAAGAGAAATACTCAAAGTATTCAATTTACTTATTTAAATATAAAGGAGTATTTTTTAAATTTGTATAAAAAGAGGAATCAAATCATATTTATTACCATTTGATCTGAGGAATATAGTTAGCAGAATGGTAAGCTATCACTATTGTAAAATTTTCATGTATTTATATATATATATATATATATATATATATATATATTTATTTATATATATATATTTAGATGTATGAATAAATTATTAAATTGGCTCTTGGTATTAATGCAGAGTATACAAAAATTTATGATATTCCCTTACATCAGCCATTCAAAATTTTAAAATTTGAGTGGAAAGAAACACAATATGGATCAAAAGTTATCACATATTTAAATAACAATAAATGGTTTTATCTTCCGCAACGATTCATGAAATTTTTAAACAAGGAAGATCCCTACTTAACGCAATTGAATGTTAAAACCTGGACTATTATTTACAAAGGTCGTCAATCTTCAAGTGGGCTTGCAATATTTGAACTCAGTTATAGCTAAAATTTTATAAATAAAACAATTTTTTTTATATTTTTTTATTTTTATTTTTATTTTTATTTATTTAATAAAAATATATTAAACTTATATAGTGCTTATTATTATTTTATTTAGTATGATCTGACATCCAGTTGAAGATTCTCATCTTCCTCCATTAGTTCCTGATACTCCGGAGCTAAATTCAATGTTGCGCCCCCCGAAGTATCTGCAGTCTCCAAACAGTGTGAAAAGTCTTTTGCTTTATCTTTATGAAAATTGTGATATCTCATAAAATGTCTTTTTTATTCCACTTTGTGGAAAAGGTCTCATTAATACAAAATTCGCATGTAAGCTTCTGTCAGTCCATGTTTGAAATAATTTTTAATTAAAAATTATTTTATTAATACACCTATGCATTAAGAATTATTCTTTAAATTAAAAGTGTTTAACGAAGCAAAATACTTTTCCGTTAAAAAAATAAAAACATGTTGGTAGGAATATGCATACATAAGTTGGTATCTGTATGCGTAAGTATATAAAAATGTCAAACCTTTAATCAATATTTAAATATATGTTTTTTTTCATTAGTCTGTTGACTTAATTAAAAGTGATTACACGTAAATTTTAAACAATATGCCTTCTTATAAATGTAAATATTGCAAATCAATTTTTGTGGAAACAGAAATGCTTGAAGGACATGAGATCCTTCATTGTTCGGAATGTTGGAAATGGTTTTCAAAGGAAAAACATATAAAGGAGCATGAAAGGACTCATGCCAGCACATCCCATGTCTAATAAATTTAGTTGTGTTAAAAGCGCTTTCAAAGAAAGAATTCTGACATACCTCTACAGAAACCAAAAAGAGGAAATTCTGAGTTTCTAGAAGATGTAAACCATGATATTTTTGAAATTTTGGAGAACAGTATAAATAAAAACATAATATTGAAATACAATTTAGAAGTGGAGTGCGAATACATTAAAATTGTAGAAGATGAAATAATGCTAACCACCATAACGCATAGAACAAAAATGTCACTTTTAACCATAATTGATATTACTGAAAAATCTTTGAAAGCACAATACACGTATATATGTAAAAAATGTCAGAATTCCAGGAGAGGGATAGTGGATGGTCCCTAATACGAATGAAGCACTTGGAAATAAATATAAATAAGGCTTCATTCATTAGAGGCTCCAAATATATACCACTACCACATTGGATAAAGAAAAAAGATGCCTGTTTCAACTATCCAAATGATGATGAATACTGTTTCAAGTGGTGTATCATCGCTTCATTTTTATATAATGAAGCAAATGGATTTGTGAATTACAATGGATTTGGAAATATTCAAATAAATGAGGATAAAATATGTGTGGAAAATGAAGTGCTAAATTTTGAAAAACTTTAATTTTCAATTAAATTAAAAGATATAAAGATATTTGAAAGCAAGAATGAATATGTTAGCATTAATGTATTTGGCTGCGAAGGTAATACTATAGTTGGACCATATTACCTCACATCTGCGGTAAAGAATTACCACATAAATCTTCTTCTTCTTATGGACAAAGAATGGTGTCACTACGTTTTATTAAAGATATCGGAAGGTAATTTGAATAAAAATTAATTACATATTTTATAAATTAAATTATTATTCAAATATTTCTGATTAGTAAGATAAAATTTAACTTCCCACCATGGACGAGTTTTCATTTGCAATGCATGTCTTCAGTACTCTCCAAATGAGAAGATAATGCAAGATCATGGTCTTAACTGCAAAAAAGTAGTACCGAAAATGCCAGAGGGTGATAATAACATTTTATATTTTAAAAATTATAAGAAGCAGTTAGATGTACCGTTCGTTATATATGCTGATTTTGAGATGTATTTGGAAAAATTAGATAACGAGCAAGTAAATATACAAAAACATATAGCTTGTACTTTTAGTTCTTATATTAAGTGTAGTTTTAATGATAATTTAGATAAGTTTAATATTTATCTTGGTAATGATGCTCCTACAATATTCATAGAAAATTTAATTAATGACGCAAAAGAAATTTACGGAAACTATTTAAATAAGGTCGTACCAATGACTGCACTCTGAAATGATGAAACAATTTTGTATAACCTCTCAACAATTTGTCACATATGTAAGCAAATTTTAGGAGCGGACAAAGTACGGGATCATTGTCATTTAACAGGCAATTTTAAAGGAGCAGCCCATAGCTCATGTAATATTAATTATAAAATAGCCAAATTCATACCAGCATTCTTTCATAATTTTTCTTCCTATGATTGTCACTTATTTATGAAAGAACTTTCACAATTTGAGGAAGATATAAAGGTAATTCCTCTCAATAAAGAACTATATATATCGTTATCAAAGTTTATAACAGTTGAAGAAAATCAGGGATTTGAAATTCGGTTTTTAGACTCCTTTCGTTTTATGGCCTCCAGCTTAGAATCTTTAGCCAAAAATTTAAATGACAGTGATTTTCAAATTCTAAATAAAATTTATAATCAAAAACAACAATTTGATTTACTCAGAAGAAAAGGAGTATTTCCTTATTCCTATATAGATTCGATGGAGCGCTTTAATGAAATTAGTCTTCCTGCTAAAGAAAAATTTTGTAATATTTTAAATAATTCTCATTGTTCTGATGAAGCTTATGATCATGCTAAATCGGTTTGGACAACTTTTAAATGTAATAGCTTGTTAGATTACACTAAATTATATTTAAAAACAGATGTTCACCTCTTAACAGATATTTTTCAAAATTTTAGAAGTATCTGTAAAAGAATATACAAACTTGACCCATGCCAATATTATACTGCTCCAGGTTTATCGTGGGATGCAATGTTAAGAACAACTAACATAAGGTTAGAACTTTTAAGTGACATCAATATGTATAATTTTATAAAAGACGGTATTAGAGGAGGACTAGTACAACGTTCAAAGAGATATTCAAGAGCAAATAATAAATATTTAGAAGACTTTGATAGTAGTACGCCTTCAGAATATTTAATGTATCTAGATGCTAACAATTTGTATGGTTGGGCCATGTCAGAATATCTCCCATATGGAGAATTCGAGTGGATTTATGATGATGCGGCTTTAGAAGATATTGATGTAACTACAATATCGGATACATCTGATATTGGATATTTTTTGGAGGTAGATTTAGAATATCCACACTATTTACATGACTTTCATAATGATTTACCCTTTTGCCCAGAAAATAAATTTGTTGGTAAATCTAAATGTAGGAAACTGATTGCAGACCTAACATCAAAAACAAAATATCAGATCCATTATAGAGTTCTTAAACAATGTTTAAAGAATGGACTGATATTAAAAATAATACACAGAGCATTAAAATTTCGACAATCTCCATGGTTAAAAACAAATATAGATATGAATACATACCACAGAACAAGAGCAAAAAATGCTTTTGAAAAAGATTTTTTTAAATTATTAAATAATTCTGTATATGGAAAAACTATGGAAAATGTTCATAAACGCAAAGATATAAAAGTTCTTACAGATTTGGAAACAACAAGGCGTAATCATTTAGGAGCTAGAGCATTAATTTCAAAGCCTAATTTTTCGAGTATAACTCAATTTTCTGAAAACATGTTTGCAGTTCAGTTAAAGGTTATGCAAATAACTTATAACAAACCAATTTGTTTAGGCTTTGCTGTGCTGGAACTCTCAAAATGGAAAATGTATGATTTTCATTATCAATACATGAAACCAAAATTTCAGTCTAATTTAACATTGAATTATATGGATACAGACTCATTCATATACACTATAAAAACAGATGATTTTTATAGTGATATTCGTGAAGATATTGCCTCAAGGTTTGATATATCAGAGTATCATCCCAATAACATATTTAAACTCCCAATATTAAATAAGAAAGTTCTAGGCATGATGAAAGATATGAATAGCGGGAAAATTATGAAAGAATTTGTTTGACTTCGATCAAAAATGTATTCATTCAAAACGGTTGACATGGAGGAAGTAAAGAAATCTAAAGGAGTTAAAAAATCATGTATACAAAATTTATCAATAATAGACTACAAAAGGTCATTATTTGAAAGAAAAATAATTTCTGATACAATGCATACATTTAGATCGAAGTTTCACCAGTTGTATAGACAAAAATTACATAAAGTTGTTTTAAGTTATGCGGATGATAAAAGAATTATTGCTTCTGACCAAATAAATACTTATGCGCGAGGACATTTTAGACTTCAAAGTGACTTTGATAACTTTTTTACAGAGATAGATGACGATATTTTCTTGAATATTGATAGTGAGTATATAGAATTTTTAAAAGATTTATCAGATGATGAATATTTAATGAATGTAGATGTTTAAGTTGTACATTTAATAATTTAAATACTTTCATATTTTCTAATTTTATTTAAAGTTTCCAGAAGTAGAACTTCAAATGTATATATTTCTATTGAATAGAGTTAACTCCTTAAGATATTATAAAAAATATATTTTTAAATGAAAATGACACTGATATTTATGTTATCACAATGAAACAATAATAAATATATGTCTTTTATTATATAATAAATGTGTTTTATTTTTAAATATTTTTCCATTGTAAATTTTCTATTTCGTAATCTAACTTTTTACGATTTCTAGTTAGTCGAGGAGAATATTGATATGGTAAAGTTGATTGCTTCAAATTTTTGTGATTTTCATCCTTTGACAATATTCTTATTTTTGGTGTTCCATTATTTGAAAAATGTTTAAGTCGTTTAGCTGCTGAAGAGGCAGAAGTAGGATTAAGTTTTTTTAATGTTGTATCCATATCAATTTCATCATAATTTTCATTAGTATAAATTTCCTCAGGTAAATTTATATTAGATTGTGTTCCTACACTACTTGACTCTGGTTGCATTGTTTGAGTTTCAATATGTTTCTTATATATTTTCCTAGTTTGTGTTTCATTATCACGTAGGTTACTCAATTTAGAACTTTTAGTTTGATGAGAAGATGATATTTGGCTTCCAATTAAATATTTGGCTAATTCTTGTTTAATATAATACCATTTATTAATATCTTTTAGTGTGTGTGAACCATATATTGGTATTAGTTTTCGATGTAGAAAATTGGAATCAGAATATTTAATTTTAAATTTATCGTAAGTTGATGGATTAAGAACTATTAATTTGGATAAATTATTTGACATTTTCTAAAATTTTTCCAATAACACCACTTAAAACGGATGAAATAATAATTGGTAGAAATCCTCCTTTTTGAATTAGATGTTTCCTCTTTTGTTTCATTGAGGTTTCTAGTGAAGAAACTTTTCTAATTGTATTTTTATATGGTTTTATTTTGTCAAAAACTGCTTTATAGATTTTATGGTTCTCATTAATTATATTAAAAAGTATTTCATTTATTATTTTAATAATAACATCATCAACATGTTTCAGTATTGCATTTCGTAATTTAGGATCTGCTTTCTTAAGAACGTAAAGAATATGTTTGTTCTCCTTCAACAGTTTTAGGTTCGAGGTCATTGTTTATATTTGCAAATATTAAATAGTGATTTTTATTGAAAATATCTGTTCTAAATCTTAATGCGTTGTGTATTTGTTGAGTGAGATCAATTAATAAATAGCCATGAGCCTGCTGCGTACAGTTATTATATACATCAACCAGAGCTTTTGAGTTTTCTGGGTATACTTGGCGAGCTAAATATGTTACTAAAATCACAGCTAAATTTCTATGATGAGATCTCTTAGTAAAAAGTTCACACACTTTTTTATTAGATGATTCAAGCATTAAATCATCCAATATTATTAAAACCGATTCATTTTCTGCAGTAGCAAAATCCTCTGGAATACCATGTATAAACTCTACATTGTTAATTCTCGGAAGAGAATTTTTTTCTGCAAAACACCAAATAACACGATCTATGTTTTTAGATATTAAATGTTGATTTTTTATCAAATTCATAATAAATGTGGATTTCCCACAACCAGAGGGACCACAAATCATCATAGTAAATGGATATATAAACTGTTGAAACATGTTTACACTTTAGTGCACGACATTTAAATGAAGTGAAGCATTAACATTCTATAAATATAAATATGAGTAAAAGAATTCTTGTTGATGAACTACATCGTCAAGCGAGAAAGAGCTTTCAGCGCTGACGATTTATTCAAAAGGGTATTTTAGATACATGGTAGATTGACTTAGTGGAAATGATACCATATGCAAAATTTAATAGAGGTTTTAAATATATGCTTACTGTAATTGATGTATTTTCAAAGTATGCATACGCATTACCACTAAAAACTAAAACAGGAATAGAAATTTCGAAAGCATTAAAACATATTATAAAATTAAACAAATAAAATTCTCCCAAAAATATCCATTCTGATCAAGGGAAAGAATTTTATAATATCTATTTTAAAACTCTTATGAAAGAATATGAAATTAATCATTACCACACTTTTTCAAGTATGAAGGCATCAATAGTTGAACGTTTTAATAGAACTTTAAAAAATAAAATGTGGAACCAATTTAGTATACAGGGAAATTATAAATGGATAGATATATTAAATAAATTGTTGAAAGAATATAATTCTTCATATCATCGTACTATAAAAACAACACCCAATTCAGTTAATAAGAAACATGAACAGAAACTTCTTAATACACCAATTTGGTCTACAGAGGTTTTTAAGATAAACGAAATTTACGTAACCAATCCTATAACATATCAAATTGCATATTTTAATGAAAATGTAATTAAAGGTGGATTTTATGAAGAAGAATTGTTAAAAACAAAAGCCCCAAACATTTTTTTGGTAGAAAAAATTTTAAAGCGAAAAGGAGAAAAACTATTGGTAAAATGGCTTGGTTTCGGAAAAGAATATAATTCATGGATTCATCAGAACGATATTAGTAAATAATATATGTATAACAAACAACATACTATATTGATCATTCTTTTTAAAGATGGCTTCAAGTAAACAAGAAGAAAATATTTATGTTACTTTATTAAGTAATAATTCAATGGATATTTATAAAAATACTCCAAACACTTTTACAAATTTGCTAACACAATCTCTAAATTTGGATGATCACTGGGTAGTTGGATTATCAAATATTTCATTTTCATTACTGGAAAGAAATAATCAAAACATTGTCAAACGTAGAAAACGAAATACAATTTCAAATGTCGACACACAAACTACAGTACATGGAAAAACAAAAATATCGAAGCATAGTGCAAATAATGAATATGAAGACATTAAGTTAAAATTTCACGAACTTAGAAAGCTCTAATGATTTTATGATAACAAACCCCAACCTGAATAATAAAACAAAACTTTTGAATAAATTAAGTGATACTCCAAAAAGTAATGTATCCACAGAAAAGAAAGATTTAAGTGATAAAAAATCAGATCCTTTAAATAAGTTAAAGAATGATACCTCACAAACAAATTTAGCAACAGAAAAGAAAGTCAACGAATTTGATTCTTATACTAGTAGAGATGAATTAGAAAACGTTGAAAAGGATTCCATTTTAACATCAATAAATCACATTCTGCACAAATCTTTAACCAAATTTTCAGATAATATGACAAATTATTTTACTAAAGTCTGTTCACCAGATATAAATGAAATTATATTTATTTACACTGATATAATTAAACCACGACATGTAGGAAATAAAAAAACTAAATGTTTGAAAATATTTTCAATATCCACATTGAAAAATTATATTCATTTTAATAGAATTGAATATTTTCCTATTGAATCTTATAACATTAATAATATATCTATAATGATTCGAAATGATGAAGGAGGAATAATAAGTTTGAATGAATTCATACCAGTTTATTGTACTCTACACTTTAAAAAATATATAAAATAAATGTTTAGTAAAATTTTAAATCATTTTTGTAATACCCATGGATGTGATGTATACAAATTATTATAATAATCAGTCTGGAAATAATGTTCAAAATATTGGTTAAATATATCATACACCAAGGTTTGTGCAATATGGACGTGGTATTGGATCACTGTTTTCATCTTTGTTTTCACACCTGAAACCATTCTTGAGAACAGGATTAAATTATTTAAAAAATAAGTCATTAGACATTGGAAAAGAAATTTTGGAGGAAATCGGAACAAAACCTGTGAAAGATATTCTATTTAATCAAGGTAGAAAAATTATGAATAATATCATAGAAGCTACTATTGAAAAAATAAAAACAATGCAGAAAGGTAAAGGGAAGCATATAAAACTTAAACGCTTAAAACAAAAACCGCACAATAAATCCAAACGTTGTAGAGGAAAGAACTTTAACGATATTTTTGGAAATTTAAAATGTCGGGATTTATAGAATGTATGAAAAGTGAATTGGATTTAATTGAATCTCCCCCAATTCAAACTAGTATAATTAAAACAGAAGAAATATGTTATAATCCAATTGCTTCATTGGACAACTCTAGTACAATTGAATTTGTATCATTGGGGAATGGAGATACATATAGAGATCTTAATAGTATTTATCTTAGACTAGTGCTTGAATTCAAAGGAACTGGAGACGTTGTTAATAACTTATTGCATTCCATAATTAGGATTTGTACAGTTCATTTTAATAATAAAAGTGTTTCTCAACCTGACAACAACTATCACTATAGAGCATATATGGAAACATTGCTCAATTATGGAAATGATGCTAGATCTACCCATCTTGAATCGTGTGGTTGGGCTACTGATATGAACAAAATTAATTCATTAATCGATAAAGAAAATCCCGGTTTAGATGAAAGAAAAAAATTATTTAAGGATGGGAAAAAGGTGGAGCTTTTCGGAAAACTTCATATAGATGTATTTAACCAACAAAAGTACTTGCTTAATAATGTTGATCTTAAGGTCACATTAAATTTGTAGAAACCAGAATTTTATATTTTAGAAAGTGGGGATAAAAATGAATCTTATCTAAGAATACATGAAGCTAATTTATATATAAATCATCTTACTATCAATAGTAGTATATTAATGGCACATCATAATGTATTACAAAGCAAAAATGCAATTTATCCATATAAGAGAGTAGAAATTAAGACCTTCACTGTACATCCAGGAAACCATTCATTATCTCTAGATAATGTTATACTTGGACAATTACCAAATTTCTTAATTTTTGGAATGGTGTCGAACAAAGCTTATACTGGAGATAGAAAAGAAAATCCATACAACTTTCAACATTTTAATTTACAAAGATTTAATTTGGTTGTTAATGGAGTACAATTTCCAGCACAGCCAATGGAATTTAACTACAACAATGGAAGAATATTAAGCACTCGTGGTTATCAAACCCTATTTAAAGGTACCGGAATCCATCATTTTGATAAAGGTCATCAAATTACAAAGGAACTTTTTGATAGCGGATTTTTTTTACTAGCTTTTGATTTAACACCAAGATTTAATCAAGGAACTATTCGAATAGAAGGACGTTTTGGGAAACCCATAACAGAGGCAATTATCTGCTTAATATATTGTGAATTTGACAGTATAATAGAAATTGATAAGTCTCGCACTATAATTCAAACGCTATGATCTCAATAAATATTATAAATACTTTAAATATTTATATAAAATATAAATTTAAAGGAGTTTTTGCGAGCAATAAATTACCCAAGACACCTGTTACAAAACCATCATTTTACATAGCCAACCCTTATCTATCTTATAAGCCTGGACAGCATTGGGTCGCTTTTTATTTCCCTGAAAATAAACTAGCAGAATTTTTTTGCTCTGCAGGTCAACCTCCAATAAAACCATTTATTTCATTTCTAAACCGAAATTCTAAAACATTTGTCTACAATAAAATGCGAATTCAAAGTGAATCATCAATGTTTTGTGGTATTTATTGTTGCATTTTTATTTATTTAAGATGTAAAAACTTAACTTTTAATAAAATTTTAAATATTTTGAATTATTTTAATTTACATGAAAATGATATGTTAGTTTTAAGTTTATTTAAATACTTTTATTTGTTTTTGTAGAAAATAAAAATAAATAAATAAATAAATAAGAAAAATATATATTATTTTGTTTTTATTCCAAGTTCTTTTTCCACATTTAGTAAAACTTCCAGGAGAATTTTATCACGACCATCATGCAATGCGAGGAATAGTGGAATGTCTATAGGCGGCAGTATTAAGATTTTTTGAATTTTGAATTTGACCCTTGTTTGAAATATAATTTGATTCAATTTTAGTGTTGTTGGATGTATTCATTATTCTGAATATATTGTTCTTGATAGATAGTCAATTATTTACTAAAATTATTTCCAAAATTCAAAATTCATAAGACCCTTACCAAGTTCAAAATTACAAGAATTTATTGTAAAAAAGAACAAAAATTTTTTTAAAGTTGTATTATTTTTTATTTATTATTATTTTTGAAATTAACATATTTGAAATTAAAAATATTTTCCCAATTTACTTATTTTAGTCGTTTAGATAATAATTATATCTTTCTATAAAATCCTCTATTTTGTTTATAAGTTTTCTATGCTTTCTACAATTACAAGTATCAGGACCAACGTTTGCTTTATCATCCGACCATGAACAGTTTTTGAAGTGTAATCCATATTTAGATGATATAAGTTTTTCATTATAATTCCCAGTTTTATTAATAAGTGTCAAATACTCTTCCAGTGTTTTTTGATGTTCAACAAAAATTAAACCATCAAAATTTTGAAGAAATTTTTGAATTTTTATATGTAACATCTTTATTATAAAGCTTTCTTTTTACAAGTAGTTAGTTTTTAAAAACCATGATACTTATATACTAATTAACAAATTTTCTTTATTAAGAATTTCTTGAAATTTTACTATTTTCCCAACTGAAATATGGTTGAGAATTTGGGATGAAAAACTCTCCCACTTCGTCTTCTCCAGCGGAGTTTTCGCTGACTACCTCTTCCAATTTCAAAACATATAAACCATTATCTAACTTCCTCCTTAAAGTAAACTGTTCATTATTAACTCCATCTATTACTTTATCTTCCAAATTATTATATCGTTTGAGAAGATATAACATTCCCTCTTCAAGCTCTGCCATCACCACATTTCCATATATATTCTTATGGCGGAACATATTTAATACCTTATATGGCTTTGATGGTAGTAAATCCTTTGCTGCTAGATATGGTCTTGTTTTTAATTTATTGAAAGCCGCAACAATATCAGCATTTGTAATCTTATTTGATTCCATTTTTGTTCCGCCTTTTAAAAGGTTTATTAACTGATTGAAATAATTTTACTTCAGACAATTATATTTATATCTAATCTAATTTATCTCCAAAGAAGAGTAATTTGGGTATATCTCTTAATATTTCAAATTGAGAAAATATTATAAATACATAAATATTGAGCCATAAACTAATTTTAAACATATTCTAGATATGAAAAATGTTTAATGTGAATAAAAAATATTCCCCTTAATTTGTTATTAGAATATTTAATATTAATCATACTCAACAACATAAAATATATCTTCATTAATGTCAAAGAACCTTACACAAAGTTATTTTTTTTCAATATAAACAAAACAATTCTCAAGTTTCCACTTTACAAAAACAAAAATAACCATATAAAAATATCTAGATGAATAAACCAAAAATACTCAAACGCTATTTATACAAGTCATAAGTTTTTAATTTCATCACAATTAAAAGTGCAAAAAAAAATAAATAAATAAATAAAAATTGTCATAAATACATACATACATATATACATACATACATTGGTTTTCAATTTCATAAAATGCAAAACAATTTTTCCTCCTATTAATGCACTCACAAGAAAAAATTACAAAAACAAATTCATTGGTTTTCAATTTCATACAAACAATTTGCTCTTCAAAATTGCTCTTACTCCTGTTTACATTCCAGGGCAAAAAAAAAGAACAATCACGTCATAATTTCGCTCAGCAAATAAAAATGTAAACAATATTAATATTATAGTGAGTTATCAAGTATATATATATATATATATATATATATATATATATATATATAATGTATGTATAATGTATGTATAATGTAAAAATATATGTAGTATAATTCACGATAATGATTATAAATACTATACTCTCAATAATACGTCTAAAGTATGTAATGTTTATATTTATATTTAATTTCCCAAAACTTATCATAAAAACGTTCATCTCTGCGAGACGTTCTAATGAATATCAGATTATCCTATCTGAATAACCTTTCGACCTAGGACGACATCCAATAACAATATGACAGATGTCTGGGATCATGAAATTGAATATTATCGAAGGTAAGCATCTACAATATTATCAAAAGATTAATAATCTCATCAAATATTTAAAATTAATACATACCAAATAATTATTATTAAACACGTCTCCGGAAACTAAGAAATCATGTACATATTTCGTATAACCATTTTTTTTAATAGATAAATGAGCCCAAACAATTGAATATATATTTAGAAATTATTTTATTTTATTTCTATATTTTTTATTGATAAGTTTTTCTTTTTTCTTAACAGCTGTCGATTTTTGCCAAAAAAAAAAAAAAAATGTAAAAGAGTTAGAAGGTTATTTAGATTAATTAATAGCATAATTAAATTTTAATATAGAATAAATTAATCATTTTATTAAAAAATTATTTGGAATATTTTTCTTTCTGTGTAATAATGTAAGGAAAATTTTTGCCTCTAGTGTAATCTTCGTGTTGAAATAAGGCGTTATTCAGCTGATATGTAAGTAGTGAAGAACCATAAAATTGGCTTTTTAACACATTACATGGCCACCAAACTTTTAGCTGGGTTATTTAATAATCGTAAGTTCTTCGAAATGTTTTTGTAGGGTTGTTGCATTCCACAGCATATTTCCAGGACTTAAAATGCAGTACCAATAGCTACGACTGGTTTTGTATATCTTGTTAACTTTTGTGGTGGTGTTACTTTATTAAGTAAGAAGTGCGCATGAAAAACTTGGTGCACATTTTAAGGCTAATAACAATTGTATTGTTTATAGTTGTCACTGTTCTCAGTATCCATACACTAATTGCTCTTGTAATTGCAAAATAACTTTTTCTTAAAATTGAAATTGAGCAAACACATAATTTAAAGTGAAACCCCATGTTGACCATATACAACAAATGTTAGGAATGCAGGTGTGTCGCGAAATATAGAGTTCTCGATAACCGAAAGCAAACCTGCTAGCCGAAAAAAAATTGGAAATTCGCAGATAAAATAACGCCATTTTAGGAGAAAATCGTACATTGCGAAGTAAGGCAGACCAAAATTTTTAGAAATAAATCTGCAATTTCTAATCAACCAAAAAATTTATAAGCGTACAGATAAGTTCAAGGTTAACGTGGGTACCTGCCATGACGGCCTAACCCCACGGTGGTTTTAACAACGGGTGAAGTATAATGCAGCAACCAACGCCCCTATATGCTTTGACACATATAGGTCGCAATCTAATAACTCGCTTTACCCGAAGGTCCTCAACCAACAGCCAGTGCAACAACACCGACAAGCAAGTGTTGCTGTACCAGGGGCTACTGGCTCTCGCGGCACCTACATTTAGGTCCTAGATAAGACTTCGAACTTGAATTCTGCAGGCTCAAAACCCAGAAAATCCTGAATCTATTTCCTGTCAATCTTAACAACACACTAAGACAAAGTAGCAATCTTAGGTTTAAGAGACAGAAATGTTACTCTACCACGAATGAGCTATACATCAATGATGAGATTTTATCTGAGATGACAAGACGCCGTGGCGGGGATAATCGTATAATTTTTAGTTTAGAAGGAGGACTCCACATGATTTCAGAGATTTTTATATCATGTTAATGCTTTTGATAAGATCTTTGAAAAACATGCTTGCATGTTCTATTTATCTCTTATAGTTTTAAATTATTTGTATTAAAAATGTAAACTGTCTCCAATATTTTTGAACATTTCCGACCGACTTTGTTAGATTCTTCTTTAGTTAGTTAAAGGACAAAATTTTCTATCGATTAGAAGTCGATATCTTTCCGAGTCCAAAAACAAACGATTTTGAATTTGAAAATTGGAAAAATTCAGATTTTTTGTATTTTTTATGGACTTAATCATTTTGAATGATTAAGTTTAAATAAATTTAAGATTTTGTTAAAAAAAAGAATACCGCAATTCCTTAAAAACCGGCGAAAATCACAAAAATTTGAATTTTTTGAATTTTTCCCATAAAGTCCACATTTGTTGCATCTATGGAAAAAGTGGTTAACAAACTCAAAAATTTATCCTAATTTGAGTCCCCATAACTCAGCAGCTTAGGTGTCTGTGGAGCCCCCTTGCAAATTTAAAGTTAAGCGCTCCTCTGCTATGATTGTGTGAAAGTTTATGTAAATCCAACTAGCCGATTAGAAATTACAGATTTATTTTCAAAAATTTTCGATGTGCTCCACTGTACTTTGCTTTGAATCTTTTATCAAAAAAGTGAAAAAAAGCTAGCCCTCAGGCTAGTCCTCAGACCAACAGAAAACAAATAGTAACCGATAGGAATGCTGGAACCCATTTGATAAATTAGCCAAGTGGTGAGAGCAGAATTGCTTTCCTATATATGATGTTTTTTTTATTCTATTTTAATGCTACAATTGAAAAAACAAACAAGAATGAATGTGATTAATTAAATTTTATGTGAAATAAAAAAAAAATCAATTAATAATGCAGATCCAAAATAAGTGCATTGCGTAAGTGTAATTAGTAATTTTTAGTTTAAATTCTATAAACAATAGAGAGTCTATAGGTACAAAGAAATACCTACAGTTATTGCGACGTTCCTAAGAGTATAACATACAGCCTACCCGCTGTCTGGTGAACGCTCCAATATTTTCTTTTTTTTCATACTCTAAATTAATTTATCAAAGCACCTATTGTGAAATCTTATTTATTATTATCAAATTTATAACACTGAAGAAAATAATTATTATATCCCAAAAACTAAGAAAGCAAAATATTTGGAAGAGTTTTGAAAAAAACAACTAATCACTTCTATGTCCACTCAAATTTGAATAGAAAATACACAAATTGTAAAATATCTGAAATAAAGGAATAGAAAATCAATTTGCGCCACAAAAATTATTACTTCGTTTTTTAGATAACTGGCGATAGAAGATGTGACCTTATAGCAAATGCTCCCCCTTCTATATCGCAAAAGTTATGGAAAATGTAGCTGATAAATAGAGAGTGAAAAAATCACAATTTTCCAAAAATTTCGTCCAGGGAAAAATCATTTCATTCAAAACTAATGGCTTCATTAAATGTGCGAATGAGTGCCTTTGGAAATGATTTCTTCTTATCATTAGAAATCACTAAAAAACAAATGAGTGCAATCGAAAAATTTTTGTTTGTATGCACCAAAAGGCCCAATCTACCAAAATGTCCAGCACTCTGTCCATTTGAAAGTTACTGGATCTTAAATATAGCAGTCTTTAACGAAAACAAAATTTCAAAATTTTACACATTGGTTTCAGATCTATAATCAGAATTATATGCACTAATTTTTTCGTTCGCACACTTTAGACTCTAAAAGCCTGTAATTAATTTCGTAAGTTATAAAAAGTCAGTTTAGTAACTGACAAAGAAACGCATTTACTTAATCAATTCTTAATTGGTGTCGTCCTCTTACTTTGTACTTTGTGCATGACGCATTAGTTAATTAGCCTATATTTGGTACATTTCTCCGCTATGGTGATAAATATTTCCAACAATAGTATAAAATTGATGTCTTCTATTAGATTCAAATCTTCAACAATCGTCTCATTTGAGGTGACGTGAAGTTGCCACCAAGATAGTACGGAAAAACTTTTAATACGAGGGCGGATCAATAAGTACGTGACTTTTCGAACTTCCCACGTAGTTATATGAAATTTTCCATCAAGTACCACCTGTTAATAGACTACTGTAAAATTTTGAGCAAGTTTCGTCATTTACTTTGCGTAAAAAATAGGATTTTTCGGGGTCCTTAAAATAGGCATTTGTTTGGTCAATAATTTCATCGTTGGAGCTGAATCTCTTTCCACCGAGCCATTTCTTTAGGTTCGGAAATAGAAGTAGTCACTAGGGGCTAAATCCGGAGAATTCCTAACCCAATTCATAGAGTTTTGCCATTGAGACTACGCACGTCAATTGAGAGCAAACGCGGCGCCCATCTTGCAGACAACTTTCTTAAACCTAGATGATCATTTAAAATCGAAACCACACTGCCATATGGAATGCCTATGGCATAAACAATCTCACGCACTTTTACCCTTCGGTCGGCCAAGACCATATCGTGGTTTTTTTGGACATTTTCGGGTGAACTGACCTCAATTGGCCGTCCAGAACGTTCAGCGTCATTTGTACTTGTGCGACCACAACGAAAATCAGTAAACCACTTTTTTACTATTGAAATCGATGGTACAGAGTCCCCATAGTATTTATGAAGCTTTTCTTTGGTTTGATTGATGGGTTTTTTCGCAAAATATAATGTCTAATGAGTACTCGAAACGCACTTTTTTCCATTTTTAGAAAAATACACGAGGTTGTATGTTTTGAACAGCTTTTAAACGCAAAGTGAATGACAATTTTTGCTCAAAATTTTAAAATAATAAAATAATAAAAATATTGTTGAATTTCTTATAACTACGAGGGAAGTTCGAAAATTCATGGGCTTATTTATCCGCCCTCCTACCTAACATCTTATTAAAAACTATATAGTAGTCATAACTGTAACTGGCAGAAAAAAAGTCAACAAAATTCCCATTTATTACAGGAAATTCAATAAAGTTATAAACCAACATTAGGTAAATAAAAATTAATTTTTTGTAAACATACAGTGAGTCAATAATTTTTTTATGAAATTTATTTTTTATTCATTAAAAAAAATAAATAAAAGTGACAAGTAGATATAAAATTTGCTACTAACTATGATACAAAAATAACAAGGTAGCGCCATTCTCTAATTTTTTCGCCATGATAACCATCTGACGTTTAAGACAACACTAATTCTATTCTTTAAAATCGTCCTGTCGTACAAATTTTGAAATGTCCGAGTTTTTTGTTTACTTTTTTATATTCAGGTACATTAAGAAAATTATTAAAAATTATCAAAATTATAATGTATATATGCCCAATCTTGACAAATTTTCTTAATTTTAGTAGAGCTTTTTGTTCTCAAGTTGGTGATATATGCATTTTAGCTAAGCAATTTTTAATTAAAGAGATATAAAAATTCAAAATTTCATTATATAAACTTTTATGTATCTGATTTTTTTTAACCGATCAGAAGAACATATATATTTGATAGTGCTTTCGAATATCTTTTAAATTATAGTCGGAACATACTAAACTATAGATCCATTTAATGGCAATATCTAATAGTTTGTCATTTTTTCTGAGTTTGTTCATAAAAGTACTATTATCTCGGATATATATCGATATAAAGGTAATATTAAATTTATATTTTATAAAGGAAGTGTCATACATTCATTTAGTGCAAGTAGTATATTTTTAAGCCATTTAATAAAATAGTTATTTGTTAGTTGAAAATTATTTACTAAATGGATACTTTTAAATATTTCAGAACTATTGTAATACCGGGTACTTCAACAAGAACGCAGGTGTGCGTTTTTTCAAGTCCCAACTATACCACATATTCAACAAAAGTGGCTATTTGCATAATATAAATTACATATAATAAAAAATATTCCAGAAATAGTTTTCCCTTTTTATTTTGATGGCAACGCTTTTTTGTTTATTTACAAAAGAACAAATATCAAATAATTAATAACAAATAATAACAATTTGTTTTTTCAAAGCAAATTGTTATTGTATCCCATTTACATCCAACGAAAACTAATTAGTTTTTGTGAAAACCGAATTTCAAAATCCAGGTCGATAAAGTACCTATTTTTCTGCATATGTGATTTTTGTTGACGTACATTTTTTCCATATTAAATCAAATTTTGTTCCTACTCGATGTCAGGAACGTTTTTAATAATATTGTAAAAATAATTCACGCACAAAATTTATCAAACAGATAAAATAATTAAAGAAAATTTGACAATTTTATTTTTTTTTATTACATATAAAAGCTCACAATTCTTATATCAACTGAACAGACTGTGTCATAAAAAATTATTCTAGTAGTTTTTATTTGAATTTCAATAAAAACTAGTTAAATGGTTTTTGACTTGTATGGAAAAATTAAGGAAATTTATGTAGTTTTTCAACCAAAAAACCGAACGAGGCCAAAAACTATTAGTGTTTGTTCGGAGTGAACGTTATATTATTTCAACCAATATGAAATATAAATTGAATTTTTATAGCTTTACTCAAATGATTCGCAAAATTATGTTTCAATAATGTTTTAATATAAATTCATAATTTTAGTCAAAACAATTTGTTTTGCTTTTATGATTGTTGTGCGTATTATTATTTAAAATTGGTTTGGAAATGTTGATTTCATTTCACTTAATTTACAAAAAAGTAAAAATAAAATAATAATTAAATTTCAGATAATTCTATATAGTACAAAGTAGATTAATGTCTGCATTTTTAGCTTTTTTTTAATTTTGTTATAGCCTGATATCTGACATAATCGAAAAAGCAAAAAATACAAACAAATCTTGTTTTGAGCAATTTGTATAACTAAATATTTTGTAAGTGGAAAAATTTAAATTTTTCGTTGAAATGTTTTGCAGATACACAAATGAAAAAATATTTGCACTCAAAAGTAACGTTTTGTTTCTTTTTAGTGAGTACTATGTGTAATATTTAACACGTATAATCAAGTACTCCCAACCAATATTTATTTAATTTAAAACAAGAAGGTTTTAGTCATTTCAGCCCAACTATAATATAGAGAGGTTTTCATTTTGGGCATATGGATAAAAGTGAACCCATTATAATTCTATAAAACTTGTAGATATTAACTTCGTGCACTTTAGATGATTTTGGAAAGTGCGCCTTATATGGGTGTCATAGTCAAATGTGGACCCAACCCAATAAGATTTGGTAATACAATTTCTTTTTGTATAAAGCTTATTTGTGACATATTTCATATACATGCTAATATTTGTCTGGGATTTATGCACGTTTAAATGAATTTCAGGAGGGATGCTTATGCGGGAGCCATAGTCAGTTACGGATCGATTCGTCTGAAATTTGGTATACTATTATATAACGAAATGAAATTTATTTGCACAAAATCGTACACATTGGTATTTTTGCGGTATTTATGCATATTTAAGTAATTTTTGGGAGGGTTCTTGTATGGAGGCTATGGCGAATTAAATACCCAATCCACTGAAATCTTTTGAAGTGTATTACCACTACAAAATATTTATTTGTAATGAATTTTGTAGAAATATGTTCATATTTAAAATATTTACATTCATTAATAGGGGCTAAATGAAATAATAGACTGATTTGAGCCAATTTCAATAGGATACCTACTTGGACTCCATAATTCCAAATTCATTCAAATTATCTTCGAAACTGAGACCTGTAAATTGATTAAACGGTTATATTTAGTTTCATTCAAGTTATATTTGTTTTTTTTTTTTATCCCAAGATATTTTGTAATTACCCTTAAACAACCCACGTATTAGCCCTACTTATATTTAAAAGTTCTCGTTTGAAACATTATTAAATATTTTTAAAAAGTTAAGTAAAACATACACACATACATATATGTTTGTTTTCTTTGTCAGTTTTATTATTAAATATTTAAAAATATTAATGAAAAAATAACAAAAAATTCATACACATATATATGTAAAACAATGCATCACTATTATAAAAATACATAATTTATAAAAACAGCAAATATTTTTTCACTTAAAAAAATTTGTGCATATATTGACATTATATGGGGACAGTATAAAAGCTTTTAAATAATCATACCTATTTCGTAGACTAAATGTTTTTGTATATATTTTGCATTTTATAAAAGTATTCACAAATACACACACACTCACCAAAATCTATCATATTTATATTCTCATGCATTATTAAATTTTAAACTCTAATAAATTTTTTCGTATTCCATTTAATTATCCATTAAATCTACTCTACTCTGTTGCACAACTTTACTCTACTTCACTTAACTGAACTCCGGCTGTAGTGAACTCATTTACAGTTTTCGCCACATGGTGTTACATTGTGGCCAACAGCGTTAAAGAATATGTCAGCAGGTAAATTTGTATGTACGTGTTTGTATGATGTGCGTGTCTATGTGCATTTTTATAGCCAATATCTGTCAATTAATGTTGCAATTTTTGAACAGGTTGACACAGTTTTATTGCCACTACTTCAATTAGTAGTTGCTGACTGCCAGACTAGCAGGCAGTTTTAATATCAACTAGGTTAAAAGTTAATTTTTTTAGCAGGTATTTTAATATTATTTTTACAATGTTTTTGCAAGTTTAATGAATTTTTTTTTATAGAAAAAATATAAAATATAAAATAATTAACTTGAATAATAATGCCAATCTATGTTTAAAAGTTTGTCAGGATGAAATTGAAAATAAATATTAATTTTTAATTAAGCTCGCGTATATTTTTATGCTTGAGTATGGCGTATAATTTATATTTAATAAAATTTAGTAAACCCTCATACGCCACCAATAGAGACTAAAATTTGCCACATGAGTTTAAATATTATTTGTATACCTGCAGATGATTGTACTACAGAAAAATATTGGTTTAAGATCCAATGTATATCAATCGGCTTAGAAACACTTTCTGAGTCGATTTAACGATATCTAGCCGTCTGTCCGTCCATGTAAACTTTGTAATCAAATTGCAGGTCGCAATTTTTAAAATAATTTAATGAAATTTGGTACACATGCCTTCTATAGTTCAGGGAAACAGCTTATTGAAACTGGTTAAGATTGATCCATTATTTCACCTAGCCCCCATACAAATGTCTCCCACAATATGGGTTTAACAATCATAAATGCCTTAAATATAGCAATATTTAATTGAAATTATAGCAATATTTAATTTAGCATATGCAAGTTATGTATAAGTAAAAGTCAGTATGACAAATTTCATGAAGATCGGTTTATAGTTCAATTATATGGTAAATGATGGAAAATTAACTTATTTGAAATACTTCAACCCATTATTTATTAATTTTCATAAAATAAATAAAGTATTTTGAGGAACTAAAACTGTTAAAAACCAAAGCTAATGCTAAAGTTTATGAAAAAAATATCTAAAACCCTGCTTTTTTTATCAAATAAATGGTTTTGGATATCATATTGCCGGGCTTGAACGCCTATATTCTTCTAATTTGTTTAATAAATAAAAATGTTTTTAAAAAATGTATTAACCACTGTGAGGTATATCATAGTTACTGTAAAGGGGTCGACTTACGCATCTGTGATCAATGATTTTTTTTTTTTTTTCATTTCATGTTATGATTCCAGTTTTACATAAAATCGACCAATTTTACTACATTGTCATCCCATTCTATTAGATTATGATGCTATTAGACTGTGTTATTATATTATTACACCACACCGTCATATTATGATTCCATTTTAAAATATTATTATGCCATTCTTCATATCATTAGCCCATGTTATCATATAGTTATCCAAACTTATATATCTTTTATTATTATTTCATTTTATCATATATTAAAATAAAACGTGTTAACGAAAAATTATTGAGCCTGTTGGTAAATGCATCACTGCGCTGCATATTATGCACATTACGTTCATAAATGCAAACAGTGCTAATGTTTCAATAGTTGAAAGTTTGAAAATGCAACAATCAAAGCATATGAAGCTCAAATATATACAAAATACTCATCATAAAAATGGCTGATGCATTACATTAACAAAAATATTATTTAAGGAATTTGCAGCATTTTCAACAGTTGATTTGCATCAGCATTAAAAAGTAATCATAATATGTAGTGCAGTGTTGCATTTACGAACAGGCCTATTACGTTTATAAATTTTTTATTGAAAATAATAAAGCCAAAAAGAAAAAAAATAAAAAAATTTACGTATTATTTTCTTTAACTACATTCATTTGTGCCATATGTGATTCAAATGCAAGATATGCTTTTTAACTAAAACCTTTAATGGTAGTTATTTAATATCTTATATCGCTTGAATCACGCCGAATATAACCAAACCTTGTCTACTTATATTTATTCATATATAAACTAAATGAGAATTACAATGAAGTTGAAAAAACAGGTATATAATTTTGCACTAAGTTTGTGAAAAGGGTAAGTATTATATTTAATTAGAACATTTTATTGTCATGGGAATGATAACATTAAACAGAATATGATTTAAGAAAGAAACAACATTTGGTTGTAGACTAAATGATATTTTTCACTAATACAACTAAAAGTTTATGTGAGCGGCACTTCGAACTTAATATTCAACAAAATTACTCATTTTACTCAAAATACAAAAAAAATATATGAGATAAAATATATTTTATTTCTGGCAAAAGTATTTAAAATTTAAAATTTTTATTTGGTGTAAATATGAAATGTCAACCCAGCAAAAACTTTGCTTTCCTGGTAAGCTAGCAGATATATATATATATATATATATATATATATATATATATATATATATATATATATATTTATTTGAATAACTAGTTATTTTTGTTCGAGTTGTCGACAAATTCAGTGAGATTCGAACTTAGACACAAATTAACTATTCTTTTTTAATGACTAACGTCTTACTCAGTACACCCCATCTCGCACCTACTTTTCAAAGTGACAAAAACTTTTTGTATAAAAAATCTTTTTATACATTTTGTTATAAAAAAAAAAAAAAAACTAACAGCATCAGAATGGGGTTGAACCAACAACCGTCTGGTTGTTAACCCAACGCTCTAGCCAAATCGTCCACGTGATTTTAGTATTACTGTGCTATTATGTAATAAGTAGTTGCCATTACCGAAAATCAAAACGTTTTTGCTGGGAAAATTCAAACAAAAATATGAATATCATAAACACAGAGTTATTGAAATTCAAGAAAATTTACAATGAGAACATTATGTTGTTGTAGTGATAATGCTGTAACCATGTTTTGTCTCTGCATGTACAGAGTAAATATTAATTATCGAATATCTAGCGAACGAATATTGAAAATCTTTAAACTTTGTGGCAACTTTTTTGTTTTGAAACTGCAAACTTGAGATTAAAATAAAGTGAGTATGTCTAGGAAATGTCATAGCCCAATACATTTCTAGAGAACTGTTTTAGTAGAAGCTTTTAGACCTTGTGGAAATAAATTTTTTTTTAAGCTTTGCAGTTAATATGAAAATGCGGCAACGTCCTATGAACCATTGCTGTGAAAATGTTTAAATCTTATGAAAGCTACGTATATTAGCATTAATCTAAGTATATTAAAATAAAACAGGATGGTTAGCTTTATAAGGGGTACAAATTCTATATTAATTACCGCATATCTAGAAAATTCATACAGTGAAAGCTCCTAGGAATATCTTACCAACCTTTAAGCTGAAATATTAATCTTCGGTATAAATTTTTACTTTATTTCACTACAATGAGGGCAGTAAAGAGCACCGAGTTAAATATATATAAAAATGAATATGTATTTGTTTATTTGCTTTTTATAGAAAGCAACATAACTGGACCGCATTTCATCCGTATTTCATGAAAGCATCATTCTGTAAGCCTCAAAACTAAAATTGGTTACTTCGTTTTTCGATCGAAGCAATGGGAATAGTACCTCCCGTACAAAGTAGTTATTTATTATCTCATATCTAAAAAAACTATTTTAATGAAAATCTTAAGATTTTATGGGAACAATTTTCTTATCAACTTTCATAAACAGAGCGGACAGATGTAAAGGGTGTAAATTATAATTATGGTATAAATAATAAATTATGAAAGTACGAGTATGTAAAGGTCTTGAATTTTTGAGGGTGTAATATTATTATCGAAATTCACAATCTTAGGGGAGTTGTATCCCACAAACAAATTAAATCTTAAATGTAGCATAACCATATAAATATAATCTAATAAATTTGTAACCAATTTTACTATAATTATAGTAAAAATATATATAGCATTTTAATACATATATTGTACTCGTATGTCAAAAATATTAACAAAATGTTTATATTTACCCATTCATGTGTTTAAAAATGAGTAGAAAAAAATATCTTAAGCACATTGTATTTAATTTTAAAGTTAAAATGTTCAGTATAACATAAACATTCTATATAAACAATCCTATCCCTACAAGCAAAATAATAAATAAGATCACCTTACTGAAAAAGGGCGATATTTTGAGGATAAAAATAATAAAAAAATATTAAAATTTTACACATTTTATGTTGTTTATTGCCTTTTAAAATAAAAAATATAATAGAAAAAAAAATGCTTTGATTATTTTCGTCCAAATAATAAAAATAAGATATTGTGTAAATTTCTTCTAAGAAGATATCTTCCAAATGTTTTTAGGGATGTTATTAATTTTAATAAGCACATATGTATGTTTTACACAAATTTGTGCATTTTCTTTAAATTTAAATGAAACTAAATTAAGTTAATAGTAGTAATTTTTAGATTGTATGTATAATAATAAAAGTTTTTATATTTTGTAGTAATAATTTTCTTTTTTTTTTATAAAATTTCACAGTTGATTGGAGAATAGTGCGAGAATGTCAAGGGGAATTGGTAGCCCTATACAAAGTAAATTTTAGTTATTACACTAATAGCGAATTAGACCTGATTAAGCTAGTATATCTATAAAACATATGAATGTATTAAAGAATTCAATCGACTAACCGTCATTCGGTTATCTGATTAATTTTGTTCGAATAAGTTTAAATTATATATTTTCGAATAACAAATAAACCGAATAATTTATGCGAATAATCGATTAATCGTAATCCTGTAATTTAGTTTTCTGTATAAATTGGAATATTTTTTAATACACCTTTTTTTAATGTCCTTTATATCCAAAAATCCATTTTTAGAAGTGTACTTTTTCATTGCTTCTAAAAAATCAATAATTTAAGATTATCTTGTGCTTAAGAAATAATACAAACAGCATCTAAAGATATTAAAGATTCGGTTGTTATTTTTAGAAATACTTGTCACTAAAAAGAGCTGTTTGAAACAAATGAAAAATAATGTTATGCATAACTTTTGTATAGAAAAATATGTTCGTATAAAAAATGAATAAAAATAATTTCCTTGAGCTGTGAAAAAAACTTAAATTCATTGTAATTTTGCATAAAATTGTAAACGTAATTCCTTTTCTGTGAATAGGTATCAAAAAGGAGAATATCTTCCAATGACAAGCCCATGTCAAATCATTGAAAATGTCTTGGATTTGCACTACATCTGGATCACAAGTTCAGGATCTTACTGACTTCTATGAAAGTTATTTTTGTTCTCAAATGGTGGTGCATGCAAATATTTTAAGGGGGTCGCAGAAACCGTTTACAAATTCACTTCTTTAATATTACAAATACATTTCTTCTTATGTTCTCATAAAATTTTTTGAAATTCATTAAAAATTTCAAGGAATTCATATAGTGCACGAAAGGAGATAAAATTGTGAAACTTTACTATTGAAAAATTAATTAGATTGTGGATCGATCTTCAAAATTTGATGGAAATGTTCCATGTTTTGATAAGTTCCTAACGGGAAACAGGACATCCAGACCAACAATATCATATATCTTAATCACTATTTTTATGTTATATATATATATATAACATATATATATAACATATATATATATATATATATATATATATATATATAACATAAAAATTGTGATTAAGATATATGATATTGTTGGTCTGGATGTCCTGTTTTCCGTTGAAAAATGCATTCTTTACCAAAATTGTTTCAAACCTAATTGTTAAATATATTTCACATGTGTCCCTATGTAAATGTAGATTTATAGGTTTAAGAATCATTTGAAAATAAATTTAATATCATATGTTTAGATTTCAAAATGATTTGAGAAATTATCATTTATTTAAAACTTTTTCTGAAATAAAATTTTATTGGAATCAAGCTTAAATTTAACTTTGGTATATGTTTCAATATTGTTTGTATAACGTGTTCGACATCGTACATTAAAATCATATTTCAAACCTTTAATTTATAAAAAAAAAAAATAGAAAAGATATAGTCGGTCTATCCCGACCATATGACACCCCACACCATTTTTTATGTACATCAAAATTCGTGGACGGATCTTCTATTAGATATGTGGGCAACTGTGGACCAATACTTTTACTAAGTGTAAAATGAAATATACGAGTATAGAGTATTACGTTAATGCTAACATTTATATGAATTTATGCACTTTAGGGTGACTCCCGAGAGTGGGCTTATATGAGAGCTATGGCAAATTATGGAGCGATCCTCATAAAATTTGTCAATGTAATTTCTACTTATATAAACTTATTTGTGTCGAATATAATACTAACATGTGTATGTGATTTGTGCACGTTGAAGTAATATACGAAAGATGGTTTTATATGGGAGCTATGGTCAATTATGAACCGATCTTCATGAAATTTGGCATAAAGATTGATACTTATATAAGACTTCCTTGCACCGAATTTCATTAAAATGTTGCCATATTTAAGGCATTTATGGTCCCTATTCGGGGAGGATATTCGTATAGGGGCTACATGAGATAAAGGACCGATCATAACCAATTTCAAAAGGCTTCATACTTGTGTCATGAATTATCTCCAAAATTGCGAAATGTACTTTGTGCACAAGGTTTACATGGACAGCCAGCCAGATGGACGGACTCAAAAAGTGATTCTGAGTCGATCGACATACTTTAAAGTGGGTGTTGGATGATTTTTTTTCTGTGCGTTACAAACATCAGCATAAACGTATAATACGCCAACCACCTATGGGGGTGTGGGGTATAAAACTTTTGGAGGTTCGTTTTCGAGTTGTAATGTCTCAGAGGATTCGTGAAGCTGATGCTTGTGAGAACCCCTGTGATATTAAAAGTTAATAATATTGTAACTTAAAAGTACTTAAATATGTGATAATAGAAATTCTGAAAACGTAGATTTGAATAAAAAGAGCTGAATTAGGAGAATATTTTGAAGTATTAGATCTAAAAATGGAATTTTTTCATACAAATTGGCGAAATAATTGATTCGATGAATCTTTTGTGAAGGAATATGCTTCACGTTATGTTTTTGAATAACTATTTCAATGGACTAAATACTATAATTAGTGTTATTTATATGTTTTACATTTATTACTAAGACTATTCGGGTATTCGAATAATTTACCTATAATGTGTATTAACCGATTATTACTCGAGGTTAAATAATTATATGACAAATTAACCGATTAATACGATAACCCGAATAATTGGATACATTTATAAACAATTTTAAAGCTATTAGGGCTATAACTTTTTCACACTTTTTGCTAATATCAAAAACGGCATACTATAGTCGTTAATAAAAAATATGATATAGCATATACTATATAAATATAGTTATTAATAAAAAATATGATAATTTTTTCGGAGCGTTAAAAAAGTTCACGCAGTGATCGGGTTGAAGTTTGAAAGCAACCATTTTTATCTCACGGAAATTTTAAAAAATATGCACCTGATATTTGTATATATTCCTATACCTGTCACTTAAAAGCTATTTTGTAATTTATCCACTGCTTTAGATTTAAAAATTTTCCTACGGTTTACAATTCGTCGCGGTTCAAAATTCGTTATATGTAAAAACCTGAGTAAAATACCTTATGATTAAAACGATATAAAAATATAAGCAATGATCCGAATTTCATATATTGTGCCATCACTAAATGCCTAGATTATTTATTTATTTTAAAGGAGTTCTCAAAAATACACCATTTCCAATCAAAATTCATTCAAAATAAAAAAAAAACTAAAAAAAACGAAAAAGTTGTAAAACTTTTTATTTTAAAAACTTTTATTTAATTTAGAAAGCATGGAAAATGTTGCATATTTATATATTATTAAATTTTGTTGTTTGTTTGAATTAATAAAATATGTCTTTCAAGAAAATTGGTTTAAATGTCAAAAAAAAAATTCTAAAGTCTGGTCAAAGTTTTTGAACAAATTTCAAGATAGCGTTAATATTAAGAGAAGTATTCCTGATATCGACAAACCATTACATAAATTTAGCAAAATACCAAGCGAAAAAATTGTAATTGGAAGATTCCATGCTCTGGCTATTTCAAAGAAATCAAAAAAAAGGTGTGCTATAATTTGTAATAAACTCAACACTTTGTGGAATAAATTGAATATTGCTAAATTAAGCGAAAGGTTTGTAGTGAGAAAAGTGTAGTGATAAAATTATATGAAGACAGCCTTAAGTATTATGATAATACTAATTTTAGAAAAAGATTCACTATAACTAAACTCGGAGCCGCATTCATGTACTTTCAAAACAACAACAAATTTCCCAAAATAAAGTTTAAAAGCATGACGCCACTTAGCAATGCTCGATGGAATTCAAGGGCAATTCTTGCTATTTTAGCTTTTATTCTTATTGCAAAATACCGAACTAAACTATATCCAATTTGCCAATTTTTATGTGGAAAATGGTACGATATTTGGTTTTCCGATCAGTGCTTTAATGAAGAAAATCACAAAGGCTTAGAACAATCATTGACCCAATTTCAAAAAGCAAAGGCGTGTTCTGAAAGACACTGGGTAAAAGAACCTTCAGCAATTCCTTTGCAACAAAGGAGTATGTGCAGGGAGAGCAATAAAAGATGTGCAAAATATTTATCCACTGTGTAAATCATAGCGAACATTAAACTTAAAGTTTATTCCATCCAATAGTAATATAAATTTAAAACTACTATGTAAACATAGAATAAATTAATATTGTATAAATACAAAAAAAAATAAATAAATAATAAAAAATTTTTCTAAAAAAAATTGTCTTGGAAGGTTTTAGAAATGTGCTTCTCTGCGTGAGGATTTTTGTTCGCAAAACGACGGGAGACAGGTGTTTTCATTACTAAAACATTCTTGGTCATTCCGTGGTACTATGCCAAATATTTGGTTATAGCCCTAATGACCATAGCACCTATGGAATCATGAAATTTAACACAAAAATTTTTGTTTATGTCACACTTATTTATACTCAATTATATCAAAATATTGATATTTTTAAGTAATTTATAATCGACTGATCAGAACTAGTTTCAATAGTTCCGTGCCAAATTTCATCAGTTTACTTACATATCTTTAAAATTGCTACCAACTGTGTGATTACGAGGTTTCCATGGCCGGACAGATGAAATGATGGACGAACATCGTCAAATCGACTCTGAGAGTGATTCTAAACCTTTCGGTATATTTTAAGGTGGCCCTTAGATAAATATCACCACAAACGTATAATACCCTCCCCACTATAGTAGTGTAGGTTATAAAAAATTATAACTAATTTAATGGTATTCATAATGCATCGATATCCTAAGTTCTCTTCTTTATTTTTGTAATTATTATTTAATTTTGTGTATTGCATTTCTATTTTTTAACAGAAAAACTGTTGAAGGAACTACAGCTGTTTGAAGATAAAAAAATAATGGAACAAATAATGGGTGATTTTTTTAATTAGATTTTGACTCACAATTTACATCTTTTAAACAAAAATCATTAATCAGATGGGTGATAACACATAGTAAATTTATATGTTGTATAATCACTCTAGAGGAAAGAGAACCGGTAAAAAACTAGTCACGTGACTGGTTCTCATTGCTAGTAACCAGTTCCAGTTTCGGAACTTTATTTGGGGGGAACCTGTCACTTTTACACTCAGTTGTTATTTTAGGTGGGTAATTGCACCTTGGCACTAGCCATAGGACAGGTCGCAGTCCTGATCAAGACAGAATCAATTTGATACAAATTTTTTACTTTTCAAATTGATTTTTTTTTTCCATTTTTAAAGTTCTTTATTATTATTTTCATTTTTAACGAATTATATTTATTATATTTATTTTAGAATTTTTCGTTAATGTTGATGGCGGCACCTCCGAATCCAACCCACGTTCTTCTGACACAGATTGTTGTCGCCCGGGAGTTGCTGATTGCGAACTTAACAAGCAGTTAGAAACTGATATTTAGTGAGTGTGATTGTGTCAGTTGGTTCTCAACTGGAACTTTGGTGACGAGTAAAATGTAATTTGGTACTCAACCGATAGTTAGAGACCGGTCCATTGCTGCAATTGCCAACATTTTCCCGCAGTGTAGTTACACTATTACTATCTGATGAAAAGTTATCCGCTGATAAAAAAAATTAAACCAAAAATTTACGATTTTTCCACGAGCGGGGCAGTTTTTTCATTTTTGAATACTTCAGTAATTTACAAAAAATTAGCACAAATGAGTTTAGACCAAATGGACTTATATTAAAAAGAGCATATGTAAGTCTTTAGGGCAAATATCGTATACGCTTATCAGAGAGCACATAAGAGAAAATAACAAATTTATGCATTATAACGTTTCAAAAATTTTGTTATGTTAAAAAAAACGCATAAGAATAAACCCTCAGAAACTTTAAACAAAAGTGATTTTTATTTATAATACAACAAATCCAAATTTCATCAAGTAAAAGAAATATAAACCAAAATTATATTTCTCTTACATTATACCAAAATTTAATAACAACCTTTTTTATACCCTTCACCACAGGTATATATACATGTTTGTCAATCCGTTTATAATTTCTACAATATTCATCTAGCGCCCCAATAAGTATATATATTCTAGATCCTTATCGTTAGGGAAGTCGATATAACGACGTCGGTCTGTTGACTTTTTGAAGCCCTTGTTTAAGCTACGGATTTGGTTTTTATATGGATCACACATATTCATAAATCACAAATATTTTTCTTGAATTTCAGTTTTTTGAATCAATCAAATTGGTTCATAAGCAACCGAGTTATGGGTCAAAAACTGAAAATATCTGTTAATAATATACACCCACAAACATTTATAGCTTAGTTGACCACAACAGTCTATAGTGATTGTTGTTGTTTTTTATATGCAGTCATATATATATATATATATATATATATATATATATACATATATATATATATATATATATATATATATATATATATATATATATATATATATTATATATACATGGGCGTGTATTTCTTTTATTTGTTGGTAAAGTGGTGAAGGGTATAAAAGATTCGGCACAGCCGAGGGCAGCGCTTTAACTTCTTTATTTATTTTTGGACGTTTTTCAGTCGGAAATAGCAGCATTAACATGACTCAGTGTTGATGTTTTTTGTATAAGCATATATCTACATACAAAAATATGTATGTATATAAAGCCATCAAATACAGAGTCATTCTATTTCAAACGTTTGAAAAATCATGTTTTTCTTCTTTAACATCAAAGCTTAATTCAAATCTGCATCAAATTTGGACAAAAAGATCCCCTTTTTGTTGAGAATGCTATTATATCATTATTAAAACATTCTCTAATGTTTACATTTGATAAAAAGAAATTATTTCAAATGATTCTCAAATGGGAATTTAGTGGTCACAGAAGTTATCAGCGTTATTTTTTTCCAAGAAATTTTGTGTTCACATTTTTGTATAAATGTAAAAATATTATGGCATACTTTAATGCGTACATTTTTTATTTATCAATATGGTGGTGGGTATAAAATATTCGGCACGGCCGAATATAGCACTATAACTTGTTTTTCATTAGATCAACAAACAACAAGCGAACAAATAAAAATAAAACCTAAAAAAATTAATGAAAACAATTTATAAAAATAAATAATTTTTTCTTTCTGGTAATCTCAAAGTAGAAATCCAAAATAAATCTTGTTAAGCATTTAAGGTATTTACACTGCAACAAAGGCTGCCAGCAAAATTAACCAAAGGAAAATTTCCTAAAGTTAATGTAGAAAAATCACCCAAAAGAAATTAAAAAAAATGAGAATTTTGGCCAAAATTAATACATTATGTGATAATATTTTGAAATCAGACAAAATCAGCTATATTCAGAATTAAAATACCTTTGAATTTGGCTTGTGTAGGATTCTGGTCTAGGTTAAAATGGTTTCCTACACAAAATGAATTTTAGCCGAAGAATGACGAAAAATTGCCATAAAATTTTAGGTTAGTTTTCATATGAAATATGACCCAAATTTGTATGGGAATTTTTTGGGTCATTTGGTTGGTAGCTTACAAAAACAGCGAGAAACACTAGCTACCCGCATCAAAAAATTTAAAAGACATAATAGGATAAGGCGTCAATATTAAATTTAAGAGAAAATGCAGGACGATAGTGGCAAAAAAAAAAGAAAACATTTTCTAATTTATCATGATAAAAAAGCAGACTGTAGATAACTTAATTTGAAATTCCTGGCTATTAATGTTTTATTGTAGAAAAAAAGTAAAGAAAAAAGTATATAAAATCTTTTAGAAAACAAAATGAGCACAAAATTTATCTGTTAGTGTTAAAGAAATAGAAAAGAATGAGATTTAAAAAAGAGACCTAAAACGTAACATAAAACATGGTTAATAATGATGAATGATGGAATCAACATTTCGATTGAAATGTAATTTGCGTTTCTACTTCCTTTTTGTTTGTTTGTTGCCTATAAGTTTTTTCTTGTATATTTGTGTGTGTATTTTCTCCTTATTTGTAAAAGTAAATGTACTAGAATGGACGTTTTGTTATTTTTTTTTCAGGTTGTCTGTATTTCTTGTATGTGAGTGTATTGTCACTGTATTTTATTTCTTCCTATCACTATGACATGTCACTTCCGCTTCACGCATTCATTGTCACTTGTCTGAATTTTGTGTCTTGTATTTGTATATGTCTTATTTGTGTGTTCATATGCATCTAAATTTTGTTCATTTTTATTTCGTCAATTCATTCGTACAATTCATTTGTCTTGTATTTTTAATGTCATTTTTTGTATTGCTCCTTATTTGCGTCTCGTTCAATTATGGGAAAATATAAGAGAATGTTTGCTTGTAAAAGTTACCTTGCAGGAAGTGCTCCATTTTAAATGTTCTATGCTATCAAATGATAAAAAAAAATCATAAAAATATAAAGATCGATTTGAGTAAAGGTTATTTTCAAACTTTCCTTTTAGAAAATAAAATGTAATTCATGTAATGTAGAACTCTACACGAGGAAAAATTTTAAATATGCTAATAACAATCGTTTTAAATCATTTATATTTAAAAATTTATTTCGCTACATAAGTTCTCAGGTTCTTAAACTATAATTTAACGGAATAACCCATATATTACATCTATGTTTGAAATTTTCTTATTGACATTATATCTCCATATATATATTTTTTTTTTTTTTTTTGTTTTGTGTCTCTTCTATATGATTTCATTTTCTTTTCTTATGTGGTTTTTTTTCTCAAAATCTCAGTATTTTTTTTTTTTCTATTCTGGCTGTTATTGTTGTCATTTCTAAATTAGCATTTATCATCAAATTGACAAACTTTATTACCATTTTTCAAAAATACAATTCATGTTTTTTTTCTTGTTTTATAATTTTTTTTCTACTTTATCTATTTGTATTTCCGTTTTTGTCTCTGTTTGTTTCCGTTTTCAATGTCTATTTTTTGCCGTTGTAATTGTAGTTGTATTATGAATTTCAATGTAGTTGTATTGACATTTTTATCATCATTTGTCAATCAGTGGTTATTTATCATTATCGTTAAATCATTTTGAGTTTCGTGTGTCTTTTCTTTAAATTGGCAATAAAAATGAGGGAACAAAATTATAATATTGCAAAGGATTTTGTAAATATGTCGATAAAAGAAGAATAATGAAAGAGAATACAGAGGTGAGGGTAATTAACGGAAACCAATGATGCAAAGAAATTATTTTATTTTTCCAATTATAAATTATAGTTTATGAATTATAAATTGTAAATTATAAATTATTAATTATAAATTTAAGTTCTTCCATATTTCATTTCTATTAAACTGTCAATACTCGAATGATTTAAACTTAATTCCCAACCAAGTAATAAAATGTAATAATGAAGATAAATGATAAATATAATTTAAATTTTCCCACCTAAACCCCATTTAACGATACGTCTAATGTTTTTTGCTATTTTTATTTTCCGTTCCACTTCAAGTTATTAACAACAATTTCAGTTAAACAATAAATAAATAGCAAATTCTTGTTAGTGAAACATTTATGTATAAATGATGATTATCATTTTTATTATTTTCAGTTTTATGACTGCAACTAATTGTATAAATTTAATATAAAACTCCACCTTATTTGCTGATAAGAATTATATACCAAAGGACAGCCGTATACATAAAAAGTGAAATACTTATTAAAAAGCAGAAAAAACAAAAAAGTTCAAATATTTTCACACTGTCACCACCAGTAGCAGCAGCGGCAGCTAATAGCCATAAAAAGTAATACCGCAATAAATAATTCTTATTACTCCATGAACGCAACAACAAAAATAACATTTTGAAAAAAGCAACAACATTATTAAAAGTAAATTAGAAAATAAAAATAAAAAACACTCTCAGACCTGGCAACGTTGCATAAACGAACCAATTTAAAGCAAAAGGACAATATTCCTTTCTATTGTTGCCACAACGAGTAAACTAAACATAGCAATGCCAACAACAAAAATAATACTATATTTAAAAATTATGAGAGAAACATGGGAAGGTAAAGAATACTAAGAAAAGGTAATGGTCAAAACAATATAAATGCTAATAAGGCTTTAACTTGCAAAAATTATCGTTCAGATATGCAGGAGTCAACATTTATAACACCATACTCCTTCCCTCATTCTTCACCCACCCTCAAAAAGGTTTTACGTCTATAAAGTTTCCTTTATTCTGGTTGTTTCCAAAAGAGTATGCCTGTATGAACTGTTGTAACACTGACTGCATTTGTTGCTGCACTTTTATGACCAAGTAAAAGGAATGGAAAACAAAATAAGGATTTTAAACTGGCGTCGAATTGGAAGAAAGGATCATCATGGTATAAAACAGATGTTTTGGATAAGGTGTTTATAGTGAAACAAGTATGAACTTTTGAAAAATGTTCTGCAACAGGTTGTATTAATATGCTGACTTAATCTTTTTTGTCTTAGTTTGCAAAAATGTATTCAAATTTATTCAAGAGGAATTAGTATGCTCGAATACGTTGACTTGTTGCAGGAAGTTTTTCTAAATGATTTTGAAGTCAAATTTATTTTTAGTTGAATATTTTTGTAGAGTTGGTTTGCATGAAATAAGCTAAATTTAAGCATTGAATATATTTTGAGATTTTCTATTTTCAGAATTCAGAAGTCCATAGTTTGAATTACTGCATAATATTTAAATTTAATATTTTTCTGTTGAACAAAAAACTTGAATAAATTAAAATTAGGTTTATCGTAAGGATAAATCTTTAAAATTAGCAACCAGATATACCATAAAAATCGGCTTGCTTTCTTAAAATAATCTTCAGTAATCACCAGAAATTGGGATACTGCTCTGTTCCTTGGGAAACGTGATCTCTATCTTCACTACTCTCACTCGAAGGAGGACATGAGAGCGGCTCAGAAAATGTATAATCTTTTATCATGTCGGACTCTTGGTATTTATCAGACTGACCAACGTCTGTACTAAATTTAAAAACAAAATATACGAATATTAATCACGTGTTTTACTATAGCCAAAACAATTATATTTTCCACGTCATATTGGAATTTTTTATTAATTTATACACTGGAGGGGAAAATAACACTGCAAAATTGGCAACGGTTATGTTTATATTGCAACCTTACACTGTACCTATTTTTCGAAAACTTTCGTTCTCAAGTTCTTATCGCCGACGCACACATCGAATGCCGCTTAGGAACACGTTTAAGGATATTTGTGCCGCACGAATAATACGCTTTCAATTATTTGTAATATAAAATTTAGCTTCCTGTTGTTTCCAAAAAGAGAGTCTGCCTGTATGTAAAAAAAGTAAGAAATCACATTTTTGTAACGTTTATTAGCATTTACTAAAAATGTCTAAAAATTTTTGTTTTTTAAATTTAAAATTTAAATGCTTATGATTTTGAAAAGATTTTTCACCATTTCTTTTTTGTAAAATTTTTAAATTCGCTGTTAACTAATTTAAAAAGTGTTTAAAAATATATATATATATATATATGCTGTTACATTTTTTATACTTCTTGGCTGGGTAATTTTACTCATACATTAACTTTTAATATCGGTTCAGATATAAAAGTGTCCATGCTTAGAAACTTGTAGACCCGTCCCTATTAAGTGTATATAGTTCAAGCACAAAACTTCAACTATGAATCTCTACTATCAAAATGTGAAAATTCGTTCAAATCGAACTATTAGTTTTGAAACTGCATATTTAGTTCTATTTAAATTTTCGAATCGTACACTATCTGTAACTTCAAAATGTCGCCGCCGTAATTTATATTACCAGCCTGCTAAGATGAAAGCTTTGCTTGTTTGTTTTTTATAGTGTTGTTGTTAAATTGCGGTTGAAAAATTATTTTGGAAAAATTAATTATTTATGAAGAAATTAATAATCGAAAATACTTTCTCGAGAATACGTGATGAAGAAGACAAATAATTATATTAAAAATTCTGGTTGCATATTTTCTTCAAAAGACAAAAAATCAGCAGAATCCAATGACGATGAATAACTCCATTAATTACTGGAAGAAATTTATGGAAATATGCCATCTATTTTTTTTTTTTTTTTTTTTTTTTTTGAAAGGTAGGTTTAAATGTTTGCCTATTTAAGTATAGACGACATCAACAGAGAACAAAATTATTGATTGAAAAAAGGTAAAGTTATAATTATATTTTATTTAATAATATTTGTATAATATAAAAACAAATTCAATTTCTTTGGTTTTAATTTATTTCAAATAAGGGTGCTTAAAATACAACTAGTAAGAGACAGTTCAAATTAAATTTTCTAACTAATTTTTTCAAAACAGAAAAAATTATATGTTACTACGAGTATTTTGTTGTTACATGAATTACTCATGAATTAGGTTCCTGAGAACTGAGTTAAGTTTTTAGCTCTCACATAAAACTCTAGTTAGTTTAAAAAACAGACTGTGTGAAATCGATAGCGATTGATTTTCAAGTCCATACCGATTTCGACACAAATTTAATTTCAATTTGATATCATTGCGTTAACAAAATTTCCGTTGCAGATTCGGATACGCCATTTCCAAATTTAACACATATGTGTCTGATACATTACTGACATCGAATGGTATCATTTTGAACATGATTGTGCTTATTATTTCTCTGAGTGTATGTATATATATTAAATTATAAATTTGAAATAAATTTACAACCTAGATTTATAATAAAATTTTTATAAATTTCCTATTTATGGAAAAATGTTTATAAATTTTATATTATTTGTAGAAAATTTTCTAAGTATTTTATTTATAAATGGACATTTCTTCAAAAACGTTTACTTTTGGGGTTAAAAAAAATTAAAATTTTTTTTTATTGGCACATCAACGCTATAGAACCAATATAAGCTGGCTTTAACGAAACCCAAATCTGTTCACGTGAATTGCTTACAGCGATGGGCGTCAGTGTTATGGAGATTTAATAAATAATTTAAAAGAATTGCCAAAATTCTATTTTCAACAATATATAAAAAATTACCATACGTATGTAAACCATATCGATATGACTAAAATTAAAAGTAATATAATATGGTTGATCACGTCGAAGATAATCGCGATTATAATGATTTTTTAGCATTTCATTAAAAAAATATTAATTAATATTAATATTAATATTATGCAAAGATTTTCCCGTCTTTTGATTTTATAAAATTTGGTTTTTATATTTTTAATATATGAAAATCAAAAAGTTTTTTAAATTTATATTAACGGAAAAAAAATTATCATTTATATTATTGCAGTTAAAAATCATAAATTTAAAAATTGCAAAAATTTCACTTATAGCCCAATATCAGAAATAGATGCACATATATAATCTATAGAAATGTATGTAAAATACTTATTAAATTATTAAATATTAAAGAAGTTTCGATAAGTTTTATATTAGTGAACATAATTGTTATCATATATCTATTTAAACCTCCCTAGAATAAAAGCAAAATGTGCATAGATTTTTTAAAATTTTTTTAATTTCATTTAATTCACTGAAGTATTTTTTACATCTAACCTCAAAAAACACTTTAATGATGTTAATAAATAAAAAGTTGAAAATATTAATAATATTACTATAAAGTAAATTATATAATGACAAAAATACCAAAAATTAACTGGTGTATATTTTTACCGATTTAAATTAGTGCCTTGGGTGTGCCTTGACGATTTATGAAATATTGAAGACACCATGATCTCAGATCATGAACACTTTTTATGCAACTTTTTTTTAATTCTAAATATAATTTCACATAAAATGTCAGTAAAAAAAGCCAGTATAAAATACGCAAAATTTTACATAGATTATTAAAGGTTATAAAGTGCTTGCAAATTTATATTTTTCAATGTAATTTCGAAACCTTTTTTGATCACGCGATACCTTAGCTTCATTGAAATTACGCTGATTGTATCTCTTTAAACCATTCACGTTTTCCCTCTTTAAGTTTGGGCACTTTAGTAAAATGTATTGTTATAATGTATCCCATTATTCCCTTAACACGAGCCAATATATTTTAAATTGTAATATTTTACTTTTTATTTTTTTAGTAAATTTGTTACCAAATTTATTTATAGACATTTTACTTAATAATTGTTTTCTTTTAAATACTGAAATAGCATTTCATCAATCAATAAAATTGTTTGCAGATATTTTTTCCAAGAACAATAATGGTAAGAAAACACACTTATTATTATTAGGCAAATATTAATTTTTAACAATAAGTATAAAACAATTTGTAAATTTGTAAAAAAGAAACATTTAAAATCAATAAGGTGGCAGCTGATAATTATATTTTTCAAACCGTGTTTTTTTAATGATCACGAATAACGTTCGTTTAATTGGCGCAGTTGATAGGATCTGCGATATAAGTATAAAGGATCTTATATACGTTTAATGTATATCGCTTTAACACTTGCACAGGGTTTAACAGTTTTCCAACCCTGCGTGAGTATTAAAGTGATTTCTTAACCGTCTCTTATTGTTTAGTAATAAAGTTCGTTAAACCTTGAACATATGTAATTAAAAGTTCCTATAAATAAAAATTAAGCTTGTTATGAAACATTAATTTATTCTTTTTCATTTTATCTTAATAGAGCTAAACATTTTTAATAAAAACACTCAAATAACAAAAAGAGACAACTGATTTGTGCTAATTAAAACAAAAACAAACCTGAAATAAAGCGAATTAATATAACCGAAATAACAATAGCAGCTGTTTCGATATATACAATTTCTAATCATTTCTAATCATATAATATATACAACATCTAATTACTATGTAAGCGTACCAATCAGTGTTACTGTTTGAAAGCAATTGTTTATCAACATTTTATAATTTTATAATTGATAATTAACTAGACGATACTGCAACCTTACATACATTTAGAATGGATTGGTCAAATATAAACTGTTCCATAACCGGAAATGATCGTATGGTATCATGTTGGATATATATTAGCCATCGGCTCGTGATGCCGGTGCATCAGCTGATCCAATGAAATCTCCTCAATGAACCTGTCCAAGTCGTTGGAAAATAAATATTGAATTTTATAATCTATTTAAAAATTCAAAAGAAGAGTTCGGTAAAATAAATGCGAATTTCAGTAATCGGTGTACTTTTTACAAAATACCCCAATCTAGATAAGTTTGCAACTAATTTAAATCAATCATCCCCTAAAAAAAATAATAACAGAAACACCACCTGTAATTAATTCACATATCTTGAATAACATTTAGACTAATGTTTCGTTGTATGCCGAAGACTTACCGTTCAGTCATGCTCCTATCACATGTGCAAACAATGAACCACACGCTGAAACTCTATCCCACCCTGGAACCACATCAGTTAAATCTTCTGCACCAATTACATTAAATATTATCTCACCGACACCTACTATTAACATGGAGCCATCAGTTTCAAATCAATCTGTTCAAATTATAGGTCCAAATACCACAAATAACAACGTCGTTCATCCTTTGAGGTTAATACTAGAAAAAAAATAGATATTTTCATTTCTCGAAATATTTAATTTCATTACAGACCATGGATTTTGGCCCGATAATGCTTTAATTCGAGAATTTATAATGAAAACCAAAAACAAACAAATACCGCTCGTTTACCTTCATATCCAACTATAAGTTTAAAAAACTGAGTAATTCTACTGAAAACCAACTAATTATTATATATCAAAATGTAAATGGAATTAAATCTAAATTCTCAAACCTATATGTAGACAGTTTTGAGTTTAATCACCATATTGTGGAGGCGGAGTCTTAACTGCTGTATTCTAATTACATACCTGCTACAGAAATTTATATTCATCCATTATATAATATAGAATTTATTGGAGTTAAAATAAATATAAACCACAAGCAAATCCTTATTACCCGATCTTATATTCTACCAAACTCAGATCAGATAATTTATCATCAACATTACGAGGTTATAAAAGCTATTATTCAATCTACAAATGTGAATGATACTATTTTCGTTTTCGGCGATTTCAATTTACCGTTTCTTACACGGAGTATTTCACCAGATTCGCACAACTTTTTTCTAACCATAATAAATACTTTTATTGAAGAATTTATTAACTATTTATCTAATATGTGTCTCTCTTTTTCAAATAAATGGTGTCTACAATGATCATAACAGTTTACTTAATTTGGTATTTGTTAATGACCCAAATGAATGTTCATTAACCCGTCATGAACCTATCACAAGACCTGAAGACCGCCACCACCCATTAATTGAGGTAAATTGTAATTTTGGAAATAGAAAATGAAAATAACTTAAAGGAATATTATTTTAAGAAGACAAATTACAACGACGTAAATTTTATATTAACTAGCACCAATTAGCTTCAAATTTTAACTATCTCTGTTAAAACTTCATACGCTCTTGATAAAATAACGAACAACTTTTACAATATCACTCATGGTTCTATTAAACAATCTATTTCTAAAATTCCGGCCTCTTTTTCATCCGGTCCGCCTTGGAAATCTAAAAACTTATTAAGATTAAAGAATTTGAAAAATAAACATTACTAAAAGTTCAAAAAATCAAGCACAATAAATGATTATAGAAAATAATGTATATATCGATCACAATGTAATATACTTAATCTGAAGCTGTGTAAAAACTATATAAACAATATTAAAAATAATCCTAAACGTGATCTTAAATCATTTTACAATTTTTTCAACTCCAAAATAAATTATACTAGCTACCCAACAAACAGAAAATACCTTACTAGAGAAATATCTGATACAATCACTATTAGCAACATGTTTGCAGATTTTTTTTTTTTGCTTTTACATATTCTGATTCTAAATTCAATACTTTTAAGCTGTACCCGTTTCCCGTTCATGAACACCAATTAATTGCATTTCCTCTATTGAACTCATCTGATATTATTTCCAACATCAAAAATTCAAGTCATCTTCATCCTGTGGGCCTGATGGAATTCCTAATTACATTTTAATAAACTGTGTTCAAGCTTTATCCTTCCCACTTACTATACTTTTCAATGCCGCAATCGAAATTGGCTACTTTCCCAAAAGTGGAAATAATTTATCATATCATTATTTAAATTAGGAAGCAAGTCAAACATAAGTAATTATAAAGGTATTGCTAAATTAAGTACTATCCCGAAACTCTTTGAGCAATGTCTAACTGAACATCTTTACCATCAAATTTCATCAATTCTTACTTCCTAGCAACATGGATTTCGAAAAGGACAACAGCAACCAATTTATTACAACTTACTACACTGATAAGTTATGGTTTCACGAAAAGACAATACACTGACTTCAGTAAAGCGTTCGATAGAGTTAATCACGACCCACTGTTAAGAAAATTGTTCTTAATAGGATTTACAAACAGAACCTTAAATTGGATAAAATCATATTTGACAAGTCGACATCAACGCATTCGTTTATTAATCCCCTATCTAAAATCATATATGTTAAATCTGCTGTACCGCAAGACAGTCATCTTGGGTCGATTTTCATTTTACTGTTTATAAATGATCTCCCATAAATTGTGTAATTTTCCAACTTTCCAACTAATGTATGCAGTCGACGTTAAAATTTGTTTAAGCTCAAGTAGTCCACGTTATCAACCATTTTTACTAATGGATTTAGATAGCTTTTTTATATGGTGTAAAGACAACTTAATGGACCTTAATATCAAAAAATGCTAACATATACACTACTCGAGAAAACCTGGTTCTTATGAATGTTTCCATCTTGGGGAATATGAATTGGAGTCTGTAAATGAATTTCTGGATCTTGGCGTACTATTCCACCCAAACCTTATATTTAATAAACACATTAATATGTGGGTTTATTAAACGTTGGGCTAAAGAATTTAATGATGTTAGTATAACAAGACAGCTATATACTTCTTTAGTTAGACCAATTCTGGAATACTGCTCTGTTGTCTGGGACCCCTCTTACAATATTCATAATTTTTGTATCAAGAATTTCTTATCCGTATTCGATATACAATTTGCCATCATACAAGACCAATTTACTGCAAAAGTCGAAGAACTATGTTAAATATAATTTTCGTTATGAGGCTTATATCTGGCAGCTTCGAAGCAGAATTTCTTGTGAAAAGGATAAATTTTAATATACCTGAACGTCACTCACGTAGCTTTCAGCCATTATTTATAAAATATTTTAGACAAAAATATGCCAATGCTGATCCCTTCCGTAGATTTTATTTAAACTTCAATGAACTTTATAGTGTTATTGATATGTCTTAATTTAATTTTACTTTTAAATAATTAACGTAATGTATAATTTGTAACAACTTTGTATCTCTTGTCTATAAGGATATTGTCCATAGACTTAATAAATAAAAATAAACGTTTAATCGCGGAAAAGTGAACAATAAAAAACAGAAAAAACCCTGGAGGGTTTTTTAAGCGGCGAAGAAGTCAAGGAAAAAAAGGAATAGCTTTAAAAGTTCGATATCTTTAACTGTGTCCTATAATTTTTAAATATTAATAAAAAATACCTTGTAAAAAAACTAAAAGTACTAAACAAGTTTGCAATCGAAAATGCCTTGTTGTCTCTGTTTGGCGGTAACAAAACGGAGTATTTGGACTATAATTAGACACCAGCAGAATAGAATACGTATTTTCTGTGCCGCTACACACTTCATCAGTATTCGTGGTGTCTTATCCATTTTGGTTTCGTTAAAAACTAAACAAGTACTAAAATCAAAAGGACTTGTAGACAAAATCTGACAACAACCGTGAAGAGAAAATTGAAAGTTTGTGAAAAAAAAAAAAAAAAAATTAAATAAAATTTTTAAATCTTAAGAATCTTGTAGAAATAAAAAATTGAATGCTTTTTACTAAAGCCGGGAAAAATAAAACAATCGACCACATCTTACCACAGTCCATAAACGCGAATCAACATAATCTAGATCACATTCCATGCATGGGAAATCCTTCCAACCAATCAACAATTAAAAGTAAAACTAGATTTATTTAAGCCTTAAACTTAATGTAAATAAATAACAAAAACAAAAAAAAATAAATATAAATTAATATAACAGAGGAATTCGAAAAAGAAATTGAACTTATTATAGAATTATACAAATAGAAGAAAAAGATAGAGAAAGCCTAAGAGGATTATTAAGAAAAATAACACCCATTGAAATAATATCAAGAAACAAATATCTAAGAAATAAGAATAAATCAAAAAACAAATAAGCATATAAAATAAATAAAATAAAAAAATAAAAGTAATAGAAAAAAATCTGTTATACGAAATTTCTTTTTGAGTAAAGAAATTTTTTCGAAAACTTAATCAGAATGACTGAAGAAAATCAAAAACCATCAGTTTTGATTGACCCATTAAAATCCTTAAACCAAATTCGAGATATTAGCGGTCATTAAGTGATTTACAAACCTTTTCTCCGATATAATTAAAAGCAGACCTTCTGGAAAGGTAAGAGGAATTGCAGAAATCAATTGCCAAGTACTACATAACAATTTCGAAGACAGATATAGGCTTGAAGAAATGTTCGATAAATTAAAAAGTGCAACATTTGAAACCAAAAGTTCAGAATCCTATAATGAAATAAAACAATGACATAGAAGTCCTAATAATAAAACAATTATGAGAATCGGTTCTGTACATGCATCTTGAAGTAGTAGTGGAAAGACTATTCCTAGCTGGCTATATATACGTTACTTCATCAAACGAAATATTTCCCAACTATAGAAAGCCATTAAAACTAAGGAGGGCACAGAAATCGACAGACTTACGGACAAGTTAATAATAACAATCCTAATAGTACAAGAATTTATAACAACCGAAACTCACGACCACACCCTTTATACAATTAAGGCTATACCAATGCAACAATTCTTGAAGGACGAACATATATAAACCCAGGCATCGAACGATCACATAACACCATTAATGAACATATACGTTTACTAAGCCACGACAATAGAAATAAGGACGAAACTATGTAAGACAAAATGACAAGGATAATAGGTCTCTACTATAATAAAATACATAGCACCACAGACATTAAAAATATCGATTTCGTAAATGGCAAAATATACGAAGACAAATAAAGCGAAATTCACGACTTAATAAACCAATAAAACGTAAAATATAAACAAAAATTAAATTAAAATAGAAATGATGTATAACTAGAGGACGAAAAAAACTATATTAAAAAAATAAAAGCTAGTATGAATCACACAATACATAAAAAACTTAACGCCAATAAGATAGATAACGATCACTTGCAAACTATAAGGACTGGACACAACTACTACATAACTCATGTTAAACCTAGAAGGAAATATCAAGACTGAAATAACCCAACTATAATATTTACAAAATAATTTATTTTCAGATGACGACTTGGACCATCATATTTACATTAATCATAAACATAAATGCACAATACCTAGATTTTCAGGATCTTACAAACAATAATGATACATTCCAATCAAACTAGTTGAAATTAAATCGATAGAAAAATACTTCAAAATACTATATACTATTAATACTACATGTCGAAGAAACTCTAAAGTTAGTTGTGGACTACGCAGCGGCACTTAAAACAACCGCAACAGATACAAAAACAATTCTAGAAACCGTTAACAAAAACCTTGCAATACAAAAAGCCAAGATTGATAACTTAAGCCCACAATTTAGACAAAAACGAGGACTTGTTAACGTGTTAGGAAAAGTATTAAGGATTATAGCAGGAACAATGGACTGCGAAGATGAGGAAAAAATAAACTCTTCATAAAAAAAAAACTTTATGAAAATAATGAACTCTTAACCAACACAATACACAACCAGACCCAAATAAATAACTCCTTCAGTTCAGTTCAGATAAAAAATATAACAGACCATAGCAACACACAACAAATTCATGTTGGAAAATACTTAAACTAATTTAAAAATATTTTTTAAAACTAAATAGCAACGTTAGCAACCATAGCAACCATAGCAACCATATAGCAATATATCGACGATATGGTGCAAGTGTAACCGTTATATCCTTAATTTATATTTTTATTTTGGCTCATAGCAATGCCTCGGCCGAATGTCCTTTTCTAAATTATCAGTAATGAAAAATAAATTATTCAGACTTAAGGTCAACGCTTGTGAATCTATGTTTTCAGTCCTAAATTTGTTAGACATGGATTTCTAAGCCTGCAGTCCGAGTGAAGACCTCGTACAAAAGTATAGAAGTTTAATTAAGAAAAATAGAATTTTTATGAAAAAATCATTATTTTTGCAATAACAAAAAATATTATAAATAAATTATTAATTAAATTTAATTTAGTAGCTTTCATTAATTAAATTTAATTTTATTAATTAAATTTAAATTTGTAGCTTTTCTTAAAATACAATATTTTCTTGATTTTGTTTTTATCAAACAAAAAATTTTGATTAGTTTTATTAGTTATTGAAGCACTTGGCTCCTTTTTTGGCGACTTTATTTCTTGAAATCCCATTTTTGGCACTTTTTAAAAATACTCAACAGTAGCGCTGTATACGGCAAGTAGTATTTTTAAGTAATTATTCCGACAGATATTTTGACTCCAAAAGAAACAGACGTAATAATAGATTTTGATTGTTATGTGAACACAAAAACTTCTGTTGCTTATATGACAAATATATATTATTAATTTTTAAGATATCATTATTTTTAAAGAACACATCTAATAAAATTATTTTCGAGCCAATTCCGGGTCCTAGAAATAAGTAACAAAAATATACTTGGTCAAGACCGACCATTATGTGTTTCATCAAAATTCGTGGAGGGTTGTTATAATAGACATGTGGAAAATTGTGGACCAGTACTTTTACTAAGTGTAAAATAAAATATATGAATATATAATATTATGTTAATACTAACATCTATATGAATTTATTTATGTTCCCGAAAGTGAGCTTATATGGGAGCTACGGTAAATTATGGAGCGAACCCCATAAAATTTATCACTATGATTTCTATTTATATAAAACTTATTTGTGTCAAATGTAAACCTGACTCTAACATGTGTATTAAATTTATGCACGTTAAAGTGATTTTCGGAAGAGGGTTTTATATAGGATATATGAAATTTGGCACAAAGATTTATACTTATACACAACTTCCTGGCTACAAATTTAATTAAAATTTTACTATATTTAAGACATTTATGATCGTTAAATCCCTATTCTGGAAGGACATTTGTATGGAAGCTAGGTGAAATAATTTTCCGCTCATAACTAATTTCAGTAGGCTTCGTTCTTGTGTCATAAAGGCCCTACGTGCCATTGAATTATCTTCACAATTGCAACGTGTACTTTGTGCACAAGGTTTACATGGACAGGCAGCCAGGCAGCCAGGTATCCAGCCAGCCAAACGGACGGACATCGACTCTAAAGTGACTTAAAAAGTGATTCTGAGTAGATTAGTATACTTTATGATGGACGTTGGATGACTTTTTCTGTGCATTACAAACATAATAGCCCAACCACCTATGGTGGTGTAGGGTATAATAAGACACTATCTTTAGAAACAGATACAGTACTCATTCACCATAACAAAAATATTTATCAGGCAAATTTCAAAGAAAATTTAGAGAAAAATTTGACTAATATTAAAAAGTATTTCATACAAAATATTTTATAGTATAAAGAAGCAAACTGTCTTATGAAAATTTTTGAAATAGAAGCAATAAAGAAATACATCCTGGGTTATTAAGATTTAAAAACTATAAACAGGATCTTAAGCACAACTGTAATAACAATAAACTACAAATAAAGGAACCTTTCTGATTAAATTTGAAAATTGTAAAGTAAAAACTTTACTAATGATAATTTAAGAATAAAAGATAAAATAATTCTTCTAATTATTATAACAAAAATCAAAAGTAATGAAAATGTAACCAACAATTATATAGAGTAATTCCATTAGAAATTTAAAAAATTTAGACCCTTGGTTACCGATTTTGATAAAATTTGGTGCATGCATAGAGAAGGATACAGTGGCATGTAAAATAAGTTTTTCTCATTTTTATTTTGAGAACTGTGGCAACTCTATAGCTTTGAAAGTGATTAACATATTTATTTAAATGGCCATAACTTTTGTTATATAAAAGATATCAAAATGATATTTTTGCAATGCATTTTTCAAAGCTTGTATTTTAAGATGACATTTAAACATTTTGAAAATATTTGTATTAACATATATTTTTGTAGGAATTTTCTTTAGTGACGTGTATCTAAAAAAGTCCATCTTTAATTTTTTTATGTTTTTTTGGTAGGAAGCCTTATCGCTATACTTGCCGCAGAAAAAATTTCAGAGAGGTCAAGATTTTTAAATTTAAAATGGAATTAGCCTATAAAACTAGAAACAATATAACGCAAACAAATAAAATATGAAGAAAATCTAAACAATATACGAGTACTGTGCCATCAAAGAAAAACAAAAACTAAAAGTTTTAGTATTGATATGGGCATTATTCTATGCATAATGTCTACATGTATTTTAAGACCAAGACAAATATTTAACGTTTCATTTATAATGCCTCTCATTATTCCCTTAACATGAGCCAATATAATTTATATTGCAATATTTTACTTTTTATGTTTATTAATAAATTTGTTACCAAATTTATTAACATACATTTTTCCTAATAATTGTTTTTTTTTTAAGTGTATGTGATTTTTTTGTTTAAATACTGAAATTGCATTTCATCAATTAATTAAACTATTTTCTAACTTCTTATTTTTTTTTTAATAAATTTGTTACCAAATTTTTTTACGGACATTTTGCTTAATAATAGTTTTTTTCATACTGAAACTGCATTTCATCAATCATTAAAAGTATTTGTAGATATTTTTCTCAAGAATAGCTTTCTTTTAATATTGCAATTAATAAAAAAATGTACATATAAGTTTGTTTTTCCCCAGTAGAATAATGGTAACGAAAGACACTTATAATTATTAGGCAGATATCAGTGTTTAATAATAAGCATAAATCAATTTGTGAATTAACTAGTATATAAGGTACATTTAAAATCAATAAAGTGTGAATAATGAATAATGTTCTTTTAATTATTTATCTCAAATGATTCATAATTACAAGAGCAATAAACCTCGATTCTTAATTTTGCAATACTCGAAACGGTGCCAATTTCATAATCAAAAAGCTGCAAAAATCTTTAATTTTGAAAGTTTTGGCCACAATATAATTTAACACTAGTTAACGACGCACTGTTTGAATACAAGTTGGCCTATTTATAAAAATGTTTTTGAATTTATATTAAATCTCTTAAACATTGGCAATGCCAAATATCAGACTTCGACCCTCTATGAATGGAGCAATAGATGACCCGACGTTGTTAAATCGTCTCAGAAAGTCATTTTAACCCGTTTCTATACTTGAAGATATGTTCAAACCCATTATTTTGTGCGCTATAAACAATTGCACAAATGCATTAGAATATCTTAGCAACAGGAGTATTATACATTAAAAAATTGATTTTTTAAACTTAACTACTATGAATATCTAGTCTTTTGTTAATAAATTATATTCAATCTTAAATATTTATATAAAACTGAATTTTGTATCATAATTATAATATAAATTGTACTTGCCGGCAGTAATTTTTTTTAATTTAATTTAATTTAATATTTTGCAACATTAGTCACCCCTTTTCAATAAAGTAATTATTTACATCAAATTTATTTATTTATTTTTTTTTAATAAACAATTCTTATACACCCTGATACACCCTTGCCAAATCATACACAAAGGGAAAAAAATGATTACGACATTGTTACTACAACAATATTATGTTCTCATTGTTAATTTTCATTAATTTTAATAATACTGATATGATAATAATTTTTTTTTTTCAGTTTTATCATTCAATATTTAGGTTAGGTCAGCTCTAAATGTAACTATGCAACTCATTTGGGTCCTATTGGTCCCATTGTATTACCCTAATGGATCATGTGAATCTGTTTTCACAAGTCCGGGAAAAGGTTCGACTCGGAACAACTTGACGCATGAATAAAAGATCTGATCCGTCTGACTTCAATTGCATAGAGATCAGATAATCCATGAATATATAGACTACCAAATTCAGCAGTCCTTATATTCGCAAGAGCAGGACAGTGGCAAAGAAAATGTTTTACTGTCTCTTCCTTTGAAGCTCTAGCTTGGGTGTTCTGGAGCCAGAAGTAGTCTATTACTATAACAAGATACTTCGTACTGTCTGACATCTTTAATTCAATTCCATTTAGGCAAGGGAGTGGGAAAGATGGTATTTTGTATCTCCTTGAAAAGATAACTAATTCTGTCTTTGCTGGATTCACGCTAACGCCACTACTTTTACTCCACATACTGAGTAGGCCTACTTATCTTGAAGGCGGTGCGATATGTTATCCAAATATTTTACATATACGGCCGCCACTACATTGTATGCGACTCTATATATGGTAGTCACACCCATATTAGAGATTATAACTCTGTTGGCTAGAAGTCTCCGTATGATGCTAATAATCGACTTTCCATAGCCATTTTAGTAGCATCCGGGGTCACATTATTGAAGGCTCCTTCTATATCAAGAAAGGTCACTAATGCATATTCCTTGTATTCGAGAGCATATTTTATATACCATGCAAGCGAATGCAACGCCGTCTCAACAGACTTGCCTTTTATGTAGGCATATTGAGACTCTGACAAAAGGTTAGGGTTGATTGTCTTACGAAGGTGCAGGTTAATGAGCCTTTCCAAAGTTTTCAATAGGAAAGAAGTCCTTCGGTCTCGTATGGGAGCTCTTACCTACTTTTGGGATAAAGACCACTTTACATCTAGTCTATGAGTCAAGGATATAAGAGCAAGATAAGCAAGCCGAGTATATCCGAAACAATCATGGAACTATAATATCAGCATTATGTTGTAAGTCTGTAGGTATGATGCTATTCGTGCCTGGGGATTCAAACGGGGCAAAGCTATTCAGAGCCTATCTCAGTTCATCTTCAGTTATTTGAATCTGAACGTCACTTAGGTCTGAAACTGTCGCTATAGGGAGGCTGCCAGAAAAATATGCATCCATTAAAAAACTTAGATCTCATGGTCGCTTGGTGTTCAGCTGCCACAAGGTTTCTGAATGAAACTTGGGACAGAAGGTAGCCAAGAATTTGCGTATGCGATTAGTCTCCAAATGGCCTTCGACGCCGCTACAGAAGACCTTCCAAGATTTTCGTTTCGCAAAGGAATGTTTTTAAACCTGTTTACTGAGGATTTTTAAGTTGACCAGTTTTTCAGTCTCTTAGACTCACTAAATAAACAGCGACACTCTTTGCGAGTGTCCTCTATTTCGGAGTTACACCAATGTGGTTTACTCCTTCCGTTGCATACCTTCGGTCTGCATGCTGCAAAAATCGCTTTGTCAAATACATTTGTTAGTAATTCTACAGAGGACTCAATTTCCCGCCGATTCTGAACAGCTGAGGTGTTCGGGAGTAGTTGAGACAGAATGCCATATTGTTCAGTCCAATTCATTTTCATCCTGTTTTGAATCAGGGATACTGCTTGTAAAGGGACTTCTATAGTGAAGTCAATGTACAAGTGATCAGAGAATGTGCAATAATGTGAGACCCTCCATTCGCTGCTCATGTTCGAAAGCCTAGTATTTACTAGCTTAATATCGAGAACCTCCCTTCTATTAGAAACTACAAAGGTTGGTTCCTTACCGTTGTTTAAAACATCTTAACTATTACAAAAGATAAAATCAAAAAGAGACTCAGCCCTTGCATTGGTATCCGAGCTTTCTCAAACGACATGATGGTTATTGCGTGAACTTTGGCCGGAGACAACATAAATGGTGCCACGAGTTATCTCCCAGGCAGCTACAACCGTGTCATCATCAGTAAATTCAGAGAGAATGAAGATACTAAGTTTCCTGCTTGCTTCTATGTACGAATGTATCCTACCTAACCCTGCAGTGTGTAGCAGCTTATAGTTATTCGCATGTAGTTCCCAAACTCTTTCATTTCCGGTCCAGGGTCCTTGGACAAGTTCAAGCTCCACGCCTCTTTCAGCCATCCAGTACACCAAAGCAGCCGAAGTTGCTTTAGAGTGGTGAGGATTAACTTGTGTTATATTCATCATTGTCATTTATAAGGTGATTGTAACGTTGACGTCACCTTAATCCGATTCCAAAAGGACGTCTTCGCAACTACTTCGTCCACCCGTTCAAAAAACTCACCCATGAATTCAGAGTATTCTTGAGCGAGATAACTACTAGTCTAGTCACATGATGTTTACATTCAATTAATATTTTAATATAGTAGACTACAAAAATATTATGTTTTTTGAATGTTTTTAACAGAAACAAAATGTTATTAATATATAAAATGTCAGTTTATACATTAGTTAATATAAGAAGAAAAGGTTTTGTTATATTTGGTTTAATTTAAGTAACATAAGATATTGATTAATTACTGTTAAAACATTTAGTTAATAAAAACTATCTTCTATTATATTGCATAAGATATGATGATACAAATAATTAAAATTAATTAATTAGCAAATAATACGTACATAATTTTTTGTTCAATAATCACTTTTTCTATTATTTTGAAACAAATGTAACAAATGTATCAACAAACAATTTATAAAAATAATAATTTTGATTTGAAGTGAAATCATAATCTGATAGAATGGGATAACAATGTAGTATGATGTTATAATAATATGAAAAACTCGAACCATAACATAACAAACGAACCATAAAATAGAACACAATGTTATAAAATGGAATTATTATTTTTAATTATACATATATTTTTAGCTGTGACCATATGTAACTATCATAATACGTTGCCCTTAGATTATGGTCACTGCAACTATATTTTTTCTCTGCGTGTAATCGTAAGCTGTGTTGCCAGTTTAGCTTTGTTAATGCTAAATATAGCCTTTTTATTTTGCTTTTAGCTTCAAGATTTTCGTTTTAACTTCGAGCCTTTTATCTAGCATTTTCGGTGGTTAGAATTGCCTTAAAAAGGCTAAAATGTTAGTATTTCAGCAGCGAAGAAAATAATTTCCTACTTGTTAATACTAATTTGATTTTTATAGAGTCATTCATTTGAGCATTTTTCGATATTTATTCACACAAAAAGTCTAGATTATTTACATTTGATCAAAATCACTTAAATATTTTTTGGATTTACTATATTTACTTATATATTAAAAAAAAGTCTTATAAATGTAAAAAATCAGACATAAATTTGAAAATGCTTAATCAAAATGAAAAATTAAATAATTTTCCATATGGGCGATTTTTTATTAGGTTCTTTTGCTGACTGCCATTTTTTTGAATAAATATCTTTAAAAAAATATGAAAAAAAAACAGTATAAAGATTTATTTTTTTTTAAATTAAAACATAAAACCTGACTATTTTTTTTTTTTTTTTTTTGAGAATTTAGTCTTTTTGACCTTTTTTAAATTCATTTTAGTACCTTTTTTTCTCACCTCCTGGCAACACTGATCATAAGTATCAATGATATTGTAATAATAATTATCTACCATGGAGTATACGAAGTTTTAATATGATTTTTATTTAGCTGCTGTGAATATTTTAATCCTAAAGGGATTATTTGTTAATTATAACAACAATAATGAGATGACACAATGTCAGCGAAAAAATGTTTAATATACAATACGGCAGCAGCATTATTATATACTATACTTATTATTTTCTGAGCTTAAGTAGTGGGTGTAAAAATGTAATACTATTCATTTCCCTTTTATTTCTCTTTAGATATTCATTACATTCAATTTTGTTTCGTTTTATTTCGTTGTTTTTTCTTTTCTTTTTTTTAATCTATCTCCCAAAAATAATACAAGATTAATTATTTTTGCATTTTATTTTACTGTTTTCTTGTTTTAAGATAAGTAAATCCTTGTAAAATATCAAAAGAAAATTAAAGTTGAAATGAAAATTAACTTTTTCTTTGAAATATACAAACGAAGTTTATAATTTCATGGGAATGGCTGTATGTCTGTGCATGTGGATTTCGTGTAAGCGACTATAGATAATGGAAGTTTATGTGGAACAAAGTCACATACTCGTACATCAAGTTATTTTAATACTGGATTAATGTTTTAAAATTCATGTCATATGTCTTTTTTTCGTTGTTGTTTTTATTTTTTGTTTTCTTTGCAAAATGAGCGTAAAGAAGTAAGCAAATGGGTGAAGGAAAAAGATGATATAAAACTGATACCGGAAAAATGCACTAAAATTTAACAACAGCAGTTTGTTAGTACTCTACGGTGAGTACTAAAACAAAAATTATATTATTAGAAATTATTTATTCATATTTACATACATATTTTTATTTTGAAAAAAAATTATAATCATATTTATCAACACATAAACAGTATTAAACAATAAGTTCAGGGAAACTGGAGATGCAAACGTATTTTTTTTTTAATATTTGTATTTATATATTTTATCTTCTTAAAATAGAACTAACATAAGTATTCAAATCTTAAATATAAAAATTATAATTTATCAACCAGCGTCAGACAATATACATCTTTTCTCATGGATTTTGTATACGGTTCAGGTCTGACACATTTCTCCTCCTTAAGCGGATGTGGGTATTACTTCCCAATATATTACGGGTGTGTTGGTTTCGGTGTGTTTTAAGCTTTTTCAGGTATGTTAATGCGTGTATTTTTATCTTGTTTTTTTACCAAAAGTACACCGAAATCGTTATGGATATTTGAGTTTTTTATATATCAGGGGACATATGTAATTGCCCTTTTTTGCGTCTTTGTATTTTTTCAACATTTGAAGCTGAAACCGTGTCCCATAGTTGAATATCATAACACAATACTGGCTTTTTAATTCAGCTGTAAAGCAGTAATTTTCAATTTAAACTCAGCTTAGAATTTCTTCCAATAAGGCAGTGAATCTAAAGTGATTACAACTTCATTTGGGTTAACCTTGCATTAATGTGCGATTTCCATGTAAAGCGTTGATCTAGATATATACCAAGGTATTTAACCTCCATTTGATGGGATATAACTTAAATATTTATTTGAATAGTTGAGCACGATTCTCTTCGCAATATGCAGTTTATGTCTGTTCGTTTACTTTCATCTTCTATTGCTTTAACCATATTTTTAGATAGAATACATGATCTTGCAAGAATTTGGAAGCTTCTTAGGGGTTTTCATGAACACCTATAATAGCTGCGTCGTCTGCAAATGGTGATATATGGGTTCGACTATTTGTTGGCTTACTTCCTTCGGGTACACCTGCTCTTATAGGCTGGAGTGAACTTAGGAAGTCACCTTCTTTAAAAATAAACTTTCCTTGAGTTAAAGAGCTTTCAAATAGCTTGTGTGTTTTTCTGGATAGATTTTTTCTTACTTTATATAGCAAGGCTCCGTTCCATGTCAAAAGCTTGCGAAACGTCGATGAAGAAGCAAAACAAAATTTCTTTGTTTCAAAAGTCTTGGATATAATATTAACAAGTCTATATGTTTTTTCAATAATGCTATGTTTTCTTCTAAACTCGAACTGATGATTCGGGATACAATTAGTTCGATTTATTTTCAGGTTCAACTTGTTCATTAATAGCTTCTCGAACAGCTTTGACATATTTGATAACAGGCTGATGGGTCTATACGATTCTACTTTAGTGTGAACTTTTACTGTTCTTAAGTATCGTAGTAATAATAATGCTATCTTCCGTTCTGGTGAATAGTATTCAAGGCGTAATATAGCGTTAATAATAAAAATTATTATTTTTAACGCTGTCCCGGGTAGCTCCAAAAGCAACTTCTTACTGATTTTATCAGTACCACTTGCTTTTTTAGAGTTTAACTCAACAATAGTCTTCTCGATCTCTCGAATCTCAAAACACAAGAGTTCAACTGCTCTGAAATGGGGTACAACAAGAGGCAACTCTATTACGTCATTTGATAAATTTTCCCCTTTTCATTATGGTTTCTTGCTTGTATTAGGTAGAGGATCAGTTTTAAGCAGACTGATCTTTTTAAATTTTTGCCCTAGCACGTCACAGTGAGTAATTCGAATACCGGGTTGCATCTAGGTTTTCCAAATATTTATTCTGTGATTCAGCTTTTTGATACTCTAGTAGCTTATTAAGGCATTTTTGGCATTCTCTTAGCTTTGATTTGAGTGGAAGGGATCTGTGATGTTCCCAATCTCTTCAAACTTTACTTTTTTTAGTCAAGAGCCGTTCAATTTCTATTTTATTTATTTTATTGAGGGGTTAGGGTAGCATGTTTAAGAGATCGATATCTTCTGGTGTTCTCAGTAATATATTTGCTGTGCTGTGAGCGCTAATGTATTTTAACCAGTTAATTCTTATGTTTGATGTCGCTTAATTACCAGTGGGGCAACAAAATTGAGTAAATGATCCGATAAGATAATTCTAATGAAGATTCCACTTCAAATAGTTCCATTGAAAATTTTTTTTCAACTGAAAAATCGTTGACATCCGGTATTTTGTTTGGATTCGTAGGCCAATATATAGGTTCTCCACTTTCAATCTCATTTTAGTAATTGAATCAAACAAAACGCGAACTTTTGGGTTAGTCAGCTGTGATTTCCAGAATGCTTACTTGGCATTATAATGGCCAGCAGCCAGGTGATTTATAAAAATATTTATATTGATTTTCCGAAACTGAAAATCTCGGCGGTTAGTATGTCGATGAAATCACTAAATTTCGATGACAATCTTCAAGGCAAATTATAGTAGCTTGAAGATAATCTCCGCTAAAATCACATATTATATAGTGTTTAATACGATTTTTAATCATAACAGCCAGCCCTTCACATGCTCTACCTCTGGGGTCTTTACTGTCATAAATAAGCTTATATCAACTTGATGATTTTTAAGAATACAGTGAAGTTTCTTTTTGTGCTAGTGAATGCCGTTTGCGTTCCAAAAACATATTTTCAGGCCTATTTAGTACAGCCTGCAATAAAATTTATTGTATCTTGAGCATTTCCTGTACCATATTGCTCATTGTGTTTGTAAAATTATTTACCAATTGCACGAGAGTCTCCATTGTGGCTTCTAGCAGGGTGATACAAAAGGATTTTCCCATAGGTACTAGACAAAATAAAACAATAACACAAGTGTAAAGTATTTGAAATGCCGACGTATATTATTACTTAATTTGGTCGATGATTTGGATTTTGTTGGAATTGGCCATCAGCCGATTGCGGCTTATTTCGATCTCACAATAAAAAGTTTAGTGGGGTTGAATTATACAATCTCAAATTTGGCCTCTAGTAGTTCGAAAGTCGACTTTGAAAAAAGTCGCTCCTAAAATGGGCTAAACACGCGCACGCTTTGCACTAATGAATAGTCTAACTTTCCCTTAATTTCCCTGGTGATTTGACATCAGTGGCTAATAATAAATATTGATCTGGCCTTGTTGGAAAATTCTACGTTATTTTCATTGGAAACAAGTACTCTAGGAATACTAGAAGGAGGTGTTGGTGACCCTTTTGATTTCCAAGTATACTCGCTTTTTGATGGGCTGCCCACGTAAAGTAATCTAATAACAAAATTATAATTTTGTTAAGAAAATTAAAGCTACAGTTGTAGTAACCATAATCTAAGAGCAACATATTATGATTGGAAAGTATGATCACAGCGAAAAATATAAACGATTATAATTAATAATTTTTATGATTCGATTTTGTTATATTGTGTCGGATTTTATAGTTCGTTTTTTCATGTGATGATTCTAGATTTATATATAATTGAACAATCTTACTACATCATTATCATTTCATTGATAATAACCAAGTATTGCCTATTTATATTTATTAACATATATAAACTAAATGAGAATTACAATGAATCAGAAAATAAACACTAAAAACAAAATATATTTAAAAACAAACAAAGAAAAAAGGATATTTGAAATACTTTATTATCATGGGAATAATAATATTAGTATGGTTTGAAAACAAAACATGTGTTAAGAACAATGAAAAATACTGCAAATAATTAATGGTGGTAGAAGTAATGATATTTTTGGTATTAATAAAATTATGTTTCTGGATAAATATTTAAAAGCATATAATTTTTGCAGTCAACCATATTATTTTATTGAGTGTAAACATCAAATGACAGTTTTCAAGAAAACTAACAACGGGAACATAATATTGTTATAGTGAGAATGCTGTAATCATGTTTTTTCTCTGCGTGTATTCTTTTATGTTATTTTTTTTTTTACAAAATTGTTTATATATTTCAAAAATTTTTAAATTTTTTTCACATATGAACAAATCGAGTTTTCTCTAAAACGCACAGTAGGGGCAATCAAAAAAAATTTTGTAATAAATCTGTATGGGAAAATTTAATAAATTTAATTACTGTCTAGTTACACAAACAACACGCGCTAGTATAATTATGTGTTACGTATACGCACATATGGAAATATATAATAAAATATAATATAGTAAATTTAGTGAGTTTCGAGGCCATTATATTTTTTAAGTTTTGGAAATGATTCAAAAATAAATAATATTTAGTAAATTTAGTCGATTATTAAGAATATTATCTCGTTACATAAACAACTCGTGCCAGTATAATTGTATGCTACGTATACGCACATATAGAGGTACACAATAAAATATTATAAAACAGTGAATTTAGTTTTGAGACAATTATATTGTCTTTTTTAGAACGACCTATACAGACGTATTTTGGAATTTAGCAGCATCAATAAATTTAAAAAACTCGCGTGACGTCTTTTTACTAATCGATAAACGTGATTTTTTTAATTTACTATTTCCGATCAATTTCGGATGTAGGGTGCATATATATATATATATATATATATAGTATTTTCAAACTATTGTTCCTCTTATATCTTAGGATTTATTCCCGAAAAAGGATAATTAAAAAATTCAGGCGTAATTCTTTTATATATAATTCTGTATATATATATATATATATATATATATATATATATATATATATATATATAATATTTACAATATTAGTTTTAATTTAAAGCTACGAATACCTGCTACATAATGAAATAATTTATTTAAATTTTGCTACAAAAAATTTTAAGAAAATATTCTTCATATAAAGTGTTAAAAATATAAAGGGTAAAATATTTAATAGGATATTTTCCTAACTTTTTGTGAAGCCAGATTTGAATAAATGGTGTTATTATATACTGCGGATTCTTAGTTTTTATTGGAAACCGATATTTAGTTAATATAGTCTTTGTTTGAAATTTTGGCGACCTTGAGAAAAACTGATTACGCAGATTTGCTATATATTATCACTAGTTTCGCGAAAATATTATTTTCTTTTTATGTGTCAAAATGATTTTCGTAGTTTGTTATATTTTAACTTTATAATAAGTTCCTAAAATTTTTAGGTATAGAAATATTTCAGCTTTGATATCGCGTGACGAAAACTACTGAGTAGTATGATCTATATACCCTCGTTCCAAAACCCATGTTATTATTTTACAATTTTCTCTACATTTTTGCATATTATCTCTCCTTTCTCGTTACTTGTATCGGCAAAGTTTCAAGTCACAAATTGAAACAGGAATAAAGAAAATCAGGTTTCAATGATATTGCGGTAAATTGGAACCAATTTTCTATAATTGAGATCAAGTCAGGGGAGAATTTTGCAAAAAAAAATTATCGAATTATCCCATCACAGGAGGTTTATTGAACATTAAATTGTCTTCTTTTTAAGATTCCGCAGGTCACTAGTTTTGGTATTTCAGGTATAACAAATATTAATCTTTTGATTTTTGTTCTTACGGCAAAGCATTTTGCAGAAGTTTCGGATAAGGTAAAGTTTTGTGTAAAAGTATTTTGTGGTAAAAGTTGACGTTTTCTTTCCCGCCACAAATAATATTATCAAGTTATTCAAATGAAAAATTCGTTGATTTCATCACTTAATTATGTATATATAATCTTTCAAACATTTTTACTACTGCGACCATAATGCGATCAATTCTGCTAATTGTTTTAGGTAATTCAAATCACGAATCAAATCATTCAATTCAGTTAGTGAAATATATAATTTAAGGTAATGATTATTATTTTCATTACCTTATATTATATATTTCACTAACTGAATTGAATGATTTGATTCGTGATTTGAACATCAGTTTGTCCTTTTTTCCGGGTATTTAACATTTGTAAATGTAATCAAAATACTTGAAATCGTCTTCGTTATGCTTTTAAAATATTTCTACATGATTTGGAATAAAATCCAGCATACAAAATATTATTGAAATGAATCTTTAAGATACGTCAACAGCAAAAAGTTGTTATAATAGCACATTATTTCAATACGCAAGAACACAAAAACTAGAGCCTGTTATGAGAAAATACTGTTTAATTTTTTTGCGAAATTTGACTTTTAATAGGAGAGAGGAATATGTCAACAGCTCAGTTGGAAATCACAAGAACCAAGTTGATACTGTCGCGAAGATAAGGTACTATGCAAGGGAAGAGCTACAGGGAATGTTAATTTTTTTTTTTTTGATGCTTAAGGCGTATTGATATATTTGACATATTGTTAAGACAAAAAGGAAAATTTTCCCCCTAACTGCAATAAGTAGAGTAGCTACTATTCGTTTTTGTTTAAAGTTCAACATTATTTACTGCATGCTTTTTTTAATACAGATATAAGCGTTTAAATTGCTTATTGTGTCAGAAAGAATTTAAAATACTATTGAACTGTCATACATCCAACACATACATATATTTTAGTTTTCGTTTGTTTGCCCTTTATTTTAGTGCATAAGAAAAGGCAAAAAAGAGGAAAAACAAACAAAGAATACAGGAAACAACAGGGTCAGTTTGATTATTCCACCATAATACACCAGCAAGCGCACGCACAAAACAAACATGAACTGCATACATACGTGATCATTCCAACAGTTTTGGTGACGGTTCCCATTACGCAGAGAAAAAATATAGTTGTAGTGACCATAACCTAAAAGAACATAGTGTTATTATATTATATGGTTACAGCTAAAAATAGATATGATTTACTCATATTAAGATATGATCAACTTATATTAATTCATGTATAAATTAAATGAGAATTATGTTGGAGGCGGAAAACAAACCCACAGTAGTCCCAAAACGATTTTTCTGAAAATAATTCTATAATTTGTGAATCGTTGGAGTTATCTAAATAAAATTTAATAAGGTCAGAGCTAAGGTATTTGTTAGTTGATTTGGTGGAGCACCTAGCTGGTCACAGGGGTAGATGGTAGATTTCCAAATTTGATAACATCGGGTACATAATTTGTTTAAAAATTCGCCAAAAATTCATTTATAGCGAATGTAAAAAAATTTTTGTATAGGTAGTGCTTATAAATCTCTACAAAAAACTTGCTTACATGTATAAGTTTTCTCTTTTATTTTAAGAAATATTTAGGTCGAACCAAATTTTACCCTCATTTTTGACCTAGTTTTTTTAAGTTTTTTTAACATGGAGGCCTTAACTTAAGCCCTAAAATTTTTAAAAAATTAACAAGATTTCTTATAGGGTTCCAAATAATATTTCTGCAAGAATTATATAAATATATCTATCCGATAAAAAGTTATATTAATCTGAAGTTTAAACTTTAAAAAATTTCACTTTACAAAAAATTGGTAATATTCCTTCACTTTTCAAAATATATATTTGTTCCGGATTACAGAACATTTTTAATGTCTTCAAAGGATATCTTAACGTAAAAGCGTGTAAAGAAAAATTAGAGGCATTTCAGGCAACTGTTTTTCCCCAAACCTTATCCAAACTTTGTAGATTTTTTAAAGTTTTTTTTATTGTTTTTTGTAAAATTCTCAAATATCAAAGCCCAGATCCAAAAAAAAAAAAATTTATTTTGGCTATATAGCCCCATATATTGGTTAAACAAACAAAGAATATTTTCTGAGCCACGCCTTTTACAACGGCGGTGTGATCATTTTAATGAAAAAAGTAAATTTCTGAAACAAAGTTTTCTAGACTGGGATTTTGGAAAAAAGTGGCAGTTTCTTAAATTCCCCAATTTTAAAATAAGTTTGTCTATATTGTGCCAAAATTTCATTGGATTACCTATACTTGTTTAAATATGGTTCAAATATATTAACATTATTTCTCCAAAATATGCTTCAAATCCTTATTTTAAGTTTTTCAGGTCATGGTCTGGAGAAATTTCACTGCATTTTTTAAAGTTTCAAAATGCCTAGGCCAAAAATGAGGGTAAAATTTTCTTCGACCTAAATATCTCTTAAACTAAAAGAAACAACCAGCTTACCAGCTTCGGAGGTCAACTCTTTACCCCCGGAACCGTTATTGAGCTGTGGGAAATACCAACGGTTTGCAAGTTACAGAAATATTTCCAAAAAAAAAAACGCATTTTGGGACCACTGTGAAACGTTAAAAACCTATTGTATTCAAAATCAAATAAGTTATAAATTTTTCAACCATATTTATGAAAAGCATATTTATTTGTAACATTTTAATTTTATGGGAATAATAGTCTTAGCATGATTTGAAAACAATATACGGTTTAAGAATAATGACTTTTTTCGTATTAAAAAACTGTATTAAATTTTTTATTGAATGTAAACATTGAATGATAAAACAGAAACAAAAATATTGTTATCATGAACATAATATACTAAAATTAATGAAAATTAATAATATGGACAAAATATTGTTGTAGTTTTTTCTCTGCGTAAACCTAATAAATTAAATCTAAATTTTTATAAATATATGTGGTCTTGTGAATATATACAATAACCTAGGACTGACAGATCACTCTGGATTATTTAAGGACAGTTAATTTACCTCCCTTGTATTCTAAAGGTTACATACACACGTGTTTAATTGAAGCCGTCCAAGACTTGTGCACTAGTAGGAAGTACCGCCCAATTGGAGTACATTTAATCGGCATAACTGTTGGAACCCAATCGATTTATAAGTTCTTCCAATAAGAATGAAAGAAAAACTCTTTTCACACATGCATTTAAAAAAAACATACTTTACGCACACACACTCGCAATTGCATAAGGAGAACCGAAAAACCAGACGTAGTATAATGGCATGACTGCAGCAGGATTTCAACATGAATGCTTTCAATAAACAACAGAAGCAACAACAAAAACTTTTTCCGAAATAAAAACGGCAAAAATATATTGCACCATAATCAGTTATACATACGAATATTCTGACCAATTTGTTGTTGTATTGTATTACTGGGCTTTTATTCTTTGTTACCAAAAAAAATACTCGTACTTTCAACCAAAACAAATTTTTTTGTACATTTCTGTGTGTACTCGTATGAGTATAAAAGTGTATGCAAAAGTATTTATATTTGGAGTTATTGTTGTGTTGTATTGTATTTTATTTTTTTTTTCTTCCATTCCACACAGCAAACAGAAAAAAAAGCTTAAAGTTCAATACGTCATGACAAGTTGGCGGAAGTGTACAAATGGTCAAGTTTACCCAAATTTGTTGTTCCTAGAATTGAATGCACCCAGTTTTGTGTATAAATGTTTATTATTAAAAAAAATTCATGAAATAATGAAGGGTATTTCGTAGTAAAAGGTATAATAAAGAAATTTGCATAGGTTTATGGGAGTATTATTTATTAATGCATTGAATGGACAAAAATGAACAGTTATTTAATAGAATTATATTGGAATATGAAATATTTTTAGACCCTTCACAACACGAATTCTTGAGAATCACTGCTTACCTTATTACCTTAAGAGAAGTTGTACATTGGATATGTCTGAAATGTTGTTTTAAAACTTTTTTTTCTGGTAGTTTTCTTTCTTAATATTTCCATAAATTTTTCTTTATTTTGTTCACCTGTTGTCCCAAATTTCATACAAAACACTTGTGGCAGCTGGACTATTAACTGACAAGAGACCTTAGATATCTTAATGAATGTACATTTTCCTGGCAGTTTCCCATTAAGAGAATACTTTGCAACATCCTCAGATATTCTTATCGATGTTCAAATTCCCATAACTTAAAACGAAGTAAGATCACTTCTGAATAGTTATGCCCCATTCAAATTACCGGTACCAGATGACATTATATCTGCAGACCTACAATATAAAGTGGATATAAATGATTCGTATATAATCGGCATGTCTATTATGTTCTTATATCCCTGAAACATGGACCCTTACACAATACCGAAAGACTTCAGACCCATTAGTATGTTGTTTTTCCTCTTGAAAACACTGAAAAAATTGATTTATTTGTTCATTCTCAGAACGACTAACCCTAATCTATTATAAGTGTCCTAATGCTGGAAGGCAATTCTATTAAGACTATATTACATTCGCTTCTACGGTATACTGAAAATATATTGTTTATATAGAAGGGACCTTTAACAATGTGACACCAGAGGCAATAAAAAATGGCCACAAATTTTCTCATACATGAAAAAATCGATACAGACATCAAACTGGAGGCCATACATAATAAAACTACGTACAGGGTTTTTCTTCAGGAGTTCAAACTATCTCTCAAAAGATCTTCAAATTTTCATAAAATACACAAATTTTATATATATATATATATATATATATATATATATTATTTCCACCCAATAGAGATATTAAATGAAAGCTAAGAATCCCATATAACGATTTTTTCACCTGTGGGAGGATTATTGCTGGCTAATATATATTTGAAAATAAATGGTAAATGGTAACATTTTCAAAAGGATATTTTCTTAAATTTGTTGTTCTGAAAAATTTAAATAAAAGATATTACTATACTGCGTTGATTCATAGCATTCATTTCAAATCCATATCGGTTGGTATTATATACGTATATATCTTATCATTTTTAATGAGTATCCTTCGAAACTTTGAAGTCCTTTTAAGAGGAAACTTGATGTCCTGGAGAAAAACTTATTACGCAATTTTAGTACTCATGGCCTCTAGTTTCATGTTATATAGATATTTTCATATGTGAAAATGTCTGCTGCACGGTGATAGACATCAGTCGAAGCATTTTTGCCCTGCTTTAAACAACCAACCTTCTTAAACAACCAAAAGGTTTAGATAAAAGATATCTTTAAGTCATTGTTAGCATTACTTTTTATCTGCCCAATAGTTGCAGAGTTATTCAGATATAACCGTCGGAAAAACAATTTTTCATGCAAAATTGATGATTTTTTTCCTGAAAATTTCTTTTAAGAAATGAGGCGAGAAAAACGTTCAGTTTTTAAGCCTTTATCATAAAATATGCCATATGTCATCAAAATTGATGTACGAATCGTGATTTTATTCACAATTGATTGAAAATACCGAAAGTGTTGAGCGAATAAGAATAATGTTCAGACAGCTTGAAGATAATCAGCATCTATTGAAGTTTAATTTATTTAAATTGGACAAACCGTTCTCGAGATATACAAGTGTGACCGCTGAATAAGGTGGTCATATTAGTCATGCTCATAAAAAACATCAGTACGCGATAGAAAAAAAAGCGAAATCAGATTCTTATTTCACTGGTCAAATTTTTCAAGAAGAAAAAAAATATCTCAACTTGAAGGAATTTTTGCCGACCAGTGTAATTGATATTTCTAGCAAAACAAAATATCAATTAAACAAGCCGAATATTGCAAACAAAAGGTAATAGCAAAAAAATGCATTTTTTCAATCATTTATGTCAACAATTGAGGGCAAACAAAGATTTCATTAGATATAACATATCTATAGTTGCTCCAAAAACTAAAAACTGGACCAAAATTTTGAAAAATTAAGATAATTGAGATTATAAAGAACTTGAAAACTATAAGAGATGAATAGCATATGCAATAATGTTTTTCTGAGGTCCTCAAAAAGCCCTAAGAAAATAAAAAATATTGCAAATTAGATGAGAAACAAAAATTTGATAGGCAGTTACAAATCTTCCATTTCAGAGGTACACCATTTTAAGCCTCATAGTACCGCTCCTGAAGTGAATTTGGAGACCACCTTCCAAACTTAAAATTGTATGCTTCAGAGAAATCGTTCAAATAAATTTCGAAAATTTGATAATTTTTCAAAAATAGAAAAAAAAACTAATTTTGTTCCAAAAAAATTCAAAATATGCATAAAAGTACATAAATCAGAAAAGTAGTACAAAATATCAAAAATATCAAATAGCAAAAAAAAGCATATTTTCCTTTTCTGCTTATTACAGAAAATACACACAATGAAATATTTTGGGAGATTATTGAAAAAAAAAAAACAATTAATCACGTCTACCTCAATTAAATCAATTAGTATCAAAAAAATTATAACTCAATTTTAAAGATAATTGACAATGGCAGATGTGCCCCAATGGCAAATACTCCCTTTGTACTTCTACTAAAAACAAACCAAGGTTTATGTATGAAATACCTTCATAAAGGAATTAAACCAATTCATGATGTTCTACTCATTTAATGCGTGAGAACAATGAATTTGGCAATATGACTTGACTGGCATTTTAGCTGTTGTTCATTTTTAATACATTTCACAAAAAAAGCATCCGCTTTATAGAAAATTGTGCTCAATGAATATAAAAAATAATAAAAACAAATCAGAACTTTTTATATATAAAATGGCAATAATTGGCAAAGTGAAAGTCTATAGCCGTGTTTAATATAGTTAAAATCAGCATAAGGCCAATAAATTTTCCGGATGGTTTAAAAATTAAAAAAGTAATCAATTTAAAACTTTAATTACATAGTGCAACAAGAAAAAATTGCCTCAGTAATTCCAAAGTAAAAAGAAATTTATTGGGTTATAGTTTTAAAAAATATTTTAAAAAACACTTAAATCTGAGTAAAAAATAAAATAGTGTTTAAGAATTGGACCCATTATAACCAAAGAGGAACCAAAAACACCACAAAGCTTATATTTAGGGTATTCTAGAAAAAATTAAATATTCTAGTAAAAGCGAATAGAAAATTAAATTTTCTTTCAAATTTAAAACCTAAATATAATATTCTTTACCCAAACAAAATTTCAAAAAGTTTAACCCATTGGTTTCGTTTTTATAAGCAGAATTATAAATGGATGAAAATGCGTTAAAAATGTACCTTTTATGTCTTCTAAGCCATCAAACTTATGAAAAAATTTATGTGGTGTTTTTTTATATTTGAAGGAAGAGTAAATACGTATACTTTTTGTACCTTTTCGAAATTCAAACCTTTAAGCGCTAAAAGCGGGTAAAATCCGTTCGGTGGTACATTTTCGTTACTTTAAATATCACCTAAACTAATAAATACAGAAAAACATTAAATCGCGCTCTTCTCTGTTCAAAAAAAAAGAACACACATGAGTTTGTTGCTTTTTTGAAAATTAGAAAGTTCAGGGAATAAAATATTATTGTCGGTACTTTTTTGGTACGTAGAGTACCAATAAGAAAAGAAATTCATTAATCGTACTACTTATAAAAACATTAAATCGCGCTCTTCTCTGTTCAAAAAAAAAAGAACAACACATGAGTTTGTTGCTTTTTGAAATTTAGAAAGTTCAGGGAATAAAATATTATTGTCGGTACTTTTTTGGTACGTAGAGTACCAATAAGAAAAGAAATTCATTAATCGTAGTACAGGAAGAGTAAGTTCAGGAGTGGCCGTATAAATATAATTTGGCATATCTAAAAACTAAAAAATTTCACAAATTGAGAGAACTACTGCCATATTAAATTGCGTAATGTACACAACGAAAGGGGCAGATAAGCGCACCGGATATTAGCTAGTTTTTTAGAAAACACAAAATGTTTTTTTTTCTAAATTTTTAACATTTTTATTTGTTTAATTAGAAATTAATTTGTAGACCAAAGTTAAAATTTTGGTATTAAAAATTCACAAACTGAAATTTAAAAAATTTGTCTGGGTTTATTATGAAAATAAAAAAGGAACAAAACATTTAAATTTTTCTTTTTAACACATACTTAAAGTTAGTTACTTTTTCACTAACATACTCTTCAACTTTTGTCAAATCGTATATATATATACTTTTTAACAACTATAAATTACTTCTAAATTTGTTTTTATGACATTTAAACTTATGATATTTACGGACACTTTTGTATTATGTATGTAAAAATAATTAATTGTAATAATTGTAACTGTAAACATACCCATTATCTTACGTAATTATTCTCTTGATTATGGAAGATTTTTATTAAAAGTTCTTACCCTTTTACATCCACTAGCCATCTCTTTGTATCTCAATTAGTAAAAATGGGTAATTTTTGAGTAATTTTTGGACATATGTGATAGCAGCGTTGTCACAAAGAAAATATTTTACCTACCAAAATATTCTCTAAAAACTACCAAAATATACCAACATTATAAATTTAAATAAACTTGAAGAGCAAGACTTTGGCGAGGTGTTCATAAATGGTTTAAGTTTTCCAAAGTTTTCAACTGAATCGGGACATTATAAAAATTACAACCCAGTAACTATTACCTTTTGGACATTTCAATATAGAACTAACTCAGAAAAATATTATAATAAATATGTTGTAAGTGAAAAGGAAATTAAATTTCCAATAATTATTTAGTTATTTTCTTGTTGAAAATTATTTTTGAAATTTGTAGAAACCTTCCGACAAGATAGACTTCAAGATTTACTTATTTTGTTACTTTTTGCTACTTTTATTACTATATGGGAAATTACATTTTAAGATGATTCTATATTTATAGAAGAATTACAATTTCTGTTTTTCTTTGATTTTTATAACTAAATAAATATATATTTATCACTTTTCTCCATTTCATTAGATAAAATGTTTATTACCAAGCCTAAGAAGTGTAAAAAATCTACCAATTTTGGTTCAATCGAACTAAAACGGCAACGCTGACTAGTAGTCGGATTTAGAATTTATGGCCTCTTTAAATTCGAAAACTTTAAAAATATTTAATCAAGTTTGATGCCCAAATATTTTACCATCTTTTTCGTGACTAAGGAAGTATCACCAATATGCATACTACTTTTTAAGTGGCATGTGTCCTCGCGTCATCATTATAACCTCGGTCTTATTTTTAGCAAGCTCCAGCCCATGGTTCTCTAGCCATGTTTGAGTCCTTATCATGACTCGGTTTAGCTTTCTTCTGGCGTCATCTATATCTCCTGCTGAGATTACCACCGCTATATCATCTGCGTATCCTTCAAGGTGTGTGTTGTGGCATCTCTATCGAAAGTATTTCGTCGTAACTCAGGTTCCAAAGATTGGGACATAATATTAATCTCTGAGTGGCACCCGATGTGATCGCTTTATCCCTTTGGCCCTCTGGCGTATCGTAAAGCAATTTGCGATCTCTCATGTAACGCTGAAGAATTTTTAGTAGATATCCGGGGATACTGAATCTCTCCCGTAGTGCTATAAAATCTATAAATCGATTTTATAGCTAAACCAGAAGTGATAGATTCAAAACAATGAAAATCTGTGATCGCTCATATTTCCTATCAAAAATCGATTTTTATATGAAAAATCTAAAAATCGATTTTATAGCTAGAAGAGAAGAGATAGATTCAAAACAATGAAAATCTGTGATTAATATTAATATTAATATTAATATTAATTATATTATATATATTTGAACCAAATAGAGTTTATCGGCAATTTTGACGCAGTTAATTTCTTTTTTAAGTGTTTCTTAAAGGAGAAATTGTATGTGATGTCAACTCCGAGATAATTATAGCTAATTACAATTTCAATGTTATCGTTACAAAAACCAAGTTTAAATTTTACGAAATTCTTGTACCGACACGAAATACCATTATTTTAAATTTATCTTAATTAGTTTTCAAACACTACGTTGGAAAATAATTATGTAAGCAATCAATCATTTTTTGCAATTCCGTTGAACTGTCTGTTAAAATAGAAATGTTGTTGACGTAAAGCAATACTTTTACATTAATGTCAGCAACATTTACTCCTCTAGGTAACTCTTCCGCTAAATCATTAATATATAATAAGAATAATAGGAAGCTTAATATACAACCCTATTGTAGACCTATTTCGACAGTAAAAGGATCTGAATAAAAGTTTCTATTCCAGATATAACTTTCAGTATTTTCATACATGTAGAATTCTCATTATTTTAGAAGACAAACCCAGGCACGAAAGCTTGTAGAATAAACTATTAGGATGAATTGTATCAAAAGCGCACGAAAAATTAACAAAGAAAGAATATGTATTCTTGTTGTTGACTTTATTTAGATACACAATATTAACGAGAATTTTTTCTGAATCTGGCTTGGAATTCAGTTAAAATCATATTACGACCGATCCAATCCATTAAACGATTTAATATAATGGTATTAAATATTTTGCATAGGGTATTAATCAGCGATAATCGTGATAGTTTGATAGACTATTAGGGTCATTCTTCTTAAGGAGAGGTATCAGTATTGACTTTTGGAAACTGGATGGAATTTTCTCATATTTTTATAAAATTTATAACAGAATCCATTCTGACCAGGTGATTTACTATATTTATGTTCTTTTAAAATTAAAGAAATTTCACAAATTTCCATGGGAGAGTCTAGGAAGGCGTCAGTAAAATATGGCATTGACCAGCTGATAGCCTGGGAATCAGCATTTGTTTGAAATAACTTACTAAAGTGAGAACGTAAATTATCGGCATTCAATAAACCTTCTACTGAGTATGTACGCAATCTCATAGAGTTAGATAGCTTCCACCATACTCTACTACATTTCACCTTGTTTAATTGATCTGTATTTTTATTATGCAAATCCACGTTTGTTTTTTTTTTTTTTTCGTTACATGTCTTAAGATAGACTGCTCTAGATGCAAAATAATGAGATTTGTTTGCAGTATTGTGATTTTTTCTATAACACCTAAAATTCATTAGTATACATTCTCTAGCACGTGCACATTTCCAATCAAATCATTTCTGTTTAAATTCAAAGAAATATTTATTCACTTTAGAGTCATTCCATTTTAAATTTAAAAAATTTTGAGCCTTAGTTACCGATTTAGATAAAATTTAGCACATGTGTAGAGGAGGATACATAGTCATATACATGCATATTTCATATGCCTTTGATTCACCTAAAAGATACACAAAAATAAATCACTACACATATTTGGTAATGAAATACATACGAAAATTAAGGTAACTTACCTCTGGAATCCTGCAAATGATGGATTTTATACTTTTTTGTATCAACATTTTTATAATTTTATTTATTTTTATTTTTTAATTGTCAAAAAACAAGAAATTGTTATTGTTTTTAGTATTAGTTTAGAATGAATTTACAAGCAGTAAAATAATATATTAAAATCAAAAAATTTTTTTTATTTAAAGTTACATAATGATTTATTTAAAAAATTCTAGTCATAATTTTTTCTGTGGAATAAAATAGAATATTAAAACTAAATATTATTTTTTATTGAATTTAATTTAAATCCAAATAATGATTTATTTAGAAAAATCTTAGACATAATTTTTTCTGTGCGGGTGCAGCCACTCAAGCAGTTATTGATGAGAAACCACAAGCCGATATACCAGTCAATACTACTGGCTATAAAGACTACTGTGTCCGATTTTATTAAACTGAGTAAAAGAGGTCACTTTTAGAGTGTAACTGGAAGTTGTTAGGAATAAAACACTTACGGATTTTCACTTATTAAATTTGGCGTAGAAAATCAAACGGCCTTAGGTTTTCCTGTAGTTCGTGATGATCATAAAATTTCTATAGTTTGGCTGGAGCCTTTAGCGAGTTTTTGAGGTCTACGTTTAAGAAATATTTTTGAAAGTTCTGAATGAAGGACAGATATCCTTTCTGAAATGGGATTATAAGTACTTACTCATAATTTCTCTGTGGTGGCTTCAAAAGATCTAAAACCTATAGAACCCTTGTCGTTTTAGTTTTGTGATAAGTTTCACCATCGCAAAATGAAAAATAATAAAAAAATAATAATAATTATACATTTCTTCTTCATAACAATGAGAAATAATATCGAAAAGAAAAAGTTGTAAAAGATCCTCTTCAAAAACTTGAATACACACCTTCATCCAAATCCGGATTAACATCATGAAAGGGTGAACAATTGAAAAAACAACCTAAAACTACGGGCAATAAATATGTCAAATTTCTGACACTTATACCCACAATATCCCTATAATCTAACCCCACTACTTTTAGGTACTGAGCTATGCTTATAGACCATCAGAGAGCATGAGTACTAGTTGTAGGTAAATTATAAGAATCATCCACCTGGAGAAAACATTTAGTTTTAAATCTAGCTCGTTAATAATTTTATTTTAAGCTAATTACTTGCAACTTTTTATTGGGCCTTTGTTTTAAACGTTCAAATAACACTTTACCCATTGATAAATTTTGGTCGTATTTGTTTTCTGCATAACCACTTTTCCAAAGATTTTGTTCTTCATCGTATATACAAATAAAATAATCCAACAGGTTAGGAGGCACTTTCGATACTATTGAAATCTGAACATTTAATATTAGTACTAGTGACTTCTAGCTACTAATGAATTTTTGGAAAAATTGTTTTAGTTTTCATAGATTCTGCTTGGGATTGTAGATTCTAAGTTTTTAAACTTATAAAAGTTGTCTCTGCTAATTTAGATAAATCTCAATAAGATAACGGAAAAATCTACGCCAAACAGATAAAGAAATAGATGACAAAACTTTTGAAAATATTCAACAACTTAAGCTGTAAAAGTTGTTATATATCGTTTTTGGAATTTGTATCTAATTTTTGTCATAGCTTCTCTGATTCATTAATAAACTACAGTATCAAACAAATTTAAAACTACCAAAATCATAAAAGCAATTATTTTAAAAATTGCAATGTATTTTCAAAATCATGACTTAAAAATTTTTTTAAAAAATCATCACTTAAAAAATTTAAAAATCTTTCTCAAATTGTTTTAGTTATATAATTTTTTTTAAACAAACGATTTTTCTGATTTACAATGTCAAAATAACCAGGGCAATCAAAAATATATAACGTAATATTCAAATGTCTATAACCGTTTCAGACAATTTGAAAAATTTTGCGCATCGATTTTTTACAGCATATTTTTGCATACTTTGGTCATAAGAGCATATTTTTACACATTTATCATGTTTTCATAAAAAAATTATTTTAGAGTATATTTTAGAAATTTAAATGACATGTTTTTCATATTTTATAATTAAGAGAATAATTTTGCATATTTACACTCAATAGAATTATTTATATCATTTGCCATTATTAAAATTTTCTTTTTAAAGTCACATACGTTTTTCAAAACCGATTCCCTATAATTTTATTCTTACAAATTAATTGAAGTTTTGTAATTTTCTGATACAATATACAGCTTTGAATGTTTTTAAATGCAAAAAGACAATACTTTTTAGTATTCAAGAAATCAAGTTAATTAGTAATTAGTTTTTTGTTGAACTTTTTATGGAGTTTTAGAATTTTGTAAATTTATTCGGGCTCAAGTTCATTGAAAAATTGTAGAAGAATACATTGTTAAAGTTTATTAGACATTCGGCAGAATGGAATGCATTTTCTAGTCAGTCAAGACATCATCATCAGCACTCTTCAGGGTCCCACCGTGATGTCCTCTGTAAATATCAACTATTTAATTCACAGCTTTTCAGGAAATGGAATTTGTGGGTTCTTTTCCCTATATCAAATTAAACGAATGGTTCATGATAAAGCTTTTTACAATTATTTTGTATTCTAGTTTTTCAATTATTATTGTTCATATGCTTAAAGCTACCAGTTAGATAGCAAATAAAGCAATGTATTCCATTCTGCCGAGTGTGCAATAAAATTTTAAATTGTATTCTTATACAATTATTCACTGAACTTGAGCCTGAATAAATTTACAAAATTCTGAAACTTTATAAAAAGTTCAACAAAAATTATAAGTTAATTAACCTTCACACTGGGCATAGTGTTACTTGATTCCTTTGCTAGGCTTTCTAAAAATATAAACAGAACAACAACCTTGTTTCATTTCTACTTAATAAGTGCCTAAATAATAATAATTATACATTTCTTCATTTGCTACCTAACTGGAAGCTTTAAGCATATAAATAATAATAATTAATAAAGTAGAAAACAAAATAATTGTAAAGATCTTTATCGTAAACCATTTGTTTAACTTCTCAGCAAAAAATTTTGCTTTCCTGATAAGCAAGCAGGTATATAAATGGAAACAAAACTAAACTACTTATTTTTTGCTGGAATAACTAGTTATTTTTGTTCGAGTTGTCCACAAATTCTTGTAGTTATTTTTAGACTCTAGGGGTATTCAACAACTGATGGCAACAAAAATTGTTGCCAACAGTGAGATTTGAAGCAGGTCACAAAATAACCAATCATTTCTAATGAATAACGTCTTCCTCGCACTTAATTTTCTAAGTGACAAAAACTTTTTTTAGTATAAAATATATTTTTAAACATTTGGTTAACAGTAACAAAAAATGGGGTTGAACCAACAAACTTCTGCTTGTTGATTGAACGCTCTAGCCAACTAGTCCACGGGATTGCAATATTAATGTGCTATTATATTACTGAGTACTTATTTATATAATATATAGTAGGCAAATAATAATGACGCTTCATTACCAAGAAACTACTTTAATAAGTAGTTGCCACTAAGGGGAACAACAAATTTTTTGCTGGATTAATAACATATAGGGAAAAGAAGTCACAGATTCCATTTGCTGAAAAATTGTAAGTTAAATAGTTAATGATGTATACAGAGAGAGCAGCACAGTGGGACGCTGAAGAGTGCTGATGACGGTCGTGGTCAACTAGTAAATGCATTCCATTCTGCCGAGTGTCCAATAAACTTTTACAATGTATTCTTTTACAATAATTCAGTGAACTTGAGCCCGAATAAATTTACTAAATTCTAAAAATCAAGTTATTTTTAGCATAAATAGTAGATAATTTAAAATTTAAAAATATTTTAATAAGATATTTTTTAATTTGAAGGGCATATTTTCCATTTTCACGAGCATTTTTTTATGCACATAAACCTTTTTTTAGCATATGTTTAATTGCCGTGATGATTACTATCCTAAGTATTATTTTAGAATATCTTTTCATTTTAAGGGAATGTGGAAATGTTTTGTACAGATAGAAGGGCAAATTCGCTTCAAGCCAAAAATAATAAAACAAATAATAAAATCAATTTTAATATTGTGGTGGTGAATTCAAATACGACATTCGTATAACAAATTTACTATCAGAAATGCGCTATTATAATCACATTCAAATGTTGGGGCAGTTAAAAGCTTCATTTCAATCATAAATAAAATGTTTGATTTTATTCCAGATCATACAAAAGTACAGAAATAGAATTGCGAAGTTAATTTTTATTATGTTTGCCGATATTATATCCTCGGAAAAATTAGTCAACTGATGTAAGTTTATGGCAGAGAAGAAAATGTGAGAAGATATCACAAACTGTAAACTCAAAGAATTATTTTGAAAAATTTTTTGATCTTTGCCACGACTTTAGTTTAGATTTTGAATAAGAAATTACATTCATTATACAATGAATGCCATAACTTGGGTCTTTACGCTATGGAGTAAAATAAAAATATTTATTTGTATTTTTCATTTTATTTCATTTTATTTCATTTATTAATTACAATAATTATTTTCTAACTTTAAGCGATCGGAGTAACAAAGATCATTAACCCATTGTAGTGAAAACAGACCAGTGTCTCTGGCGGAAATCGAACCAACAACTCTCAGACTAATTGACTAGTACACTACCAGCTAACCTACCGTGGCTAGGCTAGATTAATTTTTATTTTTCAAAATTTCGAAAAATTTAAGTTTTTTTTTTTTTTTGCTTATGGAAAATTAAAAACAGAAGAATTTAGTTTTAAATATTCAAAACTAGGGCAAATTTTTCCAACTTTTCACTTAAAAAGTAAGCTTTTGGATGTTTCACGCTTATTTTATAAAAAATTCACATTTTTGAAGTCTTTGTATAAATTTTCTTGCGATGAATATCAAAATTAGTCTTCTTAATAAAAACGCTACCCTTTAATGAATTTTCAGAGTTTTCATGAAAGAACGCCCAAAAATTTTTCTTAGATCTTTGAATTTCGTTAATTCGGCATACGCATACCCCATAAAGTCATTTGAATATCTCAATTTTTATTATTATTTTTTATTATTATTTTTATTTTATTTTATTTTATTTTATTTTATTTTTTATTTTCAAAATCTCGCGAATTTATGAACGATTTTCATTTTTTTATTTTTTTTTTTTTTTTTTTTTGAGTCAAAAATCAACTCAAAAAATATACTAATTTTAGTACCAGAACAGTTATTATTGCATTTTGTAGTAAAGATATTGCTTCTAAAATATATTAAAAGAAAATTAAAATAATTGGGATAGAAATTTGTCAAAAATGCATTGAAGAACTTTTATTGTATTGCTAATGCATTTTTAAATGAACAATTTACATTTGCCCTTTATTGCCTTTGAAGAGGTCGCAGTTAGCCTTCGTTAGAACCTTGAATCATTAAAACCCGTCTACATCGTAAAGAGAAGTTAACATTTAAAGTTACGTACTTTGTCGGATTTTTTAACTTTTATAAAACTTAAAATTGTGTATATATTCACGTCTTTTTTGAAACTGGCTGCACAGGTTATATAAATATGAACAAAATTTGATGACCCACCGTTAAAAAAATCCATCTCGTGGAATGAACGACATATATTTTTATAAAAAATCGAAAACAATCAGAATTTTAAGTCAGAAAAATGCATATTTATGCATATTTATAAAAAAACATATGAATTTGTCTATTTTTCTCTGCATATTTCACTGCATATTATTTAATTTTTTCGTGCTTTTCCAAGCGCATATTTTAATTTTTTCGTACATATTTAAACTTGCCCAGTTCAAAACCTTTTTAATGCAATCAGATTTCGTTGAAATAAAATGTTTTAAGAAGGATATTATGTCATTTTCAAACAACTTAATTAAAAAAAAAATACTTATTTAAAATAGCGCATTTATACGATTTTTAATTTTTTAATTTAACCTCAAGAAGAGGTTTTTAGTTATAACAAAAAGTAAAGACTCTCCCGAATTTGACCTATTTGGTACCAAAATTTTGACTTTAGCCAATATATTCTAAAATCCCAAAGCTAGAATCTGCAAAGAAAATATAGTTTTGGCATATAAAATTTGCTGTATGCCCACCAATAATGCTTGTAAACTTTTTAAAAAACGTCCAAAACTGCATTCTGTTTTGGGCTTTAAGAACGTATAGATTAAATTCAAAATTTCGATAGGTTAAATTCCGGAGAATCTGCACTTAGTACTATTTGGATACTGTGCTGCTTTTGAATTTCAAAATTACCTCCGTGAAGAAACCTTTCGAAAAAGTGTATAGCTATTATACGTTCTTAAAGAAAATTTTATTTTAGAGAAAAAACAATGTAGACACTTTTTCGCTAAAAAAAAAAAATATTAAATATCATAATTTTCGAAATCCTTAATTTCAAAATCGTTTATTGTTGGACCCAAAGGAGATATCGACTTCAAGTTTCTTTTATTCAACCGATAATTTTGGTCTTTAATCAATATAGAAATAGATTTACAAAATCGGACAAAAATATTGGTATATAGAATGAAAAATCAGAATCAAGATCTTGCATAATTGTGATAGTTGAAATTTCAAATGCCAATAACTTGAAAACTATAAAAGATGAATAGCACATGTAAGCATATTTTATATAGGCCTATCATAGAGCTTTAAGAGCATGTGAAAATATTTGAAATCGGATAAAAGTATGTAGAGCCGCACTTCCAAACTTAAAATTGTAAGTCCCTCTTCTACGCCTGTGTGAAATTTTATATAAATCCAACCAGCCGATTTAAAGTTACAGATTTATTTTCAAAAATTTTCAACAGCAGAAGCTCTAACCTTTTACCGGGATTATTTATAAATATATGCTCCTGGTTAATAATAACTAAATTTTTATTAATATTTAATGATCAACTGCAATCATGATTTAGAATGCTCAATTAAATACTTTTAATTTACAAAGATTTATAAATAAATTACATTTTATTATTCTTTTTACTATAAATTTTTACTATAAAAATTTTTCTATGAAAATTATATAAATACATACAAACTTACAAACTAACAAATTAAATTACGTTCTAACAGTGATTCCAAGATCTTCTTTCCTTCAATTCTTACCATTTTACCATTCGAATTTTGGGGAATTTTATCAACGAAAAAGACACCAGCATGTATTTGCTTGTGTATATCTACCAAACGTTTTTTAACATATTCGATCACATCCTGTTCTGTCACATTACTATCGGGTGCCTTTACTACCAAAGCTCCTGAACAATCACCCTTGGTTTCATTTGATATGGTCACCACACAAGCATCCTTAACACCTGGCATTTCGGCAATGGTTTCCTCAATTTCTTTGGGCCAGAAATGTTGACCTAAATATTTACGAATTTCCTTCTTACGATCCACCACATACAAATAGTTATCATCGTCCATATAACCCAAATCGCCAGTGTGGTACCATCCTTGAGCATCACGCATACGTTGTGTTTCAATGGGATTTCCATAGTAACCACCCCAATATTTACCATGATTAATCCAAATTTCACCAACCTCATTATGACCCAAGTTATTGCCATCATCATCGACAATACGCAAACTAAGATTGGGAACCAACTGTCCCACTGAAGTAATACGATTGACATCGACATTACCAGCAATACTACCAAATTCAGTTAAACCATAAGCAAAGATAACGATAGCTGAGTCATTAAGTAAAGCCTTAAAACGTTTAAGCAATTTCTCTGTAACAGTACTGCCACCTGATTGTACCATTTGTATAGAAGCGAATACTTCTTTGGTAGCTTCGGGATGATTAACGAGGGCTGCAATGTAACGTGGTGCCAAAAAGGTATTTGATATTTTGTATTTTTTCATAAGCATTATAAAGTCATCAGCACTGAAGAGTTTATCGTTAATAATGCGCGTGCTGCCTGTTAAACAACTGACTACTAAAAATACTAAACCAGTTAACCAATCAATTGCACTTGGTATATATAAAACACTTTCACTGGTTATAAAACTAGAATAGAGAATGAGTAGAATTAGTATATTTGAAATAACTAGGCGCTTATTTTATAATACTTACGGTAATTCGTGAATTAAATTGAAGCCAGCCATACATACAGCCTTAGGTTTTCCAGTGGTACCAGACGAGCACAAAATAGCCACTGTTTGGTGACCACCCATACTATAGTGTTTAGGTCTAAAATAAAAATATAGATAAATTAATTGCGTGTGAAATAACAGAGCTGACTAGATGAAGACATTTTACATTATGTCATGTTAAATTATATAATCTCTATAATCTAACATACTCCATTTGTATGCATCAACTGAAATACTTTTTATCCTATCCTCTGTCTACCAACTCTTTAACAGTTTTAAGCTAATGGTACATAAGTATGTATTTACTTACTCTCAAGTTATTTATCAGAAATTGTCCCCCACTTCTTTACTGTTGCTGTCAAATGAAAGCTAAGAATCCCTGCAATATAATAAGGTTTTTATTTAAATATTTCATCACAAAAAATTTAAGAAAATATCCTTTTGAAAATTTTACCCCTTAACATTTACTTTTAAATAAATATTTAAGTAAATATTAAATATTTTTAATATTTAATATGAAGGATATTTTCTTTTTGTGCTGCAATATTAAAATTAAAAATCTTGTTTTAATATAACGATTTTTAGCTTTCATTTGACACCTTATACGGGTGTCAATGATATAATCTTTGTAAATATTTGATATATGTTATATTTTTTTTAAATTGTATATCCTTCCATACTTCGAAATCCAATTTGAGAGGAAATTTGGCGTGTTAGAAAGAAATTGAAAATATTAAAGCCAACAGAGTCTGTTCACGAAAAAATGAACACTTTTTAAAACTAAAATTACTTGATAACCATGATAACCATATATATATATATATATATATATATATATATATATATATATATATATATATATATATATATATATATATATATATATATATATATCGGTCAAAAACGGGTATATTTTAACCGTTGGGGTAAACTTGGGTGAAAATAAAAATTTTGTATTTTTACTTAATTTTGCGGATTTTCTGTGACTTGGAAAAAAATATTTTCAAAAATAAAATTAAAGTAATAAATATTTATTACAAAAATTTTATTCACTTAATATTTCCATTACTTAAAAAGAGAACTATATAGAATTTTCGCATAATACTTAAAACAAGTAGAAAGGTAACAGTAGAGCAAGTTTTTCTATATTAAGTTACTAAATGTGAATTTGCGTTAACGTGACAGTGTCTTAAATGAAAGCTATAGTAATTTATGGAGCGATCGTTCTAAAATTTGGCTCTAAGATTAATAACATTTATTTCTACTAAATTTTATGATTATACGATCATTTATATAGGAATTATGAAAGAAAAAGTAATTCGGGGAGGGGTTCTTGTATGAGAGAAAGGTACAGTCAATTATGGCCGATCTTCATGAAATTTGGTAGTATGACTTGTAACATATAAAAAATCATTAATGATGAATTTTATGCAAATACGGATATATTTAGAAAATTTACGAGTTTTTGACTCATTTAAATTTTAACATGAGGGCTGAGTGAAATAATGATTAAATTTTAGCCAATTTAATTATGTGACATTATTGGTCTAAAATATGCTCAAATATCAAAATTTCATAAAGTTACCATTAAAAGTGCGACCAATGGATTAGCAAATGGACGGACAGCCGGACGGACAGAAGTTTACGCTAAAAAATATGTAAAAGAATTCAAAAGATATGTAATCATGAGCTAATTATTAAAGAAAAATTATAAAAAACGCATTATACACCTTCCTTAAATTAAGTGTCATTTTTGGGTATCCTACTCCACTGCGCCTCGGTATGTAAAGGTTTTAATAAATTCAGTTATGTAGATAATGTACAAAATAGGCCCAAAAATTATCTTTAAATTTCTCAAAAATTATCAATTTTTTGTGAAATTTCTCTGTCCACTATCTAAAACACAAATTAATGGTTGTAGAAAAACTAATAAATACTAAATCAAAAGATCGAAAAATGTTTAGGAAGGTCTACGCATATTTTTCTGTGATATTTTAGCCAAATTTTGCCACAAGTCACTATGCAAATAACACAATTTAATTATGCAACGCCGGAAGATTCGCCAAACTAAGAGATATTGGTTGCCGATGAAAAGATCATTAAAGAAGAGCAAATAGATAGCACAAATCTCTAAAGATTTTCAGAATAAGCGGACAAGAGTCTGCTCTAATATTAATAAAAATACTGCACTGTGGGGAGATAAGAAAATGCTCCAAAAATTTTATGAAAGCAAATCACTATAACATAATTTTTAGTTTATTTTTAATGTAAATGTAAATTTGTAAATTTGATGAGTCTTAGGTTCCACACCTTTCTTATTTTTCTTATATATTAGCTATCTTTCTTTTCAATCTTTTGCTATATTCTTCTAGGATTTTTTCTCTATCTACAATTATTAGCTTTCTCTATTACCTATAAAGGGATCACAATGGACCGAATGGTCTCTGGGTGGAGGCGTGAAAACGCCGCCCTTTTTAACCTAACCTAATGTAAATGTATTACAACTTAGTTAAATAAAGTTTTAGTTGAGATTTTAATTCAGGCTCTCATTTTATGACAAAAAAAATGCATATGTAAATTTGTTCGTGGACAGGCGCTATCTATGTCTTTAGTACAAAAGAAAGTTTACAGATATGGTTTATAATTATGAGAAAAAAGCTTTAACAAAAAAAGAGACAAATGCTCCGCCTTTTACCTAAATAATTTTACTATGTGTGGTCTCTAGTTTCACGCATATTTTTTCATGTGCGAATAAATTTTCTAGAATTTGTTGCACGGTGTTATAATAAAAATATCCACACTCAATTAAGAATTGTATTTTGGCCAATACTTATTTCAAACGATCCAATTTGGTAACAAAGTCTCCGACTTTAAGTCAATTCAGAAATACCTTGACTTAAATTACTTAAAATTTCATCATAATATCTTCAATGGTTAACAAACTACCGATGTATCTAAACAAATATTACTATTCAAGCAAAAATAAAATAAAAAAATAGCAAAAATAAAATTCAAGTAAAATTTTTTTCTCATTTAAATTGTTAATTCATCCAATCATCTACTTGATTGATTTAATAAAATTTTTAATTATAAAATTTCTTCCGTTTTTCATTTTTTACAGTTATTAGTAATTGATATAATTGTTTTTGTGAGAGGTACAAATTTAAACAATTTTTAATTGAATAAATTATTTTGGTGATTGGTGACTTTTATGTGTATGGGCAAAAATAATGCGAAGTTGTTCTCCGCAACAATTCCACCAGCATTGCTGATTGGTGGCCTGGGTATGGTAAGCATACTCAGGCCATAAAATTTTTATCCTTCGGTAAGTTGTTTTCGCGTACCATCTGGTACAGATTTAGCTACTTACAGGCATGCTTGTGTAAGAATTTGATTTCCTCGTTAGAGATGAGAGGTTCATGGTTTGTAATAATATTTCCCATATCATTTGCACGTAAGTTCATAAAGGTCAAAGTACCTATACAAGTTCCATATCACAATGTTTCGTTATTCATTTAGATACCCAGCTTTCTTGCAATCTCATTCTCTGAGCTAATTTAAAACTATTTTTATGGCTAAAACTGTACCTTTATATTACATCCTAAAAACGATATGCTTTACTAAACGGGAAACATAAACCTTCTGAGGGTGATATGAAAAATCTTTTATAAAACTATCGTATTGATATTTATGGTTTCATACGTTTATTTGGAAACGATATCAACAAGCAATCCGAATTCATCGTGACAAAATGTGCATAAGGTATGGTATATCACCATTCACTTTGATAAAATTATAAAGTGTTACTGACTTTTTATAGCTATTTATCCTAAAATTAGCCTTACATTAGATAAACTCATGAGCATGATCGGCTAAAAAATATGATAAGCACAAATTCACAAAATTATGTTTGTGCTTCGTAAAAGTTTAGTTAGTTGACACTTTAACAAAGGTTGATGTAATTGGATATAATAATTATTCCTGATTCATAAGTGGAAGATAACATATAATTAAATAATCTTTTTCAACACTTGTTAGAAGCGTTACCATTGAGAATTTTAAAAAGTGTGCAAAAAGGGGATTAAAAAAACAAAACACCTTAAAATGATAAAAACAAAAACAAAAAATAATAAATAATTTATAATAATTTAGATTACTACAAAAATAACTATTTATTCATAAAAATAGTTAACATAAAATTATTTTTATTAATAAAATTTTGTACGAGGTCTTCATTGAGACTCCAGTCTTACAAATACCCGTCCAACAAATCTACCACTAAAAGCTTGGATTTATAAGTTTTGAACTCAAGTCTATTGGCCAATTTATTTTTCATTAGTGATAATTTAGAAAAAATTTTAAAAAGACGTTTTGCCAAGGTACTGCTAAGAGCCAAGATCAAACATAAGTTTCAATTTTTCCAATCCAAACCAAAAAAAATCGATATTTGATGTTTTAAAGTGTTGCTGATACACTTTATCATTAGCTTTAGTTTTTAAACAGTTTCAGTTTATTTTTAAATTCTTCTGTGTCATTTTTTACATCAGTATATTGTGAAGCAATCTCAAAATAATCAGTTTCTTCGTGGAAATTAATATATATGGGACGAAGTATTTCAAAAAAATTAGTTTCTTGTCATTTTAAACAAGGAGCCATAAAAGTGGCCAGATAGTTGAATAAGAAGCAATTGATGACTAAATTCGCCAAACGGTAACACTGCTTGTAAGATCGCAGAATAATTTCAAGCCATTCCTTCACATAAAACTTTACCTTATTAATAACTTTTTCAAAGTATTTAGCTGTGAAGAACAAAAATTAAAGAAGAAATATTTGGGAAATCTGATATTCGAAAACTAATGATGCATGAAATATTTAAAATAGTTAGACGTGTAATAAACTACCACCGGGGGATAATTTGAAAATTTTGCTGGCAACATTTTAGGTTATCGCAAATTTATGGAGAGTTAGTTTCAAAACTACCACAAGTTTAGAACTCGAATTGTCTTCGCACTTAGTTTTCTTTATTCCCGTTTCGATTTTTGATCCATACGAATTTTTACCTCCAAAACCTTTAAGCCATAATTTTTATATTATTTCTATCAATGGATTTATATCTACCGAAAAAAATTCTTTGCCTTTCATTACCATTTAAGTTAGAAATAAATCATTTTGTGGTGTAATGAAGAAAATATAAATTTTTCACTTTTTTTTTGCAGAAAAGATTTCTAGTATATATTTGCCATTATTGCACTACATTTCTAAATTATATTTCATCCACGAAACTTTGACTTTATTGGTATTCGAGCACAAGCAAATAAAATGTACTTAAAAAGGATTTTTAAGTACTGATGTTTCTGAGGAAGATATCCAAATTAGAATCACTTTTAAATCGGTGAATACAAAATTTAATAACATACTTTAATTGCGATGATGCTTTCCTGGCTTAAAATATTTCAAAAATTATTGTTTCTCAAATTTTAAGTTCAGAATTGTTTATTTTGGACTCGGAATAGTTAAGGACGTGAGGCTTTTTGGAGGAAATAGAATTGGATCGAGGTGTTTTTAACTATAAAAGTTAAATAATATTCAGAAGCCTTAATGAGAGAAAATACACTAATTTTGAAATCGAATGAGACAAAAAAAAAACAAATATTAGCAAACATGTTTATTTTACTTTTATTAAAATCAGACCAGCCAACCATGGTTAACAAACTTGCTTATAAAATATGCATTTCACATAAAAGTTTGCGGAAAAATTATGTTCATCAATAATATATTATGTCCAGTTACCAGAGTTTCTAAGTTGAATACAGTTTTCATGAGTTCTTGTCAATAACTGTTAGCTTTAGTTTATTACTCTGCGAAGGATTTTAAACGTACATCTTCTTATTTTAATTAATATTCCAACAATTTCTCACTACCAAAAATTTATATAATTAAAATAAAAAATATATAGAAAATATGTTTACAATTAAAAAATATATATGTATACAAGTTTGTAGATTTTTATTTAGCTATTTTACTTCAGTCTTAGTTTTGATGTGTATAATGATTGTACCAAATATCATCGAATTCAGAATGTATCGGGAGCTGGTTGGTTTTAAATGGAACGACTCAAAAACGTTTTATAAAAACGTAAAAAATTGGAAATAACTCAATCAACTCGACAACGATATGACTAAAAATTGTTATAACCAACATGTACAATTACACTAGCTTAATAATCCGGATATAAAAATCGCGAAAATATTGGATGCTGTAAAAATACACATAAGGTTTAATAAAACTCATGCAAATGGTCTGCGCACTTAAAGTGTGCAAAATTATAGCAATTTATTCCACTTGTGAATAAGATTATTCCAAATACAAGAAATGGATGTCTATTTTTAATCATTTTGTTTTATTATTATTCGTTTTGTTAGTTGTTATCTGTCTGTTTTTATCACTTATTGGAATTTTGATATTCATATGACCTCACAAATAGAAAAATCATTTAAACATATTTTTAAATATGTTAATGTTTAGTACTTCCAACTATCAACTATTTTAACCAAAAATAGTTCATTTGAAAAAACGCCGAAAATAACATCAAAAGATAAAATATTCTTATTATTTTTAAGCAAAACGTTAGACAACAATCCACTCTATATAACAGTTCTATTGGAGGAATCAAAAGATTATTGGTTGGTATTTTATTGAGATAAGATTAAAGTATGCTAAAGTTTACCCTAATCTCCCCTATAGAAATAATTAAAAAAAAAAACATAAAAATTACAAACATTACCTTTGTTCCCGTACTCAAAATTGGGAGCACACGAGATCCCAATGTTACCGAAATGCGTTTCCGTACTAGAAAATTGGGTAAATAAGAGCTATTTTGAGAGAAAAATGTTCTTCTTCTTGTACGGAACAGCCCAGAATATCTCTAGGAATAGATTATTTAAATTGTCAAAAAAACATACAATAAAAATTTCGAACAAAAATTAATAAAAAATATTATTGTTGTTATTACTAAAAAGAAATTTTCGTTTAAAAAATTAAAAGCATTCAAATATGAAAAACAAAATTACATTCACATATAAATTAGTGTATTCAAAAACCGAAATCGGAAACCGGATAACCGGATTTTTGTTTTCGAACTATTCGAGAGGTCAGTTTTTTCTGTCGGTTAACCGGTTTTTATGAAATGTTTTTTCTGTTCTGTTTTTTACTATAGCAACCCATTTTCCCATTTTTAACAATTCCACAGGGAACCTTATTTAAAGCCCGATTCATTACAACAAACAAATTGTTTGAAAAAAAAAAATCTGTAGAAAATAAAAAAATTTTTCAAGAGGTGTTTGAGCAATTTTCTTATAAATTTGTATTGAATCCTAAGTTGTTAAATTATTTGAAAGTATTTCCCATTTACTCTATTATTCCAAAAAATTTTAAATTTAATTTTGTTTTTTAATTTCTAATATGATTTGAGTATCACCAGACGTACTGAGAACTAACTGACTTATTTTTATTAACAAAATCCAGGTAAAGTGAAGTTTTGCCGTCCGACATAAGTAGTACAACCAAAACGTGTTTAAAAAAGTGCCCCATTAAAATGCTCTTAAAATCGAAAAAATATACTCTTAAAATTGAAAAAATGTGCTCTTAAAATATTATTTTTTCTGTCTAAATTTTAAACTATTCATGCTAAAACTAACTTGATTTTTATTACTAATTGTTTTTTTATATAAAGCAAATTATTACATAATCAGATTTGAAAAATGTATGTAACAGAAAAAATAGCAACGACGTATTTCCACCTTATGCTGGGGTAGAGCTCTCCGATTCCAGGGTTCGTTATACAATTAAAAAAATACACAATTTCTTTTTTTTTAACACCTTTATTTTTCTAATGGAAGCACAATAAATAAACCTCATGTAAACCTACACATACATACTAACAAACACAGTATAGTATTTTAAAATAACTAAATTAATTATATCTGAATAATAGACGGCGATGTTCTTAAAGTGAATATATATAAAATTAGAAATAAAATATACATTATTTTACCATGTGACCCAAAACTAAATGTTAGTGACTAAAATAATGATTTTCTAGAAAATATATAATAAAATATGCTGCTAAACCCAGAATATGCAAACATATGTTATTACAAATCGATGCCAAAATTCTTAAAATTGTCTAAAATGGATAAATAACTAACAGTTTGGTTAATCTGAAGCCCAGGAAAAAAAAAGAAAAATTTCCCTCACCCAAAATAAGGTGCACTTCAGTAAATAGTTCAAAAAAAAGACAAATTTTGAACATAATTCTCTAGCTACAAAAGAGCGATATAACTTTTTATTTTTATATTATTTGTCATTACAAATAACATGAGCTTTCGTTTGTAAAAATAATAAACATTTTAAAAATATTTATATTTTTAGTAAAAACCGATTAACCGTTTTCTTAAGTAAAATCGTGTTCGAAAAAGGTTAAAAAAAAACAATTTTTCGAATAATTCGAAAATAGGTTTTTTGAAAATGTCGGTTTTTTGAATACACTAATATGGATTTTTAAAACAATTTGATGTTTTTTTTTCTGGGTAAACAATTTAGAATTTTGTATTCCCGTACTTTTGAATTTTATTGTATTTTTGTGGGAGAAAAATTTGGTTTTTCTAATTTTACCGCACCTTACCAAAAAAGTACGGAAACTAACCTATTTTTTCAAGCTAGTTCGATTTTTTTAACATTATAAAGAAACTAAAATTCTGATAAGATTTTTTCAATAGTATGAGAAAACACATGGTCATCCAAAATTGATGAAAATAGTCTTTAACATAAGTACACTGTTTTTAACCCATTAACGCCCACTGTTACATATATGTAAAGTGACGAAGTCTAAGTTTCAAACTAAAAGCAGAATAATATAAACTTAATTTTTTTATGAATTGTGTAATTCAATGCTCCATGTTCAATGTCCTGCATCATCAAATAATTTTTGTCCACTTTCACTCTTGTTGTTGCAGTAGAAAGTCATTTTTTAAATTTCGTTATTCGACGACTTTCAAAACTTTGATTTTAGCGCAGGAAGGTTGCAAAAATGCTTATCGCATTTTGTATACTAAAATAAATCAATATCAATCAATGAATAATTAAGGGGCCTACAAGAAAATTTGCCCCAGTCACTATTTACGCATTCTTCTCAGATTTTTTTTTTACAAATCCTTATTTTTATGTCACTCAGGAATATGCGATCCTAGCATTGGAAGGTATTTACAGAACCCGATTGTAGCCAATGTAGATTTACATAGAAAATACAAGAGTCAAAAATGCTTTGGTAACGCCCACTGTCACATATATGTAACGGCTTATAAATGACCTACTAAATCAGATCTAAACAAGTTTTCCATGTCAGTTGGTTTACATGCCTGGGTTAATATGTTATTCAAAATTTCAAGCCTCTACCTAGGCTGGATGGCCGTGGGCAGTAATGGATTAACTAAAGCCGAAAGTTTTATTGCAATTTTATTCCGCAAACCTTAGTCAAAGAAAAAACCAATGCCGAATTGATAGTCTGATAAACGAAAATCCTCTATAAAATTTGTTCAACCTGCTCAAAATAATGATTTCGTTTTCTTCCGAAAAAATGGGCTTTATAGAGAACTGAACGGATGATATTAGTAATGCACTTAAAACCCCTTTTGAATCGTTTACACAATTCTTCACGAATCGTATTTTATAGCAGATTTAGTTTTGGTTTTCATACCAGAAAATCTTTCTTTTTAGTTAGAATCTATTCAAAGGCTAATTAAATTATAAACTTCTTTTATTATTGTGGGAATATTAGCAACAATAACTAATTACAATTTCCCCTACTTATTAAGGATTATAGTATCTAATAATGAAGGTTTCTATGTCCGCGATACCGGCATAAGCAATACACTACTCCTACTTAATAAAACCACAAATAAACCTCAATAATTTTAATTAAACAATTGGTATGTAAAAGCTCCGGTTTTAAATTTTATTTTAGGTTTTCAGTCTCATACAGAAAGAGTAACCAAATACTACGATCCTTTGCTGTATAAAAATTTAATTTATTTTTATTTATTTTAAATCATAAATTTCTACATTGAACAAGGATGAAAACAACTGTGAAAAACTTTCTTCATTTTCCAGCTATGCTTTGTTCTAGTTTGAATAAAAAATACTTTGTTCGAATCATTTTTCAAACACCAACTTCTAGAAAAGTAGATTTTTGTCATAACTACTCAATAACTGAATTTCGTATACATAAAATAGACTTTAATCACAACATAAACTTACTTAAATCACCTTAAAATTCTAATCAGAACGAAATAATCACTTATCTAAACTGGGAAATTTCACAAATCACTCACTTTTTCTTCAAGTAACACAAAAGCAACAATAAAGTTTTTACACTCTTATACTTACTGATAAAATCTTTCAGTCTTTGTAGGCTCCAAAAAGTCTGCTATCTTTGGTACAGCCTCTACCTCTCCTGAAATGGTAATAATTTGTGGTTTATAAGCCTTAGTAGCCAAATAAACTTTTTTGTAGACATCAGCATCACAGAAAACCACTTTGGGTTTAGTTAAACCAAAACAATGGGCCAAAGTAGCTATAATTTTAGAGAAAAATGTAAATATAAATAAAACAGATTCTCTCTCAAATTTCTTTTACAAAAACCACTTACTTTCATCCAGAACAGGATTGACAGCATGCAGTGGTGTACAATTAAAGAAACAACCTACAACAGTGGGCAAAACATAAGTAGTATTTTTAACAGCAAAACCAATAATATCATCTTGTTTCAATTGCATTTCATGAAAATGTTGGGCAATACGCTTAGCCATGGTTAAAACCTCTCCAGCTTTTAAAGTGACTTTGGTAGCATGATCAATCTAAGATTTAATTTATAAATTTAATTAAAAATTCCGTAATATAATTTTATTTTTCTTATCACTTACCTGTAATGTTACATTAGGAAAACTATTCAATTGATTAAAAATAATTCTACCCAAGGCACATTCTGTATTATAAATACCCTGAGTACTAGGTGTTGTCCAGATTTTTTTACGCTTATCAAAAGAAACATTAGTAATATTATCAAAATCCATATCTGTTCTGTTCTCTTTGGCTATTATTTATTAACGGACTTGTTCAGGAATTAAAATTTGACTAAATCATGAAAACTTAAAACTACTGATTTTATATATACTTATAGTAACTACTAACTGTTTTTATTAACATTATATGAATATGCATTTTTTATATATTTTAAAATGATAACAAATCTATAAAAAGTATATAAAAATGATAACAAATTTATAAAAACACTTTAAATGTGAGATATCACACCAACCATGACTTTTCATATTTTTAACATAAACGTGAGATTAGAAAACAAAATACTAATGAATTAATTATATTTATGTATATGTATAATTATAATTAAAATTGCTATATATTTACTATAAAATTTTGACTAAACTTTCACATGTGGCTAATTTTAAAACAAAATATAAATATGACTCTGTTATAGTTATCAATAATGGGTTAGGGTTTAGACATCTTTAAAATAGTGTTTAATAGTAATTTAAAAATAATTTCTGAAAAATTAAAAAGCATTTTTATCAGGTTTAAGAATTTTACTACCAACTCTCACAACCAATTAATTGTAGGCCTTTAAAATACACTGCTACAAACACCTTTTATTTTGACTCGAAAAACAATCTTATGTGGGCTATAGATCTTCTTGAGGACATCACATAACAATTTGAAAAAATTTCAAAGCACCCCCCAAATTTAGAGACATTTCTAAAAAAATTTTAAGATAATTTCAGATTTTAAAATTGACTTAGAAGGCAGAAGAATGTAGCTCTTTAAATGTATTAAAATCTCTTATGATTTATTAAAAGACATTGAATCTATTTTGCTTATATTTTTATAGTTGTATAAGCTTTTATAAAAAAAATTGCAGTAAATTACAGTAATCGCAGTTACACTCGAAAAATGTTGGAAAATTTAATTTTTTCTGTATGTTGTCGAAAACTTTGTTCTTAATAATATACCAAAATATAAAAAAATATTAAAAAAAACTCAAATATTTTTTTTTACTGAAATCGGACCTATCGCGAAATTAGTCAAAGCAAACATTTAAATTCGTAAATGAATTATTGAAAAAAATAATAAAATTTTTCTTATTAAAATATTATTTATTAAACATAATGTTTGAAAATTATAAAAAATTCATCAATTTTTTTAATAAAAACAGTAAACAAAATTTTTGAGCTTGAATAAATATTCAAATAAAATTATTTTAAAATCAATAAAGACAATATTAAAAAACATTTTTTAAAATAAATGTTTTTTATTTATTTATTTATTATTATTTTTTTACAAATACAGGTATATGTATATTTATCTGTAATGCATATCTTTGGACTATATAAGTCCAACTTGATCTTAATTTTAAAAGCCCAATTTCATATTTAACCAGAGGATCGATGTAATCGCACAGATGATCAATGTAATAAAACAATTTATCTTTAACGATAAATCCTGATTCTGTTATGTAGAGCTACGACCTATTTTTTTTATCAAAAATAGGTAGTAGCTGAAAAGATAAGAAATATATATATTTTTTAATTTATATCTAAATTAAAATATCAAAATCTTTTACCTATGTATATATTGTGTTTATATCCTAAAGTACACCCAACCTGTATTTGCTAAACCAATATTAAGGGTTTATAGACCTGATGAATGTGCAGCTACTGTTATGGAATTGCCACTTCCACACCATTATCTTCTTTTAATGAAAAAATATCGGAAGACCAAAATTGTGACTAAGCCAGTTTTGAAGTTATGTATGCATATGACATATCTAAATAAAAATATTTGCAAAATTGTTACCGCATCTTCTAAATATAATCAAATTATGTGGACATCTTCCTATTGAATTTCGATTTTTTTTTTAATGAAAATCATAATTATTGAAGCTGTCATTTTCTCTCTTTTTTTTTTTTGCTTTTCTTTTATATATTTATTTATTTATTTGGTTTCTATGTCGATTTCAAAATTATTTTACATAATAAAACAAAGTATTCAAATTAAACATTTGTTTTATAAAATTTTATTCAAAGTCATATAGCGATTTAATAAAAAATATATTTGTCATAATTTTTTCTGTGTAGAAAGACAAAAAAAATAAAAAGAAAAAAATTAACAAAAGAATAAAATTAATAGGGTTGCATTTATACGGAAACCTATCAAAAATAATTTTTTGAGGGTAGTTTTCCACTTTTTTTTTTTTTTTTTTGACTTAGATAGAATGAGAACCATTCTAGCTACTTCTCGAGTCATTTTTTACTGTAGCAGCGTGTAATTCAAATAATTCAAGAGAGATAAAAAATTGATTCTTTTTGGAGTCAATTAACAATGAAAAATATTATTATTCAAAGAAAACATATTAAATTGTTCGTAATCTAAGTTTAAATTTCAGGCTCTGTAGTGACTAAACTATTTCGATACAGCGTCACTGCTAACAATATTGTAATAATTTTACTCCATCTTAGCTATTTGCATAATTGACCAATCCTCATAAATTTTGGGGGTTTCTACTTATATAACACTGATTTGTATTAAATATTAACCCTATACTATAATTTTTATTACAGTAATGTCCTTTAACGTTAGTTTCTAAAGAGAAGTTAATATGGGAGCTTTGGTCAATTATTGATCGATCTTCATGAAACTCGACACGCAAATTTATGTTTATATAAAACTTATATGTGTCAATAGATGAAATAATGGACCGATCTTAATCAATTTCAATAAGCTTCGGTATTAGATCATAAAGCATATGCATGCTAAATTTCATTTAACTATATAGTTTGATTACAAGGTTTACCCAAAATGTGATGCTAAGCCGATTGGTATACATTAAGGTGGGTCTCAGACAAATATTCTTGGGTATTACAAACATCCGCATAAACGTATAATATGATGGTGGTGGTGTAGGGTATAAAGAAATACCAAACATTTGTATTTAGGAATATGACGAAAGAGCATCTATATTTAAAGTATTTTTGAATAAACAAAATTTAATAAATTTAATAAATGGTTAAAAAGCTCATAAGATACTCTGCTTTCAAAATTTGCTTTAACTTGTTTCAAACGTTGTGAACAGGTCATATTAAAAATTTTAAAAAAGTAGTTTTCTGTTTTTGAAGATGAAGTTTTTGAAGCTAAACTGTAATATTTTTTTGTAATTTGAAGACTATAATCTTAAACTTCGAAAAGTCTTTTGGAAATTCTAAAAAAGAAGCATAATATGGAATAGTACTTTTAGTTCTTAAAACTAAAAAATAAAACTTTAGTTCCCGAAAATTCTAGATTAAAATTTCCCGGGATTTACCAGGAAATTTTTCCCACATAGCAAACCAAAGATTAATTTTATTTTTTCCCTTTTTTGCTTTTTCCGTATTAAGCTTATCATTATCCTGGTTTTCCTATATCAAAATTGCAAAAAAGCAGTTTCTCGGGACACTCTAATACACGTACTATGAAAAATCTTAGATCATTATTAATAGGAAAAATTGTTGAACGTTTGACTCTATGTATTAGTACCTAGCGTTTTGCACTTGCTTGCCTTAATAGTGTTTTTCCAAGCGGTCAATTTTTACAATTATATCACTGTCATTAGGATTTTTTATTCAGTCATCCTGTTGAAACAGTTTTTTTTTTTCGAGAGCTTTAAATATGGAGAAATTCGTACCAAAAAAGGAGCAGTTTTTCATAATTTTCCATCATGACAATGCTCGGACTCATGTTGTGCAACCAGTTTAAAACTACTTGGAGAATAGTGGATGTGAAGTTTAGCACCACATTACCTATTCGGACTGCTATATGTTTCGTTCGATTCAATCTACCCTAGCCTTAATACGTTTCACTTCAGAACAAGTTATGAAAAATTGACTTGATTCGTCTCTATAGTGCGATTCAATACCTTGTTTTGACGAAATTCGAATCGTTTACTAAAGTAAACAACAAAATCGAATATCATTTCAAAATTTTGCTATTCGGTAAAATATTCGATATCTTCTTCTGTCATTAACTAAACCACAAAATTTTTTGTGTTATTTACTTTATTAGCAAACGTAACTTTCGCAGAAAACGCATTAACAGTTTTCAAGTTATTATTACCTTAACAGAAAATTAATTATATATTCTCTTCTCAAACGGTAACCATAAAAAATATGAACACGATATTTTTACAGAAAATATAGCTTGATATAACGCATAAATCTACATAATCTCTCTTTTTTTTGAGTTATGCCGTTTTTGAAATAAAAGCATTGAGTTAACAAATAATAACAAATAATTCACAAATTCTTTTATATCTATTCCTATTTAAGTATTCCGTTTGACGGAGATGCCATATAAAACGAAAGTTGTCTACTGTTGTTTAAGTGTACTTACTGAATCACATAATCGTTACTGCAAACAACAAAAGCCATCGTCAAATTTGTCAATTATCGAATCGTTAAAATTTACTAAATTTCACTACTGGCTTCAACAGAGTGGTTATATATAGGATGGAATCCATAATTTACCAGAAATTTGGGGAAAATATTATCTTCCGATGGACTCTACTTTGCAGCACTGGCAACTATTTGTAACTAAAACGCACAGAAAAACAAACTAAACGCGCTGAAAAGCGCTAAATTAAACCAAATTAATATCTGATTTTTATTAAGAACAACTCAAACATTACAAGGTAAAAATATTTGTCATTTTTTAAATATTTTAACTTCAGCAAAAAAAGTGAATTATATTTCAAGTCAAATTTAAAATTAATAATAATAATAATAATAATAATAATAATAACAATATGGTAGAAAATGTTTTTTCTCTGTTGAGAAAAATTCTTATTTATGTTGTATGAAATGAAAACTTTATAAAATATTGACAAGTTAAAATTTTATCATTAAAAAATTAAAAATGTGTAAACAGAAAAAAACATCGCATGGTTAGACGATCACATTAAAATATTTAATTGCAAAAACTTAAAGACTATTTGGGCACATCCAAGGCTGCCGTAAAAATTATCAAAATGCGACTCAACATCAAGGTTTTGTCAAGATTTATTCAAAAATCAAGGGCGAGCTTAAAAGTTACAAAGCTTGTAGAATTTATAGACAAAAATGCATTTTTGTAATACATAAAATTGTGACGTTATAAAGTATTCTTTTAAATAAATTATGGTTATTTTTCCCGAAATTATGGTTATGGTTATTTGACCCGAAAATATTTTTAAAAATAAAAAAATACACATAAAGTGTGCGGTCGAATAAAACATAACACAAAATTTTCGTAATAACTCTTACTGCCGTTAATTTTAAATATCTCTCTAGAATACAATATCTTCCAGAGACATGTCAAATTTAAAAGCAGAACGAGTTCCTGAAATCTATATGTTTGTCCGTATGCAGATGACTTTAAAAAAAAAAAAATTTACAAAATGTACAAAATAAAATTTGAATTTTTTTAACTGACTAGAAAATGCTGATTGAGTAAATTTTGGCAAAATGATCACATTTCAGGGAAATACAGAGCTAGCAAGGACCTAAAGAATGAGACGAAACTTGCTTTCAAAAAAGAAAAAGTAGTAACAATGAATTCCAAGAACAAAAAGTAGAGAAGCTCCTAAGAGCTTTGTAAAATATGTACGGCTGCATAATAGCACGTTGTGTTCATTTTTTCAACATTAAATATGAGCCATGTTAAAGCTATGCCGAAGCTTTAGCCAATCAAAGCTAAAAAAAAATTAAATAATAAAGCTGAGAAGTACTCTTAGCCAAAGAATGATCAAATCTCCTCAATAATAAAAAAAAAAAAAAATGAAAATGTTTCCAGTATTTTCTACTAGCCTGGAAAATATACGTTATTGCTGACTTTTTCCCACGGCACAAGTTTTGTATAATAGTGGAGAACTAAAAACAATAAAAAATTTTAAAACAATTTCTCGTATAACATGTGTACTCAAAATACGACAAGATATGTGATTATTTTGCTTTTTTAGTTTGAATAAGCTCGAATAATCATACCAAAGAGCAGTGTTGCCTGGAGGTGAGAAAAAAAGCTAAATTGGACTTTAAAAAAGGTCTAAAGGCTAAATGTCCTATTTTTTGGGACATTTAGCATTTTCTAACCTTTTTTAAAGTCCAATTTAGCGTTTTTTTTTTTTTCTCAACAGCCAGAAAAAGCTAATATATTTTTTATTTAATTATTTTTTTTTTCTCATTTGTTTTTGACATTTTGACTATATTCGCATATGAATATGGGTTATATTCGTATGAAAATTGACCTAATGTTTTGAATTCATTTTTCGTCATTTTTGAATCATATTTTGTTCTTGTTTAGTCATTTCCAAATATTTGGGTGATTTGGATGATTTTTCGCTTTTATAATTTTTTTTTTTAATTCTATTTATAAAGAGTTTCTATGATTAAGTAGGTCCATAAAACAAGTTAAGTTATATTTGATTTGGAGAATTGTGTGAATTAATACACAAAAATGGAAAAAAAGAAATTATTTTTTTCTAGAAAAAAGCTAGAAGCTAAAATGAAAATGTTGAACTAAAAGCAAAATAAAAAGTTTAGATTTAGCCTTAAAAAGGCTAAACTGGCAACACTGACAATGAGTGTCAAAAAAAGACATTGATGATACTCGTGACATACATATAAACCAAATGGAAATGTTATGTCAGTCCTGCAGAGTATTAGTTATTTAAACTACCCACAATTATGGCAATTTTAAAGCAGTGTTCAACTTTGGAGATAACTCCAAAAATTTCATAAAAGTACTTAATTAAAAAAAAAAATTTTAAATAATCTACTTAGCAATTAATCCAAATTATATTTGGAGGATTCACAAGGTGTGCTATTATATCATATTGTCATATTGTTCTAAAATTTTACAATGGTTTAAAGATATTGTTGTTGCTATTCGAACAAAAAGTGTCTTAAAATAACAGAACTTTGTAATCTATATTTATTGTGCTGTAGCATTTAATCAGCAGAGATGATTTCATACAAAAACATATAAAAAAATTTTTTGTTTATTTACTTGAGTCTGCCATCACAACATTTAAAATGTACTTTTCGCACTTTGGTTTTTCAACTTATTTTTGGCTGATTTAAATTCAAAATAGCACACTAAATTATAAGCGGGTTGTTCACAACAGTCGTATTTTTTCATTCTATTATTATAAGACATATGATTTTATGAAACTGTGTGAATCCCCTAATTACAAAAATGAAGTGTAAGTTTGTTTGTTTGTGCATAAATCACGTCTGAATCACGGCTGAACCGATTTTCACGAAATTTGACATGCAGACATATTTTATGCCTACTTCTAAAGAAATATATTTTTTTTTAATTTTGCACGTTATCAATGTAGATATTTACGTGTAATTTGTCACATTTGTACTGGAGAATTTTATAGGCTATCTTGGATCTTGATCGTAAGCCACGCCCAAATTGTTCTCCCACTTCTTTAAACCGATACACCGCCTGAACCGAATTTCACGAAATTTGACACAGATAGTACCAGTGGCGTAGGTGGTTTTAGGCTATGTTACACTGGAGAAATTTATGGAATATGTCGCATCTTGATCGCATAGTACGCCTACTTTTTAAAACTCTCAAATAGCTGAACCGTTTTGCTTAAAATTTTCACAGCATCATCCTGTGTGTTCCTAAATTCATCATATTTGAATTTATTTTTCTATCGGAGCAGAAAGCGATATCCTCATACGAAGCAGATATTCATTATGGTGTATCTAAGCAACTACTATGGCGAAAACACTCAAACTCCATGTGAACAATTAGCTTTTCATATCGCATTGATAAAATGATAATAAGATGGATAGCTCCAGGGGGAATTATCAATTTTCCCATACCTAAGCACTACTACAGTGAAAGTCTTAAATATTTTTATATTAAATTTCGAATAGTGTGGATAGATCCAGGAGGAGTAATAGCCCTAAATATATGTTATTTGAACGCGCACGTTATATCGTGTAGAAATTAAAAAGGATGCTGAACGTCCGTCAAATATAATAAACGAAAAACATTTTTGAAGTTTTAGATTTTTGGTTGCCAAGTTAGCTTTCTAAATCAAATTTAGAATCCAAAAAAAAAAAAAAAAAAATACGACCAAATGCCAGAAAAAATAAAAAAAAAAACTGTCATAATCAAGTAAGAAAAATTGTAATTTTATTTAAGTTATTAAAAACATTAAAGGTTAAAATTAAAAACATTAGTCAGCACCCATAGTCCCAGGGCCAGAGAGTATTCACTCTTTTCACATACGCAACACGAACATTAACAAAAAATTAAAAAATTCGAAATAAATGACCAAATCTCACAACAAAGATTATAAAAAAATAAAAATTTTCAAATTTAGTTCTAAAGAGACCAATCAAAGCATTTGTGTGTCCTCTCTTAATGCCTTTCAATGATTTAAACCCCTGTAGCTTTTAAACTATTAAAAAAATAACTTAATTTTTTCGGCACTAAATGAAGAATCTTGAATTTAATAAAATGAATAACTTTTTTATAAATTTGCACCTGATATATTGTTTATTATTTTAAAAATTGTTCAAAAATTATTAAAAAAAAATATTTGTTTTCCGTATAACTCAGCTAGTGAGGATAATATTATTTGTCTTTTTGCATGTGGTGATAAAAAAAAGTCGAAAAAAAATTTCAGAAGAATTTTAAAAAATTCATGTATTTACTCATATGAATATTCAGTAGAAAATTTTCTTTATAAAAGTAAACTTTTTAATGTTTATTAGCGAGGTAAATCAAATTGGTTCACATAAGTCTGCAATGAAGGGCTTTTTGAACAAGAATGTACATATTTAGTTTAATTTGTACTAATAAAGTAAAAATTAATTTTCTACTTAATAGTTCAGTACTTAAAAATACAATTTCTTACTAGAAAAAATATGTACATTAAGTACAGATGTAACCTAATACCTCCACACTCTCTTTTTAAACTATATAGTGTTATTAAACTGTTTACACGTGTGTCGTAAATTTATCTACCTACTCAAACATTAAGCAGTTACAATTTAGCAAACAAAAACCTTCAAAAATAAAAGATTACAAAACACTTTTACCGTTTAAATACCTATAGCACATCACCAGGCAATATCTATGTAGATGACGATTAAAAATATAAATATAGATACCAATTTGATAAAGTTGTATATATTTTTTAAAATATTACAGACCTCACGTCACACCGCACCTAGTCTTAGAACAAGCAATATTTAGAATAAAACTTCAAGAATCTAAACAATCAATATGTACGAGGGCGGATCAATATTTCCGTGACTCTTCGAAGTTCCCTCGCATTTATATGAAATTTAACACTATTCCCATCAATTACCACCAGTTAATAGACAAAATCAAATTTTTAGCAAGTGTCGTCATTTACTTTGCGTTTAACAGCATATTTTTCTAAAAATGGAAAAAAGTGAATTTCGAGTGCTCATTAAACATTATTTTTTGCGACTCTATGGGGACTCTGCACCATCGATTTCAATGGTAAAAAAGTGGTTTACTGACTTTTGTTGTGGTCGCACAAGTACAAATGACGCTGAACGTTCTGAAAGGCCAATTGAGGTTAGTGCACCCGGAAACGTCGAAAAAATCCACGATATGGTAGTGGCCGACCGAAGAGTAAGAGTGCGTAAGATTGTTGATGCCATAGGCATTTCATATGGCAGTATGGTTTTGATTTTAAATGATCAGCTGGATTTAAGAAAGTTGTCTGCAAGATGGGTGCCGCGTTTGCTCTCAATTGACCATAAAAGTAAACGTGTGACAACTTCAAAGGATTGTTTGGAGTTGTTTAACCGCAATCCGAATGAGTTCATGCGGCGTTTTGTAACTGCGGATGAAACATGGATCCATTACTGCACTCCGGAGACCAAGCAGCAGTCTAAACAATGGGTTTCTCCGGGTGAACCTGCTCCGAAGAAGGCCAAGGTAAGTTTGTCAGCCAATAAGATGATAGCAACAGTTGTTTGAAATGCACACGGGATAATCCACATCGATTGACTTCAAAAGTGAAAAACAATAAACAGCGAATATTATGCCAACTTATTAGAACGATTTAATGAGGATTTAAAAAGAAAACGAAAAAGGTTCTTTTTCATCAAGATAATGCACGGGTGCATACGTGTGCAGTCAAACGTTGGACTAAGTGTATTGAGTTAAAAGGAGATTATGCTGAAAAATAAATTTTTGTTTTGCACAAAAAAAAACTGTGTTTCATTCAAAAAGTCAGAGACTTATTGATCCGCCCTCGTAGATAAGAAAAATATAAAAACCAAAAAAAAGATAAGAATACACGATTCCCCACACCAAAACGGTATAACCAACAATGTTATTTGTTTGCGAAAGATAACAATGAGCACACAATGTTTTACAATTTATTTTTAAACAAAAACAAAAAATCATTTACTATAATAACTTTACGCTTAATGGACATGCCTTGGAAAAAAACAAAATTAACTAAAATGTCATTATTAGCAAAACAAACGACCAAACCCATAAAAGCTACAAATAAGAAATAATTTCACAATAAATTTTTAAATTACGAGTATTTGCTAAATTTTCAATAAATATTCTAAATGTCTACGTTGTATGATGCAAATGCAAAAATTTGGTATGGCTGGAAACGGGAAGGATCCCTGGATGATAGTATATCAGTGGGCGAGTGGGCTTTGCGTATGATGCGTAATAAATCATCATATGAAATATGTCAAATTAGTGATACAGACCATACGAAATTAACATATCACCAGGCTCTTACGAATGCCATACATTTGGCTAAACAAATGCGTCGTAAGTGGCAATTGACTTGTTATGATATCATTGGAGTTGTTGCATCAAACACGACGTATTTGATGCAAATCATATTGGCCGCTTGGTTCAATGGTCTGACATTTCATGCCATCAATCCTGAGGAGAAAGAAGGTGAGTGTGCACGATATGTATGAATTATGAGAGAAATTATGAAATCATTTTGAATTATTTCATTTTCCCATTAAGCAGAAGCTATATATTATTTGCTAAGTAAAACTAAACCAAAAGTAATATTTTGTGATGGTTTGTATTTGCCAAAATTACAAAATACTTTACATTCTTTTTATCCTATTGTGTGTACGTTATGCAATCATATGGAAGACAATTCTAACGGAGATGTCATTAATATAGAGGACCTCTTAAGGGGTGAGGATGATGATGAAAGTGATGATTCATTTTGGTAAATATTTATAGGGATTTGTTAGAAATCTATCTTGTAGTATTCTGTTTAATTTTAAAACATTTTTTTTTTCTTTAGTACGGAACCTTTAAAGGATGGTTGCGATCAAACTATGGCAATACTGTGCACTTCAGGAAGAACAGGTCTACCAAAATGTGTTCGCATAACAAATAAAATGTGTTTAACCGACTATGGGTAAGTTTGGGCATACATAATATTAATTAAGATTTTGTTAGGCTTTCCTATTAAGATCCATACGTGGTCACAGATTAAATTTATTTTCTTCAAAAAAGTTTTTAGGTTTTATCGAAATTTTAATATAAAAATCGACTTTTCGTATGGAACACAAGTGACTTCAGATGAAAGCCTATTTTGTCCAAAACCGCAGTATTTACTAGTTATAAAGGATTTTAGTTTTTATTGAAATTTTGATATAAAAGTCGATTTTTGGAATGAAACACAGCAAATTTAACTTATTTTGTCAAAAAACGCAGTAGTTGCCGAGTTGCAAAGGATTTTAGTTTTTATCGAAATTTTGATATAAAAATCGATTTTTGGTATGGAACACAAGTGATCACAGATTAGGCTTATTTCATCAAGAAATGCAGTAATTATCGAGCTATAAGGGATTTTAATATCGAAATTTTTATATAAAAATCGATTTTTGGAATGAAACATAAGTGACTATAGTTTAAGCTTATTTTGTCAAAAAATGCAGTAGTTACCGAGTTGCAAAGGATTTTAGTTTTTAAAAAATCGATTTTTGGTATGGAACACAAGTGATCACAGATTGTAGAAAAAGGCAGTAACTACTGAGTTATAAAGGATTTTAATTTTTATCGACGTTTTGACACAATATCCATTTCTGGTATGAAACACAAGTGATCATAGATTAAGCTTATTTTGTCCAAAATCGCGGTATTTACCGAGTTATAAAAGATTTCAGTTTTTATCGAAATTTTGATATAAAAATCGATTTTTGGTATGGAACATACGTGATCACAGATTAGGTTTATTTCATCAAAGAACGCAGTTATTATCGAGTTATAAGGGATTTAAATTTTTATCGAAATTTTTATACAAAAATCAATTTTTGGAATGAAACGTAAGTGATTATAGTTTAAGCTTAATTTGTCAAAAAATGCAGTAGTTACAGAGTTATAAAGGATTTTAGTTTTTAAAAAATCGATCTTTGGTATAGAACACAAGTGATCACAATTTGTAACAAAAGGATTTTAATTTTTGTCGATATTTTGACACAATATCCATTTTTGGTATGAAACACAAGTGTTCATGCATTAAGCTTATTTTATCCAAAAACGCAGTATTTACCGAGTTATAATCAATTTTATTTTTTATAGAAATTTTGATTTTTGGTACGAAACACAAATGATCACAGATAAAGATTATGTTGTATAAAAATGCATTACCGAGTTATAAAGGATTTTAGTGTTTATTGAAATTTTGATATAAGAATCGATTTATGTTATGTTTATTCAAAATCGTAGTATTTACCGAGTTACAAAGGGTTTTACTTGTTGAAAATTTGTTTTTATTTCTAATATATTTGTAGTTTTTTTTTTTTTTTTTTTGTTAATAATTTTTTTCTTTTTTCAGCCTCCTTTCAGAGAAATTTCTTACAATATTCTCCTTTTACAACATTGATTGGATATTTGGTTTTTATGGTCTCTTGGGCAATATTTTACATGGAAATCTTCGCATCATAACCGCTCAGCCCTATACACCCGAATACATGACTCAGCTTATTTCCAAATATAATGTCAACTGTCTTTTGGCGACATCTAATCAAATCTTGCAAAGCATTAACTTTAAATCAGAATTACTACATACTTTAAAATTTCTCTTAATATCAGGATCATCTTGTTTTAAAGCTAACTTGCAACAAATACGCAACACACTCAAAAACACAACTGTAATAAATATTTATGGCACCTCCGAGTGTGGTGGCATAGCAGCCAATTTCGGAGATTACAAAACACAATCTGTGGGGCAATTATTTTCCAATGTAGAACTAAAGATTGTTGATGAATCTAATGGAGAGAAATTGGGTCCCTATGAAATTGGTATCGTGTGTGTAAAGAATAATTTCCACAACAATGAAATGGGTTATTATGGTGATGTGGGTGCATTTTATAAGATTTTAGACGCAGATGATTTCATTATCACTGGTGATTTAGGTTTTATGGATTCCGAAAATTATTTATATTTATCGGATCGCCGTGAAATCGTTTTACAATATCAAAATTTATATTATTCTCCTTATGAATTTGAGATGATTGTGGCTGAAATGAAGGATGTCCGCGATGTATGTGTTGTGGGTGTAAATGAGAAGGGTAAAGGTGATGTGCCAGCTGCTATAGTTGTTAAAGCGGAGAAAAGTAAGCTAACGGCAAGAGATGTTTTGAATTATGTTAATTTGAGGAAAAATTCTTTACACAATTGTTTTGATTATGGTGTATTTTTCGTTAAAGAAATTCCCAGAAATCGCAATGGAAAAGTTTTAACAAAGGAGGTGGTAGAAATGTGTAGAAATTTTAAGAATAAACAAAAAAGACTGACTATGTAAATAATCAAAAGAAACATATTTATTTTATTTTTGTAAATAAAGACTTAATTAATAACCTTTAACCTTGTCTAAATAATACCGAAAACGGATAATTTAAACGAATTTGAGTACTTTAGTAAACTGAAGTCTTAAACTAAACAAATCAAAATTCCTTCATATACAGCTTAAGGTCATGTAAAGTTTTTATATCATTTCCTTATTACTTTAATTTACCAAATTTTTATTACATTTATTTTTTTGCTTACTAACAAATACACTTTCCCTGCTGTTCACAAAATGTCTCATAATTTCATTGTTACCGAATTCCCCATTCGTCGCTTACATAAAAATCCTCTTCCTTTAAATGCGAAATATATTATTACAACTAAAAACTAAAATCACCAACATTACATTTCCGTTTCTAACAATTTGTTTAACGTTAACTGCCACATGAGGTTGCACTGCCAACAAAAAAAAAAAAAGTAGAACCTCACATCCTCAGTTCTACGAAAAAAATGTTTCCACATAAAATTGTCTTGTTTATTTTTGTACATTAAACCCGCAGAGCGTAACTTTACATAATAAAGTTAAATTGTACACAAAGTACAACCAAAAACTTAATTGTGTTTCAATAAACTTTTTATGTCTTTTTTAGTTTTTATTTGAAAGGAATTCTTGAAATTAAATTGCTTTGTGTGAACAGTAAAGTATGATATTTAGAAAGCGCTGAAAACTTTAAGCAGGGAAAAAAACTTAAGTTAAAGTTTTTCATGCACTAGTCTGATTTTTTTTTTTTTTTTTTTTTGATATCCAAGAATTTGGCGCAAACATGTACTTTACTGTAGAACAGATCAAAATAACAAGAAACATATTTTCTCAACCAATGCTGTATATCATGCTATTTCTAGACCGAACACCAGGTTGACGAATTTCAAGATTTAAGCTATGATTTCAGTATCTCTGAAGATGCTGGTCGATATCGTGCTACATTTGGTTCCACTAGATTCTATTATTAAATAAATACGTCCCTGTCAAGTCGCTTAATGACTCACAAAGTAAGTCGATCCAAATTATATAGCTCCTAAAATGAACTCTGACGAATCGACGATATATCCTGGTAGGGATATATCGTATATATCCTGGTAGGGATATATCCTGGTAGGGATATATCGTATGTATCCTGGTAGGGATACATCGACACTTTTCCTTTTGGAAAAGTGTCGATGTTCCCAACTAAAATATTTTTTAGAATTTGAACTCGTTCGAATTTAATATTTCTTTTTTTTCCATAAATTTTCTTATAAGAAATGCAACCGGCAAAAATGTGCAATTTTTAATCCTTTATCATAATGCTGGTAATAATGTAAATAAAATAAACCACATGCCATCAAAATTGATGTATAAATCTTAATTTTATTCTCAATTGAGTGGAAATATCCATACATACCTACACTTAAGTAAATCACACTGGTGGGCAAAAAAATAAAACAATATTTTTGCCTTCTTTAAATAAAAATATATGGATTAGACAGAATTTGAAGTACTAAAAAAGAATCTACTTTCAATTTGTTTAGTGATGTGCGAAAAATCGATTATTTAAAATTAATCGATTAATCAGCAATTCTAATTAATCTAAATTCTGATAACTGAATTATTTTAAAGTTTTTTTAAGCAAATTTAAATAATTTTATTCAGAGTTCTCAAATTTATTTAACAAATGAAACAAGAAATACTAAAAACTGTGTAGTGCAAAATTTATTCTGTTTGTTATTTTAAGGACCCACATTTGATACTTCCTAACGACGGGACATCATATTATTTTGAAATTGTCTTAATTAAAAAAAAATTAAAAAAATAAAAAAAGTCAAATAAATTTAAAATTATATGAATATTCAAGATTTTAATTGTTCGAAATTATGATTAATTTATTAATTATAATTTAATCAGAGTAAATCGATTATAAGTACAAGCTTTATATTACAGATAAAAAAAACAGAAACTTTTTTGGTGTTTTCACTTAAAAAAAAAAAACTTTTAAAAGCAAAAATCTTCAATTTTGCAATAAAAGCATTTTTCGGGCACTAATTTCTCAATAACTCCAAAAATATTGAGCATATAGAAAATGAGTTGAAGAAATTTTTAATCCGCATAATTTGATGTATCACTTATATAAATCATACACACCATTCTTAAATTATGGTGAAATATACTCGTCTAATGGTCTTATTATGCGCAAAATATTAGACACGCCCATAAAAAAATCCAGACCTAGTTGCAGAAAACAGAAAGCAGATTTGTGTTTAGCACTTCAAAATACTTATAGTTCAACTATTCATATTTAAGGGAGGACGTTTTTACCGACCAGTTATATTTATGTGAAAAAATTCAAATATCCAAAATTTTTTTGTGAAAAATTGCAAAATTATGGATTCACTTGGACCTGGTCCATGATTTTTGTTACATCATTAACTGTATATTCCAAAGCATTTCTTGCGATGCCAAATTTATATACCTTATTAGCATATATTTTTTGTATATTTCATTTAAACTTTTAGTTGTTACTTAATGGAAGTATGAAGTGTTACGTCATTAAAAAGCTTATCAAAATATGCGCATTTTGATGTTAAGTTATTATTATTATCATTTAATTTCTTTGCATATATAAAGATTTGTATATGGAGAAAATTAAGTTTCGAAAAATTAGAATAAAATTCGAACGGAAAACCATTTTGCTATAAAGGATTATATTTTATAATTTTCGTCTTATTTTATTAAATATTTATATGAAAAAATGCAAATATCCAAATTTTTTGTGAAATATTGCTAAATTTTGGATAGATTTAATTTTGGTTCCCAATTTTTATTACGTCATTAAATCGCGTTCCAAAGACATTTCTTGCGATACCAAATTTTGATATTGTTACTTTAGCGAAAATACGAAAAAATTACAAAAAACCGAAAAAATTAACTTTTTTTTCATTTTGATCCTGCTCACGAAAGGATAAAGTCAGGACGAAATTTTGAGAAACGGTATCTTAGAATGAAGTAGACTTTCATTTGAGCTGGTAACATTGATATTTTCTCTCCAAACAAACTGGCCCACCCTAATGCACAGTATTCTAGGTACAGTTTTAAACTATAACTATATCCGGTAGACAAATTGAGAGACTTGTTTCAGAAACATCGATAAAATATCTTATATGTAGAAAAACAAGCTGAAATTAGAGATCTAAAAATCACAATTGGTAAAGCCGAAGTGTTTGCTGAACTAGAAATAATAAATTTCAGTTTGCTTACCAACACATGAGTAACGGATATCCATATTCATTTGTTAGAACTAACAAATCTTATAAAAAAAGTGCTCGCATAAAAACAGGTCTCATAAGTAGTCCACGATCAGCTCTGAAAAGGCAAATTCCAAAAAATTGATTCTATGATGCTTTTTATTTTAATAAAACTATATTTCCCCCTGTCAAAACAGCTTCTGTACATTTTTTTTTTTTTAATTATATATATGAATGGATCAAGAAAATTACTTTGATGTTGATCAGTAGATGGAGTAGATGGAGTTTGATATACAAACTAAGTAATATAGGCTTTTATTTATACTAACAAATGTATTTTTTTTTTTTTACTAAACTGTAAAAATAATTTTATTGTAGAAGAAGTGTATTCTTCTAAACACGAGATATTATCTGAATGTAGAATATTTAAGTGTGTTACTTTTAATCACAGCTTGCAATAGAGCCTTCTGATACTTCTATTCTTTAAATAGTACTATCAATTAAATTAATTTCGTTGCTTAAATTGAAACCCTCTAATTTAGTAATAGTTTCTCTATATGCAGAGAAAAAACATAGTATTATGCTTGCAGAAACTGTCGCAAAAAAATGTAATTACCTTCAATAATATTGTATTCATGGTAATAATACTAATGTTTAAATTTTATTAAATTGTGAATATCCCAATTAAATATTTTAATATGGATGAGTGAAGCATATTATATTTTTACCAAAAAACAAACTATGACAACCGTGCAAAATAATTATTTCTATAACTATAAAATGTTACAAGTAAACATAACATGTTAACTTTTTACTTAACATATACACGCAGAGAAAAAAATATAGTTATAGCGACCATAATCTAAAAGCAACATATTATAATTGGAATGTATGATCACGGCTAAAAATAGATATATAATATAAATAATGATTGTTGTGATTCCATTTTATCATATTGTTTCATATTGTTTTATGGTTCATTTTTTCATGTTGTAATTCAAGATTTTGATATTATTATACCATCCTACTTCATTATTACTATTATATCATGATTTCCTTTTATTATATTATTATCCCCTTCTATTATTATTATTATTATTATTATTATTATTATTATTATTATTATTATTATTGTTATTATTATTATTATTATTATTATTATTATTATTATATTATCTCACTGTGTCATATATTAAAATATAACACATTAATTAAAAATTATCAAATTGTTTATTGCATGATTGCATTGTATCATCATATATTGTGCAATATAATGCAAGATATTGTTTATTAACTAAACCCTTTAATAATACTTAATCAATATCTTATATTGCTCGAATCACACCAAATATTACAAACCCTTGTGTAATTGTATTAATTCATGTATAAACTAAATGAGAATTATAATTAAGGTGAAAAACAAATGTAAAAAATCAAATATATTCAAAAACAAACAAGTTATGAATTTTTCAAGTAAATTTGTAAAAAAACATATTTATTTGTAACATTTTATTTTTATGGGAATAATAATATTAATATGGTTTGAAAACAAAATATGGTATAAGAACAAAGAAAAATATTGTTTTTATTTAATGATTATTGGAATAATGATACTTTTTATAATAATAAAATTTTTTTTCTGGTAAAAATATTCAAAAAAATAAAATTTTTGTAGTAAAAATTTTGATTGAATGTAAACATTGAATGATAAAACTGAAGCAAAAATATTGTTATCATGAACACACTATTACTAATATTAATGAATATTAACAATAAGAACATAATATTATTATTTCAGTGACAATGCCGTAGCCATGTTTTTCCCCTGCGTGTAGACTTTTACATATGTATCATAGTTGAAAAAATCATAATTTTTTTCCTTTCAAACATATTCTGTTTCTAACCTCTGTTTTTCAACTGTAGTATTTATTAGCAACTATAATATTTGTTTTGCAATTATATTTTGTTTTACTTTACTAAAAAAAACCAACTTCATTTTAATTCTGCTTTTGTATAAATATTAACAGACAATGTTTGGTTATATTTGGTGTGATTTAAATAATATGAATTATTATTTAACTATTAAATAATTTAGTGTATTATCGTTTACATTATACGTAATGAATCGAATAAATAATTAATGAAAAGATAATATTTGATTTGATGGATTTTGAGAAATTTTATATAATACATATGATAAAGCCGAAACATAATACAATAAATGCGCATCATAATATGATAAAGTTAGATCATTTTATAATTTTAATTAAAAACTTTATTATTTATGCCCATTACGATATTTACAGCAATCATGAAATAATATGTATATATATCCATAGTTATCCATAGTTTTTTGAACTCATCAAAACATTCTTCGTAATATTTTATACCATAATGTAAATCTCGTAATAACCAGTTGAGTTGAAAGTGGCAAATTTGAATAATTTTCCTTTAATTTTGTTACGCGGTTAGGGGATTTCAAATATATCTGTTTTCTATATAAAATTTAAGGAATCAATGTAATCAAAGTTTTAATGGTTTTTGCTGATAGATATTTCAGCCGAAATCACGAAAGTACGTAATTTCGTGTCGGTCTGAATGCCCTATAATAGAAAAAGATATGAAGGTGGCTTCTTATTCCAAACAGGAACAAGGATGGGTTGACGTGCACGAATATACGAATAATTTTATTATCTAAATTTTTAAAAATAATTTTATTAGTTCAAAATTTTATGGCACCAAATTAAGTTTTCTTCTTAGCTTTAAATAAATCAAGAAAATCAAGAATCTCAATATAATAGATAAAATTCTTTTTAAAAAGTTTAAATCTTTCATTTAAAGTTTTATTAGTTGGAAATGATTGTTTGCGTACTTATTTCTTATTTCTTTGAATATTTGATATGAAATGAAAATGAAAAGTTTTCTAATGTCGATTGTCCTTGACTTCAAAACTATTTAGAAAATTTTATTTATTTTATTGAAATTTAAATAAAATTCTTAAATAAACTTAAAAAACAAAATATTTAAAACTTTGGCTTATTATTAGCAATTCCATATTATTAATTTGAAAAATTTTACAAAATAAATATATCTTGGGGGAATAATACAAATAATGTTAAAAAATAATCCTTTAAACCAGGACTATCAGTGCGACCAAATGAAAACATTTTGACAATAAGTCGGCGATTTCTAAATGACTGTTTCAATTGATGAAGAAACTCAATCAAAGGAATCTACTTATAACTTTCTGTTTTCGTTTTGTGAAAAACTTTAAAAATCATAAAAATATGTAGTTTTAAACAACAATATCACTTAACAGATTAAGACGATTCAAATTGTCTTTAAATTGTGTTGTTGTCTTCTTCAACTAAGATAATTGGAAAATTATTCAAAATTTGAAAAAATGCATTTTAATGCAATTACTTTAGATTGGCTTTTTAGCATTTTTAGAAAATATGGAATTTTTTCATTACAATGAAAATCCAAAAGTTTTGGGATACACTCATTTTTTATGTACAATAGTGATTTTAGAAAAATATATTCACATATTTTCATAAATGAAACAAAAATACATTACAAAAATCTTTAGTTATTTCTTAAACAAATGTGTAATTTTTTACTGAATGTTGATTTATTCAGCATTCCGCCATACTTCCACTCTAAATTTTTTATGTGTTGTTACCAATACTTTAAAGAATATTTTAAGCAAAAATGGAAGATATGATTTTTAAATATCCTTGATACAAGATTGAATATTGATTTCATTATTTTTTTTTTCTTCTTCAAAAATGGCGTTTTTACAAAAATAGTTAGAAACTAGATTTAATAAGCATTAGTTTTAGCCAAAGTTTGTTTAAATCGATCAAATAAATCCGAAGATATATGGATTTAAGTTTCATGTATTTTGAAAAAAAAATCTGAAAAAGGTGAACTTTGAACTGTGATAATAACTAGAAAACTTTAAATTTTGTGATGACGTAGTGAGTGTGTATATCGAATTTCATCGAAATCGGAGATGGTGATGTTTGTCGGGTGTTGGAAAATTTTCCTTTTCTCCCATTATTTATTCAGTAAACTTTTCTTTATAATTCAATGTAACATTCTTAGATTTTAATAAAAAAAAACTGGCAGTAATTATTATCAATTAAGGAAATTTTAGTAGTAGAACTTCTGTTGGTAAAATGATAGTTTACTTATTTAAATCGCATTTGACCAGCTGGTGTAGAGTTCAAAGATGATACTATAATTTTTTTTACCAAAATTAAAAAAATAAAAAAATAATATAAAAGATTTGAAAAATATGTAAATTAATATGCATTATTTTAAAAAATATGACAAATTGTTAATTTCCCATTAAATATGCAAAAATATGCAATAATTTTGTGTTGACCTAGTAAGTATGTATACCGAATTTCATCGAAATCAGAGATGGCAATGTTCGTCAGGTGTTCGAAAATTTTTATTTTTCCCATTATTTATTCGGTAAAATTTTCTTTATAATTTAATGTAACATTCTTAGATATTTATAATAAAAAGAAAAAAACTGGCAATAATTTTTATCAATTTAGGAAATTTTAGTAATAGAACTTCTATTGATAAAATAATGGTTTACTTTTTAAATCGCATTTGACCAGCTGGTATAGATTTCAAAGATGATACTATAATTTTTTTTAGCAAAATTAAAAAAATAAAAGATTTGAAAGATATATAAATTAATATGCATTATTTTGAAAAATATATTTGCACTAACCAATCTAACCAATCGATGCAATTTTTCATTAAAATGTGTGATTCAGATAGATAACTACATAAAGCAGTTTTTAAATATTCCAGAAAAAACTTTCATTTCAATGAAAATCCGCCGCTAATTATGATAAACATTATTTGCCAGATATCAATGTAAACAACAAAATGATGCACCAACACTTTGTTCCATAGGCTAAAATCAAAAACAAAATTATGCCATAAATATTATTAAATTTTATACTTCTGGAAAGCTAATATTATGGCAAAAGTAGATATGAATTTATGATATGAGTTTAGGTTTCTTCCGCTTGTCGCTAAATTCAAACTTAATCGTACAAAAATTTTCTATGTGAAAAATTAATTTTTAATGTTCTTAGAAAAAACTTCGCTAAAATTACATTTTTAAAAATATTATTTCAAGTTTTCTTATTTTGTTTTTAGAACACTATTGTGATGGCAAAAGATTATGTTAGGTATAAATAGTAAGTATTTCCTTTTTTAAATTACCTCGAAATTTTTGCATTTTTCGCAAAAAAATACAAAATTTGAATAAATCTAATAAATTAATTTTTAAGGAAAAACCTGTCATTTTTTATTTTTGATTTTTATAACATAATATAAAAATACACCGATATCATAGGTATGGCCAAAAACGAAATAATTTTCCCATTTCAGAAGTATAAACCGGAATATTATACATAAATATCTTAGCTTTTCAGAAGTTTAGCAATCTTTTCTAAAAGTCCGCTAAATTTCAGAAACTTCTGATCATTTAAATCGGGTATTTTAATAATTGCCAAAAATACAATACGAAAATAAGAGTTATTTTTTATTAGTAATTTTTTAAGACTGCAAAAAAATACAATTTTTTACAACTTTGAATTTTATGCATTTACAACCTAAATTTCTCCCTTTTTATTAGATTACATATATGTTAAGAATTTAACTGTATGCAACAACTATACAAAATTGTACAATTTCTGCTTAAAATATGTGAAATTGTATAAATTTAGAGGAATTTTAGAAATAAATCCCTTAACAAAGCAAAGTTCAGAAAGCTGCATTTTATCAAAGGAACAAAAAAATTGAAATTTAAAAATTTTTATAAAATTTAAAGGCACTTTTATAAAATGAAGTATTAAATAATATTTTTTTGTATTTTTTATTAAAAAAAAAAAATAAATAAAAATATAAAAGAAAAAAACAAATGAGAAAGCTATAGTCGCTCAAGCCCGACCATATTCATACATGCTTAAAATTGAGTTAAATTGTGGACCGATTCTTGCTAAATTTGGAAGGGTGATTTATACTGCTATAAGACTAGTTAGTGTCAAATATTATTTCGGTATTAATATATATGTGAGATATTTTCACATTAAAGTGATTTTCGGAATGATCGTCATATATGGCAACTATAGTCAGTTACAAACCAATCCTCATAAAATTTGACATAGTACTTTGTACCTTCATAAGAATAATTTCTGTAAAATAATATCTCGATACTTATGTTATATGGGATTAATGCACGTTAAAATTATTTTCGGAAGTGGAGTTATGCGACAGCTATTGCCTGTTGTGAACCCATCTGAAATTTGTCACATTGATTATGTTTATTATAAGCATTGACCGATCATAACCAATTTCAATATATATGGTTCTTGTATTAAAATAATTATATGTACTAAATTTCATCAAATTAGCTTGAAATTTCATTAAAGCAACTTAAAAAGAAAGTACAGATCTTTGGGAAGATTGGTGGCAACTCTGCAATAGTACCAGTTAAGTACCAATTGACACCCAACCGCTCAACAAAGTTCCAATTGAGAACCAATGTCCACAACCATGCTCAATAAGTATCAGTTGAGAGTCAATTTCAAGCATGCTTGTTAAATGCGAAAATAATAATCCATAAAATATGAGATAAGTTAGATGGACTTATATTTTTAAATACTTTTAAATAATAATAATAATAATAATAATAATAATAATAATAATAATAGTAATAATAACAACAACAATAATAATAATAGTAATAATAATCATAGTAATAATAATAATAATAATAATAATAATAATAATAATAATAATACCTATAATAATAACATAAATAAATGAAATTTATGAAATTTTTTGTAAATTATCTGCTTCTGAGACTGTGAAAATTTATATTATTGTAAATAGCATTGAACAGGTACACTTAGACTAGTCCTGTGACAGATCCAACGGTACCTATACGGCGTTAATTAGCCATTTCTAATGACAACCCCATGTAAAAGTGATAGGTTTCTCTTATATAAAGAACCGGTCACAAATATGCAGAACCTATCACGTGACTATTTTTAGATCGGTTTTTTTTTTCTCTGGGTTGTTTACTTGAGAAGTGGGCATGTCCTTGAGCCAATTTAGCAAGAATTTGGCATATATGAAGACAATATATCAATGCCAATGTATCAACTTTGGTCGCAATATGATTATAAATGGAGAAAAAATATATTTTTTAAAGTTCTGGGTGTATGGCTGGTGGAAGTGTACGTGAAACAATTTGCCTCAAATTCGGTACATATGTAGATAATTCAAATGTATTACAATGTACCAATTTGGTCGCAATCTGGCCCGATTTGGTTGAAAATTTTATTTTTTCCTACTTTTGCCATAACACGCAACTGTACCAAGTTTTATGAATCTACGATAATTCCTCAATTCATTATATGAAATAAAACACTGTGCAACATTCGATGTTAGTACCACCATTGGCATATCATTTTATCTCTCAGGGTAGAAATGTGTTATTTGTTTTCCAAGCTTATGGGGGACATGGTTATCATCCTGTTTTTTCAGAAGAGTCTAGCTATTTAATGCATATTGTCAAATAATGTATGAATCTAGAGAAATTGAATTACTAACTGAACTAATAGTCTCAAATTTCTTAATAATCAATCTTTTCTTGTAACATAAGATTATAAATTTGTCAAAAAAGAAAAAAAATCAAGCTGAAGTAATTACAAAAATCTGCATCTGCTACTATTAAGAATTTCAACTAATATCTAATTCTTGACCATTCAGTTTTTGATTCATTTTGTGTTTATTAAGTTTTTCTCTCGCCATTTATCATATCGATAAAGTAATAAAACATTTTACCAACTCACATTAATTCTAAAAAAATAACGCAATTTTCGTTTCAACACAATTATTTACCCTCAACAAAAACCAAGAAAAGTTTTCAAACAGAGGGTGAAAAATTATTTGCTTTGCTTTTCTAAAAAATCAGCAAAAACTTTTATCAAACACAGATGTGTTGTCAATTGCTGCAGTTTGCAATTTTCTTTCTTTTTTTTTATTACTTTTCAACACATACATTTTGTTATTGTTGCCGTATTTAGTTATTAAATAAATAAAATAATTTAAAACAAAAGTTTGGTAAAAATGTTTCGCAATACATTTGTAAAAGGGGAAATATTTTATGTTGGTATTTTTATTTTTTATTTTAAGCAAATAGAAAGTATTAACAAATTGTGTTTTATTAACCTAAAAATTTATAATGTATCATCAATGTTTCTATAATATAATTAAATGGCTAAAGTTTGTTAAATTGAAGTAAATTCAATTATATAAAGGATTTGATTAAAATTTCTAAGCAGCAACATCAGACAGGGAATGAAACCTTAGATATAAAATCAACAATTGGTATAATTTTTCGTTAAGTGGATTTAAGTGAAAATGATACAGGAATAAAATATTTTATATGGCTTTGAATTGACAGAGAAACAAATTTTCTCTCTTAGTATTAAAATATATTTATGTGAAGACAGGCAATTGTTTTTTCCTCATGTATAAGCCAAAAACTTTTAAATCCAAATATTTTTGTATGAATTAATGAAAAGTCGATAGACTTAGTAATAAATTAAATTGATCATATATTAACAAAATTAAATACCTACAAGTGTTAATTTATATTTATATATTTAGTTTTAGATATAAAAACATTTAATAAAGTAGCTTTTCCTAAAACTTGAACAACTAACAAAAAAACAGTTTTCGTACACGCAGAGAAAAATTATAGTTGCAGTGACAATAATCTAAGAGCAGCATATTATGATTAGAATATATGGTCACAGCTGAAAGCAGATATAATTATAAATAATAATTTTTTTTATTCCATTTTATTATATTTTATACGAATTTGTAGTTCGTTTATGGTTCATGTTATAATTAAAGTCTTTTATATTATTACACAAGCATACTATATTATTAACCCTTTTATTCAGATTAGGATTTCATTTTATTATATTATTATCATATGTTGCCATATTATTACCTAATTTTATTATATTATTCCATCTTATCATATATTAAAATAAAACATATTAATTCAAAACTATTATTTTTATAAATTGGTTATTGAGTCATATAATTTAACATCATATACTGTGCAAGATATTTTTTATCAACTAATCCTTTAATATTCACAAGCAATCCTTAATACTCCAACGATCCTTAAAAGCAACTCATATGTAGAATGCATTTTTTTCGGTTATGAGCTTAGCAAAAACCAAGCTTCAATATAACATGTAAAATGAACTTTGAGAGGCATCTTATCTCTTTAATATCAGATCGTACCTGATTAGGTTAGATTAGATAGGCAGCTGTAAATATAAACTATACCGCTCACTTGGATCCTTTTAGTCCCATTATGTTACCATGTGAATCTGTTTTCACATGTCCAAGAATCGAACCAATCTGACGCACGAATAAAAGATCTGATCCGTCTGACATCAATTGCAGAGAGATCAGATAATCCGTGCATATACGAACTACTAATACTTATATTCGCAATAGCAAGACAGTAGCAAAGAAAATATTCTACTGTCTCCTCCTTTGGATATCTACTCCGAATACTCTATAGTACATTGGCCAATTTACCACTCTCCTAATGGTTGAGATCTCCGCTTGAATAAAGACACCTCCCCCAACCTCTTCAGAAGATTTGAGTCTAAACCTCAATCAATCCGTCTTTTATAATGGGATCGGCTGAGATTGAAACTGAGAAGTCTCTGTCCAGAAAGGGTTTGGGAATACAATAACCAATACTATCAGGATGTCATCCGAAATTCCCAAAATGGTTGCATGGCCTAGTTCCTGAAATGACGGCGATTTGTTTGGCCATTGATATTTTCGAAGATACCGTACCTGGTTGAGTTCAGCAGAATTGTCGGCTGTTATTTTTAAAGTTTAAATTGTTGCAGTTTTTTTTCCTCTTTTATTTAAATAAATATTTTTTTTTTTTTTTTGTGGAATGTGATACTTTATTTGATTCTTATTGGGTACTATATTTGTAAAATATATGGCAATGAATTTTTCCTTACTTATTTTGTAAAAAACAAATCGTTCTGATGATGATACTGCTCCCAATTAAATATGCTGCCCATAAAGAGAGCCTAATATACTTTCCCAATAATTTTTCATTTTAATACATCAAGTATAAATAATAGCAAAATACGAGATTTCACAAATATCACCTCTGGATATTACCTAGGCTATTCGTATGTTAATATTAATAAAATCTGTTGTCAAGAATTTAATCCGACATGTATAATTTCAATTCTAAAGTTATGCATAGTACCGATTCTTTTGATTTACAAGATGGTGAATCTGAAGTTTAATATCTATCTATATCATATACTTATTTCTAAAATACATATGTAGTTATGTAGAAATATTCACAAAAAAAAAATATGTCTCAATAAAGAGAAAATACAAATACCGCTTCAAAGAAAAAAAAAATAAATATTTTGAATGATGTTTAGTGGGGATTTTTGTGATTTTTTTTTAAATTTTGGGATTGGTCAAAAAAAGTATCATGCAGCCCTGCTATAATTTACTGTAAAGACAAGTAAGTAGTGATATGAACAACCATTGTCCATACTTTGAATAACTTTGTATTAACTTGAGGTTTTTAAAAGAAAACAATTATCTATATTTCTCTAGCTACATTGACACTTAAAGTGGATTTCGGAAAATAAAATCGCCAAAGGAGGGGAATTTTCGAAAAAAAAGGGGCCAACTGCTTCAATACCTTAAAATCTCATTAAAATTTGACAAAAACAAAAATAATGTATCTTAAGAAAAACTACTAAACTCAATTTTATTAATAATACTTATAATAATTTTTATAAAATTTTTTAACAAAAATAGTTAACATTTTATGAATATGAAATACTAAACTTCTGTACCGGGTCTTCACTCAGATTCCAGTCTTACAAATTCCTGTCTAATATAATTTAGGACTGAACGCATAGATTCCCAAGTGCTGTGAATCTTAAGTCTGTTGGACAATTTATTCTTCATTAGTGATAATTTAGAAAGAAGAATGTTCCACCGGGGATCTGCTATGAACCAAAGTTAAAATATAAATTAGGATATCAGTATACATCAAATCTATTTTTTAATTTTTCCAATCAGTTCCAAAAATATTCGGCATTTGATGTTTTAAATAGTTGTTCATAAACTTTATCATTAGTCTTAGTTTCCAACAATTTCAATTCATTTATAAATTCTTCGGGGTATTAATTTATTCGTCGGAATTAATATATAATGGGTCGAGATATTTCAAATAGCTTAGTTTCTCGTCATTTATTATATAGTTTTAATAAGTCGCCATTTAGTTCCATTTTAACAAAAGTCGAAAAAAGTAGCCAAGTGGTTGAAAAAGGGGTATATAAAACAGTAACGCTGCTACTATTTATCGCTGTGTCACACATGTTTGGTAAATTAGCAAATCTTCTAAAATAACTGTAATCAATTCAAAGGATTTTTAAACTATATGACAAGAAAATTTTAAATTGAATAAGTAAGACAACTAACTTAATTTTATTAATCAAATATTACATCGCTACATATATCACCAGTATTACCAGTTTTGCCTTTTTCAGGAACCAAATGCACCGATGCCAGTATCGCCTTCAGTCCGTTTGAAACTATTGGTGTACTTTTTTTTTATTTATTTATTTATTTAACAGCCAATGAAATTACAATTTCTTACAGGCTAGCATATATATTATTCTTAAAGCTATTAACAATAAAATATTTTCATAATTATTCAATAACAAAAACTTATTATTTAACTAAGTTAAAAATATTCCTCTTAATGCGGATTGGATTTAATGAGAAATCAATATATGGATAGTAACTGTTGAATTGATTGCATATACGTCTCATGGGATCAAAGTTGGCATAATTGGTTCGAAAATATTTTATTTTTAAAGGAGTATAATTTCTAGTTGGACGATTTGGGATTACGAATTCGATCTAACAAAGCAGGAACTCAGAATTAATTGAACCGTTTACTAAATTAATTACAAATGAAATATTCATATATTTTCTCCTACTTTCAAGAGTAGGGAGATCAACAAGCTGTAATCGACTTTCATATGATGGTAAATTAATATTAGGATTCCATGGAAAATTACGAAGACAAAATAAGAGAAATTGTTTCTGGACCGATTCAATTTTCTTTATATGAACTTCGTATTGAGGATCCAAGACCACGGAAGCATATTCCAGGATTGGTCTTACAAGAGATATGAATAATTGCTTGGAAACATAAGGATCATTAAACTCTCTTCCCCAGCGCTTGAGGAAACCTAGAACTCCTTTTGCCTTATTAACGATTTGTGAAACGTGGGAGTTAAAGGATAGTTTACAATCAAGCAACACACCCAGATCAAGAAATTCTTCGACTAGATCAAGTTGATATTCATTTATTGTGTATCTACAGAGTACTGGACTTCTTCTATAGAACATAATGTGTTTACACTTTTTTAAATTCAGATCCATTAGATTCATCATACACCAATCATAAAGATTGTCAAGATCTGATTGGAGTAAGGAACATTGATAGGAATAGTTAAAGCTATGGAACAGCTTTACATCATCAGCATACATTAATATTTTAGAATTCCTAATGCAAGCTGGTAGATCATTTATAAATATTAGGAATAGTAAGGGGCCGAGATGACTACCTTGTGGAACACCAGATAAAACAGGAACGGTTTTTGATGTACATTCTCTGAATAATACACATTGGCATCTATTTTTAAGATATGTGGAGATCCATTTAAGGAAAACAGGAGAAAATCCGAGCTTATCCAATTTGAACAGTAGGAGATCGTGATTTACTTTATCGAAGGCTTTACTGAAATCTGTGTATATTACGTCTGTCTGTAAACCGGAATCAAATGCGGTTATAACTGAGGTTGTGAACTCCAAAAGGTTAGTAGTAATGGAACATCCTTTTTTAAATCCATGCTGAAATGGCGAAAGATAACATACAACTTGATGCGAAAGGATTTCAGTAACTATCTTTTCGAAAAGTTTTGGAATAACACTTAATTTAGCAATACCTCTATAATTGGAAATGTTGGATCTGCTACCGGATTTAAACAAAGGTATAATATAAGATTTCCTCCAAACTTCAGGAAAGTAACCACTAAATATTGATATGTTGAATAAGTATGTTATTGGAGATATAAGAGAATGTAAACATTTTATAAGAACACAGCTTGGAACACCATCAGGTCCACATTTATCAGAATATTTTAGATTCTGTACAGCTCTCAGTACCATCGATTTATCTAATGTTGGACAATTTATAAGGGTTGCAGCTGGAATTGGATATGGATAATTGGAAAGTTCATGTGAATCTTTATCAGAATAGGCGGATGAGAAGAAAGCGGCAAACATATCGCAAATATCTGCATCATTTGAGGATTCTTTATCTCCAAATTTCATCATGGACGGATATTCAGAAACTCGACGCTTAGAATTTACGAACTGGTAAAAATATTTTGGATTATTTTTAAAGTTTCTTTTCACCCTAAAAAGATAATTATTGTAACATTTGATATTTTCCGAATTGTAAACTGATATATATTATATTTTCTCACCAAGATTGATATTTCTGTCAGGGATAATGACTTGAAAGTTCCTACCTACCATTAAAGTAGGCTACAAGTAGTTATACTAATTGTTTTCAAATAAATTCAATATCCTTATATTTTATGCTTAAGTTTTAAATGCCTAATAATATAATAGCACTCCTACAGGCCTCCTCTTTCATTGAAATATGCAATGGGGGATATGCACGATAGCTCCAAGGGCAAGAGTTGGAGGGTATTCATTGCGCCTGTAATTGAAACACAAGTGAGACTTTTGGCACTAGTTCACCACGCTAAAGCACCAAATGTCAATATTGGTCTAATTATTGTAATAAAAAACCAATAGGCCATTCTGGGTTTATGACTCCACCTTTTTTCAAAAAGATGCTGACAAGCATAATGTGCCCTAATTATCTTCTTAGTCACATAAGAAATTTGGATGTTCCATGTAAGAGTCCAGTCAAGAATTACGCCATGTAAAAACTTCATGTAAAAACTTTATGTTCGAGCCATTTATTATTTATTAGTCATAGTTGATTTACAATTTTTATTGAATTTAAACTTAAAACTAAAATAAAAACATTGTTATCATGACCACAGTATTATTAAAATACTACAACATAATATTGTTGTAGTGACAATACCGTAACCATGTTTCTTCTCTGCGTGTATGTATGCATATACGTATGGATGTATGTATGTGTAAGTGACTGAGTGAATAACTTGAGTCTACACAAACATCTTTCATTTAAGATAATCCCATGAATAATTATTGGACAGCAGTAAATTAAAAATATCCCAAAGGCAATTTATCTTACAAAAATGAAAATGATGCTAAATATAATATACATAAGAAGAAACCGAGAAAACTGACACATACATTTACTTGCCAAAAATAAATGAACAAAAGGATAAGAAATAAAGCTGTTGGATATATCAAAATTTATATGTTTGCTTGACAAAAAGTAATATTGAATGAAATTTAATTTCAAAAAGAAATTAATAAATGAAAAATTGGTCAAATATAACTATGAAAAAAAATCAGGGATGCAAAGGTTTGCTTCTTTATTTTAGAATATGGGCGATAAGGCAAGATCTAATGGAAAAATCAAACACGTATAACTTTTTGTTATCATTCGTTTAAGCATTTTGTAAAGCTTCTAAACGAACCGTATTTGGATGGAGATTTTCTATATAATATTTTAAAGTTAAATTTTAAGACTATAACTTTTTTTACTTCACACACGCAATTTCTTTTTACTGCATTTAACAAAACTCTTAACATTTTATTTTCTCTATACGGCATAGTAGTCGAAATAGCCATTTTAGCGGCATTAAATTCGTAATTGGAAAACAACGAACGAATTCCTTAAAGAACTATTTTTTACACAACTTTTGCTTTGCTAGAGCTTAGTCGAATGCCACCATGCTCTGTAATTAAAATAGTTTCCTCACTGAGAACCACCGCCCCATTAGGGCTAGCCCCCGTACAAATATCCTCTCGGACATAATGAAATAATGATTCGAATATAACCAATTTCGATAAACTTTGTCTTTGTACCAAAATAATTCTATGTGGAATTTTTCATTAAGATATCTTTAAAACTAGTTTGTTCACAAAGTGTGAGTCGGGAAAATTTACTTTGTATAAAAAGTGCATTATCAAAAAAACGGGCTAGGAAGGACAGCTCATTTTGGACAAATCATAACAACAGTAATCCAAGTTAATAAACGAAACAAGAATTGGACCAAATCCGATCGTATCTCAAAAGTTTCAGTCCACGAAACTATAAAGTAGAACTCTTTAAATATGTTATTTTCTACAATTAATTTTCAATAAACTAGATAAGCATGGGTCACAAACATTAGATCTTTAGTTAATATAATTGCTGCAACATATGCTATTTTGACCGCATTAAGCTGTGCAAATATTGAAAACAAAACAAAATTAAAAATGTCAATCTACTTAGTGAAGTATTAGTGAGCTGTACACCATAAAATATTTATCGATTTAAAGCTTTCAAAATTTGGATTAAATGCCGCTGTATCAGTGATTTGGACCACTGTGTACTGTCTTGAAATGTTTGTGTGATTAAGTTCATAAAACCTCCACAATTAAAAACAAATTAAACGAAATGGAAACTAAATAGTTAAGATGGCTAAAGCTTATTTATTAAATACTTATATTCTCCCCCAAAAAAGTAGCAAAAACGAGAACAGAGAATTGAGATATAAAAAGAATAAAGAAATTTTAGAAGAACTAAAGTCAATGTTGTAAGTGTCAGTAGCTAATCCACAATGAATAATTACTAAAAATTAACAAATACTTCGTACGAATAGAAGAGGATTTTAAAGTCTATTTCATTTACTTTATTATCCAAAGTATTGTTAGTGGAATTATTTGTATTGTATTGCAAAAGATGTAGACTAAAATTTTAAAGAGGCTTTTAAGTTTTTACCAAGTTACACTGAAATTAATAGAATAACAAGGTTAGGTTATTTAGAATTAATAGTTTTTTTTTAGATGTTAAAATGAGAACAAGAAGAAATTCTGTTCTTCTGTAATTTAATTTAAAAGCAAGATTTAACAAATAGATACTGCAAGAATTCTTATTGTAATTAAAACATAGTGCATCAGAAAAGCACGAAGTTTGCGTGGACCTTGGAAAAAATTAAAGAAAATGAACTGGAGATATTTTAGAAATTCGCAGTTATTTACTGGATTCAACCTGACTATTTCTCCAAATAAACAACACCTAGAATAATAATGTGTGGAAAATGTTATGTCATGAATGCTAACACAAATTGTTCTATCAGTTTTTCATGAGCTACAAGCTGTATGCTACCACCATGCAACAATTTTAAAATTTTTTTTTCACACAAATTGATATAGAGACTAAACTGCGTATCAATTTTCTCCAGGAAGTAAAATTTCCTCTTAAAAGGACATTATGTCAAAGTAAATACAACTTAAAAAAATATAAAATATTTACCAAGATTTAATCAACCAAATAAGTAGAAATTTGTGACCGATTATGGTCAAAAGGCTAGGTTATAAAATATTATTTAAAATAAATAAAAAAAAATATGGGTGTAAAATTAAAACTACGAATCCTTAGCTATATAATATATATTTTTTTTTTATTTAAATGTCGCAGCACAATATACAATGAAAATGTTCTTTTTAATGAAGTAATAAAAATATTTTATATTTATTTAAAAATAAATACTAAAGGCCAAACCTTTTCAAAAATATATTTTCTTAGCTTTTTGTACTGCAACACTTAAATAAATATTATTATTTTGCAGGGACTGAAAGTTTTTATATGACATCCATATTGAGTCGATATAATCTTTATAAATATTTTATAATACTCCTATTATAAAACTACTTCCAAACTATGAAATAATTTTAAGAGGAAATTTCACATGATAGAGAAAAACAGAGTATGCAGCTTTATAATATATAGTCTCTAGTTCTATGGATATACTGACGGACAAAATAAAGTGCGGTTTCCTACCCTTGCTGTTTGCTTCACAATAATTGTCTTCAAAGTGCATTATGGGATACATTTTTGGTGTCCAGGTATTTTTCGTTTTACGTTATTTAATTTAATAAACAAAATAATCTTTCGAATTATCTGCATTTCGTGTTTGGGGGAAAAATGAAAATGAAATGACACTTTAATATTCTATTCGTTAAATTCCATCCAAATTATTATTACATTTGAAAAATAAGGATATATTCGCCTAAACTATTGTGAAGTCTTCTACCACATTACAGATAGATTTCCTGATTCGAGACCGAAAAAATGAAGTCAAATTAATATATTTGTCTTTAAAATGTAAAATTTTAGACCATTAAGCGAAAAAACCATTTCATTATACAAAATCAATTTAGAATGAAAATTAGAAGAAATTCATGGGGTAGAAACCATAAGACTACGAATTAAAATCGTAACGATATCGCGAGCTCGCCAAAAGACAATGAGTTTCATCATCCAAAGAGTTAAGGAAAGAATTAATTATAACTATTTTTACTCTTACTATCAAGGGAAAGCTCCAACATATGAGTTTTACAAGTACCTATTCTAAGCAAGAGTCACTTCTACATGTTGCTAATATAATAAAGCGATTCATAATAGAAAAACATTCGTTAAAGTCACAGAATCATTCTACAGTAAAGTTATTTGAATAAGTAAATCAAAATTTTATTTAAAAAATTCTAAAGACCGAAAAAAATTTTGGACCGTTTTGAAATTTTAACTTTTTGTAGTAGCAGCTTGTATAAATAACATTTTCTAAGAATTTGTTTTTTTAATCATTTGTTTTATCATTATCTGATTAGCTAGGATAATAACAATTAAAATTTCTTCATCTTTCCTATCTAAGCTTATGCAAATGAGTTTCCTTTAGCGAGAATTGCGATATCCTTTCGATTTTATTTTATAGTCTTAAAGTTTCATGCTCCCTCAATTTCTACTAATTTTCATTATAAGTTGTTATTTTGTATAACGAAGCAGTTTTTTTTAGGCTCATATTTTAACATTTTGTATTTTAAATAAAAATTTATTCATTTCACTTAATTTTCCCTATTTGGAATCAAGAAATCTTTTTATGTTGTGGTCGAAGACTTCACAATAACGAATCTATTTTTATTTTTCAAATGTAAGAAGAATTTCAATAGAATTTAATAAATAGAATATTAAAATTGAGCATTTTTGAAGCATCTGCCTTCCGTTTTGTAACAAAGAATTGGAAAATTTTCCCAATCAAAAAATTTATTAAAGTGTCACTTTATTTTGCTGCACAAAATCCACGAGCAACACAACATTTTACCCCAAACACTAAATGCAGATAATTCAAAAAATTCTTTTGTTTATTAAATTAAATTAAAAAAACATTAAACAATAAATACCTGGATATCAAAAAAGTATCCCATAATGCACCTTGAAAACCATTATTGTGAAGCAGACAGCACGATTAGGAAACCGCATTTTATTTTGTCCAACAGTGTATATCAATATTTTGGCATTTGAATAGTATTGATTTTCAAAAGGATATTTTCTTAATTTTTGTCCTGTAAGATTTAAATAAAAAATAATATATTTCAGGGATTCTTTGTTTTTATTTGAAATTCATATTGAGCTGATATAATGTTTGCAACTATTTTATATATTTTTTTTTAAGTTGTGTGTCCTTCGACATTTTTAAGTCCTTTTTTGGGGCAATTAGACATCCTGAAGTAAAACTGAGTACGCAGTTTTGCTGTATACGATCTCCAGTTTTGCGCATATATAAAATTTTGTATGTGTGAAAATATATGTTGCTGGGTCTAGTGGACATAACATTAAAAATTTTAGATTGCAAAAACCAGTTAGAAAGTTAATATATCAAAGATGATTAAATTAGTATCATTGGCGAACAACAGTTAAGAACTCAACTGTAAAAAAAATCTTAAAAGCGTTGCTAATATTTCTGGATTACTACAGTCTATATACCATAATGAAACACCACCCGCAAGTAACTAAGACTTAAGTAACAGATATGGTACATATCGGAGGATCTGACCTTTGGAAGGCGATCTACTCCACTTTCACTATTGGAAATCAATCTCTAATGTATTGAATTTGAAAGATAAACCAGCAATATAATCAAAAAATTAGCTTGCAAAAAGTAAAATTTGTTTTAAAATTTCATTAAATTCTTAAGTATGGAATACAACTACAAGTTTATGTGAGATACAAAAGCCTGACTTAGTTGTTAAAAACCTAATTCATGCTACAACAAAATACATATAGTCACAAATAATTTGTTTTTGTATTTTAAAAAAGATGAGTAAATTTTTTGAAAATTTAGTTTGAGTTGGCTCCCACATAAACCTCTGGTTTATATATTTTGCATTTTATCAGTATGGAGACTACTTCGGGCGGGTATACAATGATTTTATATTTAATTTAGTTTTTATTTTTCTTTCAGTATTTTTTCTTTTTATTTATTTTATTTTTGCAGAACTTTTGTATAATCTCATGATACAATTAAACCAGGGGAGAGTTGTCATTTTCAAGTCTCATAAAGTCAAATAACTGAAACTGAAAACAAAAAAATATAAAAATATTTAGTTTACATTTCAAATGTGGAATAAATATTTCTTAAAAGATAACAATTCTTTTCGCTATACTTTGAAAAATTTAAAACGTATAATTTTCACTATACAAAAAAAACTCCGTTTTGTTATTTTTTTTTTTTATAATCTTAATTTGATTATAACTTTTTTATTTTTTTAAAATTTGTTTTAATTTTTTCACATTTTCTTTTGACTGACTTTCCAGGAAAAATAAATTTAAGAACATTCTCTCTAATAATTACACCTTGTATTATGGCAAAGAATACAAAGAATGAAAGGCTTGTCAAAAAAAAAAAAAAAACCTAACTCTGTTGGCAAAGAAAAAAAGCCTGACTTTAAGACTGTGTTAGTCAAATTTTATTTATACGTATTAGTGCTGAAACAACTTTTCATACGCACACACAGTTCGTCAAAATAGCATTCAAAAATTATTAAATATAATTCATCGCAATTATATTCATAGATTTTCATAAATTTTCATCTTCTGGTGCGCTAGTGAAAAAATATATTGCTAGTGTAATTTTCCTTAAATCTTTAAGGAAAGTTTTGTTCATCTTGTGTTGTTTTTCTCTCTGACAATTGTGTTGAATTCATACAGAACTTGTATGTGAGGAGAGTGAAATGTTGTTGCAGGAAATTGAGGCAGTTTCTTTTCTTTGTATTCTTTATATCATGATAAAAGCTAATAAGCTTATTATTGAAAATGTAGAAAAAAACCTTATTGATACATATAAAATATATTTTTGTATCGAAATTGTGACAAATCTTAATATTCGGTATTTCCATCTAAAAATGACTTTAGTAAGTAGTGTGTAAAAAATGTAAATCTTTTATTGTAACGTTAAAACCAGTAACACACTTTATCAGGAGTCCAGGTGTTTTTTCCACTTGGCTTACATATATATATATATATATATATATATATACATATATATACAATATATACAATTAATTTTTTATTTTAATTTCAAATAATATATATATATATATATATATATATATATAACTTATTATAAAGATATTTCAAATAATTTTACATGATATCAAAGCCCACTGTATAATCATTTTTATATATAGAGGCCAATATACACTTTTTTATTAGCTTTTTATTAAGATGAAAACATTATGGCTGAACGTGACCCAAAGCCAATAATATTAAAACAGACACACACTCTCCCTTTTATATTGCCTCATTCACTTCAAACAGTTTAAGGAATGTTTGTGCCGTCCACATATATTTACAAAACCAATTAATTGGTTTGGAAAATTAGTAACAATCGAACAACAAACAAATTCTTTTCAAATATACTTAATAGTTGATGAGGTTTTCTTTCTTTTTTTCATTTCGCTTAGGATGCTCTCTTCAAAGAAGACAATAACAAAATTGTTTTATTTATTTTTTCCAATATTCTTTATATTGTTAACGTTAATTTAGGGAGAGAGGGAAGTAGGTAGGAGTTAGGAAAGACATTTTATTTTAATTTTAATTTATGCATTTTTTACGTGGTATTTTTTGCTTTTATGTCTTTGTACTCATTTTGAGTTCGATGTGTGTAGCTGAAGTTGTTATATTGTTTATTTAACATTTCCGTTGACATTTTTGTTCTTTTATATAAATTGTTTTTGTCTTTATACCCTTCACCATAGATATAAAGAGTATGTAGGTTTGTAATTTCTACAATTTTCGGCGGAGAGAAAACAATAATTCCCTTTGGAATATTATGAGAAATGATGTTGATAGAACGATTTCCGTCTGTCCCAGCCCAACGATAACTGCAATATAAAATATATATCAAGCGATCGGAAATCCCTTCGAGAATTTTGCTGTAGAAATTCAGCAACATCGGTTCATAAGTAGCGGAGATATACTTAAATAGCTGGTGTTTTAAGGTTTTTTTCGACTTAATAATGGTTTAAATGGCGTTTGTGGAACTTTCGGGTAACATAGATTTATGATATACATATACCAAAAGATCAGAAATTTTTTCCCAGAACTTTTCTATTGAAACTCGGAAACAACAATTTTTCAAACCGGTTTTGGATTTTCTAAAGTCCCTATATAAGCTAGGGACTTCGCTTTTGCAAAACAAAATTGGAAAATTCTTTCTGAATTTTTCTGCTAAAGAAATAAACTCATTCGGTTATTATTTATACGCATATATCCAATTACTAAATACGCTATGGACTTGGTTCTTATGTTAGATCGAACATAAATATTTTCCTTGAATTTCGGATTTTTGATCAACCAAATCGGTTCATAAACAACCGAGTTATTTGCGAATCTGTTTTTATTTTTTATTTATTCAATATCTGCTTCCCTTATAGTTTTTGTTTTCATGGGTACTGAAAAACAGCAACAACAATAAACTAAGGCATATTTAGTTTTTTCAACTTATTAAAGCACCTATGTAAGCTACAGATTTCGTTCTTTCACATAAAAGTCGGAAATTTTCTTAAGAATTTTCATATTGAAAACATAAACTAATTAGATCCAGTATTAACCGAGTTATAGGCCAAAACGCGTTATCAGATTTTTTGAAGCTGCTATGTGAGCTATGGGCTTCATTCTTGCATAAATCTATCACAAATATGTTTTTTCGAATTTCGGTTTTTTAAATTAGTTAAATCGGTCCATAAATTTTACACCATACTCTTTTTTTAATTTAATACTGTCTTATATTTATAAAATATTTGTTCAGCCCTGAAGTTTTTATATCTTCCTTATGTTTGTACGAACTTTTGTAAAATTGGAAAGTATTAAATATTTACTAGTTTTACCGGTGCGCTTCGCTACCCTATTTGATGCGATTACTAACATTTACTTTATATGGGAGCTACTACTCCCCCTGGTCCTATTCACCCTATACGAAATTTGGTATGAAAATTACTTTTAAATTTTTTTAAGACTTTCACTGTAATAGTCCTTTAGATGAGAAAATTTATATTTTCTTTGTATAGAGGCTAGCTCTTCCCCCTGGACCTATTCGTCCTATTTTCACTTCATCAATGGGCTGTCACTGTAATAGTTCCTTAGACGTGCCATAATAAATGTTTGTGTTATATGGAAGGAACTACACCCCCTGCCCCGATCTATTTTAAGCTAATCGGTTCATCTGTTTGAGAATTTTAAAAAAGTGGGCGTAAAGTATGGGTGTGGCATCCGATCAAGATCCAACATAACCTATAACATTTTACACTGTAGAGCACTATCGATGTGTCAAATTTCTTGTCAATAGATTCATTAATAACATGTAAAATTGAATTTTTTTTAGGTAGGCATAAAATATGGGTATGGTTTCCAAACGATATCTAAGAAAGCCTGCCTCACCTCCGGCACTGGTACTCTGTGTGTAAAATTTAGTGAAAATCGATTCAGCCGTTTAGATGTGATTGAAACAAACAAATAAATAAACAAATAAATTTACACTTCATTTTTACTATATGTAAAAGGACTTATAAAGTTTTCATTCTTTATTCTTTTTTATTTAAATAATCCAAGCCCTTGTGGGTCAAGTGATTATAGAATCATATTACAAAGAAGAATTAACCAATGCATATGTATATATATAAAATTTTATAAGAAACCCTGACTCTATTTCAACTTTATAAGAAAATTAAAATTATTTAAAGTTTTAGTGTCTACATAGTTATAACTAATATAAGTAAATGTATATAACGTATCTCATTTTCGCATAAAACATCTCAACACGTGTGAAGGGTATATAAGATTCGGCACAGCCGAATATAGCACTCTAACTTGTTGTTTCTAGCCTTTTCTTTTTTTTTATTTGTCGGTTCAGCTTCCAGCCTAATTTTTCTTTAACTGTTTCTTTATGGCAGTTAATTAACTTTTGTTTATGTTGTTCCATTTATATTGTTGTTTAGTTCAGCTTCTTTGTTTTAATTTCAAATAATTAAACCTTCTTTACTTTTCACCCTCTTATTACATAATACACCCGCCAGCCTACAGTTTACATCATTGATATTGTTAGAACGTTTTTAGCTTTTACTTACTCTTCAGTCTTATGTATCGCTTTCAAATTATTTTTTTGGCTGTTAAGTGAGAATTGTTGAGTTTGTGTTTTGTTTGGTTCTATGTTGTAATGTATTGTCTTGTACTCGCCTTAATGTTTATTATTGTTTTTGTTTATTTATGTTGCTGTACTCGTTCTTTGTTCTTTCTTCTTCTCTTTATTTTTTGTAATTTTTTAAGGCAGTTTATGGTTAATTGATGACTAATAGGGTCATTGGTTATATCTTTTGACAAAAATCCAGTAAAGAAAGAAATACAAAGACTATAACTTTTTTCCTACATTAGATAAGATAAATGTGGCTGGCATATGGTGGAAACTGGAAAAAGGGACAATTTTGTCATTATTTATTTGCTAAAGATTCGATATTTTTGAAATGGGTTTTTAAAAATTCAATATTTTCTTAGTAATTTATGGACAATAAAATTTTATTAAGTGCAGTGGAGCAGATAATGTTAATTTGTTTTAATATTTTTTTGTTGCACCATGTTGAAATTATTAAGTAGCTAATTATGAGATTGTTGATAACAATAAATTGCGAAATATTTTAAGTTAAGGACAAATTATGGTGTGTGGGATATTCTTAAAATTGGTGAAACAAGTCACTGAATAGCTTATTTGATTCTGTTTAGTACACTAACTACTATTCACTAGTTCTCCTCTTCACCAAAATCTGATTTTGATTAATCGTAAAAGTATGGTTATAAAACCTCGATAAAGATTTAATTTAAAACCTTAATAAATATCGCAATCTGACATACAAGAATTTGTATAACTTTCGAAAATTGTCGACTTTTAAGGTAACAAAGTTTGGTAGCTTTTCCCGGTGCGCTTCCCTACCCTTTTTTATATGATAACTAAAAGTTAGCCTCACTATTCGTAATTTGGTATGAAAATAATAATACTCCTTTCGTTGTATAGCGGTACCATTCCCCCAGGTCCTACCCTTCCCATTTTTATCCTGAATAATGAAAGTTGTACATAAAGTTATTTTTAAAAAATTTTAAGACTTTTGCTGTAATAGCTCTTAGGATATACGATATTTAACATTTTCGTTGTATGGGGCATATCATTTCGCCTAGTCTTTCGCGGCTCATTTTCATTCCGAGTTTGAAACTTGATGAGAATTGGAGGAAAATGTTAAAACTTTTGATTTAATATTATTTAAGTTATCCGATAATTAGTATTTTATTTGTATGGGATATATCTATCCTTTCCATTTGCATCCGAATTATAAAGGATGATATTTCCTCAAAATTTTAAGACTTTTGCGGAAATAGTTTTAAACTATGTGGAAATTAATATTTTCTTTGTATGGGAGGTACCACTCCCCCTGCTCCAATGATTGTAATGAACAAAGACGATGTACATTTGATGTATGTTCTATGTTTGGAAGACAAGGTTTTAAATAACTCCAAATATTTATTAAGTATATCAGCGATTAGAGAAGTACCGACAAGTGGGAGCCATTGAAACTGCTAGCAGTCAGTCGGAAGGGGGAGTTCTTAGTCTGGGTAAGTCTCTTTGACTGATATATAATATCATCACATAAATAATATTATAGACTCCCTTATATATTGTAATAAAATAGTGTAGTTGCTGATAAAAATAACAAAAGATGGTAAATTAAGCCCCACATTAACTACATCATAAACGGAATAGAAACTACAGTCAATTATTGGGTGTAAACTATTTTCATAAAATTGTCTCCGAAGTTGTTGTCTGAGAGACACGCCTCTTAACCCTCCCTGCCTGCGATCTTAGGGCGTTTTAATATTAACTAAGATCCCTAATTTTTTAAATTATCCTGAACCGATCACATTATGTAAGAAATTTTAAGATTTTATCGTTCCATCATAAAAATTTAATATTTATTCACAATATATCAAAAACAAAAAACGTAGTTCAGTATTAAATTAATCTTAGAATAACTACCAATATTCATAATAATCGCTTTTCAAAACTTAAATATAAAACTATTAATCTAATTTCAATTTCAGAATTAATATGTATGTGAAAAAATAATAATATGCTAATTGTATATTACTTAATCTAGGGTGCTAACAGAATATATTTTAAGATACTTTATTAGAGAGTAAATGACTCTCATTATGATAATAGTATTACAAATATATTTACTATCCAAATTTAAGAGATATAAAAAACAATATATAAATGAAACAGAAAAAAAATATGCAAGAGACTAACAAAATTTTGCTTCTTCTTGTAGCTTTTATTTGTAAATCATTAACAAAATAATTACAATTTACTAGTGGATCATATTATAAATGAAATTAAAAGCAAGAAGAAAAAACAATGAGCGATAGCAAAAGCAACTCAATCGAAATTGATACGGTTTTTTTTCATCGAGATCATTATACAAATATAAAAGAATAAAATAAAAAAAACAAAAAGTAGAGTTAATCTGAATATACAGACACCCCTCTAAAATCAGGGTAATAAACTTACTTACATCTCTAAATTTGGAAAGTGAAATTCTCTATGTTTACACTCATATTATAGTTGTAAACAAATTTATAAATAGTATATAATAATGACAAAAAAAAAGAACTTTATAATGCTAATTGCAAAACATAAAATGTATATTGCTGTTTGACTCACCAATATGTTTATCTATTGCAACTGCTAAATGATGAGGCCCCGTCACTTCGCTGATGTTTGGTTTTGCAATTATTTCCTTATAAAGCACTTAAGATTAACACTGTGCATCTAAATAAAAATTAAGTTTATGAGAATTATTTTTTTTTTTTATAGATAAGTAAATAGGTACTGTACATATATATATATATATATATATATATATATACATACATATATATATATATATATATATATATATATATATATATATATATTAATACCTTTTTTTCTGTAGATATTACGACTTTGGATTTGTATTTTATTTGAACATAAAAAAATCCAAATTTTACAAAGTGCAATATATAAATTTTGTGCAATATGAACCTAGGGCATTTTCTGTGATATTAGCTGAGAGTATGGTGTTAGCTTTAGTATTTAGTTTTAAGTATTGGTTTAGGATTTTAAAAGTAATTTTATATTTAGTATGTAAAGTTTCTAAAATTTACGAAAAAACAAATATAACAATTTTGATAGATTTAGGTTGCACATTGAACAAAATTTATATAAGTACATAAATGTGCTGAAATTTGCTCTTTTGGAAATGTAATTCGCGGAATATTTAGGTATAAATTAAATCATTATATTTTTTTTTTTCCTTTGAAAATTATGTATTAATCAAGTCACTTTTTGAAACAAACAAATTTAGATATTGATACCTTTACTAGAAGGAAACTTTTGCACAAAGATGATTAAAAATTATTTAGTTTACCAGTATCGATTTATATAGACACTTTTTTATGACTTAACCACACGAAGAGAGTTGTAGCTAGAAGCTGATGAAGATAATTCCGGTGATGATAGTTGCGATTTTGGCATTCACACAATTCCAATATTGTCACAATTCTACTAGAGATTTAAAATGTATGAGCCTTCGGAGTGTTCTAGAGCTTATTTCACTTTGTAATAAATTTAAGTTCGTCTGCAATCTATTTTCTGTTTCACATACCCTTTTGTGTGTGGTTCTTAAAAATGTTTATTCAATAATGATGCAATGCTGGTTTATTCTTCTGCTATACTCTTTTAATTCGCATTTTCCAATATCGTTTTTGAGACCAGTTTTGTTATTTAATACTAATTATTGTGGACGTACGCAAAATATGTACTGTGGGTGCTCATCGTATGAGACACCCAACTGTAGGAAGTATATGTTGTTTGATGTGCAGATTAACACTTTTAATTTCTCTTATGTACTGTAGTAGAAATATATATATTTCTTTTTTTTTTTTTTTTGATAGGTAAAATGGCATTAATTGTGTATTGAGAAAAAACCAAATATCAGTGGAATTCGATAGGAACCGAATTCTAAGATAATAAATATGAGACCTTTTTGTATTCTACGCATAAGGTTGATTTATTCTTTTACAATAATTTTCTTCGCTTCAGATGCAAGCAAATAATAAAATGTATTAATTATTAACCAAAATTATAAATTTAATCTTATGCACACTTCAATTTAAATCATATAATGACACTTTAATACACTTCTTTCGTACTTCCGAATATTTTATTTTTTCTTTTTTTTTACCACATCTGATCTTCTAGAAAGTTGAACGTAAAAGAATTTTGCAGCGCCAACATCGTGGCTAAAGAAGCTAACTTTTCCCATGGATACAGTTAGAATTTTGATAACTTATCGGGAAAAATTACGTTTTATCAATTTTGCTTGGTTTAAACAAGTATCCATAAGAGTGCGTTGACATGCGTTTCAATGCGTCGGTCTATTTTTAAGGATGCCAGATAAAAATAAAAAAATAGTATAATAAACACAACTTTTCTCCCTATTTCTTGATATAAGTCTGTTAATTCGAAATCGCTAAGAATTATCAGAATGCAAAATTGAGTGTCATAATTTGAAAAAAGCAATGATTCGGCTACTCCGGGTAAAAAAAAACAATGTATTTTAGGAATAAATATGTAACGTTTTACAGTTCTTTTTTTGATTTTTTTATTTTTATTTTTTTTAACTTATTTTAGAAAAATTTATCCTAAACTTTAGCTGCACAATTGACCCTTACATGATACTGTGAAAATTTTCACAAAAACTTTATATCCTACACCACTATAAGTGGTTGGGGTATTATGCGTTTGTGCTGATGTTGGTAACGCATAGAAAAAGTTATCCAACACCCACCTTAAAGTATACCAATCTACTCATAATCACTTTTTTAATCGATCTAACGATGTCCGTACCAAATTTTATGAAGATCGGTTCACAATTGACCATAGCTCCTATATTAACCCTTTTTCGAAAATCTCTTTAACGTACATAAATCCCATACGAATATTAGTATCAAGATCTAACGATGTTCGGCCGTCTGGTCCATTATTTCATTTAGACCCCATACAAACTTCCCCCCGGAATATAGTTTAAACACTCAAAAATGCTCTAAAAATAAAATAAGAATATTTTAATAAAAATTGGTGCAAAGAAGTTCTGTATCTATCTTTGTACCAAGTTTTATAAGAATCGGTCCATAATTTACCATGGCTCCCATATAAACCCACTTCCAGGAATCGCCCTAAAGTGCATAAAATCATCTAGATGTTAGTATCAACGCATTATTCTGTATTTGTGTATTTTATTTTACATTTACGAGTAGTAACATTGGCCACATATATAATACATATAAGTCCCCTTCCCGAATTTTTATGCTCGTATTCAATGATGTAGGACATCATATAGTCGGTTTTGATTATATGTTCTTACTCATTTGCTGCAAGAACGTTATAACTCAAAAAATTTACTTTTTCATTAGACGCATTTTTAGTTGATGTTTGTTTTACAAAAATATTGAATGAAAATAGTATTATGGTAAAATTTTATCACTTTTTATGAAAATTTACCATATTGACTAAACAATAGTAGACGCATAAATAAAAAAATACGTTATTGCAAGGAATACACATTAGATTATGAAATTTGGAAAAATAACTTTAATCGTGATCCTGCGTACAGAAAAGACTTTGTCAGGTATTAAAACAAATTATTTACTATGCACTAGTGATGTTATTTCAGAAAATGAGAGATATGTAGTGAATGTAATTACCTGAACTTATTTGCTCTCTGATCATTAAGTTTTATTGATATCAAAAATCGAATTTAAATGGATCAAATTTATGTAAAACTGCTATAAGAATCAACACATTTTTGGGGAAGGGGTCAAATTTATGTGAAAATATGAATAAAAAATGAATGAACCAATAGGTTTATCTATTGACCTGATCTAGCAAACACTTATTTTGACTGGGGTGCCATATGAAAACAAAAGTAGTCCACTGTAGTTTACAACCTATCCATACGTAATATAATATGTAAGATTTTTTGTTAGAGAGTATCAACTTCGCTCTCTGAGAGGACTATTTCACGTGTAGATTGAAATATTGGTATTATAGATATATAATATTTATAGATATATTATGAGACTGTTTTGATGAGACTTTTGTATACATTTTCACATTTAAAAAAATATTTTTAAAAAATTTAGCTAAAAAAGTTCGAATTTCTTAAATAAAAAGTTCATATTTACTCTCTGGCTAAGTGAAAATAATGATATCTTATAAGATTTATAGGAATATTATTAATATTTTATAAGATTTAATAGAATATTAAGATTAAAGATATAAACAAAATGGTTACTCTCTTTTGCCGGCGTTATCTTACATAACGTATCACCATTAAACTCAATTGTAGACCTGGTGTTAAGAGTACTTATTGCAATCAACAACCATTGCCGATTGTCGAATCGTTTAAGTTTATCGACCTACTGAGCTCATATATTGCCCTCGCCCTTCATTATTTGCAGTAACAAAAAAAAAGCTTAAAGAATTCCGTACGATATATGATAACCATAAGTCCTCGACAAAAAAGTACAGAACGAACAGATTAGAGTCGAACAGTGATGCAGTTGACAGCTAGATGGTTTAAAGGTATTGGACTTGTATTATTAACAAAAATCGAATTTAATTTTTGTCGTGGTTGTTAATGTTGTCGAATGAATAAAATAACATCTTATTGCGGATACAAAAAAGTCATCTGAGTTTCCTCAAACTATGATATAAGGACTAGCATTCATATTTTTGGAAAAAATTTGTATCAGTAATTGTGGTTCTTTCTTTCGCCTTCACATTTTTTCTAGCGTTCCTATTAGGAACTTTTATTACTTCGTGGATCTCCGGTCTAGCTTTTGTTCACTTTTCTGATAAAAGATACTGAGCAATTTAAAGAATAACTACCATTCCATCTAGAGATGTATTATTTTATCTGCAATCTTTCATTCCGTAAATCAACTTTTTCTTCGGTTATCAGGAAACCTTTCGGTGATCATGAACTCTTTGCATTTTTTATGACTCAGACAACTGAATTTCCCAAGTCACCTGCTCTCTTAGCAATTATTTTATGTGGTCGACAAGTGTTTTGATTATAAATTTGAATTATGAATTTGCATGAATTTTATAAAATTTTAATTTTAAGAAAACACTTAGAATAATAAGAAAAATACATGTACCTACTTATAGTAAAAATTATAACTTATTAGCCTTCAAGTATACACGGATTTTTTCGTGGGCAGTCCTTATGGATACTACAATAAAAAACTGATTTTTGTATGAACCATAAGTGATTAACTTTATTTTTAATACAACATTTAATACAATTGCAAACTCGGAAATACCTGATACAAAAGTTCAAAAAAGAGTGGTGTTCAATGCGCCAACAGCAAGATTTTGAAACCGAAAACTAGCTTTAAATCTGCACATGATCTGAAAAATGATTCGGAGACATGGCAGATTTTATATGAAGATCTTGCGAACACTAATGTCCGATGGCGTCAAATAGTTAAAGCATGATATGATCATAGTTAGTGGCTGTGATAAAACTTTCCATATTTTGCAACTTTGGACCAACGCAAATATCAAAGTAGCCCCCTGGACTACACCTGATTAAGTCTTCTATTTTGTAGAATGAATGGATAATATCTCTAATTAAGATATCTACAAAAAATAAAGATTCAGAATTTTTTAGACTTCAGCATCTCTATCGAAGCCTTTTCTACTCAAACGGTATAAAGGCGATGCAGATAACCCTACAGATCTACACTTATCGCTAATCTACTAAATATTTCAGATGTGTGGCTGTAATATTAGCAAAATCTAAATTAATAATTTAAAATAATAAATACGTTAATAAGTTAAGTGGTAAAATGTATTAAAAGTGGTGATTAATTGAATTTTGAAAATTAACTTTTCGAAATAAAATTGAGTACAGAATAAAACAGACAGAATTATGTATCAATTGCATTGTTTTTTATACTGAGCTGTAAAATTTAAAATTTTTTTTAGATATTGAAAAAAAAATAAAAAATTAACTTTGAGTGTACTTTTTTTTAATAAAAAGTTCTTAAGCAATATTCTAAAACTTCAGGTACTTTAGAGTGTTTTTCTCAAGTATTTCAGAATTTAGTTTTTTTTTTTTTTTTTGAAGAAATTATTCTAAAATACACTAATTTTGAAATTTGATGGAACTTAAAATTTTACAAGATACTTGTTCTGTTATTTTTGTTAAAAATAATGGTCTTTTCTAATATTCCGAAATAACTGGTCCGCATAAATTGCTTGATTTTATAAATCAAAATTTTTGTGAACTCCAGTTGCTCTCAAACGAAAAAAGAAAAAAAAAACAGACATTACGCAGTGGGGCAGAACCAAAAATTTTTAGACATAAATCCGTAACTACTAATTGGCTAGTTGGATTAACATAAAATTTCATATAGTCTCCACATCAGAGGAAAGTAAGTTCGGAAGGAGGACACTAAATACATCTCAGGATTAGGACACCTCTGTCATAAAAAATGTTAACCACTAGAAAAATTGTTGTTCCTTACCCGATTTCAAAGATTTTTATATCATCTTAAAGCTCTTGATAAGGCCTTTGAAAAACATGCATATGCTATTTATATCATATACTTATCGAGTTGTATGCATTTGAAATTTCAACTATCTCATTTTGCAAGATCTTGGTCCATTTATTTTTTCCATATATTTTTCTAATTAGTTAAAGAACAACAGAGAATAAAGGAAATTTTAAATCAATATCTTTACCGAGTCTAAAATCAAACGATTTTGAATTCTTTTGAAATTTTTAAAATTATGAGTTATGTACAAACACTCTTTTTTCTCTAAAATAAAATCTTCCTTAAGAACATATAACGATTTTGTACTTTTCTAAAGATATCTTTACGGAGATAATTTCAAGATTAAAAACGAGCCCCACTACACAGAAAAAAATTAAATTTCAAATTCAGTAATAAAATTCATAAAGTCAATTATTTTATGAAAGAGGACCTATCACGAAATTCGTCAAATACAAAAACTCTAATTTGTAGATGGTTTATTGAAGAAAAAAAGTTTTTTTTTTATTTAAATAATATGCTATTTACAAAACATAACATTTGAAAACCTATAAAAATGTCAAACAATTAAATTTTTAGAATTAAAAAAAAAAGTATTATTTGGATTTAAAAAGATTTGGATACCTTTTTAAACCCAAATAATTTTATAATATTTATAATATTATTTTACTGAAGGAGAAAAAAAATCAAAAAATTTCCATAATTAAAAAATTTAAATTTTGAGATCATGAACGATTTC